>FR989984.1:6950000-8200000 GCA_905404265.1 Fabriciana adippe | reverse complement strand
AAGTCCCTGAAGCCCATATATATAAGCGTGCTGTGTACCTCTAGATCATCATCATCATGGCTCTACAGCTCAGTGTCTGTCTGTCTCCAACTCCTGATAACAATCGCTCTTATGTCCTGCTCTACGCCGTCCAACCACCTGAGCTTATGCCTGTCTCGACTTCGTCGTCCACCTGGTCTACCCTTGAGTAGGCGTTTGGGCATACGGGAATCCTCTATGCTCACTACATGCCCAGTTCAGCGCAGGCGTCAGATTTTAATGGTTTTGATAATGACTAATTCGTTGTAAAGATGGTACAGCTCGTGATTGTATCTCTCGATAGGTCTTTGAAATTGAGATAGGTAGTTTGTTTGAGTATACTCAACACATTCATTGATATTTCTAAGTTACAATACTTTTTTTGTAACTGGGTTATTTATATTCTCCTAAAGTCGTAAACCTTATGTCCCGTCCTCCTAAACTCTTCCATGGTTATTAGTAAAACATTCTATTTTTTTCATTTAAACGTGTCTTATACATTATTTTACATTTTAATCTTGATGATGACGCTAGCAAGTGAAAATTTAATGGACTACGTGTTAGGTAAGTTGTAAATGTAATAACATATATTTTTTTTTTTGTTAACAGCTCAAAGTGTATTTTGATATTCCGGCACTACAGCTACTTGTGACTGCGGTATCAGCCTGTGGTTTAAGTCCAAGAACAGATGGCTCCACTCGCTGTCCGTATGCTAAAATCTTTTTACTCCCTGATAAAAGTGAGAAGAGTAAACGCCGGACTAAAACAATTGCAAATACATTGGAACCACGATGGAACCAGACATTCGTATATTGTGGAATTAGAATAACTGATATCAAAAAACGAACTTTAGAGGTTAGCTATATTTCTTTCTGTATGAATATTACTTGTCACTGACCTAATTACAAATTGCAATCAGTGTTATGTGTTGTGGTGTAATTTGTCATTTAACTGGGTAATTTGTTTGTAGGTGACAGTTTGGGACTTAAATCGGTACGGCCCCAATGATTTTCTTGGAGAAGTCCTCCTTGACCTAGACAATATTGTAATGAACCATGAACCTAATTGGTATATCCTGAAACCTCATGAAGAAACTGGTGGATATAGTGTTAGTATATGATCTATTATCTTTTTTTGTAAATTACTTATAAGTAGGTATCAATTACAGCCATTGGGTGCACATTCGCTTTGAAAACAATGAAGTAGAGTCAAATTCCTTTTCCCGTCTTCTAAGGTTTTGATGCGCAGATCTCATTTACAACATGATTCCCTCTCGTTAATATGGTGAAAATAAACATCGTTACGATATCATGTTAGAGTGAGGAGAAAATAACTAGTTTTTGAAAGATGTGTGATGATTCTCTCATATAGAGAAGAGTTAAAAAAGTCTAAATTATTAAGTTCTTATTACATTTTAATTTTTAATACCTATCATATATTTGGGAAAATCTGTATACAGTTAAAATAATCTATGAGTATTTCTGATACATTTTTGCAAAAAATAATCCTTATAAAAATAATAAGTCATGCAAAAAAATAAATATAATAAACATATTTTTCCTTACCAGCGTTACCGTGATGAGGAAATAGATGGGGAACACCTGTCACCGCCATCGACGTCCACATCGCGGCTGTCCGACTCCGACACGCCAAGTGAGTGCGACTTACGGCGGCACCACTCGCTATCCAGCCTTGCCTCCAGCTCGAGTCCACCACCACCACACGAGGTAAACGTTCTTTAAATTGATGTTATTTTTTCGATTTGACTACTATTATCATTGCGTATGTGTGTGTATGTTTGTTAAGTGTTACCTCTTCATGCTGAAACGGCTGGAAGTATTTAGATGAAATTTAGTACAGATAGACTGTGATCTGGAATAAGACATAGACTATTGTTAGGTACGGAGGGTCGCACCCGAGCAAAGCTAGAGGCTCTATGCTAAGTCGCTATAAATTATATTAGTCTATAACCTTTTGACAATCTGGCGTAGACAATTAATGTTATTTTCAGCGTAATGCAAAAAGTTGCGTCAAAATAAATTATATTAAAATATAAAATAATAAAAAATAAATAACTTCTCATCCTGCCAGATTGAAGGCACGCGATGCAGCCGACGAGACATGTCTCCAGCTGGTCGAGTGAGAACGGCCGGCATGTCGAGAGAGCGAGTGAGTAATATAATATCTACTGTTATACAATGTACTATGTATCATATTATGACAAATAAATAAATTTAAAGATAATGATACTTTCAAATGTATACATTATGTATACATTTGAAAGGATCATTGGTAATTTTTCGTTAATAATTTTTAATTAAATCACTGATTGTTATAATGTATCAAATTAGACAAGTAACAAGCTATTGATTTGACACAATTCATAAAATAATAATAATGTTACTAATAAAAAAATAACATGAAATTAAGAAGAAAATATAAGCTACACTTTATAGCGGTAGATAAAAGCAGTACAATGAAATAAGTATAACGTTCATTGTCGTAGAGCGGCTACGTAGCGCGGTCGCAGTCGGCGGCGGGCGGGCGCAGCGCGTCTCCGCGGCGGTCGCTGTCGCCACCTAACTCCGCCCCGCGCTACCCAGGTCACACACACACTATCACTCACGCATATGCTCATATTACTGTATCTGATAACCAAGCCTTGAAATAAAAAAAATCACGTACAATAGAAAAGCATCTAAAAACGATTTTGAGCTCTATCATGTATGATAGAGCGCATAGAATAATTCAAAACTACTCATTTTTTAGATGCATCTCTGTTTTTTTAATGATTATACCTACTAGGGATGATATAACCAGGTATGCTGGTTTCCTGTGTCTTGCTGCAGTTCTTTTGGATTTGTGGCAAAACATACTCTATCAAACTTATATTTTGAAATATGTTTTTGACGCTTTATTTGTATTAATCCATGTGTGTGTTACTATTTTACCTTGATCAGCTACACAATTTGAGCACATTCAAAATATATTCAGTGTCGTATTGTACACCTACAATTAATTTATTGCCTGGTTGGTATCGGTATGTATGTATGTATATATGTGTCAAAGTTCTTGGTGATGTATTCAAAGTTTTCTATTTCCTGATCGTGGTCTTACAGTTTCGCAGTGACCAATAAAACGATACACTAGCGAAATTGTTTGGTTACGGTCTCGCCTGGATGGGCCGCGGAGTGGACCGACCCCGCACGGAACACGTCGCGACTTGCACGTATCGATCATCACTTTACTGCCACTAACTGTTCTACCATCCTATCATTTTTGTTTCACGCATTTCCGACCTCGTCCTCTACCTACACGCTAACTTTATAAACCATTAATCCACATTAATGCAATATCAACAAGCTCACAGTGTTTATGATTGCATGCCTTTCTACCTTAATTATCTTTCAAAGGCAACCTTCGTAAGTTGTTTTCAATTATTATACTTGTATGTAATGTAACTTCAACTACCTAAACATTATTATTCATTGGCCACTAGCTAAAAATGTTCAATTTAAAAATATTGTAAGTAAATTGTTTCCATGTCATAAACGAAATAATCTTTAAAATATTGTATGTAATTTTGTTTGTGACATCAATGTGGTAGTTTAAAAAGCTTAAGGAGCTCAGAGTAGCACTAAAGTGTGGAAAGCAGCGTGTATTATATTACAGTGTGTGAGGAGCGCGGGGACACGCGACTGCCGACGCACGCGTACGCGCCGCGCTTTCAGTCGCGGTCCGCCACCGCCACGCCCACCACCAGCCCCAAGAAGCGACAGCTACCGCAAATACCACACCAGGTACATAAGAATAACTCTAGCCTCTTCAGTAACGTAACAAACAAACATACATGATACAGGCATTTAATGGATAGAAATAGTTACAGTGGTTTTCCTTATACATACCTACGCCTAAAACCATTTCGTTTTTAGAACAATACATAATTATTAGAAGAATATTGTTTAGGTGGATTCAACACGGAAGAGTATTTGGACGTATCGTGCGTACAGAAAAAGAATCGCATTATATTCTATTAAAAACCATTATTTTCGTGTATATCTATGTATCTGTGACGGGTGAGAACAAAAACTACCGTAGATTTCAATTGAGAGGCGAATGAAAGAGATGCAATTTATAATCCCATTATTAATTTGAACGAGTTGTATCAACACACCTATCCTTCCCGACTTGGCAATACACGATTTTGAAACCTCCAACTAGTATATATTATCAAAAGATCTTCATTTCAGCGGAAAGGTTAAAAAAGTACGTAATATAATTCTATGTTTATTTACGTAATATGTCTAATATGTCTCTATAATTAGGTGTTTACCTATTATAAGGGATATTTCGTGAAACTATAAGAATGATGTTTAGTCATAGTGTTAGTGCATGAGTATAAAGTATAAAGTATAAATGCCTCGGTGGTGTAGTGGCTAGCATGTACGGCTGCACATCCTGAGGTCCTGGGTTCGAGTCCCGGGTCGGGCCAAGTTTAGTTATTGAGTCTTTCTGTATAGTAAGCCTCAGTAACAGCCTGGAGTTGGGAAGTTGGCGGTGTTTCACCCCCGTGCCTCGGAGAGCACGTAAAGCCGTCGGTCCTGCGCCTTAACTCTCACCGGTCGTGTCGAGTAGTCGTCCCACCGGAGTATGAGAGTGACAGGAATAGAGAGTGCACTTGTGTCTGCGCGTACACTTGTGCACTATAATATCTCCTGCGCAGTTGGCTAGTCTCAATGAGATTGGCCGCCGTGGCCGCAATCGGTCAGGAGGACATTATTATTATAAAGTATAATTATTCGTTGGCGCAGCAGAGTGGGCAGCGGGCGATGCGCGCGCAGGTGTCTGCGGACCTTGAAGAACGTAAGTGGATCGCCCCGCACCACATTGGCGCCACACTTACCTACCGCAGCACGCCACAAGGTCAATACATCCATACCCTCACTTGCTATTCCGTCATCTGCAAAACGAACGATTAACAAACAGACTTCATGCCGGCGCTATTGTACGTCGTGCCGCCTTTGAGGATAGTAATTACCTAAAATAGAAAAATAATAAAGGGATGAGATTATCTTAAATATGGCGACAAAATCTCCAATGTGTTCAAAATTTGGAGAAAATGGCATAACTACCGACCATCATATAATTATTCACACTCAGGTATAGGTACCTAATACACAGGCCAACATATATGATATGAAATTTTCGTTAAAATGAGAATTTTGCAGAATGAAAAATGCAATAACACTTTTTGTAAGTATAATTTTTCTATCAGATATACATTGGCACATATACATATATTTGATGAAAACATTAACTGTATGTATACATTCATATTCTATTGCGGTAGATGAAATCATAATATAATCAGTTCCTCTAGGTTAGTGACAACTTTAGAAACACTTTACACGTAAACATAACACTCCAGCACCATAACACTGCATAATATTTGGGTACAAACTGTCTCCGTTTTTTTTCATTCATTGTAGACAAGTACAAGCGTATAACTCCGGTTAACATGGGTATTAAGAAAGGTTTCTTGCATATATTCATAATTTTAATTTAATACAAAATTACTTTTATTGGCAGTTCTTTAAAAAAAGTGATTTCAAAAATATAATTTGTGAAATACTATTATAATTTATTCGGTCGTAGTATGTATGCATATACATAGGATCTCTTTGATAAACATTTCCCTGTCCTGCGTCCTGTCCTATGATAACCGGAACGTACCATTATTACTTAGGGTGGGAGAGACACTATGCCGGGTTGTCGGACTCAGAACTGGCGCGAGGCGGCGGCTGGGCGCCTCGGCGCCGCCTCTCCCCAGACGCGACGGCCGCAGACTCTGACCTCGAGTCTGTAGCTTCCGTCACTTCTAGTGCTTTCAGCACGCAATCTGAACGCCCACGTCCCACGAGGATGCTAAGGTGACAGACAAAATTTTATTTGGCATATTCACAACCTTTTTCTCTAACTTTTGAACTTCCTTCAAAATTTGTCTTTAAATTACTCCTAATATTTTTTTGAATTTTCAACTATTCATTGATATCTTAATGGCCGTGTCATACGAACACACAGCCTCTAATTTCATTATATCACAAAGAATCACATTCATATCATGAGCTCAATTTTTCTTATTTATGCTTAGCTTTTAAAATAATTTATATTTATTAATATATTTAAAATGCATGAAATCAACATTATTATCGGTTGCTTCCATGCTTTCCAGCCGGATGCAATCGCTTCCAGTTTCCAGAAATTCCTTTTGCTTTGACCCTGCTCTTGAGTGTCGTTACGGATCGACTGTTGGAAATATTAATAGTGAATATGACATATATAATGATCGTCGCCTATCTAATCTAAAAACGCATCATTCACGTTCTACCCGTCGCCTTCGTTGTTCCCTAGCCCGCAGTCGCTCTGCTGGTGCCTATTCTAAAGCTTCAACTCATTCCATTGCTTACGAAAGAAGTTACAGCTATGATGATGATCAAGGGCAGTATATAAACATAAACCACATTTCTCAGTCATTAAAACCTATAACTTCATTTTCCCTTACTACTAGTGCATATGACACACGAGGTGATGCACCTAATTTACATGTTCCATTTAAAACACGAACTCAAAAAAATCTGACGAAAAGGAAAATTCGAATTCAACCAAGTATTTCTCGTGACCAATACATTAAAAGTGACTATCCTTACGACAAAATAAATAGACAAAAACGGTTATTGAACACAGATAGTACAAAAGTATTCCACATCAGAACCTTACCAGATACGCCAATCTGTAATAACAACGAAGAAATGTTTAATAAAAGTAACTATGATTCTGATATACGAGTCAACGATGATGCCAGTCATCACTATCACGGTTACGCTAGTGATGACAGTATACCTGAAACTATGATACACGTTAATAGCGATAAACAAAACAGTTTTGATATTGAACCATATATTGTACATCAAGGGGTAACAACTAGCCCTAGAGTTGATGATAGGAATAAAAATTTTCATTCTTGTCCCTATATAAAACATATGGATAGGAAAAATATATTGTCGCTAGATTTAAGATCAAATTATGAAAAAAAGCAACAGATCGAATCTTTCGTTTCTAAACAAAACAATTTAGATCACAATACACATTACCAAAAAAGTAATAGATTCATTAAAATTAGTAGAAGTCATTCAGATTCAATAGTTTCTACTTGTAGTTCACCCGCTAATACCAATTGTGGTATACCCGAAAAAGATAGTGCGATTTTTAAGAAAATGAATCATTCATCGAGAAGTGAACAAATTTCTGAAAAAATTCTTAATAATGAAAAAACATACTACTACGTATTAGAAAATTGCCATCCTCATAATAAGCAATCAAATCAAACATCTTACAGTAAAAACCATGCTTTTGATCCTTCATCTCCTAAAGTTGAATCCTATCATTTAGTCAAAGATTTTAGTAAAATGGCTAATTCTTTATCTGTTGGTCTTTCTCCCACGAACCTCGGCTCGCCCTGTGGTCTGCTTACATCCGTCGCCCCGCACTTACCACCCGATGACACTCATCACAAAACTACCGAAGCGACGAAATACCTTCCTGATGATGCTGACTCTGCGCAACCTGATGAATCGAAAACGCCTTATATTGCACCAAATTGGGAAAACGATGACACACTGCAATATAATGAAAAAAAATCTACAAAAAATTTAAATAAAACTTTGGAAAATAACGTCGACCCGACTGACTTGGAAAGCAGCAATGACTATGGTGGGCGTGAGAATGGACGAAACCACAGCCAACAGCAACCTTTGGAGAGGCGGGAGTCGCGACGGGGACAATTTACTCGCAGTCTTAGTAATGCAGACGCTCCTGATGAAAAAGCAGGTACATACATATATTTTAATATTTGAATTAGTGATCTATACTGATATTATAAGGAGGAAAGATTTTTTGCTTGTTTGTTTGTACCGAATAAGTTCCGAAACTACTGAACCGATTTAGATTAAAGGTAAAAAGATAGTTTGAAACCCTGGGGAGGACGTAAGGTAATTTTATCCCGGAAATCATCCCTTAAAGTAGTGAAAGTGGTGATGAAAGTTTGTATGGGGAATCAACCTAGGGACAAACCCGAGCAAAGTGAGTGAGTCGCTAATTTATTTATAATTTATTTATTTACATGATTCTTATATATAAAATATTCGATATTGTTTTGAAAATTATGCCATTACAAATATAAACAACAATTCCATATAACAAAAATTAAAAAAATTATAAATATTTACATCAAGATGGCAGCCTCAGTGACACTGCTCTGGGTGGAGCTAGTGAAATAGAACCTGCCAGTGACGACGTACTTCTAAAGGCTGAACCAAGAGATTATTTTGGCCCTGGAATGGGAAAGAAGAGCAACTCTACATCCCAACTTTCCGCAACAGGTATATAATAAGTATAATAGTAATCAATGTGAAATTTTAGTTTGTTATAATATGTTTTTTAGTTTATGTCGGTAAGCCTTTAACAAATAATTTTAATAATTTTTCAGCATCGAATAGTAATATAACTAAATATTTTAATAATTATTTATTGAATCATCGAGCATCATTAAAAAAATTATTAGAATGACTCACGCCTAGGTAATGTGTAAGTAAGTAGAGTAAAGATTTAGTAGCTGTGTCAATTTCTAAGTAATGTTGATTGATCGACAGGACGAAAAAGAAGGTTAGGTTTCGGTAAGCGAGGAAAAAATTCGTTTACGGTACAACGCAGTGAAGAAGTGGTGCCCGGGGAAATGCGGGGGGTTACCGGTGTTTCGCGGGCCTCTTCTGCCTCGAGCGAGAACGACGACGACAGGTTGGCGACGCTAATGAAAGCCCGACATATTGACACAATAGTGGGCTCTGAGGCGGTAGTTCTCGCGTCGCGGTTACGTTGACCTGTTGTGATACTCTTCGTTCGCTTTAGCCAATGTTAGGAGACCTATATCTAGAAATAAAATGAGTATTATAAATACATACCACAGCATGCTAAAAATTTTATTGATAGATGTGCAATGTTGCTTTGCAGAGTCGGCTATGTAGAGCTTTTACTGGAACATGTTATTGGCCTATAAGCGAGCGAGTAAAATTTATTAATTTAATAGTCATTTCTGAAATAAAAAGACATAATAATGATGTGAAACATATCGGAATAAATCATAATTACTTTTTGTGTCAACGTTTTTAGACCAAGTATATTTTATCTACAGGAAAAAAAGACAATGGTGAAGACTGTATTGTCTATTACAGTTGCATTTCGGATTTCCGGCAAAATTGGCTCTACTAAAATAAATTAAAATTGTTACTTATCTTAAATATAACAATCAGGTCCATTCTAAATACATGTTGTACATAATTTATGTAAATTTTATGACAAAAATTCCGGATGCAACAGGATCGAACACCCTTCGAGTATCACCAAACGCATCTTGTGTTCGAAAACCACTGCGCCCTGGATTTTTGACAAATGCAATGGTATAAAATAATAATTGGCATGAGTGTTTGACGGGTACTGAATGTTGCGTGTTGCGCGTGTCGCGTAGAGGGCGGGGGCGGGAGTGGCGCGCGCCGCAAGCGCTCCGGGCCCACCACCTTCCAGCGCTCGCACGAGGTGTGCACCAGCCTCGTCTCCATATCTAGCTCGGAGGGATCCTCGTAAGTCGCTCGCTCGTTCCGTCCGCAGACATCTATGTGCATCGATGTTTCCGCGACTCTCTCTTACCCTATCAACGCCTTCGTCTTGTACGCATGATGATGTATTTTATAGGTGTTTTTTACTTCACTCACACACGTGTCTTCTCACGTATAGACGTCGCACATACACGAAAATATAACATAAACTGTACTCTTGCCAATTCGGACAGTTTCTCCGGCGCTTACTGCTATCACTGCACGATGTCATCGGTGTAAGTGTTGCCTGAAAGCCTAATAAAGTTTGCACTTTTCTGATCTGGACTGTTTGTCTCCATTTTATTTAGTGTTCGTGAAACCATCATCCCTGTCTATGTTCATGCATGTGTCATAATAATATCATACAACACATTACTTATTCTATTATTAAACAATTTACATATATCACAAATCTTCTTTAACCATTTACTATTTAAGCTTCATTTAAATTAAAAATCTTATATTTTACAGAAATCAACTTATTTATTCACCTCCTAAAACCACTGTTATAAAATTTAACTAAACTTAAAACCTACACTTCTCCTTCCAGTTATCTTAATACCTATTAGTACCATATTGATTACTTTCAAAGATTTCTAAGCAAGAGAGGCCAGAACTGGGATACAAAATATTCCCAAAATTAATAGGCATAAAATTCGATTACAGACAAATCAACATATCTTATTGTTCATTTACATATGTATGTCATTTATATATCATACACATCATCCAATTTACATTATTATGGTTCATTGCGATTTACTCTATTATTTTATATTATAGGCAAAACAGTGGGTACTAGGTGTAATAAAATAATACCTACTATCATTTGTTGTTATTACCACTCACGTAACTTACTCTGTTGTTATTTCCGTATAAAATTCTACAAGTCGTCGTAAAACTACTGTAAAGAACCAATGATCCGAAGTAAATAACTAATGGCACCTACCTGACGTTTCTTTGTAGTTAATTTTGCTCATCACGGAATCAAAGATTTTTAATTCCATTTGCTTTTTATTTAATTTCAATAGGAACGAATCGATAATACACAAGATCTATTATATACTTGTACAATAGAAATGACAATAACTTTATAGTTTGAAGTTAAATAGTTCTTAAAAAATAAATTTCTTCTAAGCCTATAACGCCTAGAATAGAAATTAGAAAGTTTCCTTGAGCTATGTATCTTACGGATCTATTACTGAAAACTTCGACTTCTAGATATAGTCTCCTTACTGTTACCCCCAACGATTAGTATCTTATAGATATCCGCTCCAAATAATGTCTACAAAACTTAATTTATTATTCGTTGCATCCGAAGACTACCGCCCCTTCTTCACTACTGTATCAGTGTCGTAATTGTTTGATTTTTTTTTCTAATATAATCTTTTATCTGTTATTATGATAACCCTGCATTTGCGAAAGTCTAAATATCGTTTGATATTACCTAATGATGTAAAGTCTCATGAAAAAAAGATATTTTGCAAATTATAAAATATTTAAAGCAAACGATAACGGTACTTGGATTTTCAATTGTTTTACCCAACACAGTAGGTATTACCAATGCTTATCATATTAAAAATATAAATAAAATTTAAGAAAAACACTTAAGTATTTATCTCTTTAATAAATTAATTATTATTATCTTATCTATCTGTTTCTTGCTTTTAAAATATAAGATTCGATGAAAAGTAAGTATTAAAAACGATCAATTTGCAAAAATTATAAGTATTTTAAAAATATGAGAACAAAAAGCTAAGCTGCCACGCGCTTGGCTACTATAAAAGCCTCTGGTACGCGCCTAATTGCAATTTTTTTAAATCCCTAAACTAATATATGGATGTACATATTCAACAAGTGTTAGTTTTATACATACTGATGGAAATATAACAGATGGTCTCCTGGAATGCGGGGATCAGGATCTTCCGAAGGAGGAGGATTATCGGACTTCATCGACGGACTGGGTCCAGGACAGCTTGTCGGTAGACAGCTACTTGGTGCACCAACGTTAGGCGATGTGCAACTCTCTATGTGCTACCAAAAGGGCTTCCTTGAGGTACTTGTAAACTTTAAGAGCTTTTAGAGTAAGTAGATAAATAAATACCTTCCCGTTTTATTTTACCTAGGTTAAAGATGTTTTAAGAATATTAAAAAAATGAACATTGCCTCTTAAATTTAATAATTAGGTAGATAACTTTTACATTAAAAAGAATATATATGCGACTCACCATCGCTTCACTCGAGCCCTAAATACACCCTTTGCATGTGCACTTCGCACAGAAGAAACACTTACGCCTATGTCGCCGATTTTGATTTGTATTAGATTCTACTAAGCGCTACTATCAATAGTTTCAGGATATACCTGTCTAAGCAATCGTCAATTTAACATAATAATAACAATAATGACATATTAACTAAAGTCCCCAACCGCTATTTTTGTTTGTTCGGGCTAATCCCAAAAAATACGTACGAATCTTCTTACGACTTTTACCAATAAATAGAGGGATTTTTTAGTAAGCTAATGATGATGTTTGTAAATGAAGTCTGAAAAAATATACCCTTTTAAGAACTTTCGTATTATAATTACAAAAATTATCTAGGGTCATAAGTATTGTGCAGGACATCGAATAGATTTAGTTATTTATGTAAATAGATATTGATTTATATAAGTATATAGTTTATAGAACAGTTTATAGAATAAATAACATAGGATAGCATAGATTTAATTACAAATAAATAAATACATAGTTTAGATTAGATTAGAAATAAATATATAATAATAATAAATAAATACATCTGTAAGACTCAGACAAGTTCAAACTTGTTTAGGTTTCAAGGCCAAATAGAAAGGGACAGCGATAAAATAGAGCGAGAGGCAAATAGTTTTCAACAATTTAGCTCGTTCCCCACCCTACTACTGCGATAGCAAACTTAACTATAAATAGCGCGGGTTAGCCCAGTGTAGTCAGTTCAGTATCCGGCCTTACTAGTGAATAGTAATAGAAAAAAGAAAAATAAAGTGAAGAACCAAGCAAGCCAGGAATTTTATTTGAACACCCCCTGCTCCCCAATCCAGCGCACTGGTGTGCATACTGCACATTGTGTGGTCCTTCGAGCCGGATTCGTCGGGAGTACTGCCAGCAAGTTCCTACGATAGCTGCAATGCCGATTACCCGTTCTACAGGAAAGGGAAGAAAGCCGTCCACGGAGATGAAGCCTACGTCATCGTCGGCGGGGACAACGGCCACTACGACCGGGACCTCCGAGGAGACGGTTTATACGAGCACCTCGGCGGGTACCGTCACTACTGATACTACAGCGAATTTAGAAACATCGGCGGCTACGCAGTCATCGGTATCTAGGTCCGTTGCAACGGAGGCAACAGGGACAACAGCAAAGCACGCTTCCAAGCCGGCGGTGGGTGCGGGGCTGGGTGCTGACTCAAGAATAGGACAGCCTCATCGTGACACTGCGCTGCGAGAGGGAAAGAGAACGATAGTGCCCGGCGTGCTAGAAAAGGACAGACATACACTGTCCGGGCAAGTGGGCGGAGCGGGCGGATCTACTCGCTCACGCTCAAAATTGCATAGAATAGCGAAAGCGAAGGAAGAATTACTGCGTTTTCAAGTGGAACTAGCCGCGGCCAGGCTCGCCGCAATAGAAACAGAAGATAGCGATGAAGAGGACGCCGTCTCCGTGTACTCACAGATAGAAAACGATGCACAGATTGACACTTGGCTGGCGAATCAAGCCCCTCCAGCCATCCTCGCCATCACCAACGAGCCACATCACGTCCCACGGGTGGGACCCACAACAGAACCTCTACCAGCTCCAGGGGGGGCTACGGAGGAAAAGGAACAGCAACAGTACAGCAGGCCGGCTCACCGCTCACAGGAATTACCGGCGGGAGCCAGCACACAGCCCGACTTCAGTCAACTGGCGTCGGCTATCACACTTGCCGTCAAAGCCGCACAGAGACCGAAGTTCATCGAGCTACCGACATTCAACGGGTCGCATCAAGACTGGTTGTCGTTCCGCGCTGCGTACTTCGAAACAGAACAGCTGCATACTACAGTCGAGAACATCAACCGCCTTCGGAGAAACCTCAGGGGAAAGCCAGAGAGGCAGTGGAAAGTCTATTGATCACCAACACACATCCTACAGATATCATGAAGACTCTCGAGTCAAGATTTGGAAGACCAGAATCGATCGCCATGCTGGAGACGGACACACTTCGGAACTTACCACGTCTGAACGAGTCGCCTAGAGACATCTGCATATATTCAACCAAGGTGTCGAACGCCGTGTCTACTCTACGTGCATTGGGCTGCGTCTACTACCTCTACGACCCGGGACTCACCAGAGATATCACTGAGAAGTTCGTACCTACAATCAGATACAGATATTACGACTTCGCTGCTTCACTACCGAAGGAGGTACCTGGATTACTGAAAATAGAGAAGTTCTTGAAAAGAGAAGCTGAAATATGCGGACCGTACGCACAACCAGAATCGATAGCCTCTCAACACTCACAGTCGAATCAACAGAGGCGACCACAGAAAATCAACACAGTCACAGAGAAGCGGGCAATATCGAAGTGCCCTGTCTGCGATGAAGAGGGACACATAACAGCGGACTGCGAGAAGTTTAAGACAGCAAATAGTAGTTCCAGATGGGACATCGCGAAGAACCCGCACTTATGCTTCAGGTGTCTTCGATACAGAAACAAGACTCACAGTTGCCGCCCAACGGTTTGTGGCATCGACAGCTGCAAGTACACTCACAGCAAGCTGCTACACTTCGTGAGAACAACAGAGAAGACAGCGGAGAAGACAGATAATAGTGATAACAAGGCAACAGAAGCTATCAACTCCGCCTGGACTTCAGCCAGAAAACAGTCGTACCTGAAGATCATTCCAGTACGAGCCACAGGACCATCAGGCACAGTCAACACGTTCGCCTTGCTGGACGATGGGTCTACAGTTACCCTTATAGACCACACCCTCGCTGAAAGCATCGGTGCCAAGGGACCCATAGACCCACTCCGTATAGAAGCAATCAACAATTTTAAGACAGCGGACTCGAAATCGAGAAGAGTTAGCATCACGCTACAGGGATCGAATGGTCGTGAAGAACGCGTTCAAGCCAGAACAGTGAAGAACTTCCACGTGTCAGCACAAGAACTTTCGAAAATAGAAATAGAAAGATGCAAGCATCTTCGCGACATCAGCAATAGTCTTACGTATGAAAACGCGAAACCTCAGATACTCATCGGGCAAGATAACTGCCATCTCCTCCTAGCATCGAGCACCAGAAAGGGGAATAGAAACCAGCCAGTGGCATCGCTCACGCCACTAGGTTGGGTATTACATGGCAGTCATACCAGAACACTTGGTCGCAGCATCGACTTCGTGTCTCACGTCGCGGAAGCTCCAGCTGAGGAAAACTTAGAAGACTTGATGAAACAGTATTTTGCCTTAGACACGCTTTGCATCATTCCGAAGAAACCACAGTCAGATCCAGAAGAGCAAGCCCTGCGTATCTTAACAGATAGTACAGTCCACACAGAAGAAGGAAGATACGAAACCGCCCTTTTATGGACGAAAGAAAACATAGCACTGCCCGACAACTACTACAACTCCCTGAAACGACTCTTAAACATAGAGAAGAAAATTGATCGCGATCTACAGCTGAAACAGAAATACACAGAAGAGATGGAAGCTCTCGTCACCAAGGGGTATGCCGAGCCAGCACCTGAGAAGAAAACACAGAACAGGACTTGGTATCTGCCGCATTTCGCCGTCGTAAATCCCATGAAGCCAGAGAAACTCCGAGTAGTACACGACGCAGCAGCCAAGACTAAGGGAGTGGCGCTGAATGACCTGTTACTCAAGGGTCCAGATCTCCTACAGTCACTTCCAGGTGTCGTCATGAGATTTCGACAGCATGCAATCGCAGTCACGGCAGACATCAAAGAGATGTTTATGCAAGTCAAGCTCAGAACAGAAGACCGAGATGCTCTTCGGTATCTTTGGCGCAAAGACCGGCGAGATGATCAACCTCCAGAAGAATACAGAATGACGTCGCTCATCTTCGGAGCATCGTGCTCACCATCAACAGCTATCTACGTCAAGGATTTGAATGCGAAGAGGTTCGAGAAATCTCATCCAGAAGCCGCAGCCGCGATCATCAACAAACATTACGTTGATGATTACTTGGATAGTTTCAAGAATATAGAAGACGCAAAACGCATCACCAAAGACGTCAGAGAAATCCATAGTCAAGCCTGCTTCGAACTCAAGCAGTGGAAGTCCAACTCGATCCAACTGCTGGAAGCTCTTGAAGAAAAGGAGCCCACAGAAGATATAGAACTCTACATGTCCGAAAAGAAAACAGAAAGAGTACTGGGACTTATCTGGAAACCAAATACAGATGAGCTCACCTTCAATCTCAACATGGCAAAAATCCCACCGTCACTCATAGAAGACAAGAGGCCAACGAAGAGAGAAGCCCTCAGAATAGTCATGTCCCTCTTCGATCCGCTGGGCTTCGTGTCACCCATTACAGTTCGAGCGAAACAGATCCTACAAGAGGTATGGCGCCGGGGAACACCATGGGACAGTGAGATTGACCACGACCTCGCAGAACAGTGGCGTAACTGGACAATACACCTGAACAGACTACGTGACGTGACAATACCAAGAAGGTACCTACACTACAGCGACGCCATTTCACTACAGCTACATGTCTTCACTGACGCAAGTGAATCGGCCTACAGCACAGTGTTATTCTGGAGGGCAACAGCTCCAAACGGTGAAGTCGACGTTTCGCTAATAATCGCCAAAGCGAGAGTGGCACCATTGAAACTCACTTCAATTCCGAGACTGGAACTGCAAGCAGCCGTCATGGGTTCACGTCTAGCAAAAGTCGTCACAGAAGAACACGAGAGAAAACCAGACTCCACTACGTTTTGGACAGACAGCAAGACAGTTCTCACCTGGATCAGGACAGGCTCACGCTCATACAAACCATACGTGGCCCATCGTCTTGCAGATATAGAAGAGAATTCAACGGTAAACGAGTGGCGCTGGATTCCAACCAAACAGAACGTAGCCGACGACGCGACGAGAGACGTCCCAACAGCCTTTAGCAAAACCCATCGATGGTTCACGGGCCCCGACTTTCTCTACCAATCTGAAGACTCATGGCCAACAGAAACACCAGCATCAATGAGACTTGCAGTTACCGAACAGACAGGCGAAGAAAGAGTCCACCACATAGCCACCGATAGACAACAGAAGTTATCCGAAGCTCTTCCAGATGTGCTCCATTTCTCTAACTGGAACAGACTATCCTACGCAACAGCAAGGATTGTACAGTTCATCCAACTTTGTAGAACTGCGACGCAGAAGGTCCACTACAAAAGAACTCGAAAGATCGCGAGCTCAGATCCAGACTGGAAACGAAGTGCCACCAATCCCAAAACAGCACTGCGATCAGAACAAAGGAAGTCGCCGAGTGAAGACAGGAAATTTATTTCCGTCACAGCAGAACTCCTCAGAACAGCGGAAGAACTTCTTATGCGCTCCTCGCAAGAAGATTCATTCCAGAAGGAAATAGAAGACATCAAGAAACAGAAACAGATCAGCAAAAATAGTCGTCTTCATCACTTGAGCGTCGAGTACGTGAACAACGCGCTGAGACTGAGAAGCCGTATAGAAGCTGTACAGCATGTACCAGAAGAATTCCGGAAACCACTTATAGTTGATGGAACGCATCCAACAGTCAAGCGTTGGATTCAGAACATCCATCGTCAGCTCCATCATGCAGGGGTCGAAGCAACAGTGAACGAATGCCGTCAGCGTTATTGGATTCTGCGTGTGCGTCCTGTAACACGCACGATAGTTCGTCAATGCCTGAACTGGAGAATGAAGTCCCAGGTACCACCGCACCCTAGAACAGGGGACCTGCCATCATGTCGCTTGGCTCACCATAAGCGACCCTTCACCTTTACAGGGGTGGACTACTTCGGTCCGCTCACAGTCACCGTCGGACGCAGCCATCAGAAGAAATACG
This sequence comes from Fabriciana adippe, assembly GCA_905404265.1. NCBI lineage: Eukaryota > Metazoa > Arthropoda > Insecta > Lepidoptera > Nymphalidae > Fabriciana > Fabriciana adippe. The sequence goes on along the minus strand of FR989984.1, from coordinate 8,182,199 downwards.
TTGCCATCTTCACCTGCTTGACTACAAGAGCCATCCACCTCGAGATAGCAGGGTCACTCAGCACAGATTCGGCGATAATGGCTCTCCGGCGAAAGATAGCACGTCGAGAGTGTCCCACAGAGATATGGTCGGACAACGGGACCAACTTGAAATCGGCAGACAGAGAACTTCGACAAGCCATAGATGGAGCAACAGCAGAAGCAGCTGCGAAGCGGACAATTTCGTGGCGATTCATACCTCCTGGGGCGCCGTTCATGGGAGGCGCCTGGGAGAGAATGGTGCGCTCGGTCAAGACCGCACTAACAGCAACGCTACACGAACGATACCCAACAGAAGAGGTTCTCTCAACTCTACTGGCAGAAGTAGAATTTACGGTCAACAGTAGACCACTGACGCATGTATCAGTTGACGCAGAAGATATGGAAGCTCTTACCCCGAACCACTTCTTGCTCGGGGGGCCCGCGCGAGTACCAGTTCCAGGGAATTTCGACGACAGAGACATCATCTCCCGGTCCAGCTGGCGCTCCGCACAACGGCTCGCCGACATATTCTGGACGAGATGGATGCGCGAATACCTCCCGGATCTTCAAAACCGGCGGGAGCCGCACGGAACAGGTCCTGAGGTAAAGGTTGGCGACTTGGTTCAGCTAACAGACTCCAACCTGCCTCGCAACGTGTGGCTCCGAGGCAAAGTCGTCGCCACGCACCCGGGACCAGACAGGATAGTACGCACCGTCGATATCAAGACCAAGGGTGGAGTCCTGCGACGACCAGTGCGACGATTGGTGATCCTGCCAGTGGAGAACAGCGAGCCTGCACCGGAACTTACTGCAACAGCGTTGCACGGCGGGAGAGATGTGCAGGACATCGAATAGATTTAGTTATTTATGTAAATAGATATTGATTTATATAAGTATATAGTTTATAGAACAGTTTATAGAATAAATAACATAGGATAGCATAGATTTAATTACAAATAAATAAATACATAGTTTAGATTAGATTAGAAATAAATATATAATAATAATAAATAAATACATCTGTAAGACTCAGACAAGTTCAAACTTGTTTAGGTTTCAAGGCCAAATAGAAAGGGACAGCGATAAAATAGAGCGAGAGGCAAATAGTTTTCAACAATTTAGCTCGTTCCCCACCCTACTACTGCGATAGCAAACTTAACTATAAATAGCGCGGGTTAGCCCAGTGTAGTCAGTTCAGTATCCGGCCTTACTAGTGAATAGTAATAGAAAAAAGAAAAATAAAGTGAAGAACCAAGCAAGCCAGGAATTTTATTTGAACACCCCCTGCTCCCCAATCCAGCGCACTGGTGTGCATACTGCACAAGTATTAATATACTCGTAGGTTTAATATAACTTTGACATGAGCTTAGTTATGTATCTAGGTGGAGGTGATAAGAGCGCGAGGATTGCAAGCGAGGCAAGGCAGCCGCACGCTGCCCGCGCCCTACGTGAAGGTGTACCTGGTGAGCGGCAAGCGCTGCATCGCCAAGGCCAAGACCAACACAGCGCGTCGCACGCTCGACCCGCTGTACCAGCAAACACTCACCTTCAGGGAAAACTTTAAGGGATGTGTTTTGCAAGTAAGTCAACTACAAACCATATGTACACTACTACTATGTTACAAAGTTTAATGGGGAAAACCTGTTGTAGTAACCAAATTAGTTTATCATTTTAAATCTTTGTTTTAATATCGGTCAGACTTCAAAATGGAATTGTTAATCAATACGCGTATATGTTTTTGTGTGTACTATATGACGCCATATTGTGTGAATCGCAAATGTGAACCAAAATAGTTTCACTCCTAAGGGTGGAATACATATTATTAAAGCTATTTTCAATGTAGTGGTGTGTGCCTCCCTCCTACCAATAGGATTACATAATATAATCACAAAATCTCAAACACTGAGAATTTCATTAAAATCGATCCAGCAGTTTTGAGAAATTTTAAAGTTTTATAATAATGCGGCAGATATTCAAATTTTACCAATGATTGTCTAAAAAAAGGTTGCTTCTAGCAAGAATAGCCCAGTCGAATTAACTCAAAAACGGGGTCAACAATGCAAAAATTTTTACTGGCAATTTTTCTTCGGAATTCTTTAGGGAGGGGTCACAGGCAGTCTAAATTTAGTTTCCCGGGGTACCAGACCCGTTGCGTCATTCGCCATCTTGAATAAGGGTTGAATTTTGTTTATTGAATAACTTTAACGTTTATTTTCAGTTTTACACGAAAAATAATTATTACAAAAGTTGTTTGAAATTAAATTTCCTACAATTTTGGTTCTCATCAATTTTTTCCTAGGATCGATATTTTTCGATTTATACCTGAGAAAAGGAGGGAGTAAAATCTTATCATTGTATAATCACGTGTATTTTCAATTTCACGCGAAAAATTCTTATAAGCAAAGTTGTTTAAAATCGAATTTCCTACAATTTTGGTCCTTATCAATTTTTTCGTGGGATCGATATTTTTCAATTTATATTCGAAAAGAGGTAGGTGAATAATTTTCATTTATTGAATAACTCGTAAAATCTCCATTTGACACGAAATACGGTTATTACCTTATTATTATGGTTATATAGGTATTTGGAATTTCTTATAATTTAGGTTCTCTTCAATTCATAATTACTGCACTAAATGCTGAAGTGAACTTTAAAAAAAAGTCGGCATCATAATTGTAGCAAATTATCAAATACTAACATTATCAACACATCAAATTTTCAACGACAATCAACCGAAAAAAATAATAATACGAAAACATCAATAATAAACGTGATAATACAATGATAAGATTTTACCCCCTCCTTTTTTCATGTATAAATCGAAAAATATCGATCCTAGGAAAAAAATTCGACTGGACTAGAAGACCGCGCGCCTTTTGAACATTGCCAACAGTAAATAAACATGTGTTTTAATTTTCAATTCAATTCAATTTTCTTGTTAATGGCTTCAAAGCGTGCCAGTTGAGCACAGATTAGTATTTTAATTTAATTTTGTGTGTAATAAAGTTTCAGACATTTTCAACTACCTTTATACTGTATAGGTAACCGTGTGGGGAGATTATGGTCGTATTGAGGGTAAGAAGGTATTTATGGGTGTGGCACAGATCATGCTGGACGACCTCAACCTCTCCAACATCGTCATCGGATGGTACAAGCTATTCGGAACCACGTCACTGGTATCTTATTTATTTTTTATTATAACTACTATATTAAGTTATTAAATTTTAGCAGTAGAGGCTATAGCACCAAAAAGCACTTGGCGAGTCTTACCGAGTGTATTTTGGACTGATTCCAAACAGCACATCGATTCGGGTGAATGGATATTTTTTGTAAGATTCTCGAGATCCTTGCCAATTGTGAACCGATTCTCCTATTATATATATTCCATATATGTATGTACATTTATACAATAAATATTACTACCATGATGAATGTGAAACATTTACTTTTAGAAGATTGAAATAAATTCTACACTTTGTTCAAACAATTCACGCTAAAATTCACTATTTCATCTATACAGATAAATAAAATTGAAGTGTCAGGTTGTAATGTCCAAAAAACAGCTTTTTACTAAATGCATATGAAATTATACACGGTACTGTTAAGAAAAACCCATTTTTTTAAATTTTTGTCTGTTTTTTACGGCACTTTCACTGGCAGATAGCTGATATTATAATAATTTAGGCTACTTTTATTTTAGAAAAATAATTAGGATTCCGCAAAAAAATTTATAAAAAAGTAAAAATATGTTTATCAAATAATTTGTGTACAAGTGCCGTGTACTAGCTACAACGAAGGTTGTTTGTTTCAGTAACCAACGCGCTGCAGTGGCTAGTGAGTTCGACGAACTTATATCAACAATAAAAAATTAACTTTGTCCAAAAAATACATTTAGTGATACTGCTTTAATATCATGATAAACTGCAAAATAACTTTGAACATAGGAAATTTTCTATAAAACGAAAGTTATATGTAAATTATTTGTATTTTTATTTTCTTTTGGAATGCCTACCGGAGTTTTGAATAGATAGCATTTTATAGCAAGAAAATAAAATGTATAGTGTACTCAATAATAATATGTAATTAAGTATTAAAAGCCAAATGCAATATCTATTTTTATTTTCCTAAACCTATCATTTTAAATATCATAATTATTTATAAACTAAATATACTTTGAAAACTATTTTTATATATAAATATAATAAAGCTATATTTAAATATATCAAAGTCACTGGTTTTTTTGTTGTTAACTTTTAGGAAAACTAATTTTCCTTTATATTTACTCTAAAACAATAACAATTATTGAATTATTAACTTCCATCATATCATTCATCCACAAAAAAAACAACACATTATCTAAAAATTATGTTTATTCTTTGCAAGATATTTTACATAACACATATATTTTTGCACTTATTTGTTTAATGAATACTTACACATGTCATCATCAGTCACTTATCGCGCTTCAACAATAAAAGAAGTCGAAACTATTCTAAAAAACACGTCACACGCGAACGCCGTCCAAGATTTACAACAATATTGAAAAATATAATTTTATTTTGGAAAATGTGAATGATAAAATCGTGCTCTAGCACGAGGGTAGATAGTCGCTTTATACATTACTAATGTACTCTAAAGGTTAATCTCAATAACCTATCTATACAGATAAATAAAATTGAAGTGTCTGTTTGTAATGTTAAAATAATAGCTTTTTACTAAATACATATGAAAGTATATACGGCACTAATTAGTTTTTTTTTTTTAATTTTGCCTGTGTGTCTGTTTATTCCAGCTAATCTCCAAAACGGCTGAACCGATTTTGACGGGGCTTTCACTGGCAGATAGCTGATGCTATAAGGAGTAACTTAGGCTACTTTTATTTTAGAAAAAGAATCAGGGTTCCGAGCAAAAATTTAAAATCCATTAAATTGCGTACAAAGCGTACCTAGGGACGCACCCGAGCGAAGCGAGGATAAGTCGCTAGTCTTTAACATTTCTTACTAGCGACAGTTTGACACAATATATATGTACTTATGTCTTATCTCTAGTAATGAAAACCACAGATAGATAGGTTATTGAGGTCCGCCGTATGCAAAACCTTAGAACTGTGATTAAAATGAATATTTAGTGCATTATTTGTTTGGGCTGCTTCGAAGGCGACGCGCCCGGCAGCCGGCCCTCGCCCGCACGCTTCACACCCGTTGACTTGATATCTGCGGCAATTGTTTAAATTAATTAAATTGTTGTCCAACTTTGAAAAAGGAGGATTGTGTATGTAATCTGTCTTAATGTACACCTACACAACTTACGATTTTTTAATAAATACGTTATATATGAAAGAATGTCTGTGGCTGCCTCTTATAAATTTCAAGGAATTTACCTTTAAATCAACCTTTAAAGTGATAATGAAGTCATTATTATTATACAAAACTCACATAACACCAGTAAATATACACACTTAACAAAACAGAAGACTAATAAAAATGGAAATGGAAATAAGTTTATTCCTTTGTTTCTGTTATTTTATCCCATTCCCTTATATCTTGTTGAATATTAAAGCTTTTCTTTGTATCCTATTACCGTAGCGAACCGGGATTACAACTCAAAACCTCAGGATCTGTAGCCGTACATAGCCTCTAGACCGGGGCAGTTAACAGTAACAAACATATAAAAAACATGAAGATATGTAAGTGTTATGTGGGCGACGGTGTACAAGTATGTAGCTAGAGGTGGCGTAGGGTGGGTCGCGTCGCGGTCGAATGCGAAAGCGACCCCGTGGCCTTGTCTTTTGCAATAGGGATCACCGTAGTGGTGTTAGTGGGGAGTCCGTCGCGCTTCTCGCGGCAGAAGTCCCACATACCCCGCGCGCCCCCCGCGCACTGGCACCCGTAAAGGAGTTTCCCCACGAATCAAAAAAAAAGTGTGGGTCGTACCTTGCAGCCACCTGACCTGCGTGGCGGGCCCGTAGCCCTTGTCGTTGCGCGCGGCGATGCGGAAGATGATGGCGGGCTTGGTGGAGGAGTCCACGTGCGCCGCGCCCAGCGACGCCTGCCCCACCACGCACGTGGCCGCCTTGCCGCAGTACACGCGCACGAACGCCAGCTGCGACTTGGCCGCCTCCTGCACCCAGCGCCGTCCACACATACATTATATATTATGTTGAATTAAATTAAGAGTTTCATTTTGAGTTTTTGTTCTCGACGTTTTGAATACTTTAACATCAATATCAGCATTATCGGAGAGACAATTTTATTTATCACGCCATCTATACTAATATTATACAGTGAAAAGATTTTTTCTTTCTTTGTTTGTAACGAATAGGCTCCGATACTACTGAACCGATTGAGATGAAATTTGGTAAGATAGTTTAAGACCCTGAGAAGGACATAGGTTAATTTTTATCCCGGAAATCATCCCTTAAGGGATAAAAATGGAATGTTAGTATGGGAAAGCAACCTAGGGACGAACCTAAGCGAAGCGAGAGTCGCTAGTTATTAATAAACGATAGCACCAGACGATGTATCAACATTTGTATAGTTCATTTTGTTTATTGAATTTTATCATATTTAAAAAAAAGATAAACCTCTGTAAAAATACTCTACGATTTTTTTATTCGTTTTCCATTTCCGTTCCTCCACAAAATGCGTATATAACACCAGCATGTCTGAACAACAAACCTTAGGCTGTGTGTTGGATCGTACGGCGAGGTACACTGAGTACTCGAAGATGCCCTCGGCGGCGACCTGCGGCGGCTCCCACGACAGGTGCGCGCCCTCCACCGACTTCGAAATCTTGATGGCGGACGGCGCACCCGGGAACCCCGGCAGACACGTCTTGAATGCTGACTCCTATAATATCGTACATGATATATTTCATGTATATGTATTCAGCCTTTTTAAATGTCTCACTGCTGGACACGGGCTTTCCTTCATTTAAAAACTTACTAGGTTCTTTCAGACATGCATAGATTCAATGCATGTCAACATTATTCAATTATATTAATTATAATGGGTAGTTGAGACCATTAACTGATAATTCAAAGATAAAACTTCTCAAAAAATCTTCAAAAAACCGAGTAACCAATTTACTGTAATATTGATCTTTTTGTTGATTTAAAATCAGTAAATAGCCAGTTAGTCAGTTGAGTTGACATATAAGTGATGTCATAATATATGTTTTCATAATCTTATCAATATATATGCGTAAGTAAATAACACTTAAATAAGATGAATTAAAATAATAATAAATAGACCATACCTCACTATAATCTCCTCTCCCACATGAATTGATTGCAGCAATTCTGAATTTGTACGCCGTGCCATGTTCCAGTGGCGTTGTGGGTAATCCCGCGAAATCCGGTAAACTATCCAGAGACAGATTCGACAGATCTACATTTGGATCAGATATATAATTATGCACCTGAAAATATAGTATGTCATCATAATAGATTAAAATGAATGAAAATGTTATTTACATACATATATACAATAGTAGCTAAATAAAATGATACTTACTGTGAATGTGGTTCCTTTAACAAAGCCAACTGTGTACCAAACATCCTCTTCATTTTGTGGTTTTGGTTCCTCGGGTTCTGCCTGAATATTAAAAAAATAAATATAAGATTACAAGTAAGGTTATTTGAACAGCACATACTAGGATTTACATAAGAATATGTACTTCAGACTGATTCTGAGAATAGACATATTCTTACAGACAGATACAATAACACCTTTTTAGTAACACTGTGTTAACATGGTGTTTTAAGAACAGCGTGCAGCGTGCATTCACGATCATCCTCCACATTCTCCCAGTTCACTCATTATCATCTCTTCTTCACCTTCCTGCAAGGCTTTTTCAATACTTAGGCACGTTATTCGCACACGCTTGTTCCGCCATGTTTATATTCGCTCATTATCATACTAGTCACAGTATGGCTTGCATGATGTGTGTATGTTGTATGTATGTGTGTACTGTGTATAGTGTGTGTGTGGTGGTGTGTGTGTGGTGGTGTGTGTGTGGTGGTGTGTGTGTGGTGGTGTGTGTGTGGTGGTGTGTGTGTGGTGGTGTGTGTGTGGTGGTGTGTGTGCGGTGGTGTGTGTGCACGCGCGCGTGCGTGTGTAGTGTGTGTGCGTGCGTATGTGTACGAGGGTACGCGTGTGTGCATGCGTATTTGTGCATACGCCTGTGTGGTACGTATGTACCTGCTCGTGTTGGTGGTGCAGCGCCGCACTCGCCAGCGTGGCAAGCGCGTGCGCGGCATCGGTGGGCGGCAGCGGCGCGGAGCTGCTTACCGCGCCGTCGCCCTCCGCGCCCGCGCCCGCCCCCGCGCCTCCCGCACCCGCCGTGCCGCCCTCCACGCCCGACGACGACACGCCCGCACCACTCTCTTCACCTGCAGAAGCTTTACATTAACATACGACTTACTAATTACACTGTTCTGCCAATATCAATTACCATACAGTAGCAATTACATTTCATTTTATTTCAATGAAAACGCTACCAAATGTAAGGGTTGTCAAAAATACTAATCTTTATGGACAATGGTTAAAATACTGTAATGCCATCGTGTAGCAACATAAAGCTATTTTCCAATTGTCATATAAAAGTAAGTATGACAGTCAGGGTGCGTCTCAATTTGCACGCCTCACAAGGTTGCTATGTTTGTGACGTCCTAAGAAGATTGTGTGGACTAACTGGCTGTACCCTTGCTGCTCTTGAATGAGTGTTAATCTTTCACACTATAATAGCACAATGGATTTGAGTGAAACTTACAAAAATTAAAAACTATTTAAACAAATATGAAATATTCTAAATACCTTGTAGTAAATTAGGGGAGAGTAACGCTGATCCATTGGCCGTCATAGTGAGGAGTGGCATGGACTCGCTCACAGAGGGCATTGTGTCCGCCGCGCCCTCCATTTCCGACGTATCAGCATCGCGGAGTCTGAACAAATCACAAAAAAAACAACAAAATTACGCAAACGTTAAGTTGAATTAAAGGAGACATGTGTATTAAATTATGGTGTATGATACTTTCTTGATTTATGTGTATATTTGACATTACAAATAAAACTATGGTTTTGGATTTTTTCTCCCAGATTTATTTTGATTTTTGGTTATAACGTTTCCAATGCTTCACAGCAATCAAGGTCATTTCATGTGTGTAACACTAACTACTATATATATATATATATATATATATATATATATATATATATATATATATATATACCTTTGAAAAGTTTAACCTTAGTCTCTTCCGTGAACATGATTGCTGTAAAGTGAAAAAATCCAAAAAGATAGTTTTAGTTATGAACTTTGTTATTCTATAAATAAAGAATTTTATTATTACTATTTGTATCTCTTTGGATTTCACAGGCTTGAAGGAGCTCTACTATCATTATTTAAAGAGTCCTGTATAACAAATTTTTAATAATATTATGAACAAGGTGAACATATAACTAATATATTCCTTTTATTGAAATTTACTTAAAATCAAAAATAAATTTTTATATAGACCTCATAATAGTATATTCATATAAATATATATTTCTACTATGTCATCTTATTTAGAAAAAGACTTACTCATTTGCCTGTGGCTGAGGTAGAACAGAAAAGGAATGAAGCACCGCTGGTCCGTTAGCAGTTGACGATATCAATGGAGCCTCGCTCTGCTCGGAACTTGAAATATCAGCACCACCTTCTGTTGTGCTAGAACTAAAATAGTGAACAAATATTATATTTGTACAATATCCATATGTATTTTCATTTTCTAAGCATTTAATAAAGAATATACAAGAACAAAGTCGGGTTAGTTACTCAAGAATGGCTGGACTGATTTTTATGATTTTTGATTTGTTGGATTTTTCTTCGCCCCGAATAGCAGAATAACTATTAAAACATTGAAAAAATTCGCGAAAACAAAATTAAAATTTACATGGCTAAAAATTTAAAATTTATGCTGGCTGGCCAAGCGTAGCGAGGGTAAGTCGCTAATAAAAAATAAAACTGATCTCAAATATAAGTTAAAATACAAAAAGTTTTATTTATTCATCATAGGAGTTTTTAATTAAACCTTTAAATAAAATTATATTTTCTTTACACTTGTGCAGATAAATTTAATATAAATAATGTTTGTAATAAATCAACACAAAATTCTGTTAGAAAATGAGACAATCCCATCCCAAGGAATAATAAAAAAATTAAAATCATTATAGATGTTAAAATTTAAAAAAGTACCTGATGCCTGTGCTAAGGACTTCCTGTGCAGCACTGCTTATGTCGTTCACATCATCACTACTGGCCACACCTTCTCCCCCACCCATATCTTCATCCATTGTACTTGATTCTTCTAAAATTGTTGTTATATTGGGTATTTAGTTACATGATAAATAAACTTTGCTATAGTAAATGGTGCACAGTATTTTGATCGGTTAAGAAAGAAGGTGCTTAATTTTAATTGATTTATTTGTGCTTAATTTAAAAAAAAATATTGATTTATTTATAATGAATAAGGTGTAATGCAAGGGTGGTTTCACATAAACAAGAAGAAATTTTCAAGAATAAATATTTTTTTAGGAATAAATTGAAAGAAAATTCCTAAGGGTGCAATAATTACATTTAAGACAATTTTGATACATTTATAAAATAAATAAAATTTAATAATTTTGTTAATAGTAGAAACATGAAAATATAAAATTGCAAAGGTCACCTTCTTGAATCATTGGTGCACTTCCTTCAATCGGCATACCCGAGCTTATAGATTGATCTGGTGACTCTTCCTGGGCAGCATCAACATCTTCACCTTCGCCTTCTCCCCCTTCTAAATCTTGATCTTTCAGCAAAGGCTCCATATTTTCTTCTTGTGGAGAATTATCTTCTGTTTCAGCCTTAAATTTACACAATTACCTAATTCATTTGCTATTGGACAATTTATTTACTACCTGTCTAACACAGCAATAATGTAAAAAAATATGCAACATCTCACATTGGAACATTGAATTTAATTTGACCAAATTTCATTTTAATTTTTATTAAATTTAAACCTACTACTAATATTACAATTTCAAATTAAATACCTCATAGACAGTGGTCCCTCAAATTTCTTAGCAACTTATAGAGAAAGACTAAATTTCCCTAATGGCTGTTTTTGGAATTAGGGGAAGCAACTTACTGTACTACATTCTTAACAGTAACTGTAGTGTACTGTGTAGATATAATAAAGAAACAACAATGAAAAATTATCCTTATTATTATCATTTAAATTTAAATACAAATATACTCACCGGAGTTGACAAACAATTATCTCCTATATATGCAGACTCATCAACTGTTCCAGGAGTAGTGTCATCTATGTCCATTTCTTCTTCTGCCTCTGCGTTATCTACAAATAAGATAAATGAATTTAGGTAGTAATTAAAGAAGTTTCATTCATATAAAATCAGGGTTAAACAGAAAAGTTATGAGTTATTACAGTGAAGTTAGAAATAATCTCCATTTCTTGATTACCTTGCTCTGGTTGTTCATCATTTTCTTGTTGTTCACCAGGTTCTACATCCAAAACATCACTGCTACTTGTTGGATCACCTCCATTTGTTGCTACATGCAATAACATTATTGCTAAATAAAATATCTTGAAACATGCAAAATGGTTACAATACTTCAAAAAAAGCAATAATTTTAAATAAAATTAGAATTTTACTACTTATTATATGAAAAAGCACATTTAATAATCTTGTAAAGAATAATCAAAAAAATAAATAAATGCATTATTTAGTATTATATTAACACACCTCCATTATCTACAGCGGGAACTGCTTCCGACTCATTCGCTGCTATGTTATTTACTGCATCTTCTCCAATTGTTTCGGCTGGATTGTCGATCAAAGGGGACATTTCCGCGCCATCGGGAACATCACCGTGAAGCGCAGAGTCTGATTCCATTTTAAAGCAATTTGACACACGGAATTAATTAAACACAAATAAACATTGAAATATAATAACTAGTAAGCAATATAACAAAACATTTTCAGAAATATTAACAAAATTTCAATTTATTTGACAGTTAGTAAAGTCAGTCCATAGTGCCAAGCCAACTCGGCGTCATATTAGTTTTTTTTTTTCTAGTGACTTTAACAAGCTGCAAGGCATTTTGGAATAGACTGAATTGCACCCAAGATACTAGAAATAACAATGTGAAATGTATAAAACGTTAAACAATATATTATATTGACTTGAATTATATTATTGATTTATTTATTAAATTAAAAAATAAATAAAAAATAAGTCAAGTAATGTAAATTCAGTAATAATTAAAAACATGTTTGAGACAAACTTAGAAAAGTGAAACATAAAAAAAAAACAACATTAAAGGCATGCATGAAGACATAAAAAAGAATGGCGGAGTACTGTTTCAAACACTGTGTACAGTTATTTACTATAGGAAGGTTTATGAGGATAAAATGAAGTACTAATAATTTTGTACCAGTACTGATACATGACAAGATATGATATTTTAGCAGTCTGGGCTCATATCGTCCCCATTCTTAGCAACTTTACGTTTTCCGAACCGTGGTCTCCACTCTAGAACCTCTACCTCATTTGTTGTCAGTTTTACAACAAATGGGACCAGCCCACTGCCACCTCAGCTTACGAATTCTTTAGGGTATGTCAATAATTTTGGTTCTTTGTAGGATCACTTCGTTTTCGATACTATGATCCAAAACAAATTGACCCGATACAGATGAACATCGAGCACAGCCCTCGCGCTCAATGACTTTAAAATAGTAGAGCAAACGCGCCAATAATGTCCACGTTTCGATTCCATATGCCATAGCAGGTAGAACTCTTTCACATCTTCAGTGTATCTATTTCGTTCTAATATTCCATCAAGCAATACTAAATCAGAATCAGAATAAAACGGATTAAAAGTTTTAAGCGTAATATCCTCATTTTACCAAAATCAGGTCAGGGCATGGGAGCTGATGGAGTTGTAACCGCAATAAAACAATCTGTCGACCGAGTAATGTCTCGTGGTACGGATATGACTGATTTATGATTATGAATTTAATTTTGCAGATTATTTACAGCGTAGTTAGGAGTGATATAATTACAGATTCTACCGAAGATTCTTATGCTGAAGAAGCTGTTTTTTTCCTAATGAAATTTTCTAATTTGTATGTATCCTTTTTCTCATTAATCTGGTGACATCTCATTCACCTGATTTAATATCAGGTGATATATATACACATCTAATATATATATATATATATATATATATATATATATATATATACAAGAATTACTCGTTTAGATATATCTATACATATACTATAGTTTTTAAAATTTTTGTCTGTCTGTCATTCTGTCTGTTACCGCATCACAGGAAAACCACTGGACAGATTTTGATGAAATTTGGTATGATGATAGCTGGTTATCCGGGTTAACATATAGAATACTTTTTACTGCGGTAAAATATCTCATCTCCGAGTTAAACGCTAAAACGTAACTAGGGAAGAACCCGAGTGTAGCGAGGGTGAGTTGCTAATTAGATACATAAACTATCATGTTTAGTCTCCTTAATCTGTGATCATGTTCAACTTAGTCTGCGTCTTAGAGTAATAACAAGCATAGAGGACTCGTATTAAACTGAACCAATAAACTTATAATTTGCACTGCTTTATCTTACTAAAAGATGACGTAAGTTAGAGAGAGACGTAATAATAAAGAAACTATCGTCTTCAATGGTGTGAAGCCACTTTTTACTTGTCAAAGTGACCAGCTGGTGACTTACAGTGTTTTTGATATTTGTGATTATTTTAATGATAACAGAGTAATTGGATGTAACAAACTTAGTTTTAAGGAAACTTAAAAACATTTTGTTTCGATGGCTTGTGTGGCTTACGGCTGTAATCGCCATAGTTCAAAGAAAAGTGAAGTTAATCAAAATATAACATTTCACCGGTAAGTGTTTTTTGGATTTTTCTGTTAAAATACTAAACATTTTTATGAAATATTCAAATATGTTTAAATTGATTGTTTTAAGACTCTTACGATATCAGAATAGTGTGTAATCGATCTCTAAATTCTTGTCAATTTGAGAAAGTAATTTTGTTTTTTAATCATAGTGATGTGGCATGACGTACCTTCATTATTACTTTGCCGATTCGTTTTTAGAATACATGTTGATAAAATTTCTTAAAATATATGAGTATGTTATAAATCAGAGGTTTAACCATAATCCCCGCGCTAGGCTAACTTATTTTTTTTTGTGTTATATTTTTGAATAATGAATAATCAAGATTAGACTATGAATGAGTTTCATTTATTTCTGTTATTTATTTATTTATCAAAAAGTACACTAACAACACACATATTAAAACATTTATACACATTTAGAAGACAATATTAATAATTAATCGGATATGTATGTCTTTACAAGTGTACATAACATTCGCTATAATTACATAATCAAAAGTATACATTAAATTATATTAAATCCCTTCTATATAATTAATAAATACAATTTAAATACAATAAAAATGATTCATAATAAGTCAACACCAGTTAGCCAAAATAATTAATTTAAATAATGTTAAAAAATTGTTATAACCTTAAAATCTAATTAGTTAAGATTAAACATAATTAATTTTCACCTAAGGTGAAGTATTGTTTCGTGTAATAGTTTTTCATAATTACTATAAATATTACAAAGAAACGATATTTTTAATTTATAAACCGCTAAACTTTAGCACATCACTATAATAGTCAATATATAAATATAGTAATTCTATAGCATACTTGGCTTCATTGCGATTTTAAGAAAGGGCAAATTGTGTATTTCTGTCTCTGTCCCTCTCGTAAAGAAGTGTATAAGAAGGACACAATCAAATATATTGTAAATGTTCAATTAAATACAGCTCCTCCATGCTTGTTGTTACTCTAAGGTCTGCGTCGTCACAGCCTTGTTGTTCCTTGTCTCTGGTCACAGCATGTACAAATCAGTCTAACGCAACTAGGAACAAAAAAACTGTTCTATGGAGTTTGCAGGCAAAATAATGGCGGACATCTTCCATCGCACTTCCTCCGTGTAGCTTCTCTTTCTTTAACTAATCCGTTCGTCATTATCGATAGACAGTTCTTTACTATTTATGACTTTTGATTAAGACGTAAATACTAATTAATATCATAATTTGTTACATAAATTTGCAAGAAGATATTCTACTGAATTTGTGGCAACAAGTTATCGAGTTTTGTTTCAGTGAATACGTTTTTTTAAAATGCCGCCAAAACGCGGTTTATAGGATGTGAAATTTGTGGAAATCGAACAATTTGTGGAAATAATGGCGGACGAGAAAAGGATATTTATGGAGAAATTTCCTATAGATGAAAGTCGGTATGTATTAAATCAGATATAGCTACGAACTCATAAAAATTTCATGATTTTTACAGTTGTTATCTAGCGATGTATCTAATTGTATTCCATACAAAATCAGAACAACTATGTATAATACACAAGCCAAGCCACACCTGGAGTACCTTAGAGAGATATGGGGCTCAGCCGCACAAACCAGCACAAACACAAATATGTAAGTTACAAGGAGCACAAAGTAAACTAATAAAAACACTGTTTCATCACAACTACTAACAAGAACTATAGTAAGAAGCTATACAGAAAAAAACCAAATTCTTGAATATTAATTAAACAACTATGCATACAACACATAATTAATATTAAAAAATAATGACTAAAACATACATTCAATAATAACATTCATAGCAAAGTATATTATACCTACATAATCTTAGAAACAAAAAGCTTCAAATCTGGTAGCTTCTGACGAGATCTTAATGGTAATAAAAATATGTGTGAAGATGTACTTTTATATAATAATCTACAGAATACTGTAAAAGATTGTAATCATATAAGCATTTTAAGAATAAGTTAAAATCACATAATAAAGATAAAATTTTATAACTGCATATCTTCAATTTAAAAAAAATGTCAATGTTGTAATGAACACTTAAACTGTAAACAATATTTAAAAGATTATTAAATTCACGCATGTTTAAAATTAATTAGAATAAAGGTGTAACAAATTAATTAAGGATAAATAAGAATAAAACAATGAGAATTATGTGAATTATAATATAATGCATGCTACTGTGTAAATACTGTTAATATTATTTTTTATGTATACTTAGTCTCTGTATAAGTGAACAGTGTGTTCTTTAAGAGAAATGTCTTTAACCTATGCACAGTAAATATTGATAATAAAATTATACATAACAGGTTAAGTCCAGATTGAAAGGAAAAAAACATATACCCAATTTCATTACTTTAATTAATTTATTTTTTAGATGCAGGCAATGAGTTAAGGCTGTGGGCAAAGAAGATTTAATATATTATGTTCTAATAGAAAAATTACATATATTAAAATATGTATGTGGAAATCACTTTGAGAACAAAGCTTTCAATAAGAAAAAAGTTGACTTAAAAAGTTAGCTGTGCCATTAAAAAATTTAAAACTGGGTCAGTCACTTTCTGAAGAAATGTTACTTGAATTTCCTTGTCATATTCAATCCAACATAGACTACCATGGATAATGTCTCTCAAAGGATACATGACAATGAACATTCACTATACCAGGTTGAAGCAATAGCTGGGCCTAGTAACTCAGGTTTGTCTCTGTCTTTTTACTTTTATTTGACTGTTTATTTACATCTATATGATTTTTACAATTTTCTTGTTTTTATTATGATGCATCACAGGGACCCGGTGTAACCAGCCACAGTCGAGCGCGTCCCTGCATTCCTGCCGTACATGAGAGGAGTCACTGACAAGATTAATACTAGGAGCAAAATATTGTAAATTATAATTTAACTTACAAGAAAGATAATTATCAGTCCCGCTGAGTTTCTTTCGCTAGTTCTCAGGTCTGAGGCTTTTTCTTTCTGAACTGGTAGTAGACTCATGACGTTCAATAAAACATTGTTATAATTTAATGCTGAATAATATATAATTATATTGAAAAATAAAATAAAAATATAAACCTTATGTATTCTTTCATTACTTTTTTATTTCGACTCGAGTCTACATTTAATTAAGTCCAGTGTTGCATTAATTATTTTGCCTACTAAACAACAATGTACTTAATTATTAATTAAATGTAGACTTGATCTTCATTTCAATAATATTTGCTTAGTATCTACGACCCTAGATTTTGATCCTGAATATTATCGATATCGATAAAAACGCGTAAAGCACTAGTTGGTCTGTTAGGTTGTATAGGTTGGTACTATTGTTCTTTTGACGTTTCTGTCGTACAGTTGGTATTGAA
Organism: Fabriciana adippe; assembly: GCA_905404265.1. NCBI lineage: Eukaryota > Metazoa > Arthropoda > Insecta > Lepidoptera > Nymphalidae > Fabriciana > Fabriciana adippe. Next base: position 8,164,840 of record FR989984.1, on the reverse strand, counting down.
GTGCGATGTAAATTGAAGTCAAAAAGTTTGTTCTAACTTCTAAGTCCCGCCTCTTAAAACGTAGTGGTGACCAACTCCGGTTGACTTCCATACAGGCGCATATTCATAAAAACGGTAGGCGAATATGATGAAGCGGGGGCCGGGGGGGTCAAGATAGTCAAAGAAAGATTTTTCCCGACTTAGCCATTTTAAATTAATAATAGCTACATGGGATATGTCAATTGATATTTTATTATATTATAAAATATACATAAGTTAAATGTGCTTAAAATGTTTTTTTTATAAAATATATGTCCTATATATTGATGTATATAATAATATTCTAAATGATTTTAACTATTATAGGATAATGTTATATTTTAATTATATTTCATATCAAACATAAAATATCTATTAATATAAGTTCTTACGTTATAAAAATTAATTTATATTTTAGAGCTGTCATGATATTTCCCATAATTTAGGGACAATTAAGGCATACATGGCAAGTCAAAATATGCTGTCACTTTCACGGCTATTGTATTTCTTCATAGTCGCCACGCATCCCTTTCTAAAGGTATGACGTCATATGCAAATCTGGGAGAATTTAGTTCGTAGTGATGTGAAATCGGTATTAATTACGATTAAGTAGGGATGTATTTTATCGTAAAATTATCGGTATTCAACAACTGTTGTCGGTTTTATAGGAAGGTTTTCATTTTTATGATACTAATTATAATTAGAAATAAAATACAAAGGTAGGTTTAATTTTTTTTTATTTTACTATTTTAATGCTACCACTAGTTCGAAAAAAATGCCTCATACCCGAAAAAACTAGCCAGAAACTCAGCAGGATACCTTTTTTTTACATTTATAATACATTGTTTGTTATTACGAAGAAAGGACATTTTTTATAATATTACAATGCAATAAAATTAGAAGTAACATAGAACAATAGTTCTTGTTAATAACATTATCATTATTATGTGAGTAGTAGTTATGTCATTTATGTAGTTGGTTTTAATTGTAAGTATATATTAAAATCTAGCTCTTGCATTTGAAGTTTGTTAGCAATTTAAACTATCAAATAAATCATTAATGAATAAAATCATCACAGCTGTGAATAAGCCATTCTCAATATTTACATTTAATGTATTACAATAATTGTATTCTTCCTGGAAATTACAAGCCTTCGTCAGGCGACATAAAGATGCAAAAACACTTCGACTAAATACCTGCATAGCATACTTCACCTGTAAATATATTATTACAATAAATTAATGTATTACAATAACAAATTAAATAGTTAATTAAACTATAACTATAGTATAATTATTAGTAACTACTATAGATGAACAGTAATATAATAATAGTTTATTATTATTAGGGTCTAGGTAGATAAGCCAATTAAGCCTTTAAATTTTTTTTTTAATGGACTGAACATTACATGGATGAGTGCAATCAATTAATAAACAAACTCTTCAACTTTATATATTAGTATAGAATAGTATATTATATAAGGGCATATTAATAGATTCAAGAAGTTTCTTTCTTAAAAACAATTTTATATTAAAAATAAGATAATATTTATAATCTAAAGTAATATATACCTCAATTTATTAAACTACAATATTAATTACCTTCAATCTTCATCTTATCAAAAGAGTTTGGATAAATATGCTTGTTAGTAAGTTTTGTTAGCTTTGCAGCACCTTTACGTTGATCTGCATTATACAACATATGAACATAAATTGACCATTGAGCACGCTGACTACCAAGGAGCAAATTCTTTTTCTGAAAATGATTACAGAAACATTTCAGTAAATGAGGTACATCATACAAATAGTAAATTTTGTTCCCATTAACTTCATAATGGATAACACTTAATGCATCATTGTCACTACGAAGTATTTAGTTTATTATCAGAAATTAATGAATTTATTGCAGTTATATTGGCAGAACCAGGGTCACATATAGGTACTCTAGGAATAAACCCTATTTTAAAAATAGCTTTAAGAAATTCTTTACGTATACGTTTTAAAATTGACGTGAACCTTTATAAAGCATTCTATGGCATGAAAAACCTCCCTGACAACTTGGAATATTACAATGCTTTCCCATGTTTACACAACACTAATAGAAAAAACAAACTAACGAAGAGAAAAACTAATTAAGAAATCACATCGTTTATATTCAAGCACAAATCAGCATTAATCTACAAATTGATCAAATGTAAATTAATATAAAAACGGCAAATCCGGGGATGAGTATAATAATAATAACAACGGTTAAAACTTGAAAATTTCAACACTGACAAAATGTCGCAGTGACGTCACAGTAGTGACGTATGTGACAACTGCGACAGAAATATATTGTTGTCCCACTCGTTGTCGCCAAATATAGAGATAGCATGTTAATAATCAAACAAATGAAAGGGATAGATAGATCCACCAAAAGCTCGTATGGAGCTAATTCATCTATTTTATTTGTCATCCATGGTGGTGACATTCTCTTTGGTACAAATGCCAATGTGACCAGTGACACTAACTCACTGACTTATGTCAGTGTTGATTGTTGAAAAGGTTAAAGGAAGGGAATAGGGATTAAATATAATAAAAATACAATACCTAATAAGGTTGTTTTTAGGAAATGCAAATACCTGTACTTTTTAACAAATTTTGAAATTCTATATAATTTTGAAATCTTTAAGCAATTTTACATCAAAAACTAATCAATATAACATTTATTTTACTTAACTTTATGGATATTTGTGATATCTAATTGACTGTCTTTTTTTATAATCATATTATACATTTATGATTAAAATATCACTTTTACATTCAAATTATGCTTTTTAATCTTAAATTAATATTTATCTTATAGGGAGTATTTATCAATATGTCAACAAATAATAACAACAATGAAAAACCTGGTGATGGTATTCGTTCCATGAGATCAACAACAGCATTTAAAGTTATCAACTTTGAACTTTATGCTAAACCAGTATGTATTTATTGTTTATTTTTTACATGCATTATTTCTTATATTAATTTTGTTTATTTCACATAATACCTTAATTATCTATTTTTTCAGAATATAGTGATCATGACTATAGGCCTTACATGTTTTGGTCTTACTTTAGGCTATATAGCTTACATGAGACAAAAATATGAATCAATGGGCTACTATACTGCTGTGGATAAAGATGGAAAAGAAATTTTTGAAAAACGCAAGTCAAAATGGGATTAATGCTGATAATAATAATAGATATTGGTATATTATTAGAAATGTATTAAGTTATTTAGTAAAATGAATTGTTTGTTAAGAAAGTTACTAAAGTAGGAAGTTTTATGTAAATAATAATTTAATCATTTATTTATTTTTTATTATAAATCTTCACAAAAATTAAATTCATATCAATGATTCAATATGGAATAAATTGATGTATCAAATCAAATTAAATGTATGTATGTATATAGGAGGCAATGTGAGTGAGTGAGTGTTATGGCTCTTGAAAAGTGATACCTTAGATTTAAGATAAAAAAGTAGCTTCATAAAAAAAGATTAGTGTTAACTATATATATTATATAATTATTATATTGAAAAATCTTATTCAAGGTTAGACTAAAAATAGCAGTTAACAAATCAAAGGCAGGGCCATAGTGCCTCCATTTAAGAAAGGTTTTTGCTCATGAATAAAATATTTCATACAATATGTATATTGAATTTGTTTTATTTTTTAAATATGAATAAATTAAAATAAAATATTTATTTTGTCTTGTTTTAAAAATACTAAACTAGGTGATTTGCTCTCTGATAACAGAGTGGACCATAGGAATAACCTTGTCGAAGTGTACTTCAGTAGGCTAGCCATAGAAACGCCGTGGTTGAGTTCCAACTTATCCACGTGTGTGTATGTAGATGGTACGCAAGAGAGGCATGCATAAATACATTTCAAGACTTAAACTCCGCCCATCTCAAAACCTCTCTTGTTAAGTCCATTTTATAGTTTTTGAGATACTAACATTTTCAAAAATTGTTATAAATGTATACTAAAACCTGTGCAAACATTTTGAAAAAATATTGCATCAATATATATTATTAAGACACAGATATTTTTTTATTATAATTATATTATTAGGGAACACACTTGTAGAGATTTTTAATAAAATAGAATATTTAAATATTGAGATTCATCAATTGGTGTTTTCGCAACGAAGTAAGATATTATTTTTATGGAACATATGGAACGTGATTTTTATATAAACGTAATCACCTAAACTTTAACAATATTATTTATAGAAATAAAAAAAAATAATCTTCATGTATGTGTATGTACATACCCTAAGCGATCAAAACGTTTTTTTAAAAAGGTTACATACTCTATGATTTTTTATTATCTGATGTCATTGTCAATACGGCATTTGTAAGATGTTTTTTAAACAAATCTAGTGGTGAATAGTCAATAGTGTCACGTTTACATTTTTTGTTTAAAGTTTATCATATAAAACTATTGTACATTTTTTCCTTCTTTTATTTTTTTAATATCTCCTTTCGATTACTGCCTGTACAATAGACTGAAAATGTTTTCTGCACTGAAGAAATTAACAAGAAGTGGAGATGATCGTTGCCCAGCACCAATGCCTATGTCGACTTCTTTGCAAAAGAAATTTTCTAGAGGCGTACATTTTAACAGTAATAATTTTAATTTGCACTTAATTATTAAACATATTTACTTATGTATACATATATTTTATAACATAATTAATTTTAACACCAAAAATTAAAATTTTCTGTACCTATATAATTTTCTAGATATCCGTTAATTTATGTTTTAGTGAAAATATTAATAAAAGGAGATAGAAATGTTGGTAAGTCTTGTTTATTACAAAGATTGCAAGGTGGATCATTCACAGAAGAATATGTACCTACAGAACAAATACAAGTTGCTCCCATACATTGGACATATAAAAATACTGATTATATTGTTAAAGTAAGTTATGTATTCAAGTCATATTAATGTTGGAATTATAAATACAGAATTGTAGTTAATGTTGTGATGTAACTGTAATTATATGTTATGCATATCATTAAATAGTTTATCAAACCAAGTCTAATAACATCCCAAAATAACTTTCATATCGGCTCAACTTTAGAATGCCGTTTTAGTAGACTTAGTTAGTAGACTCTTGATTTTTTTTTTGTGCAAAGTACTTATTATTTTAAGTAAACCCACAAAGTTTCAAGTTAATGAAATAAATACTTTCGGAAATAAAAAATATCAAAGTTTGATAAATATAACCTCAATCTGCACTATTTTATTGCTTTTGACGTAATTTTGACAGTAGTGTTGCTATTTTAGGGAATTTTAATTATGCGTTTTGATTTTTAAGACAGAAATGTTGCCATTTTAGAAACTTAATTATGCGTTTTAATTTTGTAAATAATAAGTTGACGCACTTTTTAATTTTTATTTGAAGATTCTTAATATTTTATTTGGTTTAATAAGTCATTAATTTTGACTAGTTAGATAAGAAGTTTGTGGTTAAGTTAGGTTACAACTTAGGTAATTATCATCAGATTTTGGTTAGGTTAGGTTAGAACAGTTTTCATAACACACGAGCCGAGCGAGCGAAGCGAGCGTGCCGCGGTAGCGGCCGGCGAGTGTCATAAACTCTAAATGTTATAAAACTAGAACACTAGAAAGATAAAATTTCACGCAAAATCAAAGTACACACTTAACAAAACATAACCTCAAAATAAGATTTTTAAAAATTCATAAAAAAAAACTATGCATTTTATTAACTTGTATTTTTGGGGGGGTGATCTACACCCCCTACCAACCCCCCTTACCCCAAAAATATATAGATATTATTAAAACGGCTTTCTAAAGTCCTTCCTTCATATCATTAATATATAACCTTTTTAAGTATTAGTATTTTAAGTAGTTTTTATATTATTCATGATTGAGTTGATTTTTAAGAATTTATTACCTATTTAATAGGTCGAAGTATGGGAAGTAGTAGATAAAGGTCGCACTAAAAAGAAGCCTCCTCTTGGGCTTAAATTAGAAAATCAATCTGCACCATCAGTAGCAGAAGAGGAATATGAAACACCAGTTCTAGATGCAACTTTCCTAGATGTTTATAAAAATGCAAGTGGAGTGATATTGATGATGGACATAACAAAACCATGGTATATCAATATTTACTATATCTATATTATGCAAATATATATATAATTAGAAGGTCTTATGACATATATTTGTATACATATAATCAGGTTGATGTTTTATTATAATATATTATTATTATTGTTTAATTTTTAAATTGTAATAATTTTAGGACTTTTGAGTATGTAGTTAAAGAGTTGACCCGTATACCAGCAGACTTACCTGTAGTGTTACTTGGCAATCACTGTGACATGCAACACCACCGCCAAGTTCATCCACATCACATAGAACAAGCTATGCATCATGCTAAAATGACAAGGTAAAATTATTATTCTTTTTTCTAGTTATTCTATATCCGTAAGCCCTAACAAAATAAATGGACAATTCTGTAAACCTAGAAATACATAAAGAATATTATTAACAACAGGAATAAATAATATTAATATCATGATAAATTGTTTTTAGTAAAAAATTTGTAGATTTTTATTTTATACTAGCGCCTCACGCTCGCTTCGCTCGCGTTCGTCCCTAGGTAAGTTTCCATGGTTAGCTATGTTTATACATAAATAGTAGCTTGCTACTCCTAAGATATTCATTTAAATTATATAGCGGATTTTGTTCACAATTTCATGGGTTTAAATTTTTCTTCATGGAACCCTGATTCTTTTTCTAAAATAAAAGTAGCCTAAGTTACTCCTTATAACATCAGCTATCTGCCAGTGAAAGTCCCGTCAAAATCGGTCCAGCCGTTTCGGAGATTAGCCGAAACAAACAGACAGACAGACAGACAGAGAGACAAAAATTGTAAAAAATGTTGTTTTGTTATATGTACCGTGTATACATCCATATGCATTTAGTAAAAAGCGGTTATTTTAATATTACAAACAGACACTCCAATTTTATTTATCTGTATAGACTAGGAACTCACCCTCGCTTCGCTCAGGTTCGTCCCTAGCTTGCTTCCCAATACAAACTTTCGTTCCAATTTTCACCCCCTTAAACGATGATTTCCGGGATGAAAAGTATCCTATGTGTTTATTAGGGTCTCAAACTATCTTCTTACCAAATTTCATCTAAATCGGTTCAGTAGATCCACAGATTACCCCCTACAACCTCACAAACTCACAAAAACTACCTCTTTATAAAATTATTAGTATATTAATATAAATCAGCATGCCAAATTTAACTAAATTAGGTGCATAAGTTGTTGTGTACTAAGCTGCATAAGTTACTATAGTTTTTTAACAATCCCACAGGAACTCTTTAATTTTCCGGGATAAAAAGTATCTAAAATGTTGACCGGGAATATAAGGTACCACCATGTAAACATGCAAAATTTCATTTGAATTGGTCCAACACTTTCGGAGATTAATCTGTACAAACAGACAAACAGACAGAGCAACAAAAAAAAACAAAAGAATCTGGATTTGTTCTATTTCTCTTCTTACATCCCTCTGACTCGGTTTTTAGCGTTTTTTTTCAATGTACTGACTTCTACAGTTTTATTATATGTATAGATTTATTTTAGGACAGCTCCTATTCGCTATGCAGAATCTTCAATGAGGAATGGCTTTGGCTTGAGATTATTGCATAAATTTCTCAGTGTACCATTTCTAAGACTTCAAAGAACTAGCCTTTTGGAACAATTACAGAGAAATCAAAAAGATATGGAGGAAATTGAAAAAGAATTAGACGATTTTCAGGTAAGTTAAGAAATATAATAATATATTTTATTAGCATTATTGGTATTTTTTATATTTAAATTAGACTTTAAGCAATAAATTATTTTAATTTTAATTAATTTTGTTAATAAAAAAGGTGAAGTAAACTTCTTTTGCACTATGGCAGATAACGGAATTAAATTAAAAGAAATCAAAATATAAATATGAAAAAAACGTGTATGTGTACTTATGTACGCACGCAAGAAGTTATACTTCTTTGGAGTAACAAAACAAAAATAGTTAAAGATTTCATCCCGTAGTAGTCCATTTCATCCCGGTTACCATGGCAACAAACAGTTATCAGCTAACTTCATCATGTCGCTTTTTGGTTGTCGATGTGCGCGCGCGTCGTAAAAACTTTACTCTCGTAATTATTTCCAAACGTCCCAAAAGAAGTATAACTTCAATAGTTTTTATAAAATTATCTATACATATAATAAAACTGTAGAGGTCGAATGTCTGTATATAAAAAAAAAATGCTAAAAACCGAGTCAGGGGGATGTAAGAAGAGAAATAGTACAAATCCAGTTTTTTTTTTTTAATTTTTGTTTTTCTGTCTGTTTTTCTGTTTGTACGTGCTAATCTCCGCAATAATTGTTGGACCGATTTAAATGAAATTTTGCATGGTCGTACCTTCCCCCGGTCAACATTTTAGATACTTTTCATCCCGGAAAATTAAAAAGTTTCCGTGGGATAGTTAAAAAACTATAGTAACTTATACAGCTTAGTACACAAAAACTACTGATTAGATTTTAATGAAACTTTAGAATATGTAATATAATTCATACATCAGAATAACAAATAGGCTACTTTTATCCCGGAAAAATGTACGGTTTCCGTGGGATAGATTTGTATTTTTTTTGTCTAGAGGCGAATCCGAGCGAAGCGAGGTTGAGCTGCTAGTTACTAATAAATATTCATTTTTATAACTAATAATTATTATAAAATCATTAATAATAAATTATTTTTATAAATAATAATTATGTATTATAAAAATATAAATATAACACATTCTTTTTAATTATCAATAATAAATTTAACTCTTACTTCCGCCACACTCATTTTTCCAATATACTGACTTATCCCTCAATCACGCCTAAAGAAGTTTTACTTCAAAAATATTAAGGAATGAATTATATTGTATTAATTTCTCAAAACAATGATATACTTTAATTTTGACAACCAAACTATTTAATGCTTAACAATTACATTTCAGAACTCAGACGAGTCTCACTACAATATATTCTTAGACCGTCTGGCGAATAAGAGGCGACAAAGTGCAGAACCAGAACCTAGAATAATCACTGATCGCTCACCGAGCATTGTGCTTGGAGCAGGAAAACCGATAGTGCCACCAAATGTTAACCCACTTGTAAGAAAGCTATTATTGCATTCTTATTGTAATAGACTTAAATCAGATATAAAATTTGAAACTATGAATGTTACTTTTAATTCAATTCAATTTTCTTGTTAATGGCTGTCATTTTTCATTTTTAAATATAAGAGTTTCTATAGTTATAAATTAATTGCTTATATTTTTGTTACAGCTAGCACAATCCTTAAATCCCACACTAACAAAAATACAGAGTAATGAAAATATCCAACCAAAACAAAGCCACTATGTAAGCTCAGATTTAATTAAGAATAAACCACCGGTTAGTATGGAGATGACACCCTCAAAATTGCCACAAGACAGGTCAGTACTATAAATACACTTGTGTTTTCTCTGATAATACCATGTACATGTATGATTGCTTGGTGATGGATTGTTGCTTTCAAAAAATGTATGTAAAATTAATAAATTAAACATATGGTGTATTATCTTAGCGTACCGAGCACTCCATCAGGAACAAACATATCTATGTCAGGGTCATCAGGTGCCTTGGATGAGTTTTATGCCGGCACTTTGGATAGCAGCTTTTTAGAAGATCTTGCCCCACTTCCTAACACTAACCAAGAAATGACATATGAGACTGATAGGTAAACATTAATTTTGATATTATCACAGATATGATTAAGAGACATATTTAATCCAATTTTATTTATACTGTAAAAACAATTTATTCATTTTAAGCATGATTACTTGCAAGTGTAAACTCAATACTTATAAATGTTGGAGTTGGTGTATTTTTATTTAAAAATTATCTCTTTATAACAAATTAGCGACTCACTTGCTTTGCTCGGGTTCGTCCCTACTTCCTAGGTACGTTTTAACAGTTAGTGTGGAATAGATAGACTATATATTATTATATGATATATAGCCTCTAGCCTTCCTCAAAAAACGGGATATCTAATGCAATGTTCCTGAGATTAGTGCGTTCAAACAAACATACAAACAAACTCTGCCTCTTTACACTATTAGTATAGGTAATCCATACTAATATTATAAATGCGAAAGTTTGTGAGGATGGATGGATATTTGTTACTCTTTCACGCCAGAATGGCTGAACGGATCTGGATGAAATTTGGCACAGAGATATAGTCTGGAATAACACATAGGTTACTTATATCTCGGAAAATGTTACGGTTCGCGTGGGATAGATTTGTTTTTGTCTAGAGGCGAACCCGAAGCGAAGCGAGGGCGAGTGAAACAATATTAAATAAATTTTTAATTGTGGTGTATACTGTATAGTTATTGTATTGATATGATATAAATGAAATTTTATTTTGTAGTGAGGATGACGCAAACCCTAAAGTAATAGTCGATAATGACGATTTGGATATTGAAGGCAGCCCACAAATCACAGAAACAGTAAGAACAGATTTAAGTACACAATCTGAATCGAGACCAAGCAAAAGTGACGATGTCTTAAGAAACATGTTTATAAGCAAAGCTGTTATTACCAAAAACAATGAAGATGTCAGCGATAGTATATCAATTAGTAACAGTACGCAAAATATTGATATGAACAGCGATTTTCCGTTGTGGGCTGGTGATTCAAGTGTTAGAAGATCTCCAGAAGGTAGTAAAATAATTAATTTTTTGAATCTAAAAAAAAACGTTTTTCAAAAGGATAATAAAAGGATATTTTCTTATTATAATTGTTTTGGTATAAAATATTGATTTTTAAATAAAAATTACGATTTTTTGCTTACTCATAATAATTAATAGTTTCATTTATGAATTCATTTTGATTAAAATGCTATGTTTGTAGGTGGCGAAGATCCTGATCTATCTAAAGAGCCTGAAATTAAAGTAAGTTGATGATGATTCTATTAATATTATAAATGTTGAAGTTTGTGAGGATGGAAGGATGTTTGTTACTCTTACACGCCAGAACGGCTGAAAGGATCTGGATGAAATTTGGCACAGAGATAGATTATAGTCTGGAATATAGGACATTTTTATTTTATTTATTTATTTTATTTATTTGATTATTATAATATATACTAATACAAATATTTTACATAAGGACCCACAAAACTGTTTGCACAGTTTGTCTGTGGGATCAGAGTCTCACGATAGACTTATGTTATAGTATTTAAGGTTTAATTATTTTAAACTGACCATATAATAGTTTTTTAATAATTTGGCAAATTTACTTTTATTTGGTTCATGTCTGATATCAGCGGGCAAACTGTTCATAAGGTACGGTAGACGTTTATCTAGTGTTCGATCACCATAATAATTATGCACCCTTGGAACAATATATTTGCCCGCTGATACTGACCTGGTACTTTGATCATGTGTCACCAACAAAGAGCGCTCCAGACTGCCATGGTTGTTTACTAGAAGTAAGTATTTATGTTTAAGACTAACTGGAAGTATATTACAAATTTTAAGGCTATAGGCTACTTTTTATCCCGGAAAATGTACTGTTCCCGTAGGATAGATTTGTTTTCGTCTAGGGATGTACCCGAAGCGAAGCGAGGGTGAGTCGCTAGTAGTTAATAACTTAATTATTAACTTCTAGTGACTTAAGTAATCTTAATTCTTTTATACATATGCTAATTTTTACTTTGTATTTTTCAGGCTGAAAAGAAACACAAAAAGAAAAAATCAAAGGATAAAGATAAAGGAGACTACAGTGACAAATCTGATCGAAAGGAAAAAAAGCATAAACATAAGAAATCAAAAAGTGAAAAACCTAATCCACAGAAAGACTTATTGGAGCCCTCCACCTTAACAAATACAGAGTTTAATTACGAAGAGTATGACAGCATTTAAAATTATACAAATCTGAAATCAAATACAACTTTTAGCCTAAGATCCGAAGTAGGTACAGTCGTTTTTAGTTCATCTGGTTTCTGTATGTAAAGTATTTTTTATGAAAATCATATTTGCTTAAACAAATGCTCGTATATCGCAGTCGGATTGCCTAATGAAATAGCTTCAAGGGATCCATTTACTTAAAATAAGTAATACTTTTATGTTACATTTACTTGCCCACTAGTTGAGATTAAACTGTCTATTACACCAAATCGTACGCACAATGCTACGCTGTAGCACATTTTGACTTGCTCCGATTTTTAAAGCATAGCCGGGATTTAGCAGTTTTACTTTTAATTAATATCAGATTTATTCGATAAGCATGGGATAAAGTGTTGGATAAAATTTTATTACTATTTTTAATAAAAGGTAGCTTTGATCATATTTCACAACCCATCTGCGATATGTTTGTTTACATATGTTATATAAATACTTTCTAAACTGGGTGAAGGGCGACTTTACTTTAGATGATCGGATCTTCTACCATTTGAATATCCTGTAGCACATTGCTTAGTAGAATGAATGTCAGCATCAGAAATTAAATGTTAATTGTTATTGTATTACGCAAAATTGTAATGTATTCGGTGTTGTCCAGTTGTTGTACAGACATACTTTGTTGTTGTTCCTAGATGTATAATATGGACTTGTTATTATCTATGAAAATTGGAAATGAATTTTGTACATCCAAACAATGGTAAGCTGAAATATTATAAACGAACTAGCAGAACCCGCGGCTACGCCCGCGTTCAATCTATAAAATAAACTCTTTGACTTTATTATACAGCGACTCACTCGCACTTCACTCGGGTTCGTCGCTATGTATTTATTTAAATAATTATTTTTTAATATTATCATACAAAAATATAGAAATCGCGATTAAAAAATTGGGTGGGAATAGGAGGGTGAAAAAACTTTACGACATATTTTAATACATACCAAATATACAAAAAAAAATTAAAATCGGTCGAGCCGTTTTGGAGGAGTGCGACCACAAACACCGTGACACGAGATATTTATATCTATACAGATAAATTGATGTATCTGTTTGTAATGTCAAAATGACAGCTTTATACTAAATGCATATTCATATACGGTAATTATAAAAAAAAAACAATTTTTAAATTTTTTGTCTGTCTGTTTGCTCGGGCTGATCTCTGAAACGACTGGACCAATTTTAACGGGACTTTTACTGGCAGATAGCTGATATTATAAGGAGTAACTTAGGCTACTTTTATTTTAGAAAAAGAATCAGGGTTTTCCTCAAAAAAAATTAAAACGTACTTAGGGACGCACCCGAGCGAAGCGAGGGTAAGTCGCTAGTATTAGAAAACATAATATGTACGTATATTTTTAGGTATGTATGTACTGTACTACGCACAGTCCGCGTTTTCACAGCCGTAATCAGTTTACACCATATTGTAAGACAAGATCTTTATAATGCTAGCAATTGTTTTTTTTTTTATAAACTTACTCTATCTCAGCTTGAGCTAAGTGTTGTGAAGTCTTTATCTTCAATGTTGTTTTGTAAAAAGGAGACAAAGCATGTCTTAACTTTTAATGTACAAATGTGCTTGTTGGAATTCACGCACCGTAGGAATCTCTAATAAATTGTTTTGTTTCACTTACATGTCCTACGATATTTCTGCACATGTCTATTGTTGTATTCAGCCCTTTTTTTTTAAACGTCCCACTGCTGGGCACGGGCTTCCCTTCTATACGAGGGGAATCAGGCCATAGTCCCTCACGTTGGTCAAGTGCGGGTTGGCGAACTTCATATATCTTTTGAAAAGCTAAGTTCTCTTAGACATGCAGATTTCCTCACGATGTTTTCCCTCACCGCTAGGCAAACGGTAATTATGTTGTAAATGATTCGTGCATGAAAATATCAGAGGTGCGAGACCTGGGATTTGGACCCGCTTCACTCGTTTTCTAAAGCGAGCGCGTTACCCCTGGGTTACCAATGTCCCGCTATTAACACGACAATGAGTAAGCCGGTATTAAAATTAATTTTAACCTTAATATTTCATATATTTAAAAATTTGCTGATCCTTAACTGGCACGCTTTGAAACTATTAACAAGAACATTTAATTAAATTGAAAATTTGCGAAGTGAAATCCCATCAACAAGCTTAGTTCATATTACACACGTAATTGTTATAGAATGACGTGATTTTAACTAAGCTTTTAGACTTTGTTGAACCTTTTCTAAACATATGCCAGTACGCCAATGTGGTACGCGCTATCTGTCCGTTCAATATCAGTATACTGAGCAAAAAGATTTTAAAGAGGTATTAATGTTTCGATATTATAATAAATGTAACTTTTATTATGTTTTAAAAATTGGAATGGCACTTTGAATGTTAATGTTAAAACAAGTGCTTCTCGCCAAGCTAATTATATATTTTTTAAGCTTAGGATATAGCCTATTTGATATCAAGTACAGCAATTAATAGTGTTTGAATAACTGTGCATGCTGTAGAAGTGGTGAATTATGTTCTTCGTAATAGGTGAATTTTGTATTGGCCATACAAAAATTCTCAGTGGAGAATCGAAATGCATGTCATACATATAATAATTTTTAGATTTACGCGAATAATTGACATTTTAATTAAATCTATCATTTCGGATTTTTTCGAGGATTTATTTTGATTTTTATTTCCTGATGTTTAAATATTTTAAATATTTTTTTTAATGTTTAGAAATTTTGTGAATTTGTGGGTAGTGCAATGCCTGTAACAAGTATATAATGACCTTTGAGAGTTCTAAAACCTTAGTCTCTCCCGTGACTATGATTGCTGTAAAGCATTCGAAACATCGAGAACCAAAAATGAAAATAAATCCGTGAAAAAATCCGAAGAGATATTTTTCTTTAAATGCATGTCATATATTTTTATGCCTGCAGGGGGCATAGAGTTAAACTATGAAATTATATTATTGTATTCTAAATTTACTTTAATTAATGTAACGGTTAATAAATTGTATTTGAAACATTCCAGATATTAATATATTGCATTTATATTGGCAATATGAAATTAATTTTCCGGTATAACACAACTCTAGTCACAACAAAAAAAAGTACTATTTTATTATATTAAAATTGCAATATTTATAAGTATTTATAATCTGAAATAAATATTCTTTATATGGATTTATGAGACGACTTTCGAAAATGAAAAAGGAAATCATCCTTAGTCTTAACAATTGATTAATCGCATCCAACGACAGAATCCATGATTAAGATATATGTATTTGATTATTGTGTTATTTAAAGGGTTTTAGAGAATCTCCGCAAGATAAATGTATCTGCTAAAAGCTTTACAGAATCACTGAAGTGAGTGAATGTGTGCAATTATTGAAAGCTTAATAAATAATGTTAAATATCAAAAACTTTTTTATTGTGGTTATGCTTATTGTAAAATAAATTAATTTTTACATTTTTTTCGTATTCAGTTCCTTTCAATAAATACATTCTGATGTCAAACTTAATTTATCGTACCTTATTAAATGTTCATCCTTTTGTAATGTGAAAATTTGATTTGGAAAATGATCCCACTTTAATATAAAAAACCGGGTATTATTGATTTATATACAGTCATGTAAACATTGTACTTGAATTTAGTGAGTGTCAAATAAAGTAGTAGGAGAAAGCTGGTACTAACAATGATGGGTGATATTGTTTTCAACGAAAGAATTTTAATAAATAGATTACAATCTATTCAAAATGTAAATATACAACCACATCGATATTTTTATTGGTTAGATTATAAAAATTGGACCACTTGTGTGAAGTCCACGCAGTAATGTAACAATATTACAAACAAAAATCTCTACATAACAGAACTTACAGATATTAGTCAACTTTATTTTATACATTCTATAGTACACGATTATTTAACATTAATATTTACCTAATATTATATTTTATACATTCTATGTATAGTAGATAATATTCTCGATTTGTAATAAGTTAATAAAACTATAAAATATTCTCTTCAGTTAAAGTATAGGCATTCAATAAGGCTAAGTAGGTAATGAAACGATATTTGGTGATTTTACGGTTGTCTTTGAATACGATACGAAGTACTTACTTGATAAAAGATTTATACAAAGCACTTTGTACTTGCCTTTTCGTTTTGTTTTGAATATACGAATTTTAATTAAAATGCCTCGAAGCTAATGCAGTCTAAACTTAGTAAAATAAATTACAAAATTGCATGATCATTTGGTGGATTATTATCGCAAATAAAAAAGTTAAAAAAAAGGTACAAAATAGTACAAAATGCTGTCAAATTATATTACAATTATCACACTTACGAATACACCTGCCGTTGCAATGTTTCCTCTGACTTACACACTGATTGTACTTCATTATATTTTGTAAGAATGTGTTAAAAGAGGAACCATAACAACGAGAGAGGGCCATTCAAGTTTTATTGCGACATAATAAGAATATTTTAATACATTAAAAAAAAAACTCAAATTCATTTTTATTATGTAAAAAAATCACATTATTTACCGACTGATTATGACAATGTAGATATAAAATATGTATAAAAAATAGTAAATGCATATTATGTTATATAATAAGTAAAACATAATTATTATAACAGTAACTTTCATTAGGTTATAGGTAGATTATTATTTTTTTTCTTTTTGTCCCAAATAGGATATATCAAAAGACATTAGCAAATATTTAATAAAAATACAATATCGTTATTATTGGAACTCTGATTCCAATTAAAAAAAAGCCAAAAACATATATTATTGTTTTAACATAACTACTTCTGATAATAAAACATATTTAGAAAGGAATGTTTCAATTTAAGAAAAATCTAAATGCATGTTTTTAATTTGGCATGACATGTATTTTTTTACTTTTTTTATATTAACATAATATATCCGTGAACCTTACACAATCCGAAATGAAAGTAACTGTTACAATGTCAGTGTAGTATTTAGTTAACCTACTGAATCTTTAAATCTATATATAATCTTTAAAATAGATGACAAATAAATATTCTGATGTCGCAATCAGTGAGCAAATAAACACAACACATTATGTATAAATATCAATTTAAGAAAAATTGGCATATACTAATAGCTGCAAGTACCACTCAGATCCATCGTTATGCGCAATATACTAGTCACCTAGTGCATTGTCAAGTTTTATTTTGATTATAAAAGAAATATGTAAGCAAAGTTAAAACTTCATAATTCGGAAACTAAACGTCTACTAACAAGGAATGTTGATTTATTGACGGATAAACTTCATTGAGCTATTAATGATATATCAATATATTTTGGCCTCATTTATCTATTGAATAAGGTATGTTTATTTAGTATATAAGAATTTACCACGGTGTGGCGCTCTGCATAGTTCATTCTGTTATCCCTATCGTTATTGCTTTTCATAAGACCGATTTATACATAACAAACAAATGACCGCACCCCTCCCGGGCGGCAGCTATAACACTCGTAATGTTCACATTGCATTTAAACAAACATAATTATATCCACATTTAACATACTAGGCAATTTTAAACATATTTCAACAGATTTCTTTTTTGGGTTGCCAAGTGCACAGGGGAGTATTTCGAAGTAGGTATTTTGTTGTGTGAGTATCCACTATTCTTTTCTGCTATTTCAAATATACTACTTTCAGTCGAGTACAGCTTTTGCTAACATTCCAGTACTCGAGTTGAGATGAGAAACAACAACATCTATTTGAATGAAGAATTCACTAGTTTCTAATATAATTATTCTGTATCTCTCATAAACTATGGGCTGCAAAATAATTTGAATGCATCTCTAGCTTCCTTAAACTTAGCTTAACTAGATAATCTTATTTACATTTACTAACAATAATTGTTCAAATTTATAATTACATCACGCGAACTCTCCGCGGAGTTCCGTCAGCGTCTGTGAGTGTGAGTGCGAGCGCGGGGCGCGCGGGCGGCCGGCGCGGTCAGTCCACGCGCGACGCCTCGGGGAACCCCTCGTCCAGGTAGCTGTGCAGGGCGTGCGAGTGCCCCGCGTGTCCGCCGTGCCCCGCATGTCCCGCGAGCCCCCCGTGCCCCGCGTGCGAGGAGTGCGCGCTTAACGACTCGAAGCTCACGCTCTGCTCCACGAAGGTATGCACGGGCGCCGGTGGCTCCACGCGGAACTGCCCCAGCGCCCAGGGGTCGCCCCACGGCGCCGGCGGCGGCGTCTGCAGCATGCCCGTCGCCTCCACGCCGCCGCCCGCCACCCCGGCGCCCGGCCCCGCGGTCGCCTCAGCACCGAATCCACCCCACAACGACTCGATGCTCGGTGTAGACGTGGGGGTACCCATGTGGTTGAATCCCCAAGAATTAGGAATTTCAGGCGGTGGGATAGGCTGAGTCACCTCGGGGACCTTAGGAAGCGAGCGCCCGTACACGTCCTGGGCTCGCCCTACCAAGTGCGGCCGCGCGGCGTGACCTCCCTCGGGGCTGGGCAGGTGGCAGTCCGGGCGCATCATGGGGCTGTACTTGCCGACACCGGGGCTCTTTTTGTTGCTGTAGCTGTTCTCTACACTGGGGCGCGGCGAGTAGGGGCTGTGGTGCTGCTGGCGCGACATGGGGCTGTATTGGCCGGGCGTCTTGTTGGGGTTGCCGCGCAAGGTGTCGCACTTGACGCCCAGGCCGGGGTCGGGGCTCGTGTGCGTCGATGGGTGCGGCGAGAATGGCGCGTGATGTTTTGGCATCGGACTGTAATTGCCGGTGTTCCACGCCCCAGTCTTTTGTAGATCCTGCTTGACTATTTGACTGGTGTCGGGACTCGGTTGAGCGGAGTAGGGACTAGGTTGTGATGAGTATGGACTAGGCTGGGTGGAGTAGGGGCTCGGCTGTGTCGAATACGGACTCGGCTGGGCGGGGCTCGGCTGAGCGGAATATGGACTTCTTTGGGAAGAGAACTGGTTATCCTGTCTCGGCATCGGACTATAACTTCCATAGTTCCAATTGTTGGGATTCTTAATATCCTGCTCTTTATGTTTCATTGCTAAGGTTTCTGGACTAGGTTTGTTTTCTAACGAAGTTGTCGGACTGCATTGTTCGATGACTTTGCCGTGCCTTATTTTAGTGTGACTTTCTAGCCTATTGAGTGGACTCGCTTCAGACTTATGAGAGGGTGTACCCTTGAATTGTCCTAGATTCCAGGAGTGGTTACTTTTGACCGATTCAGGCTGGACGTCGGGGCTGCTGGGTACCTGGCTGTCGGGTTTTTGGACGGGACTGAAGTGCGGACTCCCCATGTCAGTCTTGACGGAATCCGATCTTGGCGTTGAGGAAGAGTCTGGTTTTAATTGAGCAAGGGGACTTGACAGCGTGGGCGTGTTCGAGCCTTTTGGAAATTGTGTACTTTCAATATTAGATATAACATTGTCTAAAACATTTTTGGATTGTTCAAGGACTTTACTACTAGGAGAAGCCTTTTTATGTGTTTCAGTGGAAGTACGCTTGTCTGACAAACTAGTACCCACGTCGGACACACTTTTTGGCTCCTGAAATATTCCCTGGGAAGACTTATCTGGAGATTTAACGTCGATATTACTACCTGAACTTTCGGGAACGTCACTTTTTCGAGACTCTTTCTCCCCGTCAGTTTTCGAATCAGTATCAACCTTCAATTTTTTCTTCTTGGATTCCTCTTTTTTACTTTCTTTGAGCTTAACTTTTTCTGGATCTAGACTGTCTTTCAAGTCTTGAAGTTCTTTACCTGTGTAAAGTCGTTTCATACCTCTCGGTAGAGCTCTACACGAACTTAAGTTCAAGGATTCAATATGAGGACATTTTAAAAGAACTTTCTTTACAGCTTCGTAGGAAACGGACGAGCCACATAGATTGAGTATTCTGGAAGAAGACAAAATATACCCATTATATTATAAAAATAATAATTCAACCACGTCTCTATCACACTGCTCAAATTGCAGCATGGCGAACTTAACAAGATTTTTGAAAATTATTTCTTTCTTCACTATTTAGCAAGTAGTAAGTGATTTGTACATGAATACGACTACATCAAATGCGAGACCTCAATTTAACCCTTTACTAAGCTATCAAAACACGATACACATAACTTTTGTAATACCTAGTTTTAACTTCAGAGCAAAACATATAAAAATGTGATCATCATATTCCACAAACAAATATTTTCCTGCCATGCATGTCAGCCTAAAGTTACACACAACGATCTTACCTTAACTTGCTATTCGGCGAGTCGGCTAGCGCGGAGACGGCGTCGTGCAGCACCTTGGCGGCGGAGGCCCACGACAGGTCCAGCTCTAGCAAGCTGTGGGACCACTTCTCGCAGATCAGTTCGAGACACGCGTTCGTCTGGCGCAGTACGTTGCAGCCTGGTGAGTTGAGATTTTATTTTACTGTTTCTTGCAAATGTTTTTAAAAAACTACTTGTAATATAAATACACGCAACAAAATATGCACAGATTATGTATGTTCATGATAAGTGTCGTCTGTGCGTTTATGAAACGTGGTGTACACAGTTTATCAGCACAGGACACGCGTTTACGAACACTTTTATGTTACGCGCGTGAAAGTTCGCGTTGAACGGTGCATTTTGGTGGCGATCGTCGCATGCAGTCACCGCGCGTTTAACCTAGACTTATTGACCTTCCTCTTTGTGAAGGTACACTTCTGAACATATAATATATAAATGTATGTTACTTTTTTTTTTTAAATGAAACGTCTTTAAAGTTACAGCGTAACATAAGTGTACCAGGTGAAAAAAATAAACCGTAACGAAATATTTTGCCTTAACAATTACAAAACTAATAATCTCAGAAACGTGAGTGAGACCCGTCAAAGTGCCATCCTATTTTTAGCAGCGTAGGTCAAAAATAAAGCTACATTTTATTCTATTAACTATGATACTACGTACGATTCAAACTTAATAGTGGCTATGAACATCGTAAGTTCCGATGCGCAGAACAATACAAATTAACATTGGGGCGCAAAAGAACGAGACTTAACCTAACTTCCGAGCCGTCATTAAGTATGTATATATGTATATTTATTTGTAATATGTATCACACACACCCCATTATTATTATTTTTCTCACACTTAGGGTTACTAGAAGAAATCTCTTAAAGAGATACATAAATATTCCTTTATCGAGACATAGAGGCGTACCACCAAGGAAGAGATGCTGCAGGTCCCAGGCGGGCACGCGCACGAGGCCGGAGTCGGTGAGGCGCTGCAGGCCGCGCAGGTCGAGCAGGCGCAGGCGCGTGGCGGCGCGCACCAGCCGCGCCAGCGCCTCGTCGCCCAGCCGGTACTCGCCCACGGCCGCGCGCTCCTCCGCCGCGCTGCACGCGATCGACACCTCCTCCAGCTGCGTCCACCCGCTCGCGCTCATCTGGAAACACGACGACCGACATACATCATCATCGTTGTTCATTTTGTTCTATCCATGTATAAAACAGTATCAATTGTTCTGTAATAAAACTCATTAAAAATTTACATAAAATTGTAATAGTAAACATTTATTCGTCCAGCTAATTTAATTTGTAAATTCTTAGGTTTGAGGTTCAATTTGGTTCTAAAAATACTTCAGTTCAGTTCAACTTCATTTTCTATTAAAAATTCTCGGTCGCGTACCAAACTCGGAAATGCTATGTTTTTACATATGCTAGTACATTTCAATAACTTCTGCGCCGATGGATAGTGAATTGTGTATAGATTAGTTGTAGATTCCGTAACGCGTATTGCTTGACATAGAACACATACAGAATACCAATCAACAATATTAAAAGGAAAAACAATCCACTTTCGTCAATTATCGTTATATATATTTTTGTCGACCACTTACTCTTTACCTCCTTTAAGAATAACTAAGAGTTATTATTTTCATATTTTAGTACTTCTTTCTCGCATATTAAAGAATGTTTGTACAAAATGTTATTATTAAATCAAAATTGAAAGCTTAATGAACAAAGATTTGTTTTTACCTGTTGTGAAGCCGAAACTGAGGCGAGGACTAATTGGGCGTTGGCTGCCCTGAAAACTCTCATTTTCGGACAGCCCTTTTGTAAGGACTCCAGTGGAATTGGCGCTGGATGGGACGTCGCCAACGCACCTGATATATCTAGCACTTCGAGATTCGGACAGTGGGACTGTTCATGAAAAAATACTATTAGAAATACTATATTACATGTACATAGCACATATATAATTATAATACACATAAAGTTTTATATTATCATTTACAAGTCACTATCCAAATTAAAAAAAGGTAATTTAAAATCGGTTCATCCTTTTGGGCGCTACGATGCCACAGACAGACACACAGTTATACAGTCACACACGTGAAACTTATAACACGTTTTTGCGTTAGGGGTCAAAAATAGTTAACAGTACCTATTTTTTTACAAATAAATAAAAAAAATGCGGATCAATAAAACGATAATATTATAAAGAAGTAATGAAAAATTGAATTAAATTTGATATTTATTCAAAAAAATCAACTAAATTATAGTTCTGTAAATAAAGTATGTATAACTTGTATAATAAAGTATGTATATTGGGATGTCTTATATTGGGACATGAGAAGAAAATTTGAGAAAATTTAAACCAATAAAAAACTTTCCTACTGTCCTCTTACAGAGATACCAATAAATAAATATAATAATCAAAATACATAATATAATAATAAGAACACACATAAAAATAATAATGAATATGTCTTACAGCTACTGAAGAAAGTATTTGCGGTAGCGCAGAGAACTTGTTGTTTGCTAGAGTGAGGTGCGTGAGCCGCTCGCCGAAGTTGGACGCGACGCGCGCCATCGACGCCGCCGACAGGCACGTGCTCGAACCGCCCGTCTCCGACTGTGGGGTTCATTTTCTTTATTGTTAAATAACACTAATATTACAAATGAATGGCTTATTGTATTTGTTATTTTTTATACCGGCTCATGAGATTTGAGAAAATTCTGAATGCGAATGGATTATATTCTTCTATAATTAATTAATTTTATTCTTTCAAAAACCAGTCTAGCATACTTTTATATTCAGTAATGAGAACTGAATAATATAAGTTAAGTTATTGAATCATTTTATTTAAACAAATTGTACATTTTACTTTCCTCATGTTGTCATATATCACTAAATCAACTTTAACAGCTCATTTAGTGATATAAATATTTACAAAATCATGATCTGATATGAAAAAATTAATTAAAAAAAAATACAAAAACACTTAGCCCTTTATTTAGTAATCGAAATTTTAAATTCTTCATAAATTACAAATGTAAATTAGCAATATTTTCAATTTCAAGAATAGAATAACATACCGTAAGCGACAGGTCAAGGCGTTGCAAGTTGGTTAAGCCCTGCACGAGATCGAATAACTGTTCGGGCGTGATGCGACTCCAGCCCGCCACGCTTAGCTCCACTAGTCCAGGACAGTAGTCCACCACACACGCTAGCACCCACGAAATGTTACACACCTTCCATTGAGCTGGAAATATTAGTTATAAACTTAAAAAAAATACAAAGTATATTATTTTAATTTAACAATATATGTATATTAGCTTTGGAAAAGTTTTAGAACTAAGTAGGTAGTTCCAAAAATTCTAAAGTAAAGTCTTTTCTAAAATTAGTTATTTTAATACATAGTGAAGAATGTATTAATATATGATTACTAGTAATAATATTATTTATTTATTATACTTATATATTTATAATTACGTCATTACCTCATGAATAAAAACAAAAGTCTGAAGTAATTCAGATAATGCTTCTCTTTCTTCAAAATATTTTTACAATTTGCTAGGCTTTATAGAACTTAATTAAGTCAGTCTTTTTACATAATATAATCGTTAACAAAGGATATTTAGCATTGTAACTAATACGTGACATAAATCTATATTTTTTACTAGCGACTCGCCCTCGCTTCGCTTCGGGCTCGTCCCTAGACAAAAACAAATCTATCCCACGGGAACCGTACATTTTTCCGGGATAATATATAGCCTATAGCCTTCCTCAGTTAAAGGTCTATCTAATGCAAAAATAATTTTTCAAGTCGGATTAGTAGTTCCTGAGATTAGCGCGTTCAACCAAACAAACAAACAAACTCTTCAGCTTTATAATATTAATTAATAATATAAAATATATAATATAAGTATAGATTTATTTTTTTACTATTTTTGTACAACTTGACCATATTATAATTATTTAACCCCTTATATTGTGGCTTTGCATAGTACAATAAATAAATGATTATTATATAAATAAAGATGAATGTTGGTATGTTTGTCCTCTGTTGGTGTGTGGATTGTTCTGTATACACGTGCGAGCGTTATTCTTATATGTATTCCCAGACCATTCAAGCTTACGAACGCATCCGAGCGAAGCAAGGGTAAGTCGCTAGTAATATATAAATAAAGCAGTAAAATTACGCAACAAGATCCTTAAACTAAAAAAGGTCATAAGTAACACAATGATAAGAAACTTATATAAGAATCCTTACCAATATTTAAACTCTGACATTGCGACAAACGATTTTCGAGAAGCCAGACCAGTTTGTAGTCAGTTTTACATTTTTCGACGGTATATTGCGCAAGGTCTACATTTTTCCACAGTTCTGGCCTACAGCTGACGCTGTGCCATAATTTACACACTCTACTCAATCTGAAAATAAAGTAGCTTATGTTATATTGTGTAACATCACTATTACATGATGTGTTAATTATTATTTTTTTATCAGCAAATTTAAAAAAATTACACATGCTTTATATTTATAGTCAACAAAGTAAACAATAAAAATAATAAAAAACACCTTCGATTGCTTTTGTTTACAGAAGACAAACTCGTGTTATCAGAAAATTTAACTGTCAACTCTGTTTGATTTGGCAATAAATGGTTGTATTGATTGTCCAATAAAAGTGATTACCAAGATTAGGAATACTCAATGCATACTTGCATTGTTGATATATGTATGTATATGTAAATAAGAGATATATCTTACCTAACTATGGCAGGTAGAGTGCCTTGTTGGACGACATATTCGAAAATTTTTATTAAAATCTCCTCAGGCATGGAATGCGCCCATGGACTTTGCGGTCCACTTTCCTTACTATCTGTTGCATTACCTCTAGTTCTTTCAGTCTTTTGAGCTTTATCTGAAATTAGTTAAGAAACATTGATAATAAAAAAAAAATCAAAAGTAGAAAAACAATAATCTATGCATTGGTATTTGAGTAATTTTAAACAAGCAAACCTTTAGTTCGGGAGTTATTATTATTAGATTTCCTAGCTTTCGGGCGAGGCTGTCGCGGCTTGGTTGCTGCGACACTCATGACCGCTGCAGTGTCCCCTCTGGATGGGTCGTATTCTTCACCAGAGCTCGCACTCGCTACAGGTGAGGCAGCTCGTTTCTTTTTAGACTTTCTCTGCCCAATGTCAGCTATTGATGTTGGCGTTGGTGTTACCTATAATAGAGGTACAATCAAATATTATTAGATTGTTGATACGTTTTAAATATTATGTATAATGTATACATGTAATAAATAATAATTGCTATGTATAATAATAAGCTATATTGTGCATAAAAAATCATAACGAAAACGCTTTATATATTAAAAAAGTGCTTAAAATCCTAAATCTAAAATACTACCATAATTTTATTAATTGAAACATTAATTTGAAATTATATTACCTCTCTTTTGGGAGCCAGGCGCAGCTATAAAAATTAATAACGGAATTTGTGTTAGATTCTTACTAAAAATCAAAATATACTTCACTCAAAGATACTGAAAAGGGTGTTTTTGGAAGTCAGTTTCAATAAAGTATATTTTGAGTTAGTTTGTCAAATACATGTAATGTAAATTAACAGTCTTAATGTAAATTTATAAAGTTATTATAAACAGGATTAAAAGTGGAAAATATATAATTTAAAATGAGGGTTTTGATAATATTTGAATTATTAAAATATCTTTATTATAGAGAAATATTTACATAAAAAGATGGAACTGTTGTTGAGGTGCAGACTTCTGCAATAGCATAATATGTCTATCACCTAATGTACACTCGAAATACCTACTTTTATCTATACATATAATAAAACAGATACTTATTGAGATTGATGTGCGCGTTTCACGCAGAAAGTACCGTACCAATTTTAACAACATTTTGTGTATTATATGATAACTAAATTATGTGATAACTTATTACTCGAGTCTACATTTAGGAAACCTTTACCTACAGGAAAATATTTCACTCCCACGGGAAAAAAAATAACTGGTTATCTCGAGTCGTCCTTAGAAAACATACAAAACAATGTACTAGAAAAATTTGCAATAACATATCTTTCTCCTAAGGTACACTCGCAAACCGCAATAACTATACATATCTGTTTAAAACGTATTTAGGGACGCACCCGATTGAAGCGAACGTAAGTCAAAAGTTGTAAATAAAAAGTAAAAAATAACTGATTGGCAATTTTCATTTAAATATATGATTAGGTATTATAGTAAATGAAAACTACCAATCAGTAATTTTTCACTTTTTAGTGGTATTTTTTTGAAGTCGGTTTTTATTTATTATTATTATATTATTAATTATATTATTTTTTTAAGTTTTTCTTTTTTCGTGTAGACATAGTAATAGCAGAGTAAGAAGAAAGTGTTTTAATAAAATATTCGCTTAAGCCGTTTAAGTTAGTTTGATGCACATTTTATATGAAGACTGACAAACTAAAATTCGCTTTTATTAGTAACATTAAAAATCTGGCTCTAAAATCCAATTCTAACGTATTGGGTTTGTCAAATCAAACAAAATTAGCCCAAACTCAAAGTATCTACTATTAGCCGTTGAAGAGCTCCACCTATCCACCTTCTGGCCTTACCATCAGATCAGGTCGACGATAGCGAATCACTGCATTATCAACAGCAAAAGAACACTTGCAAAGTTTCAAGTTAATATGACAATTAGAAGTTCGTAAAAATTTTAAAATAGCTTTTCCACTCTTAGGGGTGGTATTTTTTTTTTTCAAATTTAAATGGTACCAAACTGACATATACACTTTCAAACAAAACAAAAATTGACGAAATCGGTTGATAAAAGACGAAGTTCTGAGGTAACAAACATAAAAAAAAAATCAAAACAAAAATACAGCCGAATTGAGAACTCCCTCCTTTTTGGAGTCGGTTATTAAATATATTGTAGGCATAATGGAAGTAACGATACGAATTTAAGTTTCTTAAATTCACATCAAATAAATAATAAATTCAGTTTCGACCAATGACGATTGTAGTAACAATAAGTTAACTGAGCGTACTATTGGATGAGATAGTGAAAGAGGCAGTATAGCGCGTAATGGTAAACAAGTGCGACAAATATAAAAAAATACCATACATATTTTTTATGTCTTATCTTATATTATTAAATGAGCAATTCTTATATACCCATATATACTCGTACATTTATTTCATGTATCTCGGAAACGGCTTTAACGATTTTGATCAAATTTTGTATAAGGTTTTGCTTTTAAGTTTTTTCATCCCCGAAAAAACGCCGAGAGGACTTCGGTCGCCCTCTGTATGTACCTTTACTAATATTAAATGAGATTGTATATATATGAATTTCGCCCAGGTACTTTCTAATAATTTAGGAATTGCAACTGTGATATATTTTTTTGTTTATTATATTGTTTAATACAAAATACTTTTTATCCAGTAAGTAGATGAGTAAAACTTCATAGCATTATATCTTCTACTATAACTCTATGCCACTTTCACCGAATCCTCTACTCGAAAGTGAAAGTCCCGTTAAGATTGGTACAGACGTTTTAAATAGACTATTCACTGGAACCCTTTTTGTGTATTAATTCCTTTATCCGGCAACAATTCCTAAAAAAACTAGGTAGTGCAACTCGGGTGATTAGTGGATACCGCTTATTATTTTTATAACTTATAAGTTATAACCGCTTATAACGGTGGTAAAAAATTAATAAATTTTATTTTCTATGAATACGAAGTATATACCGATTTTAAATAAAACTATCTTTTCGGATTATTTCGCGGATTTATTTTGATTTTTGGTTCCTGATGTTTCGAATGCTTTACAGCAATCATAGTCACGGGAGAGACTAAAGAGTTTTTTTTAAATCATCCATTTTTGTAAAATTGTGGGTAGGCACTGTCTGTAACAAATATATATAATATAACGCCTTTGAGATGTCTAAAACCTAAGTCTCTCCCGTGACCATGATTGCTGTAAAGCATTCGAAACGTCGGGAACCAAAAATCAAAATAAATCCGCGAAATAATCCGAAAATAAAGTTTTATTTAAAATGTCAAATATTCGCGTAAATCTAAGAAAGTATTATATATACCGATTTATTATTAAATGGCTGGTTTTCTAATCATCAGTAAAGTTATGGAAGTTTTGTTTTACCTAACCTTTTTTTTTAATCTATTTATTGTCTACTAGCGACTCACCCTCGCTTCGCTTCGGGTTCGTCCCTAGACAAAACATATCTATCCCACGGGAACCGTACATTTTTCCGGGATGATATATAGCCTATAGCCTTCCTCAGTTAACAGGCTATCTAATGCAAAAAGAATTTTTCAAATCGGATTAGTATATCCTGAGATTAGCGCGTTCAACCAAACAAACAAACTCTTCAGCTTTATAATATTAGTATAGATTAAGGATCTATTTCTTTTATTAATTATCCTTTAATAGCAATGTATACATACACATAACGCCATCTATTGAGATTTATTGAAACTAACTTTTGTCTTTCTTATTATACCCCATGGTACATATGTACATATGATAACATACATATGTATCGTATTCAGCCCTTTTTAACGTCCTACTGCTGGACATGGGCCTTCTCTCTATACGAGGGGAATCAGGCATCATCGTCATAGTCTCCATGCTGGCCAAATGCGGGTTAGTGGATTTCACATGTCTTTCGAAAACATGTTAGGTTCTTACAGACATGCAAGGAGATCCTCACAATGTTTACCTTCATAGTGTTGCAAATGACCCCATGGTAGAAATAAATAAATATTTTTTTGAAGATTTTGTTTGGTATTGTACAACAAACCAACAACAATCACCCACCATCACCAACCAAAAAATGGATACATGTCCATAATAGATGGAATCGACATTTTAAAAATCATCAAATTTCACATTTTGATCAGTTTAATTAAAAAATATACATATACTGTATATAAATAATTATATAATTAATGTATTACAGATTTCTACTTGAACAAACAACAATTAAGTTAATGTATATTATTTTCAACACTGCCAATTATTTCATATAAATGAAGGAACTCTCAGACTCAACCGATTGATTTTAATGGGACTTGCACTGGCGGATAGCTGATGTTATAAGGAGTAACTTAGGCTACTTTTATTTAGAAAAACAAGTAGAGTTCTGCTCAAAACAATTAAAACGTATCTAGGGATGTACCAGAGTGAAGTGAGAGCAAGTCTCTAGTATTTTAATATTTTAGATATAAGAGAAATAAATTATTTTAGAAATAACTCCTTGTTTTATTGCTGGTACACAGGTATTATATCCTTGTTGTTATTGATATATAAAAAATATATTTTGTTATTATGAGAGTTAATAAAAAAACAAATAATGAATATAACTTATACTGCAGTTTATTTGCTGTTAGTTATATATCTTTTTAGGATACCGCTTCATTTCAATTCTTTAGCTAAGCTCTTTAATTTTAAAGTGAATACAGAATAATCTGTTTATTTTTATGTATCATCATAATTTAAACATATGATTTAGTAGTAGTATTAACTGCTACTAAAATTATTGATGATTGTTAATAATAATGACTATAGATTTTTTTTAAATATATATCCAATAGAAAATCCTGATAATATTTTGTCTTAAAAATTATCAACATACTATAAAGAGATTATCACTAATTATCTATTCTTACCAATCCTTCAAAATATAAACAATAATACCTTTTCTCATTTTTCTTTTATATTAAAATTAAGTAAAGATATTTTCTTCATTAATATTATATTTTGATTTCCAGTCATGCTCTCACTATGAAAATATCATGTTATTTTATTAATTTTAAGTATGAATGTCATAATTATTAATATTATTTATTTCAATGAAATATTATTATTCATACAACATGGATTCAGGATCTTTCCCTTGTAGAATTGACAAATAAAATACAGGATACCTCATTCTCAATAAAACAATATAATAAATATTTATCAAAAGAAAAAGTATCCTAAGAAGAAAATAATTATAAAACAAAGAGGTATATTCTAAATTTTGATGTAAACTAACATAATGATAATTATTATTAGTGAAAGTTTTCTACCATGTTTTGTAAAATCTTGTTCCATGAGTTAATTATGTGTATATTTATAGTTTTAAACAAAAATGTAATATTTTTGCTTCAACAAATATGGAATTGAAATTTACCAAGATTTGTTTTAATACATTATAAACATTATACAGCATAATAAATATTTCATATATAATAATTATATTGTATAATTCAAAAGTTTATAGACTTACCGTTTCCTGAACACTTGTCCTTCTTATCTTAATTTTTATTTTAGTTTTTGTGTCCACAATCTGACTTCGATATGTGGCTGCACACTCAGACTTTTTAGATTTCTTTTTGCTACGAGAACTACATAAGTCCAACATTGAACGAGGTTTACCACTACAAGGGATCACTATATGAGTTCTTGATTCCTTTGCTTTACTCTTTTTTGATGATAATTGACTAAGTTCATGACTGTATGGTTTACCACTCTGCCGTGGCATATTAATTAACGGTAACTTTATACTAGGTGTAAGGAGTTCATCATCTGAACTTTCACTTTCTTCTTCTACATCTTCACCTTCTTCATCTTCCTGGCACTCACTACTACTCACTAAGTTCAAGTTTTTACCACCTTTCACCTTTGATACTACACTATTAGAAGAATGCGTCCTTTTATGGGAATTATGAGAACGTTTTTTTCTTTTCTTTTCCTTTGGGATACATCCATTAAAAGTTGAATGATCTGTATCACGTCTGGAGTGCTGCTTATGTTTTCTGTGGCGAGGCCGTGTCGGGGACGGCAGCGCTCCGTTGACCACTTGCATCCTTTGGTGAGCAATATCGTCAATACTCTGCTCAAAATCTGTCTCAAGCTTGACACAAGAAACACTTTCAAGTTCGTCTTGAGCTGTGTCAGAGTCAGAGTCAGAAGTTACTTGGGAGAGGTGGATATCAGGAAAAAGGTCCTTCCGGACCGAGAGCCTCATAGCGGGCTCAGCAGCCTCATAGCCACCGTTTACGGGACTCGAACGGCCCGACATACCGCCCGCTTCCCGCCGCCCTCGCGTACCACTTCTACAAACCGCTCACCGTCACCTGTCCGTCGTGAAGTAAACAATCAGTTTGACACATCACATTTTCACTTTTGATGCTGAGACACTCACTGATCATTAAACGATTGTATGATTACGTCTGATTGTCGATAATTGAAGTACCGATACGCATCATATTTTTTAACTCGCACTTCTTGAGACAATTCAAAGCATCTTTTTTTCTTTACGTATTCGCATTTTAGGTCATCCATGTTCATGTAACGTTGTGATTGCGAAAAACAATGTACAGATCATTTTCGCGGACACTAGTACTTTTATCTTTATTAAAGACAGATTGATTGCACTAATTCGAACAGTATCTACCGATTCTTAATTATTTTTGTCCTCTGGTAGTTGATGAAAACTGTTGACCTTGTTAAAAGCTTATTAGGTTTCAAATTTTAGTCAACAGATGCAGACATTGTCACAAAGGTTGTACTTGTTCATCGTGTGTGCGCAATACGCTTGAGAAGACGTACATAATTGGTTTTAAGAAAAATAATATTATTGTTTTATAAATGTGTGTCACTTTGTTTGTACAAAATAAAGGAAACTTTTACTTAAAATAATTATATATATTTCCAAGCAAAATAGTGATTTTTATAACAATAAACTCTATTAATACAAAAATAAGACTTCATAACAAGCATAAGATTTACGTCAAAGAATTGTCAATTTCACCATAGTAAACTTTTCTATTTGGTAACCCCGAGAGTATGATTTTAACCAATGGCTGTCTTTATATTTTCTTTCGTTAAACGTTTCTGATTGGTTCATTCATTTCAGCACATAATATTGACCTATGAATATACTTAAATATTAAGAAAATGACTGAATTGCACAGTTGCTTGATACTTGGTAGCATATTATTACGGATACGAGTTGAAAAGCTTTTTTGAATAGCTCATAGGTGGCAGTAGTAGTATGATTTACAGAAATTCAATACAGAAATTGGAACAACACTATATTTTTATAGTTTCTCTCTCTTGCTTTCCCAAGAAACGCAAACATTTATGTATTAATAATTTTCTTTCAAATACTTTGATAATTGCGTGGAAGAATGTATTGCGCTGTAACAATAGTATTAATACATTTGAGTCTCTGACCTCTTGAATAATATTGAAATGTGTGCTATCTATGACGTGTGTCGTATGTACTGTGTGTGATAATGATAACCTACACCGTCTTTCTGTAGCTAGTATATAAACGGGTGAGTCATATTTAAATTTATTTGCTGTATCGATGATCTCATAATATTGTAGGTATGGTATAGTAGGTATTCTATAGTGCACATCATTGCCATGATTAGTACGATATGTGATAGCAATTATTTGTCAATAACGTAATGCGTAGTTGTATAACCATAAAATTTATATAGTTAAAATTTATATCAATATAAATATACCCTCATACTTTAAAATTATAAATATCTATGAAAAATACTGCTTTTGTGGTATAAATGAGACTATGTTTTAAACCAGTGAATTTCATGGTGTAAAACGAAAAGTAAAACAAATTTATAACTTGGGATATTTTGATTTGTCTACTAGTTTTGTTTTCTAAAGTACCTATTTATTTTTAATGTAATTGACCATAAGTAGATATTGTTGGACCTCACACCAGCAATAATATTTTAACAAATTTATCTAGATAAAATCTATATTAAATGTATGTACTATATACCTAAAGTGAAAATAATGAAAATAAAGATATAATTTAATAATAATATAAAATAAAAAAATAAATTACTTTTGATTATTTAACACACATAAAAATGGCACTACATAAATAATAACTACAAAGAGATAAAAACATTGAGCAATGACATCATCACTTGATAAAGCCACTTAAAGTTTATACAAGTTTAAGGAAGAAAATATATTAAATTTCAATACAAAAACTATAAATCATCATTTTTAACTCAATTAATATTATTAAAATTTAAAGCTCATAGAAATATATTATAAACATTAAGTCATGTTTATGTTTAAATCCTCTCAATGGAACATTATTGTATTTTAATGCAGAAGAGTGATTATTAATCTTAATTTTTGAAATTAAACCTGAAATTAATTTGTATGTGTACTAAACAAAAGGCTTTTATTAACTTCAAATCCTTTTTTTATTATACTGTCATTTTAAATTAAACTAAGGATGAACATATTCAAAGAAAATTGCCCAAAATTATAATATGTCACTGTTAAAAATTATGAGTCTTAAACTCTATTCTAAAATATATAAAATATATAGGTATTTAATAAGTTAAAAGTTAAATATATAATTTTAAAAATGAAATAATACATGAAATACTTAAAAGATATTTTTATATAAAAAAAAAACTATTCAAAAATAAATCAACTAAAAGATGTTTTTATTATAATGTTGTATTTTCTCTTCTTACAGATTTTGCCTTTATTAAAATAAAGACAACCACAACTGGATGCAATTGAATAGTTAAGAAGGTGTTGAGAACTGACATTATATCGAATATCAACTTTGCAGATCAGGTATTAGACAGTTATAGGGTTGTTTGTAATGTAATGTATGCGCGTGTGAGTGTGGTAGTGGAGTGGTGGTGGTGATCAGTCAGTGATGCTCGCGGTGATGCAGAGGCATGGTGGACGCGGCTGCGGAGCGCCGGGCCGCCGCCGCCGTGGGCTTTCAAGCTACCTCCAGCCTCACCAAGTGAGTACAATGATGATTTAATACCATATACATATGATCTGAAACTACTTTATTTTATCACGTTACATATAACACTTAATCAACATAAATGATCTATGTGAAAATCTCTTTACTAGGCAACAGTTTTTACATTGAATATGTACTTTATAAATTACTAGCGACGTATCCTCGCTTCGCTCGGGTGCGTCCCTAGGTACGTTTTAATTTTTTTGCGCGAAACCCTAATTCTTTTTCTAAAATTAAAGTAGCTTAAGTTTTTCTTTATAATATCAGCTATCTGCCAGTGAAAGTCCCGTTAAAATTGGTCCAGTCGTTTCGGAGATTAGCCAGAACAAACAGACAGACAAAAATGTTAAAAATTGTGTTTTTCTTATAAGTACCGTATATAATTGCATAATATGCATTTAGTATAAAACTGTTATTTTGACATTACAAACAGACACTTCAATTTTATTGATCTGTATAGATTTATTTTTATATTTTGTAACTTAAGCAATACATATGTTTATTAAAATGTATCTGAACTCTGAAGTCATTGAGCAAAATAGTATATGTATATTCATTATAAATTCGTATTCTTCATCCAAATTCGCCTTAAACTATCTATCACTAACTGGAGTTAGGATATAAGCTCTTCTTCATTGAGAGTTATGCCAATAATGTTTAATTGACTACCTAGTTTCTTATCAGACTAAAGGCTCGAGCATCCTCTCAGTCTCCATTCACGACTCTTATGGCAATAAAGTTTAAGATATTATGGTTTTATTACCCTCCGCGGCAGCATTCGTGGAAATCTCAGCGTTGAATTAGTCTGTAACCACTTAGCTTGCAGAACGTAGATATGTTCTAGTGTTTGTCTCATTATTCTCATTGTACATTTGATTGTAGCATCATATCTTTTGCGAAGTAATTGTTTGATTACATGTAAACTGAGCTGGGCACGCAATATGAGTTCGTTAATGAGAGTACCGATATGTTTCGTCACGGCTGTGTTATCAGCGCCGTGGGCGACGGTGTGCTGTATGTACACGGCTAAGTTTGTGTGCGTCAATAGTAGCGCTTCCAGGAAACGCGGCCGGATTTCTCGGAACCGATTGAATGTCGCACGCGTTTTCAGCAATGAATGGCTGCGGAAGACGCTTTCGTAAACGCTGAATGCTGTAGAACACTGAAATGTGCGCTCCTTTTATCTTATCGGTCCATTACATATGCTTTCGTTATAATTCTATTCGTCCTCATTAATGTTTACCATAGCGATACGAACGACAGTTTATTTGCTCTACAGAAAATTATCTCAAAAGTTTTTATTTCAATTTTACGCGGAAAGTTCTTCTTATTTAAAAAAAAATAAGATAAGGATAGGAAAGGATCAGTTACGTTTCTTAGAAATCATTGCTACTAGGAAAAAAACATTATTATTATTTAGTTTATATCTTTACTAGCGACTCACCCTCGTTTCGCTTGGGTTCGTCTCTAGGAATATTATATATAGTTTATAGTTTAAAAAGAAGAAATATAGAAAAAATAAAATGTACAGCTTCCCTCCCTATTTGAATCGGATATTATTCAATTTTTCATTGGTTTTAATTTTTTTCGTGGGACCCTATTTTTTTTTAAATAAAAGTAGCCTTAGTTATTCCTTATTATATCAGGTATTTTGCCAGTGAAAGTCCCGTCGAAATCAGTCCAGCCATTTCAGAGATTAGCCGGAACAAACAGACAGACAGACAGACAAAAAATGGTAAAAAATGTTGTTTTGGTATATGTACCGTGTATTCATCCATATGCATTTAGTAAAAAGCAGTTATTTTAATATTACAAACAGACGCTCCAATTTTATTTATTTATCTGTATAGATAATAAAACTATATTAAAGCTTCATTAAAAAATTTAACGCTACTAAAAGGACAACAATAGTTTCGAATAAACCATAGTGCAACACAAGGATTATTAAAATCAAGTTTTTTTGTCTTCGACTAATAAGGACTTCCGGAAAGTAACACCTGGTGTGAGTTGTCAAGAGCCAAGGTCGATTACATGTAAGTGATCGATAGGACATTTTGATTTTGTTTGATTTTTGTTTAGTTTTTTTTTTGCTATTTTAAATTTTAATTAATATCTCTGAAAAACTAAAACATAGAGAATTGTTTTAAATTTTAGCCGTTTTAAATTGTCTTTGCTGATCGACTTCAAAAAGGAAGAGGTAACTACTCGGTTTAGGTGTACGCTTCGATGGTCTAGTGAGGGATCCTGAGTCGGGCAAAGTTTAGTTATTGAGTTTTCTATTAAAACATTCTATAGTATTAAGTACTACTTTTTTTTAATGATTGTAAAAGCTGAGAGTTACGCATTTTTAGGCTTACTTAGGAACCATTAAATCACTTGTTTAGATTTTTTTTTATTTAAAGTTGAAAATTTAAGTCATAACTCAATGAACGTAAATTTTTCACTTAAGACCAACATTTTCATAACTTTCTCCGAAGCTGATTATTTTATTCATATAAGTACTACTTATAAAGATTTAGTTGCAAAAAATAAATAAATAATTAAGTTGGTCAGGTCGAAAATTCTCAAAAATTTAGAAAAAAAATCATAACTCAAAATCTATGAAAAGTCGCGTAAGATACATGGGGGTGATTCGAATACCCTACGATACGAGGAACCTAAATTTTATTTTTGGAAGTCAATGTTCCGACCACTCTGTATATCAATTCGTTGTAAATACTCGTAGAACAATGTAATTACTCGGTATTTCGTAAAAAAATTAAGTTACAAAGTCCCAAAAATCTTACGTGGTACGGAATTTTTAATTATAAATTTATATATATATATATATATATATATATATATATATATATATATATATATATAATATACCAATGTGTACATATCATTATCTCGAAAATAAACATATTAAAAAAAACCTTTTTTGATTTTTTGTTTTTAAATTATATCATTAGGTATATTAAGCAATATACCTAACTGCACTTTGCACTTTTCATACATTTTTTCAAAAGACTTCATGTGATGGATTATTTTTACTTTCTAATTCAAACCTAAGAACCTTCAAAGATAATGATCCACCTATAGCCATGCCAGTTTAGTTTTTTACTTTTTATTTGTAGAGTAGAGATAGAGATTAATAACTACTCACTTTAGAAGCAAAAAAATTGAAAAAAATCTGAATTTGTTCTATTTCTCTTCTTACATCCCCCTGACTCGGTTTTTAGCATTTTTTTCTACGTACAGACATTCGACCTCTACAGTTATAATATATGTATAGATTTCTTATCCTAAATTACTTTTAAACCTATAAGTTGTATATATTTTTGTAATTGCCTCTTAAGAACCTGTATTTTGATACCCCATTCGATTGAATCAGATGAAATAATGTTTTCCAAACACAAATTGGTGAATTAAAATTTATATCTGCTATTTAGATTTTAATGATATCTATATAACCTATGACACTCGCGTTATCAAGACGAATCGAATGACATATGAATCATCAAAATCGGTTAAGCCGTTTAGTAATTACGAGGGAACAGAATCGGATATACGAGTACATACATACATAAGACATACATACGTACATACATACATACATACATACATACATACATACATACATACATACGTACATACATACATACATACATACATACATACATACTTACATACTTACAGATCAAACATATAACCCTCCTTTGGGCTTCGCCGCAATCGGGTAAAAATATAGAACCGAGGTAATTTCAATATGTTTATTACGAGAAAACTCGATCCAATCACAACAAAAAAGGGCATTTGAATTGTTTTAACCGTAAACAAGTTTCATTTTAATTGGTTGTCAGATAACGCGAGCTCTTAACAGCATGCCTTTGTATACAACTTGCAATCTTGATTGACATTGAATTGTTGTGAACCTAAAGATGTATTTGAGCAAGTAAATCTCTTCATAGTAAATGTTTTATGCAATCAGATAGGGTATGTCATGTACTGTTCATTATCTAATCTAAACTACATCGCAACAATATTAAATTGTTCATATTTTAATATCAAATGATGAAAATTATACATTATTATTTACGAAGAAACAAAGTTAGTAAATATATAATACATACAAGGTTATACCTAAAGTAAAAAGCGTCAGTTATACAAGTGGATGGTTGTCAAACATCTGACTACGAAGGCTGTCCGCTTCGGGCCGGCTCGGCTCGCTAAATTTGTCGGTGACGGTGTAAGGGGCCTGTGGTGGGGCGGGGATTATTTTCGTCTGGCGGCCACGTTTGGAAAATGCGCGATGACGTCACGGTCCTCTACAGCGATGGCATCATCGGGCGCCCGCGACACGCACAGATCGACTTGCCAAAATATCGCAGCGAGCTCCCCGCAATCAACTTTATTTTGGTCATTGCTCCAACATGAAAACTCGCCTCACGCGATGCCGTGGCTGGTTGAGATGATGTACATATGTTAAGCATTTTGATTTCAAGAAAAAAATAATACAAACATATTGTATTTATACGTAGGTAGATACGTAGGTACGTTAATTATAGTATGTGTAGGTATATGGCAGCAGTTGTTTATATAACATACTGTTAGATTTGGCAGTGCGCTTGATTATATGTATATTTTACTCCGTCTCTCTTTACTATGTTAATATATTTTAAAAGTTTGTTGAAACAAATTTTCGAATATCATTTTTAATTCTCGACTTAAAAAGTTAAAACATAATATCTATACTAATATTATAAAGCTGAAGAGTTTATTTGTTTGGTAGAACGCGCTAATCTCAAGAACTACTAATCCGAATATTTTTTTTTTGCATTAGATAGCCCGTTAACTGAGGAAGGCTATAGGCTATACATCATCCCGGAAAAATGTACGTTTCCCGTGGGATAGATTTGTTTTTGTCTAGGAACGAACCCGAAGCGAAGCGAAGGGGAGTCGCCAGTTTATTATAAATTGTTTCAATGTTATTGTTATATTTATTTGTTATGCATCTATGTAAATCTGCGCGTCTTGCAATCTTAGAAAGACACACGTATGTACTTGTTTTTATGTTTTTCTAGCTTCAAAATTGATAGATAAATTCTCTTAGCCAAATACGATAAAAATTTGTCCATTATTTAAAGGTTAAGAATATGAACTCTTTACGTGAATGTCATAGTGCAATATTCTTATACTACGTGTAAAAACAAGTTGAATTTTGAAATTGTTTTATAAACACATAAATTATTATTAAATGTCTTAATTGGTATGACAATATTATCTTGAATGCAACTAGAATAGCGTGCAATCTATCCAGTGCAATTTCTAGTTTAAGCTGTCCTGTGTGTGTCCTGTGTGTAAAATGTCCTGAAATGTATTAAAGCTACTTAAAGTTTTATAGTTTTGTTAAAAACTAGCGACTCACCCTCGCTTTGCTTGGGTTCGCCCCTAGACAAACAAAAACAAATCTATCCCACGGGAATCGTACATTTTTCCGGGATAAAAAGTAGCCTATTTGTTATTCTGATGTATGAACTATATTATTGTAAAGTTTCATTAAAATCCAATCGTTAAGTTTTTGGTACTAAGCTGTATAAGTTCTTATAATTTTTTAACTATCCCACGGGAACTCTTTAATTTTCCGGGATGAAAAGTATCTAAAATAATGACCGGGGATATAAGGTACTATCGTGCAAAATTTCGTTTAAATCGTTCCAACAGTTTCGGAGATTAGCCCGTACAAGCAGACAAACAGGCAGAAAAGCAAAAAAACAAAAAAAAACTGATTTGTTCTATTTCTCTTCTTACATCTCCCTGACTCGGTTTTTAGCATTTCTTTTATGTACAGACATTCGACCTCTACAGTCTTATTATATGTATAGATCACGCTAAAAAAAAAATATATCTAAATCCATAGTTACAAAATAAAATTTTAATAGCGCAGACCCTGCTCTTACTTTTTCTTTTTAAATCCTAACAAAATGTTAGTGAAACTTGGTTAGGCTGTTCATTAGGATGCTTTTATAATTTTACAACCCCGCTAGATATAAAGGTATTTGACATTAAAGAGATATTCACTTGACATTGTATAATTATATTATAATTTTTCGGACGTTATTATTTATGTTATAAAAATGGATTGTAAAAATAAAAATCTTACTTTATAGTCAGTTATAAGTAAATGAGTTTAGTTACGCCTTTATAATTTAATTTGTAATGACGTGAAAGAATTTATACAGGTACTAGCGACTCACCCTCGCTTCGCTCGGGTTCGTCCCTAGCTTGCATTAAATCACGATTGATCAGTTTTCGACCGAAGAGGAAAAATGATTAAATTACTAAAATGGCTATTAAAAAATAAGGGTTGATCGTAGAAGGGTGAAAATTGAGGATTGTATGTATTTTTGTATGTTGTATCATAAAAAAATAGAAATAAAAATTTTGTCTAAAAAATAAAAAAAAAAATTTAGGGGTGGACTACCCCTAACATTTAGGGGGATGAAAAATAGATGTTGGCCGATTCTCATAGATACCGGATAAGCACAAAAAATTTCATCAAAATCGGTCAAGCCGTTTCGGAGGAGTATGGCAACGAAAACTGTGACACGAGAATTTTATTATACAGGTAGGTATTATCTTAAGAGCATAGGTCTTTGACATTTATTGGAATAAACCTGAATTCTTAGTAATTCAAATTCTAATTTAAAAATTTGAGCCTCCATCGAACTCTACGTGACACACATTATTTACTGGTATAATGTCTATCTTATTTTAAGACTTAGTATAAGACAGACTATAAGCCTTATTCAAGTATACACACATAGCGATAGAATTAAACTCTCTCTGTTAAATATAAAATGGATATGTCGAACTATCCATTAACGTTACGTTATAAAAGTTTTTTTACTCGCACCATTATGTAGACCTAAGTACTTAATAGTATATGAGACGAAGGCATATATTATGTAGAGGTACATACCTGTTATCAGTGTCAAGCTAATACTCTATGCCTCGTACCAAGTTCACTCAGTACGAGTAAATCTAGTATCGACGTTCTGTTTTGGTTTCAAATAAGCGATAATGTGGCGTTGTTGTGTATCGTTAGAGTTTTCGCAGTAGAAGTTGTAGGGTCGGGCATGCGCTATCGTTCGTCAGTCATCAGTGCTGCGCGACCGCCGCTGCTGCGTGGTACAGTCCGCCTAGATATAATTATGCTAACTTAATATTCACGTTTATTTACAGTGACGTTGTGAGAACTATTCCGTCATGGTACTCCTTCCAATGAAAATTTGCCATTAGTTTAGTAAACAGGTGACAGGAACATAAGTTTTTTAAATGCCGTGGAAACATCAGATTATGTTTTCTTTAGAACATTA
This sequence comes from Fabriciana adippe, assembly GCA_905404265.1. Taxonomy (NCBI): domain Eukaryota; kingdom Metazoa; phylum Arthropoda; class Insecta; order Lepidoptera; family Nymphalidae; genus Fabriciana; species Fabriciana adippe. Next base: position 8,123,295 of record FR989984.1, on the reverse strand, counting down.
ACGAATTTTGCAGAGGGATATACCTATAAATCGTAGGATTGTGTCGTGCTATGTATTTGCCATTTTATGGATATAATGTAAGTGTAAACTGTGCAAAGCCAACGGCTATTTATGTAGTATCCATTTTCATACATGATTTATTCTCAGCTTAGAATCCTGTTCAAGATTGAATAACAGTTAATAAAATACGTTGTTAGATTTGTGTAGAATTTTCTGTAGCTAAAATAGATTTTATACAGTTAGAAAGATGTAAAAATATAATTTTAATGTACTTGTATATTGATTATATATATTTTTCAGTTAAATTTATAAATAAAATATTTTAAACTAACCTATAATACTTTCTTACCTATGAGTTAGAATATAAGTAACTATTACAAGATACTTAGATTCTTTGTTATTTTTTTAATTAGTTCAAAAAAAGCTTACGTAAACGCTAACGCTCTACTATTTTCATTAGAAACATTTTTTTATGATAGTCACCATTTTTAAATTGTTTTGAGATATTTATTCCATATAATATGTATTTTATATTTCTGGGGTTCACCAAGGGCCGACATAACTTTTTTTTTCATAATCTTTCTGCTTAAATATTAAATAGTTTTCGAATTTATAGATTTAACAGCTTATTGAATTGCACTAAACTTTTCTTAGACATTTGACATGTTATTTGTATGTATATGGCATAATTACTCTTCTTAATCTGTTTTGGTACGCGTTACCTATCTTATAAGCATTCACTCAGAAGATGAATTGATTATTAAATATATTTAACATGAATAATGTACGAAGTAAAAAAGTTTTCCGAAGCCAACAATCAATCATTAGGTACCGTCGCGTCGTTACTAACCGATTATTATTAATAATAACTGATATTATTTTTTATCCCAATCGTATGTTGCACATAATAGATACTAGGCATATAGAAGAAAACAATGATTTTTGTTTTTTATATACTAACTTGAGAATTTAACTAATACCTATTAGTATTTTATCTATTCTATTAATAAGCAAGGTGACCCGACTGACATTGTCCTTTCCAAATTACAAGTTATGTTCGAGTTTATACAAAAATTCTATTAACTTTCAGTGTTTACGAACTTTTCGCATTTTTTTTACCAAAAAACTTTATTCTTTATTACGAACATTTAAATAAGTTGCCAATCGGTTGACTCGTTATTAAAGTCAAAACACATCTTTCGTCTAATTTTTATGTCAAATTGTGCGAAAATGATTAAATTCAATGTCAAATCAATTTTTAATAAATAACAGGATATAAATTAGAAATGTCACATTCTTATATTCTAATCGATGGTTTATGTTGCCATTAATCGGATACTACTCTAATAACATCAATAGATTTCCGGTAGCCATACGAATATACTCGAATATATATGTATATAATGACAACATTTTGCTTAACCGTTTATATTTTTTTAACTAATTACTATACTCTACAGTTGTAGAAGTATCAAAAATCTTAGTACCTACTAACATGGCATTATTTTTGTTGTACATAACATATCACTTTCTTTGATTTATATATGTAGATATAGTTTAGTGTGATTAGTTTTAAAATATGTGAAATTTCTTATCATGGTAGGTAAGTAGGTACTGAACTGTTAATATATTACGGTATCTCTTCAAGAAGAAAGAAGTATCAGTTCAAAACAAATATCAATAGATGGCATATATATATATATATATATATATATATATATATATATATATATATATATATATATACGGTTTTGTTAATGGTGCTTAAATTGTTTTAGCATTTTGTTATATTTATTATTTATACATGTCGTGGACACTTTTTTAGTAAATAGCTCAGATAAGTACAATCTATTCAAGCCATAAAATAAATCCAATAAAAGTCTCAAATGGGTACGACCAACTTTTTTCATTGAAAGTATTCAGTAAATCTTGATTCGAGCGAATCCGCGGTCATTTGCTAGCGTAACATTTAAAATTGTGGACGACAGTGCTCAAACGCGTAACTACAGGAAACTATTGATATGTTTAACAAAAGAGCGAAACGTTGCCAGGATGTCTTGAACTCGTTCTATAGATGAGAACACAATCAATACGTTAAAATTGTTGACCTCTATGTATAATATACTAAAAGCGATAACTTCACAACCTTGTATGATCTAAGAGTAGGTTGTCAGTTCGTTGTCATTGAATAGCTTTCTGTACTGTTATAAACTTGAAAAAAATCTGTAATTTGACCAACGGTTTTTAAGTCGCGATGATCTTATGGAATAGATTTGTCCAAGAAAAGCGTCACCGATAGCGGCTGTTGAACGTCTTACGAAACGGCTGTCTTCTTTATTTTGAGATTATATTAATACATATGTAATTCCGTATTAAATAAATTGCCGACAAGCTATTTTGAATATACATTTTATATTCTATAATTCTCGCTACTTCATAGAAATAAAAGGTTAATGCGCACTAACATTTATATTAATTTCAATTCAACATATCAATATAACATTCAGAACAATGATAGCTTTGTTATTATATAAGTACGTAAACGCACGACTTCGATTACCATATCCTCGTTCACGACCTTTACTAATCGCAAGATGGAACAAAATATAAATTTGAGTAAAAATATAATATGATTGCCACCAGTGACGCCTCCCACGTTTTATTAAGATAGATCCAGACCATTAATAAAGTATTAGTAGGAAGTTCTAGTTCAAACTTCTGGAAATGGTATCTGGATAGATAAAACAATTATTATTTGGTTCTTAACTGACTGATCTCTTACCTTACAGATACTTCACACAATACCTGTATTCTAAACATGGCAAGGTAGAAAAAATCTAATCAGTTAATATATTTTTAAATAGTTACACATTTTTATTTGTTTTATAATTTTTATTACATGCCAAAAGCTCTTATTATTATTCCGAATACGATTAGTCAGCAATAAAACTAGGACCCCTACCCACGGACGCTGAGGCCACCGACACCACGATGCATCCGTGCTACAGTGATTGATAAGCCAATTTAATATGATAGGCGTGGGAAATGTGGGACAGTTCCCTTTCATTTTTATATTGACATGGGACGTTTTATATAATACATTCTATCAGTATTTCATTTAAAATGTTCAAAAATATTTTAATATCCTATAGGATAGGATATTCTGAATTCCATATCCTTTCAGGAGTAGTTTAGTATTAATAAGATTAATTTGGCGTTGATTCAAGTGAAATCGACTGGTAAGCATAATTGCAGGTGCCAGTTAGGTACTATGGGCGACAGATGGCCTTGATATCTTAGTGCTGGTTTCCTATGGTGAACTATGCTTATTTAATAACTTATAATATGATTACAATCACTATGATTATCAAATTGTATTCTGGTATATACTATTGTCTGGACTCTATATATTTATTGTTGTAAACTTTTGTTTTAAATTAGTTTTGTTATACTATATAATTTTGTGGTTTATATCCTACTCCGAAATAGTAGTAAACGCAAAAGTATTCCTGAATCGCTAAATTGAGGAAGATTAATATGTTCTATAGGTTAAATTTCGATAGTTGAAAGTAGAGTCAAAGATACACGCAAATACAGTTGGTAAGCAGAAAGTCAGAAACATTTCATATGGATTCATCATTTCGTATGGACTTTTTAAGTTCTGTAACGATGATATTCTACATTTTTTTCTTTATATAAAAACTCTATCTAAATTGACTTTAGTACATATATCTCGATATTAATTATAATAATATAAATATTATATAATTATTGTTTATTTTGAACAATAAATAAATAATTATAGCTTATTTTTATTATAGTTGTTATTTCAAAGTCACTTGACAAAGTAATAGTAGGTACTTGGAACTCCCTAAAACGAGTCGTATGAGCCCAAACCAAAAGGTTTTACTAGTAGTCATTGAATTAGTCGTTCTTGTGTCATCATTAAATTGATGGCATCAAATTATCGTAATATCATTCGAATTTACCTACTTACAAAATTTCAAACCGATACGTTGAATAGTAAGAAGTGCCTAAATAAAAATCAACTCTTGATATTTGCTTATATATAATAAATTATTTAGTTTATAGTAAATTAATTAGTTTTAAGTAAGATAGATTAGAAGTAAAAATTTACTATTTCATGATGGATGAAAAAAAGATTCGAAATTCTTAAAAGATTACATATCACATAATATAAAATTTATAAAGGTATGACAACTCTTAAATATTATGTTATTCCCTAGAGCAGATTGTGTCGACAATGATGTCGTATTGTCGCAGTGAATAACGTGGGCGGTGATAAATTGTTCTGTAGCACTTACAACTTCGTCCAAACTCTCTTGTTTAAATGGCTGCAATTATTTTGTTATGGTATATTAGCTAAACGCAAGTACAAATAAATAAATATTATGATTTATAAATTCTTATAGATTATTATTATTATTCTTTTAAAAATATTTTTCTTTTCAAAAAAGCATAGTAATACATCACAAAACTGATAATATATCTACACAAACGATATGTAAATATGTAAATTATATGTCTGCTCTGTGCACGTGTAAGTATATAATATAGAGAATTCTGTGAAAAATAACGAAGGTCTTGTGCGTTCGATGAACTATTTGTTCTCTCCCTTCGTTAGCCTTCTGTCACGAGATATGTTGTGGCAGAAGGGGCGCGCAGGCGTCAGGCGGTGGGAGTAAGCAGCTAGCTGGATGATGTAAGAGCGGCTTCGACGGTGATGTCAGCGCGCCTACGCCTCGTCCCCACCGCCCCTCCGTTGACCGCACCGCCCGCGCTTGAAAGCCTTCCGTCAATCTGTATAAAATATTCAAAGATTGATTTTTGCTTTAGGAATTTTCTATTGAGTTGAATGAATTTGGATGTAGGTATGCTCAGCGATTTTTATATAAAATGTAATTAAAGTATCTGTGTAAGTATGTAGATGTACGAATCACTCTTAATAGAATAGTACTAGTTAAAAGTTAACGTTACCTTATTTTAAAAAATCCATTAGATCTTGTAATACAGCTTAAGAGTCAACTATTACCGCAATGCAGTCGTACGCTATCCGCTAAGTAGACCACAACTAATATTTACCTAACAAGTATTGCTTAACTTTTCATATTCCTTCAACTTAACTTTATTGCTCATTCTATTAGCTATCAACACAAAATACACGAAGCACGACTACAATTTCACGATTTATAATAATAGCAATGTTTTTTCTTTGTTAAAAGAATCCTCTCCATAATTCGTTGTATTGCTTATCAAATGGAACTCCATAGCACTTTGTATAATATTTTTTTTAACTCTTTTAAGAGAAATACGTAACATGTTCTTAAAGAGGTGATAATATATTTTGGACAATAGTGTAGTGAAAATGATAACAATGGATTGGGAATAAGTAAGTGAAGTGAAAAATATTTAATTCAAGATGGAGGGTGCCATATTGAGCACCCAAAGTAATAACAGATTTCGAACGCATTTGAAGAATGCGGCGACAGTTTTATGCGCTCGGACGATGCCAAAGTCGAGATGTAGCGAACATTCTGCTAATTCTTCTCGACACCATACTTTTCCAAGAACATCTCCACCTAAAAGAACTTCAATTTCTCGTAAAATGGAACCTTTTATGTGTGAATTGCCTCAGGCAACCTCGTTCCAACACTCTGAAGATATCGAACATGATTTGACGAGTAAAACTAATGGAATTACGAAATTAAAGGGTGCCTTGACTAGGTAAGTGTATCAAAGACACTATATTTTATTCTCTATTCAGTTACAATTGTTTGAATTATTGAGAATCGTAGTTTTATATGTACATATGTACATATATGAGAAAAGAGCAAGGTGACTTTGTATACGAAGTAATTACTTAAGTAAACAGATACTTTTTGACATGGGTCGATATAAATAAAGTCTTTTATCTGTCATCATCTCGTATGTATGTATTCAAAAAATAAATGTCGGCACACATTGCGGTTGGGTCAACAACATGAAAATGACATCATGGTGGCTTGTTTACACCGCAGGGCGGAGGTGATGTCGCTAATTACGTAGCTGCCGCACTGGCTGGCTTAATTCTAAAATATATCGGTACATACATATTTTCAAATCATGATTATTAGATTATAACGTATACTTAATGTATTATTTCTATTGCTATTATTCGTTACATGTTATATTATCATTTCACAATAACCTTACTTTTATTTTTGATTTTTAATAAAGTCAATTTTAAAATAAGTAAATAAACAATTAAAGTTATTAAAGGTTCAATCTAAATATTGCTATTAATATTGCTTCTATTTGTGTGCTCTTCAAATTACGTTTATAAGCTAGCGGGTTCTATTTAAGTATCTAACTGTCACTAATAGACATTAATTATATTGGATATAATATTAAGTATGTGTATGTAGTGCTATACTAGAGTTCTGATTATGTATCACAATCTTAAACCGTTTGTTGCAAGTAGCTTAAACATTTTTTTTTATTTTATAAGAGTGCGCACTGGCAAGAGAATTATATGTACATATATTAAACTAGCGACTCTGCCTCGCTCCGCTCGGGTTCGTCCCTAGTTACGTTTTAACGTTTAGTATAGATTTCTCAAAGATGAGATATTTTACAGCGGTAAAAGATATCGTATATGTTGATCCGGATAAACAGCTATCATCTTACCAAATTTCATCAAAATCTGTCCAGTGGTTTTCTCGTGATGCGGCCATAGACAGACAGACAGACACACAAAAATTCTAAAAACTATAGATTCGGCCTCTGTATCGATAATAATGATATTTGAATAAAATTTTCCAAAAAATTTATAATGTACAGATTCGCCTTAATTAGAATTTTATTATATGTATAGATATGAAATTTGGCAAGGATGTTGTTTTACAGTGTATTTTTTACTTATTATTAACGTATTTACGAATGTTCTTTACACTAATCGACCCAGGTATTTCGGCCGTTCGACAAACGATTTCTTTAATTTTATTGCATCGAACGAATCGCATCGCAAAGATGACCTACCTTAATCAATTGGATGTAATTTTTGTATTTATTTTAGTTGTGTTTTGAAGTACAAACATGGGTGTGTCAAAAATGACGAAACAAAATACGATCCATTCAATTCCTACAAATTTCTGATTACATATTAAGTATTTTCCAACTCTACTACGTGTTCCCAACACCTTAAGGTGTTGTGTTTAAACTCTTGCATTAATCCTCAGCGGAGCAATGTTAAATTCTTGGATACTCTCAACTTAAAACATATAATATGTCTGTTTAATAATAAAGTACATACGTATTACGTATAATATGCCTATTAAATATTAAAGATCCACCCAGACAAACTCCGTAACAGGTCGTACGAACATACCACGATACAAATACTTACATGTACTTATATTTTCTCCTTCTGTTTAAGAAAACGTGACGTCGAAAACGTCGAGGTATGACACTATAATGACCAAAAAAAGGTGTTATTAAGCTATAGGTCTTTAAAATATATGGTATTTTTTTTGAAATTTATATGATATAGATTTACATGATACCTACTACACTGTTATAAAAGATAAATATTTTAATGGCAATAATCCATCAGGAGTGGAAACAAATCGTAACATATTGTTAAAATTACCAACGGTCCTAAATATAAGCAAATAGGGTAATCAATAGTGGTGTGACTGATATATTAGTATTCGCTAAGAGATTAGTAATATTGAAGGATCTGTGTATTAGTAATCTGACAAATTCCGATATGCTAATATATCATATTCGCATAATCTTTGTGATAACCATTCAAAATAAGTCGGATAATATCGTTCGGATTCATTGTCAGTTAAGTTTCTCGGAGTAACTCAGGATTCTCGGATTCGTCAAGGGAATGTCAAGCAAAAAATGACCTTATTACTTGCTACTACGATCATAGTGTACCTACATTCATTACCATATCCATCCATACTACATTTACCATAGATGACAAATAAAATTTATTACGAATATTACATGATATTCCTATATTAGTTCCAATTTTAAATACTTAGTAACAAACCTAATATAAGTAATATTGAACAGGAATACGATAGTGAGTGACATACCTGAAATAAATATCACTAATATTAAAATATTAGGTACAATATTATAATATTGCCCGACGAATATATTAGTATTACCTAATCCTGAGAAATATCGGTATTAACCCATCTCTAGTAATCAAATTAGTGCTCTACGTTGTTTTGTTCAGAACTTTCTCTTATCTTTTTATAAACGACCGAACCTCGAAATCGAACGTTCTTAATTAAACGCAAATGGAGTAAATGCACTCACTAGTGTATTTATAAATAAGCGTGTAGTGTGTGAACGGAAGGTCGAAAGCGAGATCTCTCTCGCACACCATGATGTCATGGTATATTTTTGTAGCCGTTCGCCAGCCTGGGTCGCACGCGTTCGTAGTCTTTGCTCTTGTGTGACCGTAGTAATATTTTGCGGTTTAAGTAATTAGTATTATATTAAATTTTGCACAATGTACATAGTATTCTCCAATTTATCTGATGAATGAAATATTCATTTCTTTTTCTGTAGGTGTTTTTATTTAAAAATATATTGTCATAATTCTTTTAAAAATATCAACAATATGAAAATTATAATAACAATGTAGTAGATAATCATAATATTACCTACTTAGTATATTTTATGCAGTAATAGGAAAGAATAGAAGTCGAAAGTCAACTTTATTAAACCGTAAATAATAAATATATATCTAGAGATATTTAATATACAGGAATACGATAATAGCTCAGTTATGTCGAATTCCTACGCGGATGGTACTTTGTATTTTTGTCAATACATTTATTTAATTTCGCGACGAAAATACCAATACTGCTACTTACGTATACGACAGATCACACTATACTAACTACGCAATAAATCGGAGTAAACCTAACTTAAATTTTATATCAAATGGAGAATAGTTCTCGCATAGTAAAGAGGTCCATATATTATAGAAATATACATCCCGTGAAAAACATAACATATAAAAAAAAGTGGAAAAGTTTTGAGATCTAATTGAAAACCAAGTTGGTTAATTTATTCAGTACCTATATGGAACTATCTATCCAACAACTTTGTCATAAATTGTTACCTAATTATTTAAATAACAACATTTTATAGAGACCGTATCAATATTAGATATCCTTATTTCTTTATTAGTTCTTAAAGTGCAGTACAGTACCTAATTATATTTTGTCCTCTTAGTCACTGGAAATTCAGGCTGTATCCACAATGAAGTTAAGTGGGGGTTGAAAATGTCCTAAATGGCTTCGTAAAAAAGAATGTTACAGCTGTGCGCTTTTTACTCGACTTAGCGGAGGCATTGCCGTGCCCCTGCCCTCTAGATACTTAATTTTTAAAGTAAATATTTTAATTTCGGTTACTTCTAAAATAAGTGATAAAACGTATTATAATATAACCGTTCTTTTTAAAAACCAAAAGATTGTATTCAGAACTTTTTAACGTCCCACTTCTTGGCACGGGCCTCCTACAATACGAGGAGGATCAGGCCATAATCCACCACGTTGGCCAAGGGCGGTTTTGTCTTCCGAAAACCTACTAAGTTCTTTCAGACATGCAGGTTTCCTCACGATATTTTATCACGATGAAAATGATTCGCACATGAGAATATCTGAGGTACGAGACCTGAGATTTGAACCAGCTTTCCTACTTGGTTTCCCAAGCAAAAACACGTTACCACTGGGCTATCACTGCCATCTTAAAGAACTTTCTTCAAATAGACTTTTAGAAGCAGTTTTGAATCGCCAATTGTACCTATGTAATAGTGAGATCTCCTGAGGAAAGCCGGCGAAAAACTCGTTATTCAAGTGATGACTCATTCAAAAATAATATTTGTTTGCCTTATAAAGTAAATCTCATGAAAACTGAAAATACTCACATTTTTTTAGTTTTTAGAGAGATAGACAAAGAGACACTATTTCATTATTCTGGTAACTCTTTTTGAACTGCAGGTCTTCAGTTTTTGTGTTCTAGTCAGCCGGTTCTAATTGGTTATTAGTGTTGACGCCTCAGAGTGGGAAAGTTGAGGATGTGACGCCCTCGGCAGTAAGCGCGTAAATCCGTCACTCCTGCGACTGCTATTATCGGTCATAGCGGATTGGCGTCCCATCGGTCTACACCTGTGTTCACGCCCACTCTTGCACTATAATAGCTCCCGCGTACCTACATGACTAATTTCAATAAGAATGGCCGGTTGCCACTAACACACATACGGGAATCGAATCGCTGATACAAACAGCGTCCGAACAGTTGCTATGAATAAGAAAGCTCAGTTTTTAATATCCTGTGCATGAAATAATAAATTTTCTTACTATATAGCTATACATAACTGTACTAAATTACGCCACAGACTCAGTGGCGTCTAGATTCAGGAGTTATGAGCCATACTTAAAACGCTCTGGTATTCTAACCGCGACCAAATAACATGATGATGATGATGACTAGTCAAAATGTTTTGCCCAAATCGGAGTTTAACATGAACCTCCTCCAGTAGATAGTGATTGGTACTCTAGAGTGCCGAATCAAACTGTTATTGTATTATACGTACTGCTTTTGAATCGTGATATTATTTATAAAGATTAACAAGCCTTGTTTTTGCGAGATCGCCGCTAAAGAAGCCGATCGCTGACTCTACTCTCATTAAATTACTGCCTTAGTGACCTCATCAGTCATTTTGATGTTTTTATAATAAGCTGAACAATGAACTGGTTTTTTTTTGTTTCCTGTTTGATTTAGAATAATCCAATAGATAAAACACAATTCATATCTTTTATTGATTATAAGTTAAAGGCTTTTTCATAATATAACATTTTAATGGACAATATATAGATATCACAAATAATAGGTACACTGATTTAGAGAAATATCAAAACATACATTGCTGTAAATATATTTATTACGGCGGGTATTATACATAATATAATGTTTATCGGACTTTAGTAGCGCTTATCTCCCGGGTCAAGATCATTCTACAGCGTTACTACCTATATGCTGACGCACCCACTTACAAACTATCAATGTAACAATTGTCATACACTACTTCACACATGTCATTCGGTTATGGTAGTTGAATATGAAGATTTTTACAAGTTTTGTTATTATAATGTGTCAAAGGTGCGCGCTCCTCCTTGAACTTCCTCCCGATCAATGTGATTGTGATTTACTACTTACGTCTTCAGTTATACAATTTATTCCGTAAGTTTAAATGTTTTAACTTTATATAGGTATTGCTGTTTTTATTATTTTTGTTTATGTCTTCTAGTTAATTAATTTATTGACGTCAATTTGCGATACCGTATAATGTAAAATCAAAAAAATATATTTATTTTTAAATGGATAAATATAATTGCATTACTAACATAAGATACAATTATGTTATTTTACTCTCGCATAATCTCCTAAATAGTACCTAATGAGAATAATTATTATCCTTGTTCTAAATGTCTAAGAATAACTTTAAAATACATATTACAAAGTAATTTACGCAAATTGTCGTGAGACTTATTTATAATGATTATTTAATTGGTTTATAATTTTTTCTCTCTTTTTATATATTCAATGATTTTTGGTTCTCGACGTTTCAAACGCAATTGCTTTAAGCGGACCCAAGACGATCAATCGCAATTGCTAATGTGCTACGGTATTGTCAATTGCAATTGAAGTGCAATTGATGCAGTTTTCAAGGTGTTTGCGTTTAGTATGCTTCAATTCAATTCTTTTATTTCGTGGCTTCTAGGAGTTATAGTCCAAGCGAAATGCAGTTATTTTTAAGAAAAAATAAAATATTGAAAACCTGAAGTTTTATGATTTTAAAATGTTGGCAGGTATATAAGGAATAGAAATTCATAAAATGCCCCCGATGCCCAGCCACCCCCGAGAAATGGGGGGACGCAAAGCGTTGAAAAATAGTTTTTTTCAATTTCCGGCTTACTGTGATGTTTTATCGAAAAATATTTTCTACAAAAGTTGTAGGTCTAGTAAAAATCTACAACTTTTGCTCATAACACTTTTTACAACAACCTCAAAGTTTTCGAGATATTTGCAAAAAACTCAGTTTGTAATTTTTTCTTGGTTTTTTATTTTTAATTTCTAGAATAATCTTTTAATTCTCATGAAACTAAAGTAATGTAATCTACAATATATATAGAATGAATAAAAAAAAATTGAAATTGAAATGTTCAGCCATTTCCGAGAAAAGTATGTTTTATGGTCTCGAGAGGCCGAAAATCACCCCCAAATTCAAGTCGACGTTTACATTTAAAAATTTTTTTGTACAATTTTCAGATAGGGCTCATTCTTTTCATCTTGAACTCTACTTTTTGAAAAAATAAAAACATTGTATGGTCGCCCTGTAAGAACACTCTTAAAAATTGAAAACATTGAAGAAATCGATAATTTTTGCTTTGTAAACTACAATTTATTTAATTAGCATTGGAAAAGTGTACTTTATTAACCAATTTTTTATAAACTGATTATACCAGTGTATTTTTTGGGAAAAAACGAAAGAAATGGTATTCTTAAGTTTTTAATTTGACGCTTATTATTTATACAATATCGTCGTAAACATTCCAACTTTGCAATTTGACGAGTCGTAAAGAAATAATAAAAATTGGAATTCACGTAAAGTACATCTTTCTCTAAACTTAATTTTTTTAAATTACACTTTTAACTAATGAATAAACAAGATTAGATTACAAATGAATTCATTTCTTTCTGTAATTACCTTAAAATCTAATTTTTTAGAAAAAATCAAAAAATTTAACTCCAAAATCGATCAAAAATTAATAAAACATCGATAAATTCAAAAAAATGATAACGTAAATAGATTCTACTGGAAAAAATACAAAAGAGAAAGGTGTACTTTACGTGAATTCCAATTTTTATTATTTCTTTACGACTCGTCAAATTGCAAAGTTGGAATGTTTACGACGATATTGTATAAATAATAAGCGTCAAATTAAAAACTTAAGAATACCATTTCTTTCGTTTTTTCCCAAAAAATACACTGGTATAATCAGTTTATAAAAAATTGGTTAATAAAGTACACTTTTCCAATGCTAATTAAATAAATTGTAGTTTACAAAGCAAAAATTATCGATTTCTTCAATGTTTTCAATTTTTAAGAGTGTTCTTACAGGGCGACCATACAATGTTTTTATTTTTTCAAAAAGTAGAGTTCAAGATGAAAAGAATGAGCCCTATCTGAAAATTGTACAAAAAAATTTTTAAATGTAAACGTCGACTTGAATTTGGGGGTGATTTTCGGCCTCTCGAGACCATAAAACATACTTTTCTCGGAAATGGCTGAACATTTCAATTTCAATTTTTTTTTATTCATTCTATATATATTGTAGATTACATTACTTTAGTTTCATGAGAATTAAAAGATTATTCTAGAAATTAAAAATAAAAAACCAAGAAAAAATTACAAACTGAGTTTTTTGCAAATATCTCGAAAACTTTGAGGTTGTTGTAAAAAGTGTTATGAGCAAAAGTTGTAGATTTTTACTAGACCTACAACTTTTGTAGAAAACATTTTTCGATAAAACATCACAGTAAGCCGGAAATTGAAAAAAACTATTTTTCAACGCTTTGCGTCCCCCCATTTCTCGGGGGTGGCTGGGCATCGGGGGCATTTTATGAATTTCTATTCCTTATATACCTGCCAACATTTTAAAATCATAAAACTTCAGGTTTTCAATATTTTGTTCCCAAACTGCATTTCGCTTGGACTATTAGTTTCTTGTTTTCACTGTAGTCAGACGCGCGAATGACGGAAACGATTGTCAATGACTCAGTAAACGATCAATTGGCAACTTTAATGGCTCCTGTCAATGAGTTAGCTTGAGACCTTTGGAAGGAGATAGGATAGTTTTTATCCCAAAAATTATTTCTTAAGGGGGTGAAAAGGGAGTTGGAAGTTTAAATAGGGTATCAATTATGTCTCAAGTAAGGGATATATATTATATTTTTTATTTTATAAAGTGTAAAATGTAGTCCATTCTAACCGTTAAAACGTATCCAGGGACGAACCCGAGCGAAGTGAGGATGAGTCGTTAGTTTATAATATAAGTATGGTTATTAAAGTGTTTGTTTGTTTGTTCTTTTTTTACGTGGCAAGGAGCGGCGGATTGTAGTAGTATTACTGTAACCAATTTAGCAATTATGTGGACATAATATTATAAGCGCAATAGGTACCTACCTACCTAAGAACGATAGTTATAGTAAAATGTACAAAATTATGGAATATTTCAAAGTATACTTATTAATGATTTCGTCAATGCCTTTTTCTCAATTTAATGAGCTAATATATGTAAGTATACCCAAAAATATATAAAATACCTACATATATTATGTAAAGATAAGTAATTTTAAAAATCGTCATAAACGTCATTACTTTGACAGTCAGAACGGAAGTGTTTCAATCATATGAGTCAAAACTATAGACACTTTATCACTAAAACACCTAAATGTCAAGTGTTTTATATAGTTGAAACTAAGCGAAGGATAATCGCATTAAGTATAAGAATTATTGGTATTATCAATAATTTAATAAAATAAAAACTAATAAAAAAACTAATGGTACCTATAACAATTCCATATAACTTCTAAACCTCTAATAAAATCATAGAATATGCATCGATTTAGCGAAGCTAAAATATATCCGTATAGGATTCTTTGATAAAACTATAGTAGATACCTACGCATCTAATTTCATCGTGTTAATAATAGTGATAAGCTAGTTTCGCGAATGTGTGTTGGCTTAAACCTGTATAAACGTACACTATTCTTTGACTTGTATGTTCTTTTCAACCGACTTCTTCAAAAAGGAGGAGGTTCTCAATTCGGCTGTATTTTTTTTGTGTTTGTTACCGCAGAACTTCGTCATTTATTAACCGATTTGGACAATTTTTGTTTTGTTTGAAAGTGTATATCAAATTGATCCCATTTAAATTTAAAAATACCACACCTAAAGTTGGAAAAATAGCTAATGAAAATTTTACCTACCTCTAATTGTCATATTAACTTGAAACTTTGCGTTTCTATTTCTGTTGATAGTGCAATGGTTCGGTATCGTCGACCTGATCTGATAGTAAGGCCAGAAGGTGGATAGGTGGAACTCTTTAACGGCTAATACTAGATATTTTGAGTTTGGTCTTATTTTGTTTGATTTGACAAGCCCAATACGTTAGAATTGGATTTTAGAGCCAGAATTTTTAATGTTACTAATAAAAGCGAGTTTTAGTTTATCATTCATCATATAAAAATTAGCATCAAACTGCGGCTTAAGCGAATATTTTATTAAAATACTTTTTTCTTACTTTGCTACTACTATTTCTACACTAAAAAGGGAAAAATAAAAAGTGTTTAATAAACAAATAAAAACTTAAAAAGTAAAAAGTAACTGATTGGTAGTTTTCATTTACTATAGATACCTAATCAAAAATTTTCGAAGTCGGTGTCAGCCGATATACAAAGCACATAAGGTTTTTACTTTTTATTTATTTATTAATTTTTTTTTATTTTATGACTTCACAGCGTTAAATAGATTGTTATGTTCCATGGTTATTGGAACTAACTAGTGTCGTGAAATTAAGTTCATCATGAATAAAACTTGTCTGTTATGTAAATTCGGCTAAAGATTAGTTGTTGAGGTAGTTGAAATTACAACATGTATAATATTACAGGGAGGTGGCGCAGGCTTGGGAGTGCCGTATTGGCCCGCCCGAGCTGCCGGCGCCCGCCCACCGAGTACAAAGCCTCTTCAACGATATAGAATTATATCCAACTAAATCCCAGGGTGAGTTTATTATAGCCATATTAATTGAATACATTTTAATAATTATTTATCTAACAGAATTATTAAAATTTAATCTACTTAAAGAAAATATTTTATTCGTTAACATTAAAATGAATTTTATGTATTAGGTACGAGGGAGCGTTTTTATGTTCGCGGAATGGGGGATAAGGGGTGGAAATAAAAAAACCAAATTATTTTTCCTTTTCAATATATTCACCTGCAAGACGGATACATTTTTCAGATCTTTCAATTAATTTATTTATACCCTCATAAAAAAATGTTTTCAAAATACGCCGAAACTGCCTCCTTGACTTCATCGTCGGTGGTAAATTTTTTACCCCACAGCTCTTTTTTCATTTTTGGAAACAGGTCTGGGTTGTAGGGTGGGTGATTCAAAATATCGAAGCCCACCTTATGCAGGGCAGCCAACGCAACGCGGCTTTTGTGGATGGGCGCGTTGTCGTCCAAAAGCAACACACCTTTCGTCAATTTTCCCCGTCTTTTCTCTTTAAAGGCTTCTTTAAGTCGCTCTAATATTGAAGCGTAGTATTCTCCGGTTATAGAAACACCTTTATCTTTATAATCGATCAATAAT
Source organism: Fabriciana adippe (assembly GCA_905404265.1). Lineage (NCBI taxonomy): Eukaryota > Metazoa > Arthropoda > Insecta > Lepidoptera > Nymphalidae > Fabriciana > Fabriciana adippe. The sequence goes on along the minus strand of FR989984.1, from coordinate 8,106,820 downwards.
ATTCCTTCCGAGTCCCAAAAGACCGTGGACATGAGTTTCCCAGCTGACTGTGACACATTAAACATCTTGGGAGGTGCTGTGCCCTTTTTACGCAACTGCATGGAGTCTTGTTTCGACTCAGGTTCATAATGATGAACCCAAGTTTCGTCTCCAGTAACAATTCGACTTAATACAGCATCTTTGTCTTCATTACAGAGGTCCAAAAATGCACGTGAACACTCTACGCGCTGTTGTTTTTGCGGCGGCGCGAGTATTCTCGGCACCTATCTTGTGCTGACCTTAGTCATGCCAAGATGATCGTGCAAGATTTTAAAAATGGTTGTATCGGATATTCCAACCATTTCTGCGAATTGTTTCTTCTTTAGTCGAGCATCGTCGAGTACAATTTTTTCAACTTTATGGATAAGTTCTGGCGTGGTCACCTCGATGCTCCTGCCCGGCTTCGGGTCGTCTTCAAGGGATTCCCTTCCTTGTTTAAATAAACTGTGCCACTTGTACACCGTGGTTTTTCATGGACAAGAGTCACCGTAAACCAATAACATCTCACTCATAATGGTCGCAACTGATTTTCCTTGCTTGGTAAGGAACTTTATAACGGCACGATATTCGATTTTTTTCATATTTCACTTTTCACTCCCGATTATGTTGCTTGATTGACAATAACTGAAAGACTAATAGTCTAATAACAATGAAACCTCGTATTTATACTAATTATGAGCCACTGAACATGTTACAATTCTAATGAGCCTAATCACCCCCCTACAACCCTCTCATTCCGCGAACATAAAAACGCACCCTCGTACCTACACCTGGTGGCATAGAACGTTAATTTTTAACTTTTAATCTATCTATTAGAACTTAATTAATATGAAACTCAACTATGAGTATTTATTAATGTGTGTAGAATGTGTGTAAGTGTTATAATTATGCATATTTTTGTGTTTTTTTTTTCATAAGTTTTTGAAATATTTATAAAAGTTCAGATAAAACTATTTGATACAAAAGAAAGAATACGCAAATGGTAGTATTGTATTGCTAACAATAATAGTATATATAATACTATTTTTAGAAGAGAAAAATATTAATACTAGTTTTAGAATAGAAAAATCTTATTTTGCTGAGGATAGTTTAAAAATTTAACTTTTTATCATGATGTCATTGTACTCGTACATATATTGTTTATGCACAGAACATAGTTTCTATAATTATTTAATGTAATAAATTCAAAAGGTGTTGCTTTTTTCATGTAGAGTACCCGATAGTCGATAATGATTTTTAGCGCAAGCGCCGGAAAGTGTAAAAAGAAGTGTGGAAGGTATATCAAGCGGTTTTTGAGAGAGTTGTAATAAGTTTAAGTCTATTATTAAGATTATATTATCTTTAGTTTTTACTAGTTTGATTTAATATACAGGGCGTATAATCGCGTACAAATTTTACGTAGGTGTAAGTAGCAATATCCAAATAGGGAATAGCTGATGATGAAATGATTGAAGGAAAGAAAGGTTTTGCAGGCTCTCGAGTCTGATTCTTCTTTTACTTTTACGTTTATACTCTAATTGCTGTGCCATAGTATTGAGTGCAATTACTGAGTTGTAAAGAAAATTAAAAAAAAATACAATTTTAGTTTTTATCCAAATTAGCTGTCACTATGAAAATGATTCGGATAATTTTCATTATTATCTATATTTCCGAATTAAGTTATTCTGTGCCCACTTGAAAAGTTCACCCTGTATAATACGCCTTGTTTTATGTTTAAAGTTATACAAATTCAGGTTACTCTTTGATAATATACTAGTAATCAATATCGTACTTTTATCAAGCTTTGACGTAAACGATAGCGATAACATGCAAGCTATTATTAGATCTCTCTCCAAAATGTGTGGACATAGTACATTGCGAGATGTTTCAAATAACGAAAGCTAGCAAAAAGTTGAATGTCGTGTAATTTTTTATACATACCTACTTAATATTACTATGACTATAGTTTAAAAAATAACCATTTGAGAACACATCATATTAGTCTTGTAATAGTTCTGCTCATTACTGTAAAAAATATGTAGTGTTTTAAATTTAACATACATTTAATAAAATTATAATTTAAAATTAATTTTATCTTCAACCACAAAATGCCATATTTTGTAAAAATTCAACTATTTCTAATTTAGGCTATAGATTAAAATGAACCTAAGTGTTAAAACTTGTTAAAGAAACTGAAGAGCTCACTCACGACTGGAACTCCCATTACTTATTTGTGGTTTAGACTACAGTGCTTGACATGTTAAAAAAAATATATTTAATAAATTGTTATGTAGAGCCATACTATTTGTGTCAAACCTGCGAGGAGTTAAAAGTTATTTGAATGTAAAGTTTTTTTTCTATGTGATTTTTGTATGAAGTTAAAGATCACAAACAAAATTGAAATGATAGGGCAACGGCTGTTAGGTTAAAATATAAATTCTATAGAGGTCGTACATCAATACACAACTACAAGTTTGTATGGATGTTTGTTCGTCAATCACGCCGAAGGGCTTAACGGATCTGAATGAAATTTGGCACGGAGATAGATTATAGTCTGGAATAGAATATACACTGCACAACAGCATTTCTGATGATTAGGTTATGTTATATGATATTAGTCCAATTTTCTATGACGATTTCAAGTCCGTGACTGAAAATCCTGTATCAGCTCTAGTTAAAAAAATATGACACATGGGATTTTTTATAATAAAACACTCAGAGATGATCCCAATTTATTATATTTTAAGTTGAAAAAAACTTTCTTTTATTTGATTTTCTTGCTGAAGCTGAAGGCAGAGAGCTATTCTAAATGCTTCAACAATAGTCAGCCATCATGTGTGCGTTCCACTAGCCTTGATAGCGTTCTTCCACCGCACGAAGGTCCGGGTGCAATCGCTCGCCCTGTTCTTCGCTTAGAACTCCAAGATTGGCGGGAAAACAATCTAGGTGGTTGTGAAGAAAGTGTAACTTGAGGCTCATGTTACATCCGAGCCTTTGAAAGTGACTCATTAGTTCTTCGACGTGTTGAAAGAAGTCCGAACTTTTCTTATTTCCCAAAAAAAAAAATGTACCAGCCAAACAAACTTATTCCATGCCTTTTTCTCAATGTCTGTCATAGTTTCCGTAAAATTTGAGTCTTTTATTAATGATCTTATTTGTGGCCCATCAAAAATTCCCGATTTTATCTTTTCTGCACTCAGTTTTGGAAACATTTTTGATAGTAAAAGGAAACAATTTCCATTTTTGTTAAGACCTTTTACTAATTGTTTTTTAAGTCCTAGTTTTATATGTAATGGAGGCAAAATTATACGTTCCCTTGATACTAAAGGTAGGCTTATCAGGTACTGTTGTTTTGATACCTGGAACAGTTATATTCACCAAGCAAATATAACAGTCATCGTGGTGGTTCACGGGTTTTTTCCAGATCATAGCGGTTTCGTACGTAAATCTATTCCTTTTTCTTATTTGTCCACAGACATAGAAACTCAACACACGTTTTGCATACCTTTTGCGAAATCCAAGGCTTGTTTTTAATTTCCAGCGGGTGACCAAAGTAATTTTTGTAAGCCTCGATTACGAATGTAGTCACATTCAAACGGTATTCTTTAAACATATACACTCCGCAAATGAAACAAAAATTATTCAGATCATTCACACAAACTCGTCTTGAAGATGCCATATCAAATTATATTGAGAAAACTTAATAAATTATAAAATATCCAGCAAATTAACACGGTTATACGTCAAATTTTTGTGAAAGCTATAACTCGTAAACAAGAGCTGTTACAAAAAAAACGATGGTATATCTAGAATCAGCAACGTCAAATTAGTAAACATCATGTGACAAAAGTCAATCATCAGACAAAAGTTGTAATTTTGTTGTGCAATAGGTTACTTTTGTCACGGAAAAATGTACGGGTCCCGTGGGATAGATTTGTTTTTGTTTTTCACTATGGACGAAACCGAGCGAAACGAGGGTGAGTCGCTAGTATGAGATAATTGCTCGATTACCTTCATTATTGTAATTTTCTAAGAATGAAAGATAATATTAATATGTTTATACCACGCAATTGGATATTATACCCAAATATTTTTTGCAAATTTTCTAAGAATATACGTCAGTCAGCTGTTAGAGATAGAGCCGTCACTGTTGATCGCATTTCAATGCCATTAAATTACGCAAGAAAGCAGCCTGATAAAGGTAGATCCCAAGTATAATTTCTAGAGATTTATTAAAAGGCGAACCTTATCTATGTTTCCGAGAAAGAAATTTTTCATTGAAACTGTTTTGGTCAATGTTGTTGATAAAGCAAAAATAGTATACCTAATGACATACTGTCATGGACCTAAGTAATGGACCTTGAAGACTTTGGATCATTATCTGATATCTAACATAATTTTTTGTAAATTTATATATTTAATAATTATTATAGTAAATTTCTTAATGCCATTTTAATAAAAAAAAATGTTTTGCAAAAAGAAAAGAAAATGTAATGTGTAGGATATTTTTCAATATCATTAGGAAATAAATAAGAAATAACTATGAATATTTAATTGCTCATAAATATTCATTTAAAAGAATTTTACGAAAATAAATCCATACTAGTAAGTATGTTTAGAATTTATTAAGTATAGTCCATTTTTTCTTACGTGTCCTAATTGGTAAACAAACACTACCATGAACGAAAATCACTTGTTTTCGAACAATCATACATTTTAGATTTGGTTTTATCGTTTATAACTATTTCAGAAACACACACGCTACGAATTACACTAATAAAAGCTGTTAATTATTGATTTAAACACATTATTTTTGCTAAAATTGAAATATTGACAGAACCAACTTCCACAGAAAAAATATGAACACAACATTTTGACGTTTCGATACGCTACTTTGTCTTTGAATTATAGAGATGTACATTTAGAATGAATTATCGAGAATGAAAACTGAACTTATTAAAAATAACAATATCTTTAAATTACAAAGTACGATATTTTGTTCAAATTGTTATTAGGCTTAAAAATAGTAATGTCTTCTGTAGAATATAGAAGATTTTTAATTGCTTTTAATGGGTTTATACTTATTATTTATTTGTTACTGTAATTATTATTATTTCGTATCTTATTGCACAGTTTATTAAAACGGAGTGAGGGACTTCCGACCGCTTTTTGCTTTTTTAGGTTAAAGTTTTAAAAATGAGTTTATATTAAGGCCAAAAAAATCTTAAAAAAACTTTCACGTCATTGATTTTAAAATAGACAAGTGACATTTTGACAACTTTTATTAAAATTTAATAAAGACAATTATAATAAAAAAGTTATTGATGAAATGGCCGCTCATAAAAATATAATTGTTCTGCGCCTTCCGCCGTATCATTGTGAATTAAATCCAATAGAATTAATATGGGCACAATTAAAATCACATGTAGGAAAAAATAATAAAAGTTTTAAAATGGCTGAAGTCAAGGAGCTAGTCAGAGAAGGATTAAGAAAAATTGGTACGGCGTCTTGGATAAATTGTATTGAACATGTGAAAAAAGAAGAAGACAAAATGTTGCAGCTTGACGGCTTAATAGATGCTGCAACAGATACACCGACCCCTAATTTTATAATACATATATCAGAAGAGTCGAGTAATTTATCATCGGAATCAGACTAATAAAATTATTAAAATAACTTGTCGTATTATTTCTACCCAATACTTTACGTTCACTGCATAAAAATTAAAAACCATTAAGTTCAGTCATTCATTCGTCATGCACATCTCTATGAATTATCTCTGGTCACCTGTACGCCATATTTGTTTACTATTTAAGACACGTAAGAAAAAATAGACTATAAGTGAGGAGTGTGTTTGCTGCAACGGTGCGACTGAATTTAGTGAAACGAAAGTGAAAGTTAGAGGAAGAGAGGAGTTTACAACCTGGATTAACACAGGCATTTTTTATCGATGTTTCTTTACGCAAAAACATCATTTTGTATAAAATGTAAATAATTGTCATCTATACATGAAATATTTTTAGAAAATCTTATTAAAATATTCATTATTATGGATACAGAGGCAGAATCAATAGTTTTTAGAATTTTTGACTGTTTGTCTGTCTGTCTGTCTGGGAACGTATCACGAGAAAAACTACTGGACAAATTTTGATGAAATTTGGTTTGATGATAGCTAGTTATCCGGGCCAATACATAGGATACTTTTTGCCTCGGGAAAATGATGAGATATCTCTGAGAAACCTATAATAATCGTTAAAATGTATTTAGGGACGAACCCGAGCAGAGCGAGGTTGAATCGCTAGTAGTAAATAATAATGACTAAAAAGTCATGAATGATGATGTTGTCCTCCTGACCGATTCCGGCCACGGCGGCCAATCTCATTGAGACTAGCCAACTGCGCAGGAGATATTATAGTGCACAAATGTACGCGCAGACACAAGTGCACTCTCTATTCCTGTCACTCTCATACTCCAGTGGGACGACTATTCGACACGACCGGTGAGAGTTAAGGCGCAGGACCGACGGCTTTACGTGCTCTCCGAGGCACGGGAGTGAAACACCGCCAACTTCGGGGCTGCTACTGAGGCTTACTAGACAGAAAGACTCAATAACTAAACTTGGCCCGACCCGGGACTCGAATCCAGGACCTCCGGGTGTGCAGCCGTACATGCTAGCCACTACACCACCGAGGCAGTTAGTCATGAATTAGTCATAATACAAGAAAATTGTTGTTTTTGGCAAAATTCACGAGACAAAGACCTTTATTACAATTTTCCTCTCGGTGTATTTAAAGTTTTAAATAAACTGCAATACACACGTATTAAATCTACCTATTAGTTCAATTTTCGTCGGCTGATGTTATCATAAACTATTTGAAATAACTGGGCATTGCACGTCATATGAAACAATTTACGGTCATGTGTATGGGGTTACGCCCCGTTGTTAACTTGTGTGACTCATAAATCACGGGGATCACTCAATGTGTACATTTATAAATTGTGAATATGACTTCTTCTAAAAAATGTTTACTACTTATAGTGGTTTTTATTGATTTATCATATCTTATATCCATAGGTAGATTTCATGTTTTTTTATTATTATTATTCAAGTTAAAATCGGGCAAGCGAGAGTGACTCGTGTGCTGAGGGTTTCGCACCACCACGGTTTTTTGTGTAGCTTTTACTTACGTTAATTATTATTCATTATTTTTTATTTTACAACTTAAAACTCAATAACAAAGTGTGGTCACGGAACCATAAAAGTGTTAAACTCGAATGCCGTTATCACTGAAAGAATCCCTTTCCGCTTACCGGTGAATGAAGTAGTCGCTAAATTGCAACATATATGTGTCTCAAAGGCTTATATAAACATTTACCACGTGTGTTGATTGTACTCGCAAGTCGCAACATCAGGCGTAGAAACATCGAAGATTATGAGAAATACGTGAGGGTGAAAAAACTTATCATGTTTATTAATTTTTATTTTTTTATTTATGATTACAAAGTAACATTTCAAGAAGATTCAACAAACTGTGTACTTTATTTAAAAAAATGCTTATTATCTTTTATAGTTTCATTCTGTAATATCGTTTATCCAAATACATAACTACTTTGTTTAAGTATTTAAACAGGCTTGTGACTTATCACCATTTTGTTTAGACGATTTCACTTATATCTTATCTACTCTTTCATTATACCAATGCTAATTTAGGTTAGGTTAGTGGTAGCCCAGTATGTATCGCGCTCGCTTAGGAAACCGAGCGAAGCGGATTCAAATCTCAGGCCTATGACCTCCGATATTTTCATGTGCGACTTATTTTCAACATGATTTCCACTTGTCTTACGGTTAAGGAAAACTAAAAAAATCTTGAGGAAACCTGCATGTCTGAGAGAAACTAACAAGTTTTCGAAAAACATGTGAAGTCCGCCAACCCGCACTTGGCCAGCGTGGTGGACCACCCCCCCGAATTAAATGGAGGCCCGTGCCCAGCAATGGGATGTTAAAAAGGACTGAATATGATTTAGAAATATAATAAAAATTTAAAATGGTAAGTGTGCGTTTGTTTCATTAACTGAATAGGCGATGATTTTGTTGTTTACGTATGTGCGTTCACACCAGGTGTAGCGCAGGAATGATCTCATCTATTGCTCACTTCAATAACATTAGTGACTAGTACCTTCTTTTAAGTAGAACACCCCTCTATGTAGAAAGGCGCAAAAATAACAATAACACAATGCAGTTTTAGTTATTTTAATTTATACTTCAAAGTCCATCACCTTTTACTAGCACTAAACTTAACTATTTGTTTAAGAAAAATCCTTGTTCTAAAGTAGTAGCGTTGCTTTCTATCTTAGTTTTATTTTCATTTGTTTTTTTTTTTTGTATGTAGCAAGATTTGACCCATACAAGGTCATATCTTTGACCTGAATTAGAACCACTTCTTCTAAGGCTGAGTGTTATCCTACAAAGTTGAAATTTTACATGTTGATTTAGTTTCGATGACAATGACTGTTTTGAAAATTAATTAATAATTATGATCTGATTCTTTCTACATCTAGGATTCCAATCGAAGCAACTTCTCTACAGTCAAAAGTACAGACTCGAAATTTTATATACGTATTCAACTATTATAGTTCGTTCTAAAATCTATCATGGCTTGACTGTTGCGTCTCTCAGCGGTTAACAGCATTTTCCTTTTTAGTGCATTAAAATAAAAGCTTCTTTTTAAAAATGATTTTTTAATGCTAATTTATAATATTTCCGTACGGATCAAGAAATTCAAAATGAAGAATGTCCAGTAATAAACATTTTTGGACATTTCTACCCATTCACAATTATATTTTATTATTTTTTCACTAAATGAGTGTTAAGTCGTAACTAACACGCTCGCTTACGTGTTCGTGCTGAAGATAATGGACAATTTCGATTTCGTGATGTAATCGTGCCTATAAAATATTACATATCTTTCTAATTTTATATTCTAATATTTTTAAACTTACAATATCTTAATTTCAATATTATAATTATTTATACGATTTCAGAGCCAATTTGTTTTTGTAAAGCAAAGTAACATATTTTTCGGCTTTAATATTATATTTGTTTACCCTTCATTCTTGTAAATGTAAGTTATTTCTAAAGATAGTTTAGAAAAAACTATCTATACAAGTGACTTACCTTCGCTTCGTTCGGCTGCGTCCCCTAGGTATATGCAAATAGCATTGCTACAGTTTGATAGAAAGATCTTAAGATAAATAATTCTGTAATACATTGTTTTCATATATAACTTTATATTAGTTTACGCGGCGCACGCCAGTGAACCTCCCAGTCGGCATGATTTTTTCCGAAATCTTCACAAATTATAGTCATATTTCAGCCAATTTACACAAAACCGTAATGAATAATAACCTAAACCTACTTCATGAATCACTCCGTCCTTTGGTGAAAACCGTAAGAAAATCTGTTCGATAGTTTTTGAGTAGGTATATCCCATTCAGACAGAAAGACAGACGCGGTGGGGGACTTTGTTTTATAATAAGTATGTAGATAAATAATATTGCCTCTCAAAAGACATATTATATAAACTAAGGTTTAAAAATATACATTACATAATAAACGTATGTCATTACTACGCATGTTATGGTTATTTTATTGTTTACTATCATGTGTACAAATGAAAATGTGACACAATATATGACACATTAATATACTATGATTCCTATTTACAGTTACGTTAACACCTTAACTACTGCGAGTACTACCTACTAATTGTGAAATAACTTAATTATTTTATACATATATAGATGTTGTAAATTATATAAATACCTTGAACAGATAATAAAATTATGACTGAAGTAAACTGTATGTAACATAATATCGCGGTAAAGCCACAAGCAGAAGCTAGTCACTACTTTGTTAGTGTCTATTTCACCACCAAATATAATGAAATAAATAATGATCATAGTCATATTTATGACGGCATTTAACAAAGAGCTTTTTATAATTATTTTTTATCATTTTTAATGACTACATAAAGCAGTCATATGGAATTGTAATTGAAAGGTTTTCCTTTATTACTCAGCCCTATAATGACTATATGACACACTACGTTCAAGGAAGGCAAGTTACTTTGGAACAAAAAATATTTTATTATAAATGTGAAATATGTATATATGCAGAAATTACCATCACTTCATAAATAAAATAGTGCTCATATATCTACTGGTTTACTAATTTTGAATTTCATTTATTTCATACTTTTCGTACTATAAGAACTAAAAAAAAGTTTTATCGTAAAGTATCTATCTTAATAATATAATAATTAATATATCTATATAATATGTAATTTAATTTGTAACATAATAGTAATTTTTGACGTATCACATATTCGGTTATAATTAATTTATAAAATATATTTTTTTTTTCACAGCTTTGTTTGCGTGGAAGCTACGTTGAATAAAGGCTTATTTGTTAATCCAGAACTTGAGTTACTTATGTCCATTATAATTTTACGGATATCGGTCCAGCTGTGACTAATGTGATTTTTAAAGGGTTTAAAGTAATTTTGGCTTTATATCGTAAGAATGTGCAAACGAAAATCTAAGTGTGATTATAGTAGGTATGTAGTATATACATTAAAATAAAATTAAAATTTCTTTGTCACCAAGCAAGATTACAGATTTTTCTAAATTAGGAATGATTCTATTTGCATATTATTTATCGCAAAATTATAAAATCTCTATAGTAGGGAACCCCAAGAGGGGATTTTTGAAGTTACTCAAGCGCGGCAGATTAATATAAGGGATCCCCCTTATGTCAATCTGCCGCGCTTGAGCCTGCATTCTGTTGAGTACCTCCACGTAATATAAGTTCTCTATATAAGGGCGCGCGTCTAGGGCAGCCAATCAAAATATTTAAAAAATATTTTGATGTGATAGAAATACTTGAAACCGTCAGATTAAGGTATGATGGGCTAATTACATCCTGAAAAGTGTGCAAATCAATAATCTGCCGATGCACTGGCCGAAGAGGCAAAAATCAACTATAAAGTTTATGTACGATTTTTGCCTCTTGGGCTTGTATAAATAGATTGTGGAATTTTTTATAGAGGATTTATATTATGGTGGAGGTACTCAACAGAGTGCATGATAGGTATAATATATGTTAATCTGCCGCGCTTAGTAACTCTAAAATTTCCCTCTTGGGCTCCCCTACTACTATCATAGTTTTGTAATGTTTTAAATATAGGTACCTACCTAAGCGACAAGTTAAAACTTATTCCAAGATCTAAAGTGAGGTAGTCCTTTACTCATCTGCTCATTGGATTAAAATTACTTTGCACTAAACATAGCTTATAAACAAATATATCGCTAAAATAACGTTATAATTTACTTAATATTATTATACTATTTATATGGTACGTAAGCATTGGATGAAGTACCGCTTGCTTCGGATCGTCTAATATAACTTAAATAGGTTAATATTTTCTATTTCTTGACTGAAAAAAGCTGTGTAAAAACTTTAGATAGATTTATTAAAAAAACTGTTTGATAGATTTTAATAAAATCTCTTATTGTGGCTTAAAATACAATTTATCTTGCTTTCATTATGCAGTTGTATAAATGAGGCATTTTTAATATTTAATACTCATCTCATACAGAGTTTACGAATAAGGTTTTAAAAAATTATTAGTATCTAAAGAGAAGCTTCTATATGAGTTTATGGGGTAAAGTGTACGAAGTAAAATCGCACGAAATTTCAAATACTTGGAAATTAAACATTTTTATATATGTTTTTTTTTCTTTTTGTTACAGTTTTTGAAATGCTGGTTTGCGCGCGCCAGTGTGCGAGGCGAAAATCACTCATACTCACGTTTGGAGAGTTTTGCGTCTTTGCCGCTGAACTTAGACGTTGTTCAAGACAAACAAGGCAGTGAGTATAATATGTTAATCACATGCTATTTTCATATTAAATTGAAATTTATTATTTAATAAAAACCCCTTTTTTTTGGTGCTTAAATATTTTATGGTTTCTATTATATGACTTCGGAGCCCTAATAATATATAAATAGTTTAATTATTTCTTCGTAACCGCAAATAATTATACCTACACGTATCATTTAACTCGTTTCCGGCTGAGGTCATGTTCGAATATAGGTATCTTTAGAATAAACTTTAATAGAATCTTTGTTAAAGTTGAATTCAAATAAGAAACAAAATGTTTAAAGAGTGTTTTCCTTACGTTCAGTACTCTGTATATTCTATGTATTAGTTAAAAAGTGTCGTATATACATAGTAATTCATAGATTAAATGACCTAATAAACTCCTTAATAATTATTTGATGTAGTAATACAGGTTGTGGTGGATGTGTTCTGGACACGAATTAAGGCAAGACAGTAAGGTGTCATCAAAATTGTTGATGGATATAACATAATCTTCATTTTCATTGTTTACTTTTTTATAATTTTGGATATTATATTATCTTTTTATACAAATATTTACGGGCGTTTTAATGTTGTGCGCATAGAGTTTTGGCAGAATAACAAAAACAAAGGCGAGCTGCACATAATTCCGTGTCTTGCAGCATATGATGTGATGATAAATAATAACTAACTATAATGGCGTAATTAGTGTCCTCGATGTCCGTTTCAAGTGCAACATGAATCAGTTTAATTCTGTCGATGACGGTCACAATGGGCCGCAACTGCCACCGTTTGCGTTTACCCGGTCTTGAACCGTGGTGGTTCAGATGCCTGCCACTGCCGGTATCGCGGACGCGATCGTTGACCCTTGAATGTCGCAGAAAATGTTGGTCATGCACTGAATCACGCCTTCGAGGACTTGCATTCTCATTTAGAATATCCTAGAACCCTAATGATCACCTCGAAGGGTCATTTGTTCGCTCCACTTTATTACACAATTTATACTTAATTCTTGTATACAGCTTATTTATTGAACCATTTATTTACAGAGCTTCGAATAAGCCGGAATCGCCCGTTTGGAGCCTAGAGAAAGAATTTCGAGACAAGGATGCCATTTGCAAACATGTCAACGGTAAGAACTTCAGTTATAATAATAAGTTTTAATTAGTTTAATTATCACCGAACTATTGGGTAGAGTCATCTCAGAATTAGTAACAGCAAGTAGAGACGAGACGGCTCTCTTCCGTTATAACTTTAGAATGATCTTGATGTACTCTTATTTTATCTTGCGGAAGGTCGATGCTATACAACGGAGATCCGCTAAACAAATCATAAAGTGAAATGACTAACTTTCCGCACGGTACCAATCCAGAAATACTTTACGACGGCATCCCCGTGCGGGCGGTGCGAGCGTAAGTTCACTGCCGCTGTGCCCACGCCCCATCTGTCACTGACAGGGATGTTATTCATTGTTCAAACAATGTTGTCTCTTAATACATAATAATAAATACATATACCTACAAAAAATATAATTAATATCAATTCAAATGTACTTTTTTTAATAAAGTTCGTATAATCAATATTATTTTATATAGTTCTATTTATAAAGACGTGTTAATATAAAATGACATCAATCTATCATGGATCTAGGTAATGATTGATTAATGCAGTGTCTAATTGTCAGGTGGGCATTATATGGCGCGCTGTTAATGGATAGCGATAGAGGCACTTGTCGTTCACCTTAATCGATTATGACTTGCGTTTCAAATTGTTCGAATACTCTTATTTTGTCTAATCTAAGAACGCGCTTTTATGTTTGTGCATAGAAACAGTATCAAAAATATCCGATTCCTAAAGTATCAATGTTTATTATTTAAAAGTTGATTGATAACCGCTTAGTTTATAAGTAGGTAATAAAATAAACTTAACATATAATAATATAAGCTTAATATATAATAAATAATAATATAAGTTTAAAATATAATAAGATTGACAAGAAAAACTCTCATTTATACGATTCCATTGACAGGATTAGGACAACAAATCGATACTTTTGATTGTCATTCGATCTTCTGATCGAATTTGAATTTTGACTGTCACAACACTACCCAAGAAACTGTAACTACTAGTTAAATTTAAACTTTATCTTGTAAACATTTCTTATGATGTATATTTTAGCTTACAATTTTCTAATAAAAACGTATTTTAGATTATACAGGTCGTAGAAAATAATTGTTTTACAAACGTTTTGACTGACGTTTTCTTTTTAACATGAATAGCATCTCGTGAGAAAAATGAAACTAACCTCTAAAGAAATTGGTACAAATTGCTAACTAAATCAATCTGGCTAGTCAAAATAATTTTGAAATATAAAACTTTCTTAGATTTACGCGAATATTTGACATTTTAAATAATACCATCTTTTCGGATTATGTGGCGGATTTATTTTGATTTTTGGTTCGCATCTGCGAATCCCCAATCCGCGAAATAATCCGAAAATATAGTTTTATTTAAAATTTTGAAATAATTTGTTTATAAAAATATTTTTAGGTTTGTAGAGATGGATTGTAAATAAATTTCATTGTGATTGTAGTTAGGTCGTGTATGACTTTAAGGAGGTTATAGGCTATCTAAAATCACGCTATGACCCGTAGTGGAGCAAAATATAAACTTCGTGAGCAGAGCAGGCAAATGATAGTCTAGTAGCGTCTATTATTAATAAAAACACAATAACTTTAAATACTGTCAATTGTTATAAGTAAGACTTTCTTTTTAAATACGAAGAAGAAGAAAAGAAAAAACCTTAGAGAAAAAAATTACAATAATTATTTTGCAGATATATAGTAGTATAATCATGCATAATATGTGCAGAAGTATAAGTATGTTATGCGTCATCTTGCGGTGCATCTTTGTTTATTTTACTAACATTCAAGTTAGGATCATATTATAGTTGTATGTTATTTATTTACGTTCACGTGACGTTAGAATTATATAGTTTTTGTTAAACGTGTGAAAAACAAATCTATTTCACGGGAACCGTACATTTCTCCGGGATAAAAATTAACCTACTTGTATGTGCTGTTCCAGACTATAATCTATCTCTGTGTCAAATTTCATCCAGATTCGTTCAGCCGTTCTGGCGTGATTGAGTAACAAACATTCGTCCATACAAACTTTTGCATTTATAAAATATTTTATGGGATTATTTACAACTTTATAAAATTTAATAATATAAATCTAAGATAAATGATGAAAATTAAATATAGTTTACTACAAGATACCTACTTTAATTTAAGATAAACATTTAACAAGAATTTGGTTACACGTTACTGTCTGACTACGCGACGGGTTTCCTAAAACATAATATAATGCTTTATGACTCAAATGTAAAGTTAATTTAGAGTTGTTCCGCACTCCCGACATTCCTACCGTAAATGGTAAGACTTATTTATAGATTTCCTAATAAAATTAATAATTAAAAATATAAAATTAAGAAAATATATAAAAAATATACATATCCAAGTAATAGTATACAGCATAAACCACCTAAAACGTTATTACTCAATAAATTGACGAAAATGCATGAGAATTAACATTTATCTCTACGTTATTTTAAGTTCTCCGAGTAGAAAGTATGGATAGTGCGAATATATTGTTTTTTGTATAAACAACGATAAAGATGTTTTAAGTATTAAAAATATGTAGACATAAGTTGTATTGAAGGTACTAACTACCATCGCTCACATTGATCGCGTCGTATACATGATGACACATTGACTTGAATATCTTAAATAAGTAAACATTTTTTTATTATTTCCTTATTGCGTGACTTAAAACATTTTATACATATTGTTCCGGTTTTTAGTAATATTGTATTTAAGTCTCAACATATTTTATGTTAAGTAGGAAGCAAACTGAAATACTGCGTACTTAATATGTAAAAAATGTAGATAGATGACAAAAATTCTAGCTCGACCATAATTTCTGTTACATATCAATAGTCTGTCTCAATCACGATTAAAATCAAAATAAATATATTACAGACAAAGGGTTTAGTTCCGCATTGCTCTGAAGCAAATAAACTCAAATAAATAGCGGGTGTGGCCTTCCCGGTTCTTCCGCACCAACTATAAACAGAGTGCGGAAATGTTGTACGCCCGAAGCAGGGCGACGCACAAAACTAATTCAAATCATTTATAAATTTTAAGTTTATTAGGAACCCACCAAAATTTTAGAAACCTTGAACATAATAGTGATCATTTCGTAACGCGAAGATTTTAGTTAAGCTTTTTTTTTGCCACACAACTTATTGTTATGTATACAATTCTACCATATGTTTAATTAGTTTAAATATAGTTTAATACACTGTTAATTAATTAGAAATGTTAATGAATTTGATGTGTATATAAATGTTATAACTTTGCGTGTTATACAAATGAAATATAAATAAACAAAACACAATATTAAGAAACAATTCAAAACCAACTAGGGATTAAAAATTTCAATCAAAATAACACGTATAATTAAATGGATCTCTTGAAACTATTAAAAATTGATTACTCATTTATTCTTTAAATAAGATTATTATTAATTATTAAAAATTCGAAGTAAGTACAATAAGTACTATGTACTCTAGTACATAATGAACAAGATTTATACTTAGAATGAACACCTATAAATCTTAAGGATTCTTGTAAATGTTGTGGATATTTAACTATATAACAATTGATGTTTAGTAGTGAGTTAAGCGTGTATGACATCACAATTTACATCGTCGTTACCATTTCAGGCCATTGCACCTTACCTCCAGACCAATTATAATTTTCTAAATAATTCTCACGTCTCATAAACGCGGATGACAATAACATTGATGGATATCGTCCAGCTTTGTATGAATTATAATTAACACGATGAATTGGTGTCAGTGACCATTTTCATGCCTCTATTGATAGGTAACAAATCTTAAGATTCTTATCCTTATAATATAACATTGTACATCGAGTCAATTTTTTCACTATAATATACTGACAGTGACATACTGACCATGCAGAGCGTTCGAATGTGTTCATCGTCAATTATCCGATCAAGTTATCGTTAACGGATGAATAAGATAATAACTGGTTCAAAGGAAGGATAATAGTCATGCTAATTGTGTCATGTCTTTGTAGTGCTATAGGAATAACGGAATATTTTAAAATGCGGAATTGGCTAGTAGTCGGACGTAGAGTTGGCTGCCGCAACGCCAGTCGGCCGCCGACCGTCCGTCGAGGCAGCGCGCACAGGCGCGAGTGTCAAGAAACAGCCGCAACCATGCCGCCTACCACAATGATAGTGCCCTGTGCGTTTCAACCATCGTAAACCTCATTATTTACTATACTCATGATAACTTACAATCACTATGTTTTTCAGAATTGTGAAGTTCATGTGGAGGATAAGATAGGTTAACCAAAAAAACATGGTGTTCCATCTTGAGTATAAGATTTATTCAGTGACGTATATACGTTTACTACAAAGTCGCATAGATTAAAAGACATATTCTAAGTGTCTGTGCGGGCGGAGGAAGGGATGTTTAGTGCGTTTGTTGACTACGCGTAGTGTTTACGTTTTCGTTCTGGCATTGAATGCGGATCCCAAATTGAATTGTGTGCTGGCCACGTTTTAATGCTTTGAACTGTCAACATCAACATCTGTTTCATTCATATTCTTTTTTTTTAATATTTTTATACGGGTTTTGTATTAAAATTAGTGCGCAAATTTCCGGATGTGTTTAAACTCATATTATCATCTGCTTTACCCATGAGGATCAGTGCAAACGGATCGTTTACCTTTGCGGAACACTTTCTAATTTAAGGTGACCCATCACATTAGTCAGTAATATTTATAGCGACCCAAATTTGTTTATGAGTCTTTTTGTATTTGTATAGCTCAGTGACGGTAAAACAGCTTCATTTATTTTAGAAATTAACGACATTTGGCAATAACATAAGTTACTGGATTGTCTAATTTAGAAAACGTAAGAGCTTCGTGTGCGTAAGCTCCTCTACAGCTTTTAGCAATTTGACGTTCATTTGTATTATACTTTAAATACAACTTTAAATCATGATTGATCTTTGGATTGGCTAAATGTTTATAGTTCTGTTCATGCGTGTTCAACCACAATACAATTGTTAACAATTAACTGTACTTCTTTAGCGTGCTTCAATCAAGTCCGAGAAATAGGGTCAACTACTCATACATTAGACAACAATCAGTATATTACATGGATACACTTACAATCCGAAATTACATCGAAAAGCGTCACAAACTCAAAACAATTACGACTCTTTATATCTTTTATGTTAGGACTATAAATGGTATTATTCACAGTATTGACGTAGACACCACGTTAGACACGATGGTAGTTGTTAAATTGAAGAGCGTGGGTTTTGTGCTTTGAGCACGTGATAAAATCTATTCTCTATATAGAATCAGTGGCTCGTTACTACACCTACACGTAACATTAACGTTGCAGAGATATTAATTTATGATTTCGATGCTAGGGAGTTAATTAGTTTTCGAAACTCTAATTATCGAATTTCATAATTTAGGGTTTTCGATATTTCAAAATATTCAAAAAATAAAAAAAGATATTAAGAATTCGCACTTTATGCCTGTCTGTTGAACTTAATTTTAAAATTAAAATGTTCGTATACCTTTTAATAGTGGTAGATTTCTCAAGGATTGACATTAACAACAATTTTACAATACATTGACGTTTAATTTAAATTTAAAATGTAAATTTGACGATTCAAAAGTTATTGTAAAAATCTATTTGAAAAAAAAAATTACCCCCTTCATTTGATCAATAATGTGATGCACTAAACAAAACAAGTAGAGCCGGATAAAATACGCCGGGACAAACGGACTGACATAGACTAAGTACGCGACTGATCTTATGTGGTTTTTATATTTTTTAAACATAACTATATTGGCTGTCAAAATGTGCGATTCATGAAACAGTTAATTATATTTAAACAAACATTATTGTGTATAGAAAGTATTGGTGATGTCACTATATACCTACATATGTCGCTGACCTTACATATTATAACATGAACTGGATTGTTAAAGGATAAGTTTAATGAAATGCAACAGTAATTTTATTTCTAAATAAAGTAATCGTAAATTAATGATAAGAAAACAGAATATTGCTATATTATTCTGTATAATAAATGAAAATTGGATTAGAAAAAAAAAATAAGTTTCGAGGTACTGATCTATCTATCGGCGACTCTATTCGTATACTCGTGTATAATATACTTATCATTCATACCACCACCACACCAGTGTAAAATTCTAATTATAACTATTCAAAATTTTGAAAATGAATAATACAGTAGATAGTAGTATCGAATTATTTTCCTTTTGTACTATAAATTGAATATTTTGGCTCCGCCACAAAAGTCAATATTTGATTGATATCCATACATGTGTCTACTTATTATAAACCATAGAAAATAGACACTACAACGGAAATCTATTAAATCATATTTATCTATAATTATTAATGCACTTCCTGCACTATGTTATTCCGGAATAAGTAAATAATGTAACGTTGCGCAGGCAGCGAGGCGTCGCCACCTCCGTGCGAGGTGTTCCTCGGGGGATCCTGCAACCCGACCACATGGAGATCGGACATCGCTATACCAATGCTTAAGAAAATGGGCATCACATATTTCAATCCTGTAAGTTTTGTAACATGTTATTTTAATCTTACTAACTTAAACAATTTATAAACTAGACATGTACTATGCCCTTATAAAATGCTCAATTTATAAGCCACATCATCGAAATGACTGATGAGGTCACTGAGGCGGTAATTTAATGAGAGTGGAGTCAGCGATCGGCTCCTTTATCGGTGATCTCGAAAGAACTTAAACACAAGGCTAATTCATTTTTATTATTACGCCTTTAATTTTTATTTTCATACGCGATCATCGTCTAGAATTTTTTTGTGCCTTTTTGTCTCTTAGGTCGTAGGTTCTATTTTCTTTAGGGGTTTCTTTCTTTAAAGTTAGAAATTGGGTAGTAAATATACAAGATTGAATCTGTCGAACAATATTAGAATTACTTTAGAAAGTAATAAACCTAGAGTAACTTTAAAGACTAATGTTGTTAAAGTTAAAAGTAACAATTATATATAATTTTAGGTATTTGTTATTAACAGAAAAGGTATGCTGTAGGCCTTCGTATTTAAATTATTTGAAATTTCAACACTTTCAATGTAGCTACTGTGACTCTTGGCTCTACATAGTAGCTATATTATATAATATAGCTTACGTCTATAGGCATGAGGTATCGGCATTTTTCAAATAACGTAAGAATATTTACTTATATAATTAACCAAGAGAGACGTGATTTATTAAGAAGTTGTAGCTGTGCTCAATGACTTAAGTGTATTACTTTTCTTTGTAAACTACTACATTTATCTTGACGCCAGTATTATTTTATATTTAATGGTTACTAAATATTAATAAACATGACAACATTCCTTAACAGGTTTCTAGCAACAAAAAATAAATAATCGAGTATCGACCGCCAGTCTGAGTATTGAAATATATTTTCATAGTGTCTTGTGCAATATCGGAGATAATGCGTATTCCTTGAAAATGTAACTTAATAAACGTGATTATATTGAGTAAAATACTCACCGTGCAACACGTTTACCGTAAATATTTCGACTACTTTATAGATAAAATTATATAACACCAATAAATAAAATAATACAATATTTCAAGTAGGTACAAAATATGGTGATTTTATTAACAAATAGTAATTAATTAGCTTCAATTTTCTCAATTTTATTGATAGTTTTAGGTAAACTAAATCATATAATGTTGACGGCCATTTTTGTTGACACCCACACATTATATTTGACTGACATTTGTGTAATTTTACATAACAAATGAATTATAATCATATTACCATGTAGTTCAATCGGCTTACATACCGCGCAAGAAAGTCTTGCCGTTCTATATTTAGCTATAATTAAATAAAACAAATTACTTAACTATACTTTACCAAAATTGAATGTTTTGTGTTTTGTTGCCATGCTTAGCAAGTAGACGATTGGTCGACGGAGTTGATAGAAGTTGAGCATCGCGCGAAGGCTGAAGCTAGAGCTCTTTTATTCGTGCTGGACAGTGAGACGCGAGCCGTCGCGGCCAGCGTGGAGGCCGCACATCTCGCCGCGGCCCCGCGAGACCTGCTGCTAGTACTGAAACCCTACTCGCGACACCAGATGATCGGTCGTGAAACTATCTCGGACCAGTAAGTAAAACCATATATGATTTTTTCACCATTGCGCTATTATCTATCTTTATCGCTCTTCTATTTCTCGTAGCATCAACAAACACTTATTGGTCCATCGCACACGAGCCCTCAGCGCCCGGGACACCATAGACTGCTTAAATGTAAGATAACGGTCCAATTGACTCGCATCTACAGTCCAGTAGGTACCAGTAAATTTATGCAGTCTATATTAAAATTGGATAACTGTAATGGACTTCTAGAATTGTTTTATGTTTATTTTCAGAGAATACATTGAGCTATCGCGAGCGCGGGCAACATTGCAAGAAGCGGTAGAACGCCGAGGACTACCCGCGTTTACAGATATCCCCGCGGCGTTGCGTTGTGCTCGCGCAGTCTTGCGAGGGGCGCGGACGCATCCTCGTCACTCCCTTGGTAACACAATACTGCGGCTAAAACGCGCGTATGATGCAGCGGGCGGCAGAAACGCGCGATTATCACGCGCGCGAGCCGTCGAAGCTCTCAGAGAGTCGACGAGAGCGCCACGCGACCTTGCCGAGCGGTGTTTACCTCCTAACGCAGACACGATCGACTTTGAAACCTTTTGTGCTGCCGTCGCCGAGTTAGCCGCTGATACAGGTAAATTACTAATTCACTTAGACTTATTACCTAATTCCAGAAACTTCCACATCTGAGTAAACCGTTTTTATCGTAGTAAAATCTTTAATCACTGAAATTCGAAATATGCTTGAAAATAATATGAATTATTTTAGTAAAGGTTGCCCCGATTGTCATTATTTGTTGAAGGTTCGCAATCCCCGCGAACTCCATCGGGCTCGAGCGTGGCCGCGCGTGTGCGCCGCGCGTTTCGCTCTCTGCGTGACTTGATCACGTCGCCCGCATTGTCCCCCGGTGCGTGCACGCACGACAAGCTTTGCGTTTGATTTATCGCCCTTACAAGCGTACCGTTACTTACACGTTACTCATGTTGAGATAACGGACAAAAATCTTCACATGCATAAATACTTGTTAAATAAAAAAGTGAATTATATTTGGTCGAGTATTTCCACTTAATCGAATATTTCTGCACAGCTTACTATTTTGACGTATGTACCTACTTTGATTATACATGTTTATATCGGTCATTAAACTTTGTTACGATTATATTCGATGGCAGCTTGCTTACATATGTATTTCTCTTTTTGTTCGATTTTTTTTTATTCACAGTGCAATTTATAGAGGTATTTAAGCTAATATTAATGAGATGTATTTTTAATCTTTTTAATATTGCTGTTTAATTTCGAAAATTTTAAACTCATAAACTCAATAATAAAACGCCCCGGCCGACCTCGTATATCGTAATTAAATATTAAGTCATAGATGTGCCAGGAATGTATCTAAAAATAACGGCGAATGCACTATAAACTTGCAATTTATCAAGTCACGCTTGTTAAATAGTTCAGAGTTTTGGCCATGTCGCGCTCTACGTGAAGAGGCGTAACGGTGCGCTTAAAGCGCAATGTTCACTATGCAGACATATATAAATACATTTCATTCATCCATTCATTTTAATTTGCAGCTGTGTTCGCTGTACGTTATCTTTTTTCCTTCGCAGATAGAATTTTCAATTGTAATCATTCAACATAATAGCTGTAAACATGGCTTATTTATCTTATCACTTTAAACACTTCACTCAGAAATTCATGTCACTCAGGTTTCATTCTGCGAATGGACTCATGCGGTGTGATAATTTTGTTTGCATCCGATTTGATTTTCAGTTTTGTCTCAAGGCGTTTTTACGAGATTATTTTTGCCATCTCTTTTTAAATATCACTCATTTTTTGTTTTTATATAAGCATTATCTTATTAAGTTTGAATGTAATTTTAAAAAGTTTGTGAAGTTTTACGACATGACATAATGTATATACGAGAATAAATAAAAGTCGAAGCCAACTATCGCGTATTTGTAAACTCGAGAGAGAAGTGTAGTCGTCAAGGACTTCTAGCTAATTTTATCAGACACATTATTTGTTTTGTGTACTTTGAATGTATGACATAAATTAAAACGACTCCACGGCTTTTTATAAATTGATACTCCCGGAAAATGTTTCCTTTCTACTGAATCAAAAAGAAAATGTGTATGAATAATGCAAAGTGTCTTCAATTTATTCTTTTCCGTCTCCTAAGTTTATACTACGATAGGTCAGTACATAACTATAAAACTAAACATAATAGTAAAACATTACTTATATATAATAAATGTTTTAGAATACCAGTCTCGTCACTCAGAATCTGAGAACACGGAAACGAGTGCGACGTCAGGTGCGAGTGGGACGGAGAGAGTGTCGAGTCGGGAGTCACGCGAGAATGGCCTCAGAGTGCATAATCCACGTCTGAGGGCGTACGGGCAGAAACTCTCCTTGTTTATCCCTAAGGTATTATATATAATTGGCAAGTTTCTGAGATGATTGGATGGTTCTAGTACATTTAAAGAGTGAAATGATGCATGATTAAGGTTATTTAACACTTACATAAAAACGTATAGGATACTTTTCATCCTGGTTACGGTTTCCTGTAGGATACTCAACTTTATTACTATTTATTTCTGAATTATGGATGATGATGCAGAAGAATGTTGGAAAATGCTTTTCATACGGACGAAGCTGCAGGCTAAAATCGGTTATAAATAAAGTTATAAGTTATATGGGAGAATATTGTCGTTAGTCATACAGATTAATCCTGTTCTGGTTGAGGCTAAGTGGGTCGCTATACTTACTTTGCAAGCAGTAAAGCAACTCATTATGCAGTGTTAAAATTACTGGAAAGTGTAAAGTGACGTTTGATTATGTGCTTCTTTGTTCGCTGTTTTTGTTGTTTATATACATTAAAAAAAAACACTTTATATACTATTTCGATTAATATTTTGTTGAAAAAATGATAGACATTTATAGGCGACTAATCTGCAAAGTAAAAAAAAACCTGTCTTAAAACAAAGCAACAGTTAGTCAGACCATTACGCCCAAGTCATAATAATCTGACCACTATAATAAATGCGAAAGTTTGTATGTGTGCGTGCGCGCATGCGTATGCGTGCGTGCGTGTATCTACTAAACACATACAAACTTTCGCGTTTAGAATAGTTAATCTAACAATAACAAAAACATATTGATTCCAGAACGGCGGTAACAGAAGCGCAGAGTCTCAGCCGGAGACGGGCGCGGCGTCGGGCAGCAGCGGCGAGGTGTTCACGCCGGGCACGGAGCGCCGCCTGCAGCGCCTGCCCGCCATGCTGGGCGCGCCCGTGCACGACGTGTACCTCGGCGGGGCTTTCCCTGTGAGTACCCATACATTAAAGACCAGCGGTTACAAACTTTTTTTGGTCACGGAACCCTAATTCATATTTTTTTTAACGGATATCCACCCATTTTAATAATAACTTAACTTATTCTGTTGTACTTATTTTTGAATTATTTAATGAAAAATATTAATACTTATAACAATATTTAGTGTATCCAAAATATAACCTATTTAATTTGACGAATGAAATTTTTTCATATATTTATTTATAATAGCACTAAAATTTGGCTTCATGTCTGACAACGTTTTATTTAACTCTCGGACGTAACTCTGAACCTCTGTGACCCTTTCACCGGAACCTTAGGGTTCCGCGGACCACCATTTGGGAAAAAAAAGATAACGAACTAATATTAGTCCCGCTGAGTTTCTTTCGCCAGTTCTTCTCAGGCCTGAGGCTTCTTCTTTCCGAACTGGTAGTACACTTATGACGTTTAGTAAATACTTGTAATTATTTAATGCTGAATGAAATATTTGAATTTGAATTTGCTGTTATAGACTAGTAGAATAGACCAGATAGTTAGCTGGTAAGTTAATATGTCTAAAATTCAATTTCAGAAGGCCGCATATTTAACAAGTTTTAGTCTGTTTCATATTATATTATTAAACATAAATAACGTTATATATATTTTAAATATTTCGGTATAAAATTGACGTTTATCTAGTCCCCCGCCGCCGAGTTTGTGTTTGTTTGGAAGATTCTCAGAAACTACTCTATCTAAAGATTTTCTTACGGTGTCCACCGATAGAGATAGGGATTATCTAATAAAGTTATATGCCATAATTTATAAATTGTGAATTAAGTGGGAAATAATCATCACTTCTGAATACTTTCGTAATAATATAAATATGAAGGACGCACCTGACCGAAGCAAGTTTGGGTCACTAGTTTTAGTATAATGCTAAAGAGACGATTGACAAGGACTTGTTGGGTGTCATAGGACCTGAGCGAATTGCGCTTTGTTTGTAAACATTAATTTTGATTTACGTGTTTTAATAAAGTTTCTAATATAATAGTATAGACGTTTATAGTGAATGAATGAATAACTCTTTATTGTACACCCAAAAAGAGGAAAGAAAATATACAAAAATATAGAAGAAGGTACAAGAGGCGGCCTTATCGCTAAAAGAGCGATTTCTTCCAGGCAACTTTTAGGTGTAGGAAATAGTACTAAAATAGAAGGGGCGCGAATAATAAATAAAGAGGCAGTAGAAAAAGTATATATTTATACATATACGTATCATACAAATATATAATAAATACAAATAGTGATTAAAATTTAAATTAAATAAAACTCGCACAATAACTAACAACATAATATGTTGACAAAAACACAATATAATATTTTCGTTTCAATATCTTTCACTACTTGTAATAAAACATCCGTTCTAAATGGTAATCTGAGCAAATATTTGTGTTGACATTACAATTTGTTGCGGTCCAAGTGAGAGCTATGAAAATATTTCTCTTTGATATTCTAGTAAGATATGATGTCAGTCTCACGGGAAATAGAAAGACGATAAAAATATACGCATACCTTAATATTCATTATGTATCGGAAAAGAACAAATAATTGAAATGGTATTCCATTATGCAATAAAACTAGTAAATTTTAGAAACAAATTTTAGTTTAGTTTTATTATTCTTAAAAAAATTTTTATGAATAAATCAATCTTTTACAAAAATGATCATCTATACCATCCAATAAGATTACTAAGATTAGCATTTATAACTGAGCACGTTATCAAGGCTACATATTACATATATGGGACAAAGATATCTATTTACATGTAACTGGGCTAAGTCATTATAATGCCCCTTTTAGACGCCAATAAAGTTCAATGTTGAATAAATTTTCTATATGTGTGATTACTTTGAAAAAGACATCTTTAAAGGTTTATTAATTATATATTGATTCGCCCACTCGCGCCAGTCGACACACATTGACCCAAAAACCTGAATGTTACCTCGATTATACCGATACAAAAGTAACTGGCGAGTGAAAACTATTCTCATGACATAAAAATAACACAGTGAAAGTTTATATATACAATATTCTTATTGCTATTAAATGAATTAGTTATATATACTGTATTTTTTAATTACTATATAATATGTATACGCTCTCACGAAACCGTAAAAAAATATTTTTGATTTTTCCAAAAAAGGCACGTAGGTATGTGCCAATTTTAATTGCCTTGACGTCAGAACACTTTGTTCACATGCCAAAAAAACACATTCATATCGAGTCACGTTTCGTTTTACGATAAATATCTTTTAACCGAATAGAATGTGTAGTATCGTTTGTTGAATGGCCTGTAGTTAGTTAGCACACAATGCGCCTCTCTTGTTCCGCGAACCCTTGTTAGCATAATGCGTTTCCAAACAAACCGTACTTACATAGCACGTACATAATTATCAACTACTTGCGTTCACTCACGCACCCCTACAAATCATATTACGCATAATTACCTACTTTTTGTACTACAGCAATAAGATATAGGTATTTACTCTGCGCTTGGTCATTTAAATGCTAATTAACACTAATGTTTAACAATTGACTAATCTATTGGTTACTTACTGTTTAATATTCAAACAACGGTTTTTTATTGCCTCATTTTAAGGTCCACTGAATTTTAGTTTTAATTTTGATGTGTAATATATGGTGTCACCCTCTGAGTAATGGTAGTTAGTTTTTTTCTATAGATAATCATTAGTCGATATAACTATGACTAATTTATGTAATTCATATTAAATCTAGTAGATAAAACGTAGCCAGAATGACAACATGTTTTCTAGTGTATATATATGCGTTGAAATAAATGCTTTTGTAAGTAATTATTATTGTTTTTAAAAACATTTAGCATAAGTTATATTATAGAATCATTATAAATAAGATAATTTTATTAAAAATCTGGAAAAAGTAAATATAATTAAAGAAAACATCATCATTTGTTGGATACTGCAATATTTGTAGCTGTTTTTATGATATTAAAATTCGAATGCGGTAACGCTAAAACAACAAAACACATGTCATCTTAATCTTCACTATGTTAAATCACCCTATAAAATATCGATTTGATGAATAATTTTGAAGATGGACATGTGCACATATAATATGCATTTATTTATTTATGTAAAATGTTGAATTTAACGCATCTTTCCTTTTTCCAGTCAAACAACACACGACCAGAAGAAATATTGAGGCGGGAGGGCTTCACATACGTAGTGCCGCGAGTCAACGACTACACGCGCATGTTCTCAGCACCCGCGCGTCGCACTGCGCCTGCGCCGGAGTCCCCTTGCAGAGATAAGAAGCCAAGGCCGGACTGCAGCGCCCACTCGCCCCACTCCCCCTCCCGGGATATGCACTCCCGGCCGCAGGGTGCGACCTCCCCCCACTCCCCCTCGCACCCGCTGGGGGCAACCTGCCACTCCCCCCGGCCGCACAGCGCGCCCTCCCCGCACTCCCCCCGGCCGCACAGTGCGCCCTCCCCTACCACCCCCCAATCTCCGATAGACGTGGTACTAAGGGAGCGAGCGCCGGACGCCGACCGCCCCAGCGATAGGCTGAGTGCGTCCGATTTCTACAGCGTCACTGAAGATATCACACCGCAGCCCTTCAAAGGTGATTGTAATATATACTTTTTAATTTAACTAATAAAAAAGTATGGATATTAAGTATTACAATTAAATTTTATATATAAGAAAAGCGTACGGTGGAAAAATTTGTATAAAAAATATTTTTTTTTTCAACACTAACAAACAATTCTTGAGTTTTTATATGTAACTTTTACATATAATTTTATGGATCAATTATATGTGATTTATTAAATTTATCACTTGAGATGTTCACAAAAAACATGACATACGAGTAAATCAAATATAACATATTCTGTAGTCTTCATGAAATTTTCTTGTGTCAGGCGTATCTTAAAATGTCCACAAAATCCCTCTGTAATAAAAAATTATTTACTCACATCTAATGTATGATTGTTTTATGTACTCATTTAGCTATTTTATAATTCCAGGTACGTACGACGAAGAGTTGCTGCTCGGGTCGCGTGTGCTGGTGTTCTCGCTGAGCGCCGAGGCGCCCAGCTTCGCGGCGATGGTGCTGGCGGCGCACTACATGGGCCTGCGCCCGCGGCACACCGTGCTCATAGTGCAGCCCATGGACCCCGATAAGGCCAAGCCGGTAAATAGAACGCTTACTTTGTGTGAATGTGTGTGTACGTGTTTGTGTGTGTGAAGTTCGGAATGAATATATGAATATACAAATTTATCACACCATTGCAATTTAAATATGTTCTTTAGTTATTATATATAGTATATTTTTCATGTCCTTTGCTGCCTTTTATTCATGCCCTAGAAGAGTGTTAATGTACGAAAACTAAGAAGAGTGTTCGTTTATGATTTATTGTAGCTGAATATGATCTTATAGTTACGACAGAAAGGACGATAAAAGTGATGTGATAATTCAAATGATTTTAAAATATATAATCGTTGTTACTTATGTATTTAATATCACAGACATTTTATATTGCTTCTTATTAAGATTTCAGTCTCAGTGTAGTATATTAACAGTTAATCATTCCACAGTACAGTGAAGTGGCAGTGAAGGACTATAACCGCGGGCGCCATTACCTCACGGACCTGGCGTGTCGCGCCAAGGTGCCAGTGTTTGACACAGTAGAGGCCGCCATGGCCTGCGTCGTACAACGCCTGCGCACTACGCTCTGACACCACACACACAAAAACATTCATACATATGTACATGCGCACACACATACATATATACATGCGCACACGCACGTATATACACTGTACGTGTTGCACTGTTGTTGATGTAAGTGTAGGGTATGTTGGAGGGGATGTCGATGGGTATTAGGAATTTGAATCTTGGAGATATGTTTAATGGAAGGAGCCAAAACGCTTGTTGCGTTAATATAGTCTTAAACTTTCTAGTAATTTTACATACGTTATTATTTATTTTTATGTTCAACAAGAAAGTGTCTTCTAAACCTATAACATCCCTCCTATACGCTGCGCGAAATAACAAAATTAATGTGCAAAATATAGCAACCCTATAGCGTACAAAACACGCACAAGTGCCACACACTGTTGTATCCATCACAATATATTTTAAATGTATGCTTTAAAGAGGAATTTACTGCTCAGTTACAAACACCAGTTGTCGTTTAGACAAAATGTGAATCTCATTCATTGTTTCCATACAATCAGGTTCCTCATACGTAATTCCATGATCACAATGTACGTAATAAAGACATCACAAGCATAGGTTATCGCGGCAAGGAGTCTCATACGTGTACTTATTTGTTACATATTTGTTCAACACTTAGTTTAGCTCTAGTACAAAGTCTCTCTGTAACTTGTCACTCTCTATTATAAATGTTGAAGCGTTTCTGTACGTGCAGTTTGTAAATTCAGAATGAAAGGGCCGAATGTAAGGTGAAGGTCTTGAGTTCAACAAATCTCTGTGATTAATTCGTTTAGGAAATTTTATGTCTTGTGAATTTTTCAATGCATTAGATAATAGCGTGTAATGTAAGTTAAACGTACGGGAGGAGGATAAGTGGCATGTTAACGTGTATTAATGAATCTTAACATGACAAACGCATATGTCAATACACGACGCGACGGTGAGGTGTCCAGTGTTAAGATGGCGATACACCTAAACTAAAGTATTACAGCGAAGTAAGTTTTACAACGAATTATATAGTTTAAAAAGAAAAATAATGACTTTGCGACAACAAAAACAATTTTCAAACTTAACGTGCTAGAAATTTAAAGCCTTAAACATATATGTTGTGCGATTGTTGCGACATAGCTACGTAATATTAAACTGTTCTGTTTGTTAGAAAAGTAAAATCCGTAAGCATTCAAAAGCAATTCATGGAAAAAACAATTTTAAATTGTAACTTACTTCATCAAGAAGGTGAGTCGCCAGCTTAATTCTGACGTCTTTTTGTCTTATTTATTCTAAACATGTGTATGATTTTAGCAAATGGAGATCTATAAGTGCCATTTGTTTAAGTGTTAGCATACATTTGGTATCTATTGACGTTTCTCTCAAATTAGATCTTGTTAGTGTATTGGCATAATGCTGTTATATAATATATGAATACGTTTACTAAACCGTCGGGATAATGGAAAGTACAAATACGTCTTGCTCACGTAGCAAATTTAAGAGTATGTCGTTATACCTAATTATTCGGAAAATAATTTTACTATGCAAAATTAATCGTAATCACCTTATACTCATTTTTAATCTAGATATAATAAAATATTAGATTCTAGAGGATTCTATATGCAAAATTTAAAATTAGCTTGTGAATTAAATAATCGAGCTTCTGAAGCTTCGGTTCCATACCTAATGTAGGTATAGTGTAGGTAATATTAGATAATTTAAGTCGTAAAACTTTGACCCACTGTCACTAAAATATTACAATTATATATAATCGGCAAATATTATTTGCTAGTCACACTATCCATTAACATATATAAGTATTTTGTAATATTGTTTGATAGTACAAAAATCTAATTTATAGAGAAAAATATTTCATATATTAATTGTAATTATATGCCATGTACGCTTATTTTAAACTAAAAACATCACATGTAAATATAGAAATTTGTAATTATAACTGTGTCTATTATTATTGTACATATCCTCAAATACCTTATCTATACTAATATTATAAAGAGGCAGTTTGTTTGTTTGAACGTGCTAATTTCAGGAACTACTAATCCGAATATGAAAAATTCTTTTTGCATTAGATAACCCGTTTATTGAAGAAGGATATAGGCTATATATTATATAATATATAGGTAGTCTATTTATTACATATTAACCGTCAAAACGTACCTAGGGACGAACCCGAGCGAAGCGAGTTTGAATCGCTTGTTATTTATAAACTAATTTTAAAATGGCTCATCACGCACCAGACTCACTTATGCAGAACCTTTGGTATTACCTCATATATGGTTATAACAATAACTGTACGGAAAGTTAAAGTAATATTCTCACTATCCTTACAAATCTAGATGTGAAAATGTTTCTCCTTATTTGACATAATAATGCATTTCCTAACTTTGGTTACGGCAGCCTATTTCACTGACTGAGACTAACCGACCATGCGGGACATTGAGTTTCTTGCCGGCTCTTATCAGCAAAACTGCTTTCCGAGCCGTTAGCTTCCTCACGGACTGATTACACTGTTATTCTTTAAATTATATTGACGCCTAGCGACTCACCCTCGCTTCGCTCGGGTTCGTCCCGGTTGCTTTCCAAAACAAAATTAATTAATTTGGTTTTATTTTTTTTTCTTGGGATCCTATTTTTTTTTTCTAAAATAAAAGTAACCTAAGTTACTCCCCTCTCATGTGTTAGACTGTGCTTCTGAAGCAGTGTGTCAAAATAAACGTCAAAAGTTCGTGCATATTAAGCACGCTTATCATTCAAATTCCGCATCCTCTATGTAAGTGAATAACATTTTTCAAATCTTATTTGTATCGCTCTAATTTTCACACAGTATACTCAAATAAATAAGCATAGCATAAGACTGAAGACAAAGTTTATAAAATACACTATTATTGAGATATAATCTATACAAAGTCGCCCCTCGGTTTCGTCGAAACGCGCGAGCCGTGTGCATTGTTCGCGTGTTCTTTTTGTGATAATATCTATTGTGTGTGGAGTGAAAGTGATCGTAAAATGGATTTACATTATGACTAAGTAAGTAAAGATCAATATTAATTACATGATTAGGACAATTGAATAAGATTTTGTATAGAAATAGTGGTTTTAACAAACATCGCCGCTATTATTCGCGGCAAAATGGCGTCATTCTCGTCGATATTTTTTGTTAACTTTATTATAAACATTGTGTATTATATACGTTATATATAATATATTATACACGTAGTCTATTATTTTTATGATCTTTACGAAACATTTAATTTAAAAACAAATGTAAAAATAATTCGTATTATTGTAATAAAAAAATACCATATTTTAAAGGATGTCTACACAGATGGGGTATTCTATTTGTTTACTTTAGAAATATTTCAATATGGAAGCGTATAATATTATCGTTGTGCTTAAAACATTGTCATTATAATCATATTTTAGGAGGTCAATTAGTGTTTAAAATAAATGCAAAGAATTTTTCAATTATTGCGAACATTTGAGAGACCTTTTTTTTTGTTTTTAATTTCAAGTGCTTGGCTTGTAGTTTGATTTATTGTAAACTAAACACTTCAAACACTTGAAACTCTGTCTGTAACAAGTATGTGGATCGTATTACATAAAAAGTTATTACCCTAAGCCACTTGACCTACAGTGTTTTCGATATTGAAAAGTAAAGGATTTTATTATTTTATTTCACTCGCGCGGGTGAAAAAAAAGGGTGAAATTTTCTAAAGCTTGTGTGGTGAAAAAAATATATGGAGAGGTGTATTCTTTTTGTTTATTAATGTGAGATAATACAGTTCTTATGAAATAAAAAAACAAAAATTTGAAATAATGGTTTTATTTTTAAGTTATAAAGGTTTTTAGGTAGATTTTTGGGTAACATCGGGTTCCCTGACTTCCAGGTCTATTTACTAATACATTGTAAGGCAGTTTTTATTGTGGTTTTTTAAATGTGTTAGGTTATTTCATAACGATTCCAACGATATAAGTTACTATAGCTCCCATACAAAACTTCACAGATGTCGTCATTTTAAACACCCGCGAGAAAGTTTTAGGGGTTGTTTAAAACCACCCTACACGAAGCTGCATTTTTGACATAAAGCTTCATAAGTGGGCAACACAAATGAGAGGTTATTACATCAGCTATCTGCCAATGAAAGTCCCGTGAAAATAGGTCCACCCATTTTAGAGATTAGTCGGAACAAACAGACAGACAGACAAAAATTGTAAAAAATATAGTTTTAATATATGTACTGTGTATACATCCATATGCATTTAGTAAAAAGCGGTTATTTTAATATTACAAACAGACACTCCAATTTTATTTATCTGTACAGATTCAAAACTCCTTATAATAAATCTAATAGAATAGTTTTCATACTATAGTTGCCAGGCATGTGTGCCAGAGACAAGTGAGGTCTGTTCCTTTAACTCTCACTTTCTCCGACGGGACGACAACTCTACCCTCGCGGTGAAAGATCACGCAGGACCATGGCGCAGGACCGACACGTTACGTGTTCTCCGAGGTACGTGGGTGCTACTTGCCAACTTGTCAACTTCAGACAGTAGCCTGTATTTCGTGACAGAAAATTCTAGTAACTATTTAGGCCCGACTCGGGTCTTGAACCGACCCTCTGGAGCTGCAGCCAAACATGCTAGGTTCTAGACCACCGAGACAGTTCATGAAATATAAAAAGTTGATGAAATATAAAAGCTTCTATAGCTATTTTTAATTTTTGGTATGTTTTATGGTTTTAATGATTACTTTTTAACTAAAAAAAGTATATGCACTGACTGTTGTTTGTAGTCGGTCGAAAATAATAAATGCATGGAGTGACATCTGCTAGTACAGTCTATACAATAATAAAAGATTAGTAAATTTACAGTTTTTTTAAATACATCGTCTGAATGTATTTTTTTGTAATTTATATAGGAGCACAAAAAATGCAAACTCAACTGAGTGAGATACTCAGTTTAATTTATTTTGAAAATGGTCAAAATTAAATAATTTGCTCTGCATCTTACATAAAATGGAATTCAAATGAAAAACAATAAACGCTGTAAATGTTTATTCTAATAAAATTAACAAACGTTAAAACACTGTCATTTTATGTTTATCTTTCCTTTGTTTCTGTTCATTTAAAATTTGTTTCTCTTTATTCCGCATTATATTCAACTCTTTATTCTTTTCTGCTATCTGCATACTAATACTTCTATGACCATTAGTACCTTGCGGGTACTTTACCAGACTATTGTTTAATTTTAAAATTTCATTCTCTACCTTCTTGCAATCCTGTTCCACTTTAAATTTTTCTATGTTTAAATCTTTACTTGTAGATTGCTTTATATCAATAGACAAGGCATTAGGTGCTGGCCCAGATGCTTCAGATTTGTCTCCAAGAGTGTTGTTAAGGAAGTTGAATACATTTCTTCTCTCTCTTTCTTTTTCTCTTTCGTAAGCC
Organism: Fabriciana adippe; assembly: GCA_905404265.1. Taxonomy (NCBI): domain Eukaryota; kingdom Metazoa; phylum Arthropoda; class Insecta; order Lepidoptera; family Nymphalidae; genus Fabriciana; species Fabriciana adippe. The sequence continues at coordinate 8,072,061 of FR989984.1, read as the reverse complement.
CTTTTGTTGCGTTCTTCTTCTCTTTTCTGAAGCCTTTTCAGTTTTTGTTCAACCTAAAATAATATTTTCATTTATTTACATAACTTGAATACTACTTGTATTTTGTGTTATAAGCAAACATAAGTTTCACAGGGATGTATACAGTTAAAATGATAATTAACTGCAAATAGCATAAGAATAACAATGATTGCTTCTATCATATATCACAGTTCTATACATTCTACACAGTTACTTATTACTATTACAATACATGTTTTAAAAACATACCACTATAAGTGTGGACTTCCGGTGTCGCCACCGCAACGAGAAGACGTCTATCAGAGTGTTCCACATTTAATATTTCGAAAATTGAGTTTAAAACGTATAAACGCCGTCAAAAGTGTATAGCAAGAAGACTAAGACAGTGCAAGTGTAAATTCACTAAAAATAATAATACAAATCCAGAATTTAAAACCAAAATAACTATCAAAAGTGTAAACTATAATTTAAGGTTATAGTGTCAAGATAACGTCATCACCGGTTTGACAAATACCAAAGAGAACCACAGACTAGTGATCCACAGATTAAAACTACTGGTGTTGCCAACTTAAGAATAAAATATAAAGCTACTACACACGAGCGGGAAATTTCAGCTCTGATCTGCGATCATGACGTCTTCAGAGTTGACATTAGAGATGTCAGCGCTCTTCAATAAATTAAAAGAAGAAATGGACAAACAAACAAGCACACTAACGGAAACGATAACAACGAACGTGCTGCTAAGCATAGATGAGAAGATAAAGCCAATTATACAGGAAAATATGCGACTTAAGAACGAAGTAGAAATTCTGACAAAAAAAGTCAACCGTCTTGAACTAAATGCCAGAGGAAACAACATAATAATTCACGGAATACCAGAATCTAACGGGGAAAGCGAAGAACATCTATTGGACTTGGCTGTAACAACAATACACGACTTAGATGTGAATCTAGAAATAGGAGAAGTTGTCAAAGTCCAGCGTCTTGGGAAAAAATTAGACAACAGGAAAGTAAGACCAATATTACTTGCAACCACTACACTTAGAAAAAAGATAGAGATTCTGCGAAACAAATGGAAAATGCCTAGCAATACATACATAACTCAAGACTTAACTAAGGAAGAACTTCAACGGCGTCAGAAGAAAGTTAGAGATACCGAAAAACGGAAAAGGAACGCCTCCGCTTCTCCGGAATATAGTCACATTAATGTTAATGAAGAAAAGTTGGAAGGAAATGAATCTGACCCAAAAATTAAAAAAATCAACGCCTTCTCATACATGCGAGCACGCTCCTACTCACTTTCAGAGAAAAACACTTACATTAGACCATAGGAAAAACTTGACACCGGCAGTCAACTCGCAACATATAACAGTAACGCACATATTATCCCCAAGCCGGCTGGTCACCGTGGGGCAATTGACCACTACCCTCCAACTTTAAAATCTAAAGATAAAGAAGTAAAATCCGAACATATTAACATAGCCACTCTAAACACTAGGACACTTAAATCTAGGGAAAGCTTGCTCGAGCTAGAGTTAGCACTTAATAATATAAAATGGGATGTACTGGGTCTGAGCGAAGTTAGAAGAGAAGGCCAGAAAATTGAAGACTATGGAGATTTCCTACTCTGTCATATAGGGGAAACACCTGGGAAATACGGTGTAGGATTTATGGTAAGAGACATACACAAAAGAAGCATAACTGAATTTGTGGGAATTACAGAACGAATTGCACTTCTAAATATGACACTCCAAGAAAATAATGATAAATGGACAATTATACAGGTCTACTCACCTACAGAACCTACAGATACTATTAAATTAAAGGAAGTTGAAAAATTTTATAACATTTTAAATAAAACAATAGACACATATGCTGGAAAAAACTTGATTGTAATGGGAGACTTTAACGCTCAGATTGGTTCTCGACAAGACTTTGAAGACATAATCATGGGACCACATACTTATGGAAGAAGAAACAAAAATGGTGATATGTTAATCAACTTTGCTTTAGAGAATAACCTAGTAATTATGAACACCAAATTCAAGAAACACAAGAATCGAAAATGGACATGGATATCACCCAACGGAGAAACTAAGAATGAGATTGACTTTATATTAACTAACAACCCTAAACGATTTGATAACGTAAGTATTATTAACAAACTCAACTTTAACACAGACCACAGAATGGTGAGAGCAACGATAAGGTCAAGATATCACTCTTCACAGAGAGGATTGGGAACCAGGGGTTTTGAAACTATCAAGGTTAACCTACAGGAATTTCTATGCAAATATGGAAAACAAAGCACACAACTTACCATCCAAGAAAAATATAACTTCATAGACAGGTCTTTAAAACCTAATAGTACTAAAGAAGAAAAACCCAACAATAAAAATATAAATGAAGACATAAGAGAACAACTTAACGAAAGAATGAGTCTTATAAGTATAAAAAATAAAACTAAAGAAGTAAGAGAGGAAATAGCAAAACTAAGCAAAACAATACGCGAAAAAATGAGGAAACACAGAGAACACAACAGACTAAAGGAAATTGAAGAACACATTATTAAAACAGGTGGCATAAAGAAAGCAAAAAGGAATTTAAACGACAAAAAAGAATGGATCCCAAAACTTAAAAACAGAACTGGAGGAGAAAATACTAAAAGAGTCGACATACTTAATACAGCTACAGAGTTCTATAAATCATTATATACAAAACAACAAGAAATATGTGTCACGGATATTTCATACGACAAAGAAGAGATACCGGAAATACTAAACAGAGAAGTGGAAGTAGCAATTGAAACACTGAAAAAAGATAGATCACCTGGACCCGATAACATTTCAACCGAAGTAATCCTGCTCAATAAAGAAGTAATTACAAAATTACTAACAAAATTATTTAATGAGATCATAAAAACTGAATATATTCCTAAACAGTGGACTGAATCAAATATCATACTTCTGTTCAAAAAGGGAGATATCTACAACATCAATAATTACAGGCCAATTAGTCTTATGTCTAACATGTACAAAATCTTCTCCAAAGTTCTGCTCAAAAGAATGTCCACAACTTTAGATGAAGCCCAACCTATTGAACAAGCAGGATTCAGAAGTGGGTTCTCAGTTATAGACCACATTCATGTTGTGAAGCAGATAATAGAGAAATACGAAGAGTACAACAAACCCCTATACAGTGCATTTATTGACTACAACAAGGCATTTGACTCTCTGGAACACAACGCAATATGGCAAGCACTACAAGAGCAAGGTGTTCAAAATAAGTATATAAGACTCATCAAAAATATCTATACAAATTGCACAGCTAGAATTCTCCTAGAGAAAAAAGGAAAAAGTATTAACATTGAAAGAGGTGTTCGTCAAGGCGACCCCATATCACCAAAACTATTCTCAGCCACTCTAGAGCATGTGTTTCGTCAGCTGGAATGGGAAGACGCGGGAATATTGATCGACGGAGCCAGACTGACACACTTAAGGTTCGCAGACGATGTAGTCTTATTTGCTAAAACTCCAGAAGAGTTGAAAGTTATGATAGAGGATCTCAACAAAGAAAGCCAGAAGGTGGGGTTAATCATGAACACCGCCAAGACCAAACTCATGACCAATCGTGACAAAGTCGAGATAAAAGTGAACAATACTAAAATTGAATATCAAGACGAATACATTTACCTAGGTCAAATTATTAGCATGAGAAACCTGCACGGAAAGGAGATACAACGCAGAATAGCCAACGCATGGAAACGTTTTTGGTCTCTCAGAGAAATACTGAAAAACAAAAAATTTAACATAAAGCTTAAAAAGAAAGTGTTCGATTCTTGTGTTCTGCCTGTGTTGACTTACGGCTGCCAATCCTGGGGTCTTACAAAAAATCAGTACGAAAAACTTGCCTTATGTCAGCGCGCTATGGAGAGAAGTATGCTGGGAATTAAGAGAAAAGACAGGAAAAGGAATACAGACATAAGGAACATGACAGGGGTGGCAGACGTCTCGGTAAGAATCAGGAGGTTGAAATGGAAATGGGCTGGTCACACTTTAAGAGGAAAGGACAAGTGGAGCCAAAGGGTTATAACCTGGTATCCAAGGAATGAGAAGAGGAAACGAGGACGGCAAAATAAAAGGTGGAGTGATGACATTACAAGGATATGCGGAAAGTTATGGACGAGGTCCGCCAAGGATAGAGTGTTGTGGAAAGAGTTGGAGGAGGCCTATGCCGAAGGGCACACAGACCACAACTAATATAACACCTATGCGACTATGTGTGTGTGTGTACATGAGTGTATGTATATGTGTGTATAAGTATGGGTTTGTAAGCGTATGTAAATGTATGTGTGTAAGTATGAATACATGTATATACTACTGCTGGTGTCAAATAGTTTCTATTATTAGGATTAAGCACAGTGTTATTGTAAAAATGTTTAAGGTCTGAATAAAAGGCTTATTTATTTATTTATTATAAGTGTACAGTGTACACTGTGTGACAACTATCCCAGGAATAAATCAAGTAAGCTCTTGTCACATAGTATATTACCCTAAAAAAGGATTTAATATATATTTTTGCGTTGTTTGTCGCGAAAACTGCCACCGCAAATAAAATATACATTTAAAAGTAAAACGTAATAAGAGAAGTTGAAACTCATGTTGGATCTTATTTTGATAACTTTATAGATTCTTTATTGCACATAAAAATTAAAATATACTACATTATGAGAAAATTGAGGACAAAGATGGACTTATCTAACAGAGATCTCGTCCAGACAACCTATGGTGGTTAGAAAGATTGTCACTTACATGACATTGGCGAAGTAATCTGTGTCCAACTGGCACGCATAAAAACCAAATAACAAAGAATTGAGATTGAAGATTTTTACTTAGCAGAGCAGAAAAGTGCAAGATAATAGGGAATAAATTAATAGCCCTACATACTTTCAAAGGGTCTTTCGCAGCTAGTTTCTCAGAGATCGCCATGCAGTGGTCGAGACTCTTGCCGGCAGACACGCGCGCCTCAACCGGCGCCAGGCGCCCGTCCGCGGCCGCGCCCAGCCCCGTGCCCGGCACGTACCCCATCGACAGCATTATCTTCGAACCCATACCCTGAAAATGGAATTATTTCATTAAAATATTTCTTAGAAACTATTGTTATTGTCCGCCAACCTGCACTTGGCCAGTGTGGTGGACTATGGCTTGATCCCCCTCGTATTGAAGGGAGGCCCGTGCCCAGCAGTGGGACGTTAAAAAGGGCTGATTAGATTGTTATAAAAGTTTAAAGTTAGGAAAGGTTCCAAATAGTAGCCTGTGTTTTTCCAGGTCAGTCTATTTGTGTCCTCATCCAAATCCGTCCAGCTGTCACAACAAGAGTAACAAACACACAGAAGTAAACCTTTGTAGTCCATTAAAGTAAAGTATACTGTGTTTTGACTTAATTATTAAATTTGTTTAGTCAGAAACTTCATTGCTTAATTAGAATTTCGTTTGATGTTTTAATATTTCAATGAAACATATTAGTGCTTATAATGGGATATTATATTATTAAGATTTTTTATTATTATTTGGAAACGTATCTCATCAACCTTTTATACTTATTAATTATTTTAATGCTATAAACGCATAAGCGTGTGTTGCTTAATTCTTTATTCATAAAAGAAGCAATTGTTTTATTGTATCGTATTGTATAACAAGAAATAGTGAAAAGCATACTATAGATAATTCTCTTTTAATTATGGAGACAAAGATATTTATTTTAATAAATATATGATAACTAGTGACTCAGCATCCTCAAATTCCCTTTGCATATATAATATTCCTGAAACTCTATTTATTTGACTTAATTAAAAAATATCATAATACCTGTAGCTTTTTTTTTTAACTAAGCAAAATGTTCCTAAAAATATAACTATTCCTAAATAATCTCTCTTTGTATAGGTAAAAACTGAATAAAAATCGGTTAAGTACTTAATTAACTTAAAATCAGTGAGACATTTGACATTAATTTATAATACGTTGCGAATAATGTGTGAAATATAACAAAATAATACATACTCACTCTAGTATGTCGTTCCCATTCACCCATAGCAGGTACATTGTTTTGCAAACTCTTCTCCACTAATAGAGCTTGATTGTGGTCAGTCTTTACTGTCTTGCTATCTGGATATTCAGTGTCGCTCAAACTGTCGTCGGAGTCGGTGTCATCACCTTCAGCTGTAAAATTGTAGTAATTTTTAACTAAAGAACCCTCAATTGCAAAGTACTAAGTGTATGATTATTATTTCTCACAGCCTGATGATTACTGATTTAATTAAAGCCGAGGGCTAATCATATTTTAAGACCACTACAACAATATCTAAATGTTTAATATCAAATGTGTTTTGGTTAAAAGATTCTCTTAAGTACTTTATGGTAAAGGATTGTGTTGAGACGAAAGAAGAAATGGATGCACAGCTTTCTGTAATAAAATCAAAAAACTATGTTCCTCCCTCAATAATATTTTAGAACGCAAGTCATGATTTATTTGTATTTTTAATTACCTCAATGAAATAAACTATGTTTTGTAGAAGAGAAATTTTATCTCTATTAAATACTTGTGATGAAGACATAATTTTTGGAGTTTACTCCTAAAGAATCGATTTTAATATAAGGCCCCCTATATGGAAATTTTATAAGGAGTAAAATTAATATGAGTGTTAACTCAAAAGGGTTAAGTTTCACTTTGAAATGTCACAGTGATTAATAATGACGAGAGTATTAATGTAATTAATATTCAAAGTGATATTAATACTGAAGTAAATCAACCTTCCTAACAATGTATTTGTGAACTATAAGTTATATATATATATATATATATATATATATATATATATATATATATATATATATATATATATATATATATAATATGATTGATGTATTATATTTTACAGAATCAATATGAAACATGTGAATAGAATACAAATACATACATGCTTTCAGTATTAAAATAGATGCGTTTATTTACCTCTTTGTCTATTGCATATTCAAAGACAATCGTACTTTAGGAGTAAACTCTAGTCGTGCGTTGGAGCTGACACACACACACTTTTTTTTATAAAGATTAATATTATGTTGTATAGATGACCAGCTAAACATAGCTTAGTGAAAAAAATATATTTTGAAGTTATACTTCTTTTGGCACGCTTGGAAAAAATGATGCGAGTAAAATTTTTTACGATGCGTGCGCACATCGACAGCCACAAAGCGACATGTTGAAGTTAGCTGAAAGCGACATAAAAATTTAGCTGCATTCCTTTAACAAACAGAGAGTTGTGACATACGAGATGAAATCTTTAGCTATTTTTGTTATGTTATGCCAAAGAAGTATAACTTCTTACGTGCATACACACATTTTTTTTTAACATAAAAGCAAATATATATGCTAAAACCTATTATAGCTACCTCATAGTGAAAGAAAGATTAAAATGATTGAAGTACATATTTTCAGAATTCAGAGCTTAGCAACTACAAACAAAAAACCTTTCCTAAAAATATAGTATAGATATAGGACATACTAACTATTAAGAGGGAATATTTCTTCAAACAATACAAAATGGTCAGCAGACTTTCTCTTCTCCCCTGTCACTCCATGTTCCACTTTAGCAACACATGATTTTTTCTCTAAGTCCACTTCTTTCACAACAGCCCTGTGCCACAAATGATACTTCTCTGTCGATTTCTTTGCTGTGCTCATATCCTATAATGAAACATGTAAACTCTATTTTAAACAATGAAATACTTATGCTTAAATTATAGTACTTGACTAATACATAATAGAAAAATCGAGTTATAATCTGTATAGTTAAATAAAATTGAAGTGTCTATTTGTAACGTCAAAATAACAGCTTTATACTAAATGTATATGAATTTAGAAAAAATTAAATCTCATGAAATTGTGAACAAATCTGCATATGTAGGGATGCACCCGAGCGAAGCAAGAATAAGTCGCTAGTAAGCAAATAAATTTGTAAATTAACGTTTTATATTTTAATAAGATAATACTAAAATAACTGTACTTTTTAATTAACATTTAATGCAGTAATGATGATTATTATTTAAAGTTCTTTATATTTCAGTAATTTTAAAAATTTTACAATAGATAAATTTAGTTACCTCATCATCTGGTGGTTTTATTTTCATCAGAATTCTGCTGCCTACTTTTATTCCATTATAATCAGGTTCTATTGCTTCTTTTAAATTAGATAATTGTACTACAGCACCATGAGAATATCTTAAAATAATGTAAAAAAATATTTTATGCATAAAGTCAAAAAAATTAAGTATTTTAAAAATATGGGAGATATATAAAACTCACCTACATTGTTCATCACTAAATTTGCAATCACCATTGAGGTAAAATGGACACGGCAACATTTCTGCATGTGTTGGATGAGTAAACAACACCTTTACCTAGAAAGTTTAGTATGATATACTAATATAATCTGTATTAATAATTAATCAATGTAAACAATAAAATTTAAACAATTTAAGCTATTATTTATATTACAAACTATTTTCTTTGACATATTGCCTTTACCTGGAGATCATTGAATTGATCATCATCTTGCCGTGGAACAACTGAGCTAACCATAGCATTGTGCAAACTTGGTTGCCCACCCCATTTGTGTGTATGATACACTGCACATTTCATACCAAGGAGTGAAGATAATTCGTCCTAAAAATAACATAACATTTTGACATTTAAAATCATGGATAGCACTACTAACTAATCTTCAAATTATTATATATATATATTAATACTTGAGAGGAAGTTTTTAAATTTTTTTGCAGATATCTAAAACAGGGTCTTTATTAATATAATTAAAGGGGTGCAGTGCATCCTCTTGTACCCTACTACTGGTACCTATGAATAAAATCAATACTTTGATTATAAAAAAATGTAATCATACCTCTATATCACTATTTTCACTGTGTTGTGTTTCATCTTTAGCGCTATCATTATTTCCTTCATAAGCTCCTGTTTCAGCCATTTCTTTCTATAAAAATAAAAGGTGCAAATTTTTATATACAACACAAAAACAAAATGAAATATATTTTGTGGAAGTTATACACTTACCATAAATAAGGCATATTCATCGTCCATTTCTGTAGGACTACTTTCATTGGTAGATTTAGGTTCAGGTTGTATCTCTTTAAGATTTTGAGCATCTAAACTTTCTTTTGTAAGATTAATAAGTTCTTGTAATTCTGATTCTAAAGCCAACAGCGGCTCCCGTTCACTAGCATTCTTTGCTGATTGTAGCGCGTTTTTAACCATCGACAGCTGTTAAATGAAATATACATTAAGACCTCTAACATAAATGTAAAATAATTATATGTACTTTAATTTATAGATACCTGATCTTCATATTCTCCCAAGGATGATGACAAATTTTCCATATTGGGATTGTTGTATTAGACTTTAATCATTTAAATTAATTGTGTATGTTCTTCCCTTTATGTTGAGTGTACATAATCTATAATGATTAGTAACATGATAATACTATCAGTTTGATTTAAAATATACTAACTTAATATTTTCAATTCAATTTATTGGTATTTTTAACATGATTATTAAATAATTAACAATTATGATATTTGATAATTTGACAATCAGCAGACAGCACCAAAGAGAATATCACCACTACAGCACTTGAAAGTTGAAACTTGGTAGTTTCCGTTTGATAGTTTAAGTACAGTGTTGCAAAAGTGAAAAATAAACAAGCGTTAAATTTGCCAGCTAAAAATCGGGAGAAATCGGGAGATTTTTATTTACACTTCATCGGTTTAGGTAGTTTTAAAACTAAAGGTAAACAAATCATAAAATAGATACTTTTAGATGCCGTTCTTCCTCGTTTCAAAATTTTTTGCTATCAAAATAATGTCTTTATAATTTAAACTAAATTTTAATAGGCTTATACAATATATATTTGTGCATTAAGGTGCTGTTTATTATGAATTTGTAAATATTCCTTTATGCACTTGAGATCAATTTATGAAAACTTTTCATTGAAAAGTCAATAACTTTACAAAATTTAAGAGCCATCAGCCAATTGTGACGTATAGCACGGCAACAAATACGACTGACCATAATATTTATTCGGTTTATCCCACAGAACATTTATACTCCTAAGTCCTAACGGAGGTTTATCCATATTATATTGGTGGCAATATATGAGTTTAAAAAAAACCCGACTGCATACAAGCTAACTAAAAAGATAAAAACAAATTGACGAAGGAATAAAGTATTATGTAGTCGGAGACATACATAATATGTGCATGAATCTTGCAGCAAGGTTGAAACGCATACTTATGTCTCCAACTGCATAATACTTTATTCCTTCGTCAATTTGTTTTTATCATTTAGTTAGCTTTTATGCAGTCAGGTTTTTTATTTTTATAGTGTATTTTTTTAAACTCAGCTGTCTGTACACACATACCTGTTATTCAGTGTATGGGTATATGTTGAGCTAAACACATGCGTTGAGAACGATCCCAGTATTATCGAAAAATCATAAGATAGGTAGAGAAATTGCCCCGATCGCGCTAGACACGCGGCAGGGTGACAGGGGAAATCTAGGGACCAAGGATGGTCTGGCGGCCCTGCCGCCGGGCCCATCTAGGAAATTGGGCCTGCTTGCCTATACACATCAATATCATAATTAACATCCCCACTTTTACACACTAGATCGCCCCTGCGGCAGGTTTGTGAGTAACCCGCTTAAGGCAATCTATCTGAAAATTGTGTTGATAAATACCGAACTAAAGTTTAACAGAACTTTTTCTCAATTCTTTTGTCTATGAAGCATATTATATATAATATGTTAAATCGAGTATGAACTAGCCAATAAGAAAAAAACATTAAACAGCTTCTGACGATTCCTTAAAATATAATCATGCATATTTTAATGGCTAAAAGAGAGGGAAGGGGGAGAGGCTCAATAGGACCATAAAAACTGCCAGGGCTGTCACAAACTGAAATCCGAATCACATTGGACATTGGTTAATTTTTGGAATTGGCTATTTGTTTTTATTCAGTAGCCATATTGTTATACATACAAAATAATAATAATTTATTAAGGCAACCAAATAGTTAAAGCTACATTACCTAAGTATTTACACTTGATCAACGTTACTTTATATTGGAGACAGTTAAGTGAATAAAACCATAAAAATATAACTTCAATATAATTTATCTATTTACATAAGGCATTTGATAATAGTTCTTAAAATCTATTGAAAATAATAATGTACATCAAATGTATATAATATGTTGTTATATGCCTTCTAATAAAAATGTAAAATATTCACAGTATTCTTGAAAGTATAAAACTTGTTCTTAAAATTATAAAATTCAACATAACTTGTTCCATAATCGTTTTACATATCTTTTAAACATTCCATAGTTGTTTTTTTAATAATTGAAGCTACTATACTTTTTATTCCAGCACCAGTGTAATTCTCTTCATTATCAAAATTTGCTGATATAGTTTGAAATGTATCATTCATTATTTCTTTGATTTTATTTGTTATATCATTGTTCTTTTTATTAATTAATAATAAATTTTCAAGTTGATTATTTAATTTGGCTATTTCATTATCCTTTGCAGTCAAATTGTCCCTTAAGAAATCTACTTCTTTTACAAGATTATTTTTAGAGCTATTTATTTCTAATTGCTCATTTAACTTATCCGATAAAGTTTTTATTTGGTTTTTAAGATCATTTATTTCTATGTCTTTGTCCTCAAATGATTCAAGTTTGGATGTACTTTCGTCTTGTACTTCCTGTTCATTACTTTTATTGCTTATAATTTTAATTTGATTCAAAGTATCACAGTCAAGTTCTTTTATTATGCCTTCATAATATTTAATTTTCTTTTCATATTCATTCAATAACTTGTAAACAATTTCATTATGAAAATGTGATGAGCTGTTACTTTCACTGTTTCTATTACTGTTATTGTCTTGGATGTCTTTTACTTTCTCAAGCAAAATATCTACTTTATCAGTCAGCCTGTTCATGTTCACCCTTAACTCACTATTACTGACTCTCTGTTCAGCAATTAAAATATTTACATCGGTTCCTTCAGGCACATTTAAAGTGCTTTTTAGAATGTCTATGGTGTGAATGGGTACAATTTGTTGTTCATTATTTTTGTATGATTTTCCAGCTATTTCTTGAGAGATAGGTTTTGTTTTAATTTTATTTATTTGTAACTCATTATTATTTTCAAATTCCAAAAAGTTTTTATCAATGAGTCTTTTATTTGTAGCTCTTGCAGGTTTATGTCTAGTTTTATGTAAGTTGTGTGGTTCATTTGTATCAGATGAGTCACTTGTTTGTGCAGTGGCCAAATTGCTTGGGGGTAAGACAGACTGTCCCATAGTGGCCATTCTTTTCAAAATGGAATCTTTTGTTTTTCTGTTAATTGATGAGTCTGTATCGCTTTCTTTATCTTCTTTACTCAAGTTAACTATAGCAGATATTGGTTGAATATTAACATTTTTCATGTCCCCATTTTCAATAAAATCTTTTTCTACATCTAAAGAAGGCTTCAAGCAGACATTTAAACTTTGTAAAATTTCAAAAATATTTTTATACTCTTGTGGGTTTGTATAAACATTCCAATATTTTCTTTGATTATCATAATAGGATATACTAACATTATCTTTTATTATTATCTCCACTTTGGGGTTTAATGTTAAACATGATAAAGTAGTTTTATTTGAATCATATAGTATAATATTATGAATCCCAGTTTTTAATATTTTCATTATAGCAAAACCTACTCTTTCTTTTGATATATAAGAATCTTTTAACCTAAAAGAAATTACATACATAAATGTGGTTTATATACTCCCTCATATTTGTTATTAACAATTATAATATCTTAATTAATTTAATCATCAACATCTAAATAACAAGAACACTATAGTTGATCCATTTAATACATATTATGATATATTTACCATTCATATGCATATAATGCACTAGCATATAGGCACTGTGTGGGCTTTGAGTCTTCTGATTTTGTTGCTATTTGAGTAGGTAGTGGTGGAACATATTTTAAAGAAGTTTTTTCAGTTTCATCTGCTTGTGGATTACTACTAAATATTTTTGCAAGTGATGTGCTGAAAATAGAATATTTTATTACTTAAATATCTTAATTTATATTCTTTGTTTAGTGCAAATACATACCCAGACGCAGGAGTAAAATAATCAATATCTACTTCGTCAGTTTCAAGCATTTTTATTGAGTTCAATTATTCAGCATATTATTTTTAAATAAGGTTAATTTCTATTACAATTAGATAGATACAATTAAGTATGACTAGAAGTACCATAGGTAAATGGAGAATCTTTTTATTTATTACATAATCTATAGACATACAAACTAAATAATCGAGCTAGTTTAGGTTTACGAATATTTATTATATTTATAAGTTTTAAGCTATCCAATTGAATACAATTTCCATCGCAAATATTATGTAAAATTGATAACAACTTCTTGGTACACCTAGTCTTAGTACTCGCTTTTTTCCTAACTACGCCTTCGACTTTACGTTTAGCGATGAATATTCGTTAACTTTTACTTTACCAAAATAATTAACTAAAACTATTCTTTTATAGATTATATTTATTATTATTATTAATATTTAATATTGAGTATTGACAAACGACAATTGACATTTCACCAATGTTGACAATTTACAACAGTGACCACAATCCACACACACTGGCCCAATCAAAAAATATAAACAAAGATTTGTTCGATAAAATACACACACTTTCTCAAAGAATTTACAAATTTTAACTCATTTATTTGTTAGTTTAAGGTTTGAACGTTCGATATTTAAACTTTAAAGTAAATAAAAATTTCGACCCGGTAGAAATTTTCAATCGTATATTTTTATGTGAAAAAATATTCGATCAAGGGAAGAGCGATATTTGTCGATATTGATAAAATACCGGTATTAAAGTCAAAATAGCGATATTCAGTTATTAATAATTAATTTATGTATTTGTTATATAGAATATCTCAAAAATTGTTAAATATTTACCTACAACATTCATACTTGTGAAAAATAAAATTGACGCATGCGGAACACAAGTATATCTTCTGAATAGTAATTGAGCTAAATGAAAATAATTAATTAAACAAAAAATTGGCACTTTGACGATAGAACAAAAGTATTTTGTAAACCAACAAAATATAATGAATATTTAAAGATTACAAGTAACAAAAATAGTATGAATTTTCATTGAAGAGTATATTTTTGATTAATTATATATAAACAAACAATTTACAAACATACAATTATTTATGGCGAACAACCAAGAACAAACGACGAACAAACGATATGTGAAAATAAAATTCAAAAATTAGAAAAAAAAATCCTGGGGGGCTAGGTTTTGTGCGCCCCATCAGTAAAGACTACGATCGTTGTGGTCGCGGTGAAAACGTCACTAATGATGTCATAACTTACGCGCACGTTGCGCTCACGACAACCTATCTCAAGAGGTGGGTCTTAGTGAGCGTTGAGAGAATTAGCGGGATTTTAAAAACAAAGCAATAAAGATGGCGACCGAAAAAATGTCATTATTTGATGCGACAAGAGATATTTTAGTAGAAGTAAATGTTTCTGCAGCGTTCTCTTTCTCAACGCTACAACTGGTAAATATAATTATGTAAAACAAGCTTACAATAAATAATTGCTATTCATAATTAATTATTATGTATAAATTTTCTTTTGAGTGTCAATATAACCTTACAAATAAAAATTAATTTCCGACATTTGATAATTCGTAGCACTTATTAAAAAAATTATTACAAAAATAAAAAAATCCACATTTAAAAGATTTAAAAAAAATGTAAATGTAATTTTCGAACAAATTTGAGTCTCAATTTGATTTATTCAAAAAATAAAAAAGTCATCAAACGTCGGCTACTTTAAGTATCATATTTTATAAATATAAACAACGGTCATTATAAATGAAAATGTATAATTATCATGAAAAATTTATTTTTATTATAGACACAGTATTTCCAACACTTATTTACTTCAATGCTCTAAACGCTCCATAATTCATTCTACTTGGATTTACGATTCCAACGCGCGGGACTAAGTGGAACGGGAAAATCCGTGGTCGTGAGCATGATCGTCGTGAGCGCTTAGTGGAACGTACATAGAGTTATAAGAATAGAGTGCGCAACTCTCGCGCAGCTCTCTTACAAGTGGCAGCGTATGCGGATTAGAAAGAAAACGCATTCTAAGTTCATTTCGCACCGTTCTATTTTACTCTAACCGAACTGTCATTAGTTATTCCCCTGTGTTGTCTACACAACAAAAAAAATATACACTGTTCTTTCCTAACTAGAGTATTCGTATAAATCGTACGATTTATTTTATTATTTGTGGTTGAATATCGTACCTTACCACTAACTGACGCAATCTAAGCCACTAGAAAATCCACTAGCCACTAAAACCAATATTTAGCTGCTAAAGGGGAAGTCTAAACCACCAGATCTAGTGGAAAATCCACTGAGTTGGCAACACTAGTTGTGCGGGTTAGATGGAGGTATAACCAGTCGCGACTCGACTAGAGAGAGAAAGAAAGGTGGTTTGGAATGCGTTATCTCTCTAAGGGCTCATTTTCATTGATCGTTAGATCGATTTCTGTTCACGCATGCCATGGGGACCGCATGCTGTAATCGTTTTCATTAGTTGATAGGGCCCGCATGCGGGGTACGGTAGATTTCTCTTTAAGCATGCCATAGGACCAGCATGCGATAACCGTTTTCATTAGTCGATAAGGCCCGCTTGCGGATTGTTTGATATTCTTCACCGCGCACTTGTTTTGAAAGAGTGGGACTGAGTGGACGTAGGTACCTGCTATGGATCCCCGCACCACGCTTGCTTTACTCCAACCGATGAATTTCATTGGTTGTTACGCCGCGTGCGGGGAATACCCGAATGCAGTATATCGACCGAGGTATAGATCGCCTACTTTCATTAGTCAATAGCCCGTATTCGGGGACTCCTCGCATGCGATATAACGACTGAGTTAACGACCAATGAAAATGAGCCCTAATGCGTTAACGCTATTTTAGCTACGTCACGCACTCTATTCTTATAACTCTATGGGAACGTAGCACGAATGTTCTTATTTAAACTCTATGGAAAGTACCGTTGTAGGACTGTCAAGTGTCAGTTGTCAGTTGCCACTTTATTTGTCATCCATGGTTTTCACCTCAACTTGACATTTTAGACTTCAAAAACTTTAGCCCTACACATTGTCGTATTTAACGCGTAAAAGGAATATTTAAAGGATTTTTTTTCAAACTTCAAACGTGTTCATACAACTGTGATAAACGTTACAAATAGACTGTGATAAAATTTCTTTTCAACGATGTCTAATGTATACACGTGTATAACATGCCAAGTGCTCTTCAAAACTGCCGATTTACAACGAGAGCACTATAAGTTGGATTGGCACAGATATAATTTGAAACGAAAAGTCGCATCTATACCACCAGTAACATTGGAAGAATTCGAGGAAAGGGCAAAACAACACAGGGAACAAGCTGAAAATGTCGACAAAGATGAATCTATTTACTGCAAGTGTTGCTCTAAGTTATTTAATTCCAAAAACACATATAATAATCATTTAAATAGTAAAAAACACAAATTAGCTGAAGAAAAAACGTTGAACGATAAAAAAGAAGAAGAGGAAAGTTCAGACAGTAATAGTTTTGAAAAAGTTGAAGCAATTAAGTCTTCAATGCAACCAGGAAAATTTGTTGTCGTAAATACCGAAGATTCTTGTGATGAAGATATTGAAACAGATTCAGAAATTGAGGAGGTAAAGTATACTCTTTATAGATTTATTAACATTCATATTTCTACCATTACAGTAGTCAGTGAGTGCTGTAGTTTGTCTAACCAAAAATGGTATTATATTTCAGCTTGATTCTGATGAATGGGAGGAATGTCGAATCAAGGGTAGCGACTCATTAATCAAACCAAAGGACTGCTTATTTTGTGGCCATCACAGCAAGAGTATGGTGAAAAACTTAAAGCACATGTCAGAATCACATTCATTCTTCATTCCTGATGTAGAATATTGTGTGGATGTCAGAGGATTGTTATTATATCTAGGAGAAAAGGTACTAACGTGACATCAAATAACTATAAAATAATATTATTTTTATTTAATTATTAATTAGTAATATATTAATTATATTGTGTTAATGTGTTTTGATACAGATTTCTCAAGGATTTATGTGCCTATGGTGTAATGAAGTTGGTAGAACCTTTTACTCTATGGAAGCAGCTCGGGCCCATATGATTGACAAAGGTCATTGTAAGATGTTACATGAAGGCATTGCACTGGCTGAATATGCTGATTATTATGACTATAGGTAACATAACTTTAATCTCTTGAGAAGTGAATTTTTTTTTGTTGTTAAATATTGCACAATATTTAACAAATATTTTTATTTACACAGTTGTTGTGCTGTGCTACTGTTATTGCTATATAAAGTAATTGCATTAAAATTTTTATATGTATTTCTCTGAAAAAGAATTACAGTTTTTTACAAATTTTGAAATTTATTAAATTGTCAAGAATTTGTAGATAACTATATTTTTTTGTTTAATTATTTGTTACCATGATTTTATTTATTACTTTAATATAAAAACTAAATAATTAAGCTGTAAGTAAAAATGAAGTAAGCATACTATACTTTTATTTGAATTACATGATGTTAATAATTTTATTTATTTTTTATTTATTTATCATTTATTTCAGGCAATATTTACACAAAGATCTTAAATATGTAAACAGAGGCCCATAGCAAATTATTATTATATATTTATAGAAATATAAATAATGAAACATATTATTTTTTAATTTTTTATAGTGCATCATATCCTGACCATAATGAAGAAGATAATATGGATGTGGATGAAGAAGTAGAAGGTCCTACAACATTAGGAGGTGATGACTTCCAGTTGGTGCTTCCGTCCGGAGTTACTGTTGGCCATAGATCACTAATGAGGTATTGCTTGAGAAATTGATTACTTGGTTTTAAAAAAAATATTCCAACTATTGAAGCCTTTAAACTTGTGCTTGTTTTGTTTGTTTTGAAAAAATTTGTAAGATCATTGAAAATGTGTTATTTTAATGTTTAAAACCTCTTTTTTTTTCAGGTATTACAAACAAAATGTAACACAGAGCAGTCATGCACTTGTTAAGAAGTCAGACAGGAAGTTGCATCGTTTGTTAGGAGTTTACAGAGCATTAGGATGGGCGCCTAAGGAACAAGCTTTGGCAGCCAAGTAAGTTGCTGGTTTCATTATTGTCAATACTAGTCCAGTGACAAACCTTTACTTTCCTAGTGCTTTTTGCAATAAACTATATAATATATTTGCACATGATTATTTCCAGTTATAATATTAATAAAAAAAATTAGTGTGTGTAGCCTCTACATAGGATTGAAGTAAAACTTCTTTTGTGCTGTGGCAAGTACCGCAAATAAATTAAAATTTTAAACAAATCAAAATATAATAATTTTTATAAAATTATTAGTAATAAATATTCATTTTGATAAATTTAATCTTTTGAAATATATTTGAATTGAATTTTTATTCAACTGTGAATACACTTTTACTTGCCGTTGCACTTGAAGACTCACTATTTTCTTAACGCGAATGGACTATAACAGATAATTTTATAGTACACATAAAAATGTTATAACTTATAAAATAATGAGTTTCCCTTTTGTTAAAAAAAGATTATACATATCTTATGAGACTTGTTTTGGTATTTTAATCTATACAGTTCATTATTGCGCACGTTAGTTTGTGATAGAAACAGAAACCGCCAGATTTATTTCTATCTCTTTTTCTCTAAGCAATTTTTTACATACGATATCAACGGTCTAATAATATTGAGAAAAAAAAAACTTTAGCGTCCGCATCGTTTTTAAAAACAATTAAAAAATAGATAATCTTTTTGAATTCAAAAAGATTGGCAATGCAGTTTTAATTTTGTTATATTTTTCTAATGTTTTTATAATTGAAACCGGTATTCAACATTCTGATTGCATATTATGCTGTGGGCACATGAGCAGGAATAATATTATAAAACAGCTAATTATAAAACCATATCAGGCTTTTTCTGCACTTAAACATTCTCTAATTTTTGTAATTGAGAACAAAATATAGGCATTGTCTCTCTTTCAGGTTTTTATTAATAGTAGTAAAAATTTAATAGTAAAAAAAGCAGGCCATTGTTGTGTGAAAGAAGGAGAAACTAAATAAGATATTTTGTCATTTATTTATTTAATTTGTATATCATTTTCAGGAAAGCTCGGGACATTCACTTTATGAAGCGTGTTCAAGCAAAATGGGAAATGAAGATGTCTCTCAAAAACAATAAATTTCAAAAGCATTACCGGCCACAAGTTAACTTTTAAGTCATTGTTGCCTTGTATATTCAAATTAGTGCGCAAAATATTATGAAAAGAAAATGTCTATAGTGCTACACCTATATACTATACAGCTGGTAATATTATTTTTTGTTTTAGCTTTGATTTTTTTATTACAATAATTGTGCAAAGACAAATGTGTGCTATTTTTTATTTTCTCCTTTATAATTATTTCCACCAATTAAAGAAGGTTAGTGGTTCTATTTATCTAATACACTGTAATAACAAGTTTATAGGCAATTTTGTATAAAGTATATTCGTTAAATGACGCGTTTTCTGTAGTGCTGTATACGTAATTATTGTTGCATATATAGACTTGCTGCCATATTATTAGACTGTGTAATTAAAATTTCTAAAAAATGTATATGTAATCGTGGATATATTTTTAAATATGCAATACATGTATTTTATGAATTAAACTCCTAATAAGCAAAGTGTACTAAAATTACTTGATACCTTATGTGGCAGTGGGTATAAAAATTAAATCTTAGTAACTAACTTTTATTTCTGCAAATGATCGACTTTGCATATTATGCCGTGTACAATATTATCGATTAGCCAAATCGATTATATAATTTGGTTGTGCTTAATAATAATAGATTATAATCGGTCGAATTGATGTTATGGGTATTTATCAATTCTTTTGTCGTAATGACTATACTAAAGTAGTGTTGTTATTACAATAAAAAAAATAATAACAAAAACCTACAAAAAAAGAAAAAGAGTAAAATTACTACATTTATTAAATGTATTACTAGAGCTATTATTAAAGATAAAAAGGCATAGATACCATTTTACAAAGCCACATTTTAAAGCCAATTAAAGGACTTTAACAGATTGTACTGAAATCAATTAAATTGTGCGCTAATTCAAAAAAAATATTAAAATGCATTTTTGATATTTTTTATGTTCTATTTTGTTTAATTACATTATTGTTGCTGAGATAGAAACAAATAAAATATTTTCAAAACACATTACAAACTTTTTTATCAATCTCTAATTACTTGTTTCCCAACTTTCACATATCGATATCTTTTCCTCATTGGTTTTTCAGTTTGGGGCTTCAATTGTACTGGATCTATAGTCCAGGGTATTTTGATGGGTGTCTTATCAATTTTTACACTGATTTTAAAAAGAGGGAAGGCATTTATTTTACCGTTAAAATATTTTGTTATAGTTTTTGAAAGTCCTTCATTAATTATATATTTATTATCTATGTCTGGTACATTTTTGAAATATTCTTCCATAACTCTTTTCACAATGGCGTCATCTGTTTCCATTTGTGTTGCGAGTGATGATATAATGCAAGGTAAAATCTAAAAGTTATTTATTCTTATTTTTTAAAGAAGTAATGTAATATAATGATGGAATAAAGATTTTAAAAATAAACCAATCTATATATATATAAAAATCAATTGCTGTTCTTTAGTCTCGCTAAAATTCAAAAACGGGTGGACCAATTTGAAGAATTCTTTTTTGTTTTGTTGGGGGTGTGTTAGGGGTGGTTTAAGTATAAAAAAAAATTAGCGAAAAAAAACTGCTGGAAAATCAAAAAGTTTTGAACTGTTTATTTTGTATAGGAATCACTAACCGTTAAAACGTACCTAGGGACGAACCCGAGCGAAGCGAGGTTGAGTTGCTAGTAAGATATAAACATAGTGCATAAAGATAAAAATGTAAATATAGAGAAATTGACAATCTCCATTTTCGAAATTGGTCCAAAAGGAATAAAATATTCTAAAAGAGTATTAATATTTACTTATGTCTCAATCATATTTAAGTGGATACTTACGAAGAATATATTAAACGGCGATATTTTTTTAAAGTTAAACATTTTTACTATTTGTCATTAATTAATCTTGTTCTAAGCAAGTACCTATGTACTTCAGTGAGCATATCAAATTTTAATTAAAATTAATAGAAATAGTCGTCACGCCTATTATGTTACGTTCATGAGTTATGTTTACTTCCATAGTTACGTCAATATAAAGTTAAAAGTAGAAAGTATAATATACAGGGTGGAACAAATCGATGGGACATAGAAGCAAAGTACCTTAAATATTGAAGTTATCAAGATTTACTCAAAGGAAACATTTCTTTGTTTTTTAAAATAAAAACAACTGCATTTTTTTAAAAAAAAGCTTACCTGAACCGGGAATCGAACCAAATAAAAATGCATAAAAGCACACTATCTATTTTATCGAATTAATCGATAGGCTCTATGGGAAGGATAAATCTCTCGAACAAACATTGCGTCTTAGAATTGATGAAATCTTACAAATTATAGGTACATATCGACTCTAACGACGTGAAACAAACGCACAGGACATGAAAGAAAAGTGTCTTAACACTGAAAATATTAAGTTTCACTCAAAGGAAATAATATTTTATTTTTAAAACTAAGATTAACTGCATTTAAATATATATATTTTAAAATTGGTAATCTGAACCGGTAGGTAATCGAACCAACTGAAAATGCAAAAAGGTACACCTCACTATTTTATCCAATTAATGGATAAATAACAAAAAGACTACCGATTGATTTTATATTTCTATTGAGCCGCCATCTCCGCGTCGCATGTGTGTTAGTAGCTTTTTAAAGTATGAGATACATTTAAAAAAGCACTAACACAAGAGCCATTAATATACTGAGATAAGAACAGTACTCAGAAATTCTTATTATTTTCGATTTGGGTCAGAAGTTTTGGAATTTACTTCATATATTTATGATTTAAATAAACAATTCATCTCTTTGTACTTATTAGTATTGGATAGTGTGGATTTGCGCTGATGTAAATAAATACGTCTTAGGGAGCGAAAATTAAATTCTTAAATCAAGATATCTGGAAGGAATATGACAGGGTAGGTACTAGGTAGAGTAATAAGAAAAAGAATTTATTGGCTGTTGCTTTATATTATACTTCATAAATATTATATTTAATACCTCAGAATTATCGTAATAGTAGTTTTGTATACAGTATATTTATTATTATTTCGGAGGTGTCTGTACAGGGAGGTCGAGCACGCCACGTGGCACAGTGCCCCGCCTAGAGAAACCCAAGGCAGCTTTCAGGACATATAGCCCTGCTTCAATAGTCCTCTTTCTGTCGGAGTCGCTACCTAGAGCCGGATTAATTTCCACGAGATCAATGGCTCGCAGTCGGCCGGTTTCGTGGATTATCTCCATCAATTTGATAGCATCTCGGAGTGTTAAGCCTCCGGGAACTGAAATATACAAACTTTGTTCAATAATTGAATTTTAGATGTTATGGAAGATATTTTTTTTATAAATGGTATGGTATACTCGGTAACAAAATGTTGGACAAAGAAATTCCTTCAGGTGCGATAAATAACTAAGGCAGTTTTGAAAACAAAATTGCTAGTAAAGCAATTTTTTTCATAACTTCATAATATCTTAGAGTATTAAAAGTAGTAGAAAAAAAAGTACATTATAACAGCGATTACGAATTGTTATGGTCTTTTAACACTACGAGTAGAAAGACACCATCGGTTCGCAAAATGATTTTTCGAGTGCAATATTCTTTGAAATTTGAGTTATCGTTAAGTAAATGTATGTTATTGTTATTGTCAAAATATTATTTAATAACTTGACACAACAGAAGTTATTTTAAAGATTTCCTTTTTTTTTTAAATTTTAATACAATTTTATACTTACTTTATTCAGTATTTAATTGTATTTTAGTTTAGTAATATATTAATTAAGCTAGAAAATTCATTATAAAGTTTAAGAACGATAAAAATAGCCTCTTTATATTATTTAAAAAGAAAAGGATAGTAGTGAGTGCGTGACCATATCAGTTCACTTTGAGACAAGCTATGGATCTACGTCACCTTAAATATACATTGATACAATATTTACCAGGCGTGCCAGTGCTGGGTGCTACCATCGCGTCTATGGAATCAATGTCGAAGCTCACATGAATAGGTTTTTTACCTTCTGGATCTATTTTTTGGAATATGTGGTTTATAGATTTTTGGATTCCGAAACTGAAATTGTAGAATATATTTGTATATTAACTTTTCTAATATCGACAACATTGTGTGATTTAGGGCTGATTTTATTATTGAACTATATACAATACTAGCGAGTTACACTCACTTCGCTCCTGTGCGTCCCTAGGTACGTTTTAAATATAAATAGTTATTGCGAGTGTGTGTAACTTAGGAGAAAGACTCATGCCTATCTCATACCAGGCGTTTTTAAGTTAAATCTTGTTTTAAACATAACATGTTTAGCCAGCGTTAGCCATGTAAATTTCTAATGATGACTCGAACTAGTTATTGTGTTTTTCCGTGGGAATGAAAGATTTTTCTGTAGTAAAAGTATCCTAAATGTTCACCCGAGTAATAAGTTATTACTATAAAAATCGGTCCAGTATTTTTGCGTGAATCGCGCACACACAATCTCACATACAGACAAATTGACAAAATTCTTAATATCTATTGTTTTGGGGTCTATATTCTGTACATAATATGTTAGTCATTATTTTTAAAAAATATTTCATGTACAGATTTCGCTAAGTTACTGTTTTATTATATGTATAGAAGTCGTGGGATGATTTGATAATTCGAATTTTTGCGAAAACCCTAGAGATATTGCGAAAACACGAATAATTAGACAATGGTGAAAACATTTCTCATTCTATATATATCTGTTCTTTTTTTATTTGAAAGGTAGTAACTTTAAGTTGATTTCATAAAATTTGGTGAAGATCTGATGAGGATCTTTGGCATGATGAACAGAATAGCTCCTCAAAATGCAGTAAATTGCTTACATAACTTTAGTGGTATATTAGATGCTGCAAAAAGTATGTGCTCGCGAGGTTCTACAGTACCAATAAAGTAGTTTGAAAAATTCTGATCACTGTTTCAAATAAAATTTAAAAAAAAAAAACATAAAACAGTCTCTATTGTATTTTATAGTGTATAAAATATGTTGTGATCTCTTCGATTTCAAGATAAAGTGTGCAAGCACTTAGAAATATTTACTTTCAGCCTAGTAGGTGAGGTAGCGCTTAGTGATATAAATATTTAACTTACTCGTCGATATCAGCCATTGTGAATGCTGGCACGTTGTATTTTTCTATTGCCAGCCTTTCGTATTTATCTACAGATCGCAAGCCAACGTAGCCTAGATTTCTTATAGAAAACCTGTAGATATCATTATTTGTTTAATATTATTTTATATATTAAAAAATCCGTACCATCGTACATGTACTTTTTATTATTATGACTTTTACTCTATGTACCTATACAGTAGATTATTAACTTCGATGATTGATTACGAACGTTAAAACATTTTTCTTGTATTTTTATTTATGTTTATTCTTTGGTGTTATAGCGGCAACAGAAATACATACTCTGTGAAAATAATAATAATTTAATAATTTACAGCCCTCTGACAGACGGACGGACGGACAGTAGAGGCCTAGTAATAGGGTTTCGTTGGCACCCATGGGGTACGGAACCCAAAAAACATAAAACGTTGATATACGACGATATTTCATGATATACGATGACATGAAGTTAAGTTTTTGGTAATATCTTAGCGATAGTTAGGTATACCTTCCTTTAACCTGTTATAATTAATTGTATATTTCTTTAAGCACCCTATTTTTTGTCAATAGAACCTTTGTAAATAAAAAAAAAAATAGCAAGAGCTCTTTGTTTTTATAACGAACAAAACAGCTTTATATTAAAATAGTACAGATTAAGCAAGTAACTAACAATCACGTGAATTACCGTAATGACCATGATATGGAATAAAAAAAAGTCATGAAGAAAAGATTTGATACAATTTTTTGTTTCGCTTTAATATTATTTTAAGGATGAAAATATAGGAAAAAAATAAATTTACTTTGGCACTTGCCAGTCCATCGTGGGTAGATATGGCCAGTAATCCGACAATTCTTTGACAAGAAGCGCTACGGGCATGCCGTGGACTGAGCCGGAGCCTGACGTTTTGTTGGTGTTGATATCTGCGTGCGCGTCTACCCAAAGGAGAATCATGTCTTCGTTGACTTTGTAGTGACCATCGACAGTACCTGAAGGTTACAATATACTATTATTATATGCTAAAAATACGAAATCTGGAAAACTATACAAATTGGAATTATTGACACTTGGTCAGATGATAGGTTAGAAACATTTATGATCTTAATTCTTGATACTGTTACTTAGGAAGTAACTATTATATACATATACCTAGCTGACCCGACAGACTTTGTCCAGTCTATCAATAAACTTTGTGATCTTGAGTTCATACAAAAATCTTATAGAAAAAGACACTGTCAGATATTCCTAATTTTCCGGACAACTTTTCCAATTATTTACCTAAGAACCTTATAAGAACTACTAGGAACGTTTTAAAAAAGAAATGGGTAAGTCAATACAAATCGCCCAGTCATTCTGAAGTGATGCGTTTACCAACGAACAAAATTTCATTTTTGTTAAATAGATGTATATATCTCACCAAGCCCTATTGAGTGGTCACCGCCGATGGTAACGGCTATTCGCCCGTCTTTTAGCACTTCTGACACTTTCTTAGAAACGTTCTTGTTACAAGCAGACACTAGGGAGAGATGTTCCATGTTATCTACGTTAGCTTGCTGGTTGCTTGCAGGGATGTCGATGTCACCGTAGTCTTTAACATCTATACCATCTAAAACATATTGGATATGAAGTCTATTGAGAATATTATTTACATAATTTTTATGAGACCAACATATAGTTACTACTTTTCAAATAAAAAGAACCATCGGACTTCATAAGGCGGAGATGTCTAGTAGCCCCCTTTTTGCCCCTTGGAGGAAGTACCCCTTAAATCAAAAAACCTCGATAACAAAAAAATCTATAAAGTCGTAAAACCTATATACCAAGTTTCGTTCAGATTGGTTGTAAAATACCACATATAGAGGATTACCAACAAACTGACAGAAGAAAGCAAATTTTACCAGACTTGATGTACGAGTAGAGATGGTACGCTCGCTCGGCCAATTAATTTAATTTTTGTTATGGTGTGATACCAGATACTAATATAATATCTCTCAAGTGACGATAAACAGATGTCTCATGGGTTTGTCTTTACATAATATCAGTAATAAGAACTTCTATTAATACAAAGTACCTGGGCGACCGAGTCTCGCTCGGAGTTCTTTTTTATTATATCGTATTTTTCAGATAAAAAAACTAAAAACTTGAATAAATATAAAAAAAGAAGTAAAACCTATGATTGTTAATCTTGCACCTGGTCGCTTGACCGCGATGTTTATGCCTGAGTGTAAGAAACGATCGAGCATATTCTGCGTAGAATAATGCAAAAGAAAACCGCATGAAAACTAGAAAACACGCGTTTTCCCAGACATGAGACTAATCTAGATTGATTTTTCGCCCCCGAAAGTCACCACATACCAAATTTCAGCGAAATCGTTAGAGCCGTTTCCGAGATCACTGGTATAAATAAATAAATAAAGATATAAATATACAAGAATTGCTCGTTTAAATTTATTAGATAGATTAGATAGAGGTAATTCATCAGATTATTATTCATCTAAATTATATTATGACTACTTATTTATTATATTATACTTATTATTATATTATTATTATTATTACTTATTTATTATATTATTATTATTTATTTATTATATTATACTTTACCTATTTCTTTAAGATGTTCTATGAGACCAGCTGACCTCAAAGCTGCTGGAGCGACGCTGACTCCATATTTCTTCTGCCCTTTTTCAAATGGCACACCAATAATTCCCACTTTTTTCAAAGGTTCCCACTTCTGACTCATAGTTCTTACAACAGTCCTAATAGAATTCATTATTACTTAGTATAAAATAGTAAATATCAGTCTTCGTTCACAGTTACAATACTGATACTGCTATTTTAGATAAATGTCTCGGGACCTAATAGCTTGCGTTATCTCAAAGTCTCATGTCAAAGGTTAACATTGAAAAAAAATTACTGCTTTTACATTATAATATCTTCGATGTGTTTAAGTTCAACCAACAAAACATACATATATTAGATACCTTAACTTATAATAATATATAGTTATTATTTCTAATCACCTAGCTGTTTTAATTTTACATGTAATTATAGTATCCCTATATTAATACATATAGTATTCCGTAGCAACAATACTCACCACTATTAAGTGTAGGTGTAAAAAAATATTATCAAAATTAAAAAGAATATAATATAAAATATATCTCAGTCTATGAAATAATAAAGTCAGATTGTCGTAGAACGATAGATGAACTCAAACAATAATGTTTTAAAATAGTATACAAATGACAATTTGAATTTTGAGTGATAAGTAAATAAATAAAAAAATATATATTATAAAAATAAAAAAATCCGACTGCATAAAAGCTAACAAAAATTTGAAAACAAGTTGACGAAGTATTATAGTATTATGCAGTCGGTGACATACACGTTTCATCTTTGACGCGAGATGTAAATAAATATAATATATGATTCGCGGCTCACCCTCTCTTTGTTCGGGTTCGCCTTTAGGAAAACAATAAACCTATCCCAGGGGAACCGTACATTTTTCCGGTATGAAAACAAACAAAAACAAACTTAAATTAAAAAAAAATGTATAAAAAAGGAGTATTTGACTACAAAATAAAACATGTACACGTAACTCAAGTTTTAAATACTTACCTACTTGATAAAAATAAAGCACTGCCAAGTAAAAAATAATAATAATTTTTCTTTATACATGTAATATTTTGAACTTTGAAGTCAAGCCGACAGAGGATCACATCAGAGTTTTGTTTGCACCAGAGTTTAGGAGATTAATTATTTCAATACGAAGTTTTTCTTGCCTTCCTGAGTGTGCTTTTTATGTACATACTAGCAGAACCTGCGGCTTCGCCCGCGATTAAACCACGAAAAAAATAAACTTTTTTGCAATAAAACATACTTTAATACTTGTAAAACTAAGTTCGAGTAAGTTTTATTATTTCTTTAATATATATGGAAAACAAATTAAATTTTAGCGATCGTAACTCAAAATATCCAGTATCTTAAAAGATGTTAAGCGTATACTCTGTAAATAAATTTACACTTTAGGTATTTAGCAAGCTCCACTTCCTGTGTTTTTTTACACATTTTTCTACTCCATCTTTTTAAAGTTAGAGGAAGAGAGTACAATGATACAATCGCATACAATATTTACGACTTTAGAATCTTGTAACTCGGCTAATGTGAGTTTTTTAACTAACATGGGTACTAACAGGCTAAAATCTACGTTATTTTTAAAGACCCAGTGATTTGTGCACCTGAAGCTTACAGTCTCTCTCCTTCTCCTTCTTTTTTAAGTTACATATATAAAGTGTCATTCTTATTTTGCTGCAGCTTTTTACCCGCGGCTACGCTCGCGTGGATGGAAAAATTTGCTCAGTTTTAATTTTGATTGAATTTATATATTATAGTTGGCGCTGCAGTGGTCAGCCGAAAAGTTATACATAATTTTCCTTTGGATTCAGAATAATTTACGTTCTGTACTTTATCCCACACAGTAACTGTGCACTTACAGATAACTTGAGCCATGTTACCCTATTTAAATATATTCAACAACTCAAAGTTCAACGCCCAGTTATACCCACTTAGGGGCTGAATTTAAAAAAAATCTACAATACATGTTTGTTTAATAGTATTAAAGAGCACTAATAGCAAGTTTCAAGTAATTCTGATCACAAACAGTTTTTTCCTTATATAAACAGCATAAACCTTTTAAGAGATAGATTTCCAAAAGAAAAGATATTTGTATTGTTTTGTTTTTCATTTTATAAATAAATACTATTTTCCGTGCATCAATTATAGAGTTTCATACAAACTTTCATCCCCTATTTGACAGCTTTATGGGATGAATTTCAAAAAATGCTAAAATACGTATTTCTTTAATTGTATTGAAGAGCATTAATACCAAGTTTCAAGTAATTCTGATCATAAATAATTGTTTGCCCATATAAACTTTATCACCCCCTTTTACTCTTTTAAGGGATGAATTTCGAAAAATATCTTATACAGATATTTCTTATTTTTCATCATAAAGCTAAATACCGCTTTTCGTGCATTTCGCGTTAAGAATGACAGAGTTTCATACAATCTTTTATCCCCTATTTTACCCCCTTAGGGGTTGAATTTCGAAAAATCCTTTCTTAGCGGATGCCTACATTGTATAAGGAATATGTCCTCCAAATTTCACGTTTCTATGACCAGCGGTTTAGGCTGTGCGTTGATCGATCAGTCAGTCAGTCAGGACAAAGCATTGTATATAATAGATATGGCGGCCCAATTTCAAAACATATCATGTACAAAGAAAACTTTTAGCGTTAATTAGTTATTTAATATTTTTGTGTATTTTGAAGATTTTAAAGTTCATTCTTTATATATTAAAAAAATACCAAGAAGAATACTGTCTTCAGCACGTCACCGTCTTACCAACAAGTTCAGTATGCAGTGTTAGTTTAGGCTGCGTATTTGAATGTATGTACATATGTATTGTGTACCTAATTTAATCTTAAGCCATGCATTAAGTTTGATTATCAATGAATTCTATTTTCCTCTTTGTGCCGGAGTTCCACAAGAAAGCATCCTTTCTCCTCTTTTGTTTTCAATATTTATTAAAACAATTTCCACACTTCCTTTATGTCCTTATCACCTCTATGCTGATGATTTACAGATTTATCATTTTTTTAGATTAGTTTTATCATTATTATTCATGTCCCTCCAGTGACATCAATAATACTATTGAACGACTGAGGTAAGAAGAAAAATATTTGCTACCATAAGTTGCTTAAGGCCATTGAAAAATCTGTTGCCTATGAAAACCAAAGCTGCATTAGCTCACTTACTGCTGCTACCAACTTTAGACTATGCTGATTGCTGCTACCTCGACGTTTTAGAGGAACAGCTTAAAAAAGTCGAACGTCTGCAGAATATGTGCTTCAGATTTATATTATATGGTTTGCGTAAATTCAACCACATCTCTGAATACGTATACAAATAAAGTGGACGATTAGACATCGTGCAATTTGCACGTTCTCTCCCTTCTTTTCTCCATCTTCTATAACACAAATACTCCTTTTTACTTAAAGTAACGTTTCAATTTCCTAGGATCGAACTCTGGTATTCAAATCAGGTCTCAGAGCGACAACCGTCTGAAATGACCACCTGGCACTTCAACTTACTATGGCAAATTCGGTGCAGTAGTTTTGAAGTGTTCATCAAAAACAGACAGACAGACAGACGCGGCGGAGGAGCATATATATATGTAATATTAATTGTACCGTCCTGTTTACAGTTTCATCAATCCTTTCACCAGAGGTTGTCTTTCACCGCCTTCGCGCGCCTTTTGTTATCTTTCTTTCTCTTTTCATTTTCTGTACTATTCTTGAGTGTGCAATGAAGTATTTATAAATAAAAATTATAATTACAATTATTATGAGTTCCGACGTCTATCTTCGGATCTCATCATCAGATTATTACCACATTTATATAAGACGCGGCTTAAGAATGCAGGGTGCGTCCCTAGGTAGGTGCCTAACGAAGCCTTTGTCAGGTTAAAGTCTATTTGTGTACTAAACTTCATTCAAATTTGAATATGAAGGAGTAACAAACATACATACAAACACACACCTATAATAGTAGTCGATTACCTCGTTATATAAAAAAGGATCTTATAAATTGATCTTCAGGTTAAGTATCATTTATTTAAAAAAGTCGGTAAAATTTATTTTGCAGTCATTCGCGTAATACACGTTTAAGCTGACAAAAAAATATTAAAGTTTGCTGTTATCCATGGTATTTCTTTTGTAGAATATGGATAAGAACTAACTTACCCCTAAGTGATGCACAAAAAAGACAGAGATATTTTGTGTAAAGTTTGAAAACACTTACTGTGGTCTCTACACATCGCAATTAATTTTATTTAAACTACAAATTTTCAAAACCATATTTGCTGTATGTACAGACTAACTCTTCTATTGCTTTTTTATATCTATAAATTCATAAATATGCCTACGCACGGTAATTTAAACGGGAAATTGGCATAAGTTCTAGCTCACAGATGGTGATAACTTTATCTGTCTTCTTCTATACTATAATAAAACTGTAGAGGTCGAATGTCTGTACATAGACAAAAATGCTAAAAACCGAGTGAGGGGGATGTAAGAAGAGCAATAGAACAAATCCAAATTTTTTTCAATTTTTTTATTTCTCTGACTGTTTGTCTGTTTGTACGAGCTAATCTCCGAAACTATTGAACCGATTTAAATGAAATTTTGCATGGTGGTACCTTATATCCCCGGTCAACATTTAGGATACTTTTCATCCCGGAAAATGAAAGAGTTCCCGTGGGATAGTTAAAAAAATATGGTAACTTATACAGCTTAGTACATAAAAACTTCTGATTGGATTTTAACGAAACTTTACAATAATATAGTTCACACACCATAATAACAAATAGGATACTTTTTATCCCGAAAAAATGTATGGTAACCGTGGGATAGAATTGTTTTTTTTGTCTAGAGGTGAACCCGAGCAAAGCGAGGATGGGCCGCTAGTACGGTATATATTTACATATTATGTATGTATTATGTAAGTAGTATATTCATTGGATTTTTGCATTTTTAAAAGTATTATTGGATAAATAAAACAAATCACCCATTTAAAAAAAAGCGTCATCACCAATGTAATTAATGAAAACTACAATAAAATAAATGCGGTGTAAAACATTATTAGTTGTACATGATGCACAATTGCTAGAACGTATCTTAAGTTCTACAACAGTGTCAGATATAGACTTTTCAATCCATCTCGAATAAGGAGCAATTACTGTAAAAATATTATAATTTATGTTCTTCTTAAGGGTTAGTGATCCTGAAGGAGTAGCAGCAATAGCTACAACTGTCTCATCCAGCAATACTGGAGCTCCTTCACCAAAGGATTCTTCATATGAAACAGGAAAATATTCAATGCCACATATGCAGTAATACCACGTCGGATTCATACAACCTGTTTGTTGATAAGCTTGTTGTTGCAATACAACTATATTAGAAGGTCTAATATACCCAAAACCGACCATTACCAATTTTTTTTCTTTCAATTCAGATGCATAATAATTACCTATTATCGCACTTTCCAGATACAAATTTAGGACGGGACGCAAGACAAATATTAAGCCGATATTACTGTTCATACGATTTACTTGAAGTTCTGTTTCCTGGACATCGAATATGTAATCTCCATGTGTCTTTGTATATGTGATTGGGATTAAGCTTTTATTTAGCTTATTGTTAAACACAGCTGATCCAACTGCTATATAATGAGGTTTAGGGTTGATACATCCTCCTGAAGTCAGGACTGTTTTTTCTCCTATTATTGTTCCTGAACACATACAATCCTTTGCTAGATTCAGAATCGCCACGACGTATGGGTGACTTTCTGCCAAATTCTCAATTGTTCTCCAGTCTTCAGAATTTCCTACTACGTATGTGATTTCTTTGCTAAAGATTAGCACATAAAATAAATGGTAAAACAACATTCAGATTACAAAATTTATAATATATAAGCATAATATGGGCTATATTTAATACAGAATAATATTTTAGAACGTGAAATCTTTTCCATAAAATAGGTTATTTTGACAGGTCAAGTTCGTGATGTAATGAGGTTTTAAATGTAGCTGTTCTAAAAACAACGCTTGTTTTTAGTGTTGTAATTCTTGCTCTTTTTTCTTAAATAGAGGATCGGGATATTATTAAAAATATATAATAATGTTAAATTATTATAGTTATTGTTATATCTATACAACTTTTTGCCAGCGGCTTCGCTCACATGATAAGTTTGTCCATAAAAAGAATTTACGTAATAATTCAGGATATGCTAAAGTTTCCCCCATATAATAATTATAACTTATTAGTGTGATAAAAACAGATTTGTAAACTATCGATGCATATTTTATATGTAAAATAGAAGTAAAATAATAAGTAATGTGGAGCTCCAGCCTTGTCTATTAAGGTCAGGTAATCTATTGTTAGGTCTATAAAATTAAGTTTTCAGCACGAAAAAGTGGAATAGATATGATCTGAATAGGGCGTGTGCCTTATCTTGAGAAAGTTACTCCACACGGCAATGAGCCTTGAGTGCTATTAATAATTTGATGTTTGCTTAGAACGCTATGAATTTCAAAGAGCTCTTAACCTTAATAAGGGAAATGGATTTCGAGGGAAATTGGATCTAGGTTAGTAAGGCTGGCAAAGGCACACTTAAGTGAAATTTTGATAAAAAAACAACATTTTTTATAAAATCTTTTTTTTGTAAAACGTCAGTTTTTTTTTTAATATTGATTCTAATAGTGGCCTAAAATTGCGAATATACATACCCGAATGTTCATTTATGAAACTTGAACAACTGCTCAAGTATTCAAGAGGCTTTTTTAGAGTGTTAAAAAGTTTAAATGTTTCTGAGTTGTAAAGTTTATTTCAAAATAATAATGCGATTTTTAATAACCTTGTATATAAAAATACGTGTAACTATCTAATGTTCTTCATATATTATTATTATGTTTATTATTTTAAGAAAAAAAAGTGACATATAAAAAAGAAAATTAGAAATTTAAAAAAAAATCATCTCACCATCAATGCGAATCATTTTTTATACTATAAAGTTTTATATTATACATTTTAAATAAAACTATTTTTTCGGATTATTTCGCGGATTTATTTTGATTTTTGGTTCCCGACGTTTCGAATGCTTTACAGCAATCATGGTCACGGGAGAGACTAAGGTGTTAGACATCTCAAAAGCGTTATATACTTGTTACAGACAGTGCCTACCCACAAATTTACAAAAATGATTTTGAAAATTCAAAAATGGCACCAGAGTACCTTACAATATTTGTTGATTTTAATTCTAAACATATTTAAAAAGTTTAATAAGTATTATAATTAAATATTATTTGTTTAATTTTAGCTGTTATTATTATAAATATTACAATATTTTAAAAACTTTAAGAATTAATAATGTAATATTATTTAGTGTTGTAATCACCTACTACCAACACTAAATAATATTACATTATTAATTCTTAAAGTTTTTTAAAATATTGTAAAATTTATAATAATAACAGCTAAAATTAAACAAATAATATTTAATTATAATACTTATTAAACTTTTTAAATATGTTTAGAATTAAAATCAACAAATATTGTAAGGTACTCTGGTGCCATTTTTGAATTTTCAAAATCATTTTTGTAAATTTGTGGGTAGGCACTGTCTGTAACAAGTATATAACGCTTTTGAGATGTCTAACACCTTAGTCTCTCCCGTGACCATGATTGCTGTAAAGCATTCGAAACGTCGGGAACCAAAAATCAAAATAAATCGGCGAAATAATCCGAAAAGATAGTTTTATTTAAAATGTCAAATATTCGCGTAAATCTAAGAAAGTATTATTTTATATTATACAATAAAGTATATGGCTGCCTGTTTAGAAGTCATAACCGTATACGTACTAGCATATTTGCAAAACTAGGAGCATCATCTCGCCGCTTGTCTTGATACCTGAAATGAAGAGGATAGAGGGGAAGGCTATGCGGAAGATGATAGACATAATGGATATGGATTTCCAGCGTTCTAATTTACCGAACGAAATGTAACGGGGATGTAACGATATTGCTACGTTACATTGATATTTTTGGCGTATTTTTATGAGGGTAGTAGCGGAGCTGCCTGTTTTTATTAACTCAATCTTCGTATGCGGCCAGAACATATCAATGTACATATAATCACATGTTTATTATTTTAAATAAAACTATCTTTCGTGTAACAGTACCTATCCATAACCTGTCTGTAACAACTATATGATGACCTTTGAGATGTCTAAAACCTTAGTCTCTCCCATAACCATGTTTACTGTAAAGCATTTGAAACGTCGGCGATAAAAAAATATAAATTTTGCGAAAAAAACCGAAAATATAGTTTTATTTAAAATGTCAAATATTCGCGTAAATCTAAGTAAGTATTCCGAGTATGTTTATTATGTCCTGGTAAAGAAAAAACATTTTAATGCTAAAAAATATTCGGCCTGCATTATTGACTAAGTTTTCTTTGTCTTGCAAAAGATGTAAAGAAGATACTGTACACTGTACAGTGTACATATAGAATTATATCATTTTAAGAATTATTAATAGCCATAGAAGTATTAAGTAGAGATATTTAGTGAATGTTGCAAGGCCTCAAATATTTGAAGAGACTTGTTGAATAATATAAACATTCTGAAATAAATGGAGAAATGCAGTATTGTTTTTTATTAATTAAGCTCTACTTCATAAGCTAATGGCATCGTTTATTATTTATTCAGTAAATTTATTATAACGGTGGAAATTTTTAAAAGAAAGCTTAATTAAATAATGTGTACGTTGTACTTCCTGTTGGGGTAAGTAATTACTTAAAAAATACGCTATTTCGTTTATTCAAAAATGATTTTATGTTTTACAAGCATTGCCCGCGGCTCCGCCCGCGTTCAAATGACCAAAAACTAAATTCTTAGGTTTTATATATTAGTATACTTTTACATATATATATATATATATATATATATATATATATATATATATATATATATATATATATATATATATATATATATATATACCAATTTCATTACGCGCATGACAATGCCGTTAATCTCATATTTATGTATGTCTATACTTCTGTTTTTTTTGTTTATTTAGTTTTGGACGATAAACTCTCAAACTACTGTATTAATTTTAATTTTTTTTTTACTAATAGACAGCTTTTGATTGTTAATTTAATATTTAGCTGATTATTTAAATTACAAAATAATAACTTTTCTTAATGTTAATTTGTCGCGAAACAGGGATGGGTTAGCGCTAGTTAGTAATATTTTCCAAAACGATTTTCAAAAGAAAGTGTTGGGGAAAGTTGCAGTTCCAGAAGTACCTACATAATTACGGTAAATAAGTAAATAATTTTAAGCAAACTCTTTAATATTTCATGTAACTCGGCCAATATGATTAAAGTCGTAAGCATTTTATTGCGTCCTTTAAGCCTTCCACCTTTCAAGAAATGGTGTATAAAAAATCTGAAGAAGTTAAGGTATAACAGTTCCTAAAATACTTTTTCATAGTTTTTGGGATATGGAATATTTTTAGTTACCCGCTTTGTCAGTTTAACAGCCATAAACTTGTTTTCCATAAAATGTTATAAAATAATATGAATCGAACTTATTTTTACGGTTGATAAAATGAGTCTATATTGTGAAAACTTAAATATTATTCGTATTTATTTTAGTGTTAACCTAACAAAATATGTAAGTAAAAAAAAACAACACAGTATTTTGCTATACGAAACCTGTAATGCGCGAGTTGGATTTGAATTTGCCCAATTTTTACATTAAAAGATTAAAAAATATTAACATTATTTACTAAATAATAAAAAAATTACAAATATTTTAATTTAAAAATTGTTTCAGCTGACAAAATACTACTTATGTGTTACTAATTTATAAAGCCAAAAAGTTTGTTTTATTGAAAATTTGAACACAGGCGGGGCCGCGCATAATTTGGTAGTAATTCTAATAAAGTCATAGAAAGATCATACCTGTACATAATTTTTTTTTTGGATAAAAACTACGTATTTTAAAAACACGTGGCGACATCTATTGTCAAATATCTAAATAACACATAAATAGATTTTCATTAAAATAACTATTTTAATGAATAAAATAGCGCTACTGATATTTCTTTTAAGATAAGTTTTTTTTAATAGTTTCAACATATTATATAAGTAAGTTACCTTGCTAAAATGTTAATAGTATCATCGTGCTTTTACTTAAACCAGTTTTTGTATTTTTTTCTCAGAAATGAGATAATTTGCTGCCGCAAAAGTATCCTTTGTGTTGACTCGGATAACCAGCTATCACCACTCCAAATTTCATCAAAATCCCTCTAGTGGTTTTTTGTGATGCGGTCACATACAGACAGACAGACAAAAATTCTAAAAACTATAGATTCGGCCTCTATATCGCTAACAATAAATATTTCAATAAGATTTTCCGAAAAATATTGAATTTACGGATTTGACTTAGTTACAATTTTATTATATGTAGGTATAGTTACTAATTTATACAGCCAAAAAGTTTGCTTTACTGATAATTTGAACACGGGCGTGGCCGCGGGTAATTTAGTAGTAATTCTATTACAATCATAGAAAGGTCATATCTGTACATTCATTTTTTTGGAATTAAAACTATGTATTTTAAAAACACATGGCGACATCTATTGTCAAATATCTAAATAACGCATAAATAAATTTTCATTAAAATAACTATTTTAATGGATAAAATAGCGTTATTGATAATTTGATTTTCAAGATAAGCTATGTTTAATATTTTTACCATATTTAGTAAGTTACCTTGCTAAATTGTTTACAGATCTATATTGTATCATCGTGGTTTTGTTTCGACCAGTTTTTGTATTTTTTCTCAGAAATGAGATATTTTCCCGCGGTAAAAAGTATCCTATATGTTGACCCGGATAACCAGCTATCATCATACCAAATTTCATCAAAATCCCTCCAGTGGTTTTTCTGTGATGCGGTAACAGACAGACAGACAGACAGACAGACAGACAGACAGACAGACAGACAGACAAAAATTCTAAAAACTATAGAGTCGGCCTCTGCATCGATAATAATGTCTATTTCAATAAGGTTTTCCAAAAAATATTTAATGTACAGATTCGGCTTAGTTAGAATTTTATAATATGTATAGATATATAATGTAAGGAAAGGTTATTTATTAATAAAATCTTTTATTGATTATAAAATATATTTTATTTTATCTATAATATAAAAATGAATCGCTGAATTTGTTGCTAAGCGCAAATCTCGAGAGCAGCTGAACCGATTTCGCTAATTCTTTTTTTATAATATTCCTTGAAGTACGAGGATGGTTCTTACGGAGAGAAAAATTTAAAAATTGTCTGAAAAAGTCTAAAAACAACACTTTTCTATATTCTCATATAAAAGATTCGTAATAATACTTAAAAGTTAATTTGAAGTTTAATACCATACCATAAGGTTAATTTTTTTTCGTATGTTCCTTAAGGTCCACGGAAGGTTTTAATAAAGAGAAAAAATGAAAACATCGAAAAAAAAATTATATGGCTAACGCTGGCTAATAACTATTTATATCTATTTAAAACGTACCTAGT
Source organism: Fabriciana adippe (assembly GCA_905404265.1). Classification (NCBI taxonomy): domain Eukaryota; kingdom Metazoa; phylum Arthropoda; class Insecta; order Lepidoptera; family Nymphalidae; genus Fabriciana; species Fabriciana adippe. The sequence continues at coordinate 8,033,223 of FR989984.1, read as the reverse complement.
GACGAACCCGAGCGAAGCGAGGGTGAGCCGCTAGTATATTATATATTTTATTAGAGTGAGAGAGGAGGAGCCTTTCTACTGCTGCCATATGCGTGAGAGAAAGGGAAGCCAGATAGACTGTTGCCGTAACGCGTTACGTAACGAAGCGGCTTACCCTCGCATAAGAAGTTATCACTTAAAAAAACTATAGATATGGTGGGTATGGTGAATAAAAAGACCACAATTCGTACAATAGAAAATATAGAATAGAAAAACAAACGTTTGAAGAAACCTTTATAGTAGAAAAATTCGACAACGCTCAGAGGATGGAACTTCACTCTTGTATGAAAAATTTCGTTCAACTGACTGTAAAGATTAAAAATATTTTGATATCACATTTGGATTGTAATTTGTATGTATTGCTCCTACACAAAGCGGACGTCATATTTAGTGATTGTAGACTAAATAAAATAATGTAGGCGCAAGAAACCCATTAGCATATTTATATTCCTAACTTTATTAATATTCCTCTCGTATTGAAGGAAGGCCCGTGCGCAACAGTGGGACGTTAAAAAGCCCTGAATACATACATATAATACAACTATTAATTTTTACACGTTTTAAATTACGCAATATTTTTTTAAATTTGTTAAATTTTATTCTAGACGAGAATGTAGGAACATAGGTAGTCTTTTCTATGCAAAGTTAGTTGAAGATGGTGATTTCTACTAATTTATTTTTCTTACCGAGTTACAATTTACATCAATCATCTGTACTTTTAATGACCAATAAAAGTTATCTCGTTCGATATTAATTAGGGCGAGGGAGGCGAGCCCTACACTATCTCACAATCTACGCAACCTTCTGGTACAATTTATTGAAAAACTATCACACTTTCAGGTTTGGGCTTTGACATAGTATTTTTTATTCATGTCTAGATGTGTTATTTATACATATAATAAAACTGTAGAGGTCGAATGTCTGTACATAGAATAAAAATGCTAAAAACCGAGTCACGGGGATGTAAAAAGAGAGAACAAATCCAGATTTTTTTCAGTTTTTGTTTCTCTGTCTGTTTGTCTGTTTGTACGGGCTAATCTCTGAAACTGTTGAACATTTACCAACACGTGGTACAACTTATAAGATTGTATTTTTGTGCATAGGTCATTCATATTATTTTTGTTAAAACAAAACACGGCTGTAGAAAACGGGGAACATAGAAGTTTTATTATGTTCTCAGTGTACCCTCAAGGAAAATAAATATTAGCTTTGACAATTTATCATGTAATAAATATTCACTGTGTATCCATAGAACTTTTTACGATCCTCTATAGATTTTATATAATTTATTTTCATGAATGTAGTATATATATTGCAAGCTATAAAACTTTCTCATCTATGGTCCCCCGATGGCCATTAAGACGGATACGACGATTATCTTTTGAAGCGAAAATATATGTATTTTGCTTTTTCTTTTAACATTAAATGACAATTTAAGCAGCAAATACTTTAAAGTCTCGTGACGAGTCGGGACAATGGCTATCCTGTGAACATAACTATACATTTAGGTGTTAAATTAAAATATTCAAGACGTCTAGACTAATGAATGAATAATGTAATTGGAAGTTTGAAATTTCAGACAAGATTTTTTCTTGTTGTCGTATTGTGCAGACCGTGATTTTCCGTAGTCCGTTTGGAGTTTTAAAAATATTTTTTTAAGTTAATAATGGTATGGCAGTAATAAAATAAAATTTAAAGAATACAACGTCCAAATAAATGAACAAATCGAACATGCAGTTATTTATAAATTTTATTTACCAATTTTCCATTTACAAGCATAAATTCAGCGGATATAATTTAATAATGACAGATTATGAAATTTTAACTACATCGTTAAACCATTTGATGCATGGAAAATATATTTATTTCGTGAAAACTTATCTATACATATTATAAAATTCTAACTAAGCCGAATCTGTACATTAAATATTTTTTTGAAAATCTTATTGAAATAGACATTATTATCGATACAGAGGCCGAAACTATAGTTTTTAGAATTTTTGTCTGTCTGTCTGTCTGTCTGTCTGTCTGTCTGTCTGTCTGTTACCGCATCACGGAAAAACCACTGGAGGGATTTTGATGAAATTTGGTATGATGATAGCTGGTTATCCGGGTCAACATATAGGGTACTTTTTATTGCGGGGAAATATCTCATCTCTGAGAAAAAAAAAACACAAAAACTGCTTAGAATAAAACCACGCTGAAAATATGAACATTTTAGCAAAGCAACTTACAAAATAGATCAAAAATAATTATAAATAGCTTCTCTCGAAAAAAAAACATATCAATAGCGATTTTTATACATAAAAATAACTCTACAAATATTTACTTAGGTGTACTTTAGAAAACCATTACTAGATGTCGCCATGAGTTTTTAAAATACTTAATTTTCATTCGAAAAAAAACATTTTATCTATAGATGTGACTTTTCTATGGTCTTATTAGAATAACTAGAATTACACGCGGTAATGCCCGTGCCCAAATAACCAAAAACAATCTAAGTATATGGTTTAAAAATTAATATATATCTAAATTACCTATATACATAATTGTAACTAAGCCGAATCTGTACATTAAATATTTTTTGGAAAATCTTATTGAAATAGACATTATTATCGGTACAGAGGCCGAATGTATTGTTTTTAGAATTTTAGTCTGTCTGTGTGTTACCGCATCACAGAAAAACCACTGGAGGGATTTTAATGAAATTTGGTATGTTGATAGCTGGTTATCCGAGTCAACATATAGGATACTTTTCACCGCGGGAAAATATCTAATTTCTGAAAAAAAAATACAAAAACCGGTTATATTAAAACCACGATGATACTATAAGCATTTTAGCAAGGTAACTTACTAAATATGGCAAAAACTATTAAAAATAGCTTATCTTGAAAAATAAGTATCAATAGCGCTATTTGATTCATTAAAATAATTCTAAAAATGTTTATTTATGTGTTATTTAGATATTTGACAATAGATGTCGCCGTGTGTTTTTAAACTACGCAGTTTTAATTCCAAAAAATTGAATGTACAGATAACCTTTCTATGATTTTATTAGATTTGCTACAAAATTACCCGTGTTCAAATTATCAATAAAATAAACGTTTGTGTTAATATTTTGTTGGCCGAAACAATTTTCAAATGAAAATGTTTGTAATTTAACTAAAATAAATAATGTTAATTTAAAAATTGGGCAAATGTAAGTCCAACTCGCGCATTATAGGTTCCGTATAGCAAAATACTGTGTTGTTTTTCTTACTTACGTATTTTTTTAGGTTAACACTAAAATAAATACGAATAATATTTACGTTACCACAGTATCGACACATTTTAAACCGTGAAAATAAGTTTGTTTCATATTATTTTTTAACATTTTATGGAAAACAAGTTTATGGTTGTTAAACTGACAAAGCGGGTAACTAAAAATATCCCATATCTGCAAAATAATTTATGTATATTTAAAGTATTTTAGAAACTGTTATACCTCAACTTTTTCTGATTTTTTGACACCTTTTCTTGAAAGGTGGAAGGCTTAAAGGACACAATAAAATGATTACGACTTTAATTGCATTAGCAGAGTCATTTAAAATAATAAAAAGAATTTTCTTAAAATTATTTACTTATTTACTTTAATTATGTACTTCTGAATCTTTCGCTTTTCCCAACACTTTCTTTTGAAAATCGTTTCGGAATATATTACTAACTAGCGCTAACCCATCCCTGTTTCGCGACAAATTAACTATTAATTAAGAAAAGTTATTATTATGTAATTTAAATAATCAGCTAAATATAAATTAATCAATAGCTGTCTTTTAGTAAATAAATGATTAAAATTAATTCAGTAGCTTGAGAGCTTATCGCCCAAAACTAAACAAACAAACAAAACAGAAGTATAGACATACTATAAACGTTATTGTTAAAATAAAAAGTGCAATATTACTAAATCAAATATGAGATTAACGGAGGAACCTTCGTGCCTTTGTCAATTACTGTCATTATTTACCAATCATACGGTGCGAAATGAAATTGGTATATGTAAAAGTATACTACTATGTAAAATTTAAGAATTTGGTTTTTGGTCATCTGACGCGGGCGGAGCCGCGGGCAATGCTAGTTCATTCATATTTTCAGAATATAATGGTTTAGGTTGATCATTAACATGTATTTAAATTTGATTAAAATAAATAATATTTCAGCCTTTCTTGATATCCTACTACCTCCCATTAATACCTGGGGGACAGGACCATAGTCTACTACGCCAGCCAACTGTTGTAATCGTGTTAAAAAATGGTTTCAAGCAACTATCACCACTGGGTTAGCAGGCAGATGAAAACTACGAATATTTTCCTTTTTTAACAAGATTGTGTATGGGCATATAAATTTAAAAAATCATTTTTTTTATTTATTTCTTTAATGAACACACATTTTTAATACATAATTTATTATCTAAAAACTTAATACAAATTATAGCAAAATGTTTAACATTTAATAACAACAATTTCATCGATAGTTAAATTATGTCTATATAAGATTTAATTTCGTATGTACGTAATCATATTTTTTTACTTTAGATACTCTTATTTCTCTAAAGGTCTCGAGAAATATTTTAATTATTTAATTAATGAAGTAGGTGCTCCAAGTAATTTCAGATATTTTTAGCTTTGCAATTAACGCTGAAAATAAATATACAAAAACCTTTGTTAAATTGTCTTATTAATAGTAAAGAATAAAAATGATAGATTATAAATATATTACCAGGTTGGTGCTGCAATTTGATTAAATTAGATTTTGAACGAGCTGACGCTAGCGAATATCCAACTCTTAGTAGTGGTAAATATCGTAATAAGACAATAAAGTTATAGCAGGACCTGGTAGAAGCGAATTTCTGGCAAAATAGAGTGCATTCTCTCTGAAGCTTCAATTTAATTTTATTGATTTAATATGCTGAACATTGGTCAGACCGGCTAAAGATAAATAACGGTTCGTTAACCATAATAACTAAAAAACAAAATAAATTTCCGTTAAACAAAATAACCGTAGCATAATTCTAGAGTTTTACTTTATTGTTATGGAAATTGTAAGTACACTGAGTGAATTATTGATTTGCCTATTTGTTGTTTGTTTTATATTTTTCTATATACTTAAAATAAACCGTGTATGATGATTTAAAATATATTCTTTCTAAGTAGACAAATACATAATATATTCTTTCAGTTTTAAGATAATTATTATGTATTAATGAAACATAGGGGGTTAGGAGTAAGTGATCTATACATATAATAAAATTGTAACTGATCGGTCTGTATATGGAAGATATTTGAGAAAAACTATTATTGGGGATCTTTAATAACGCAATAGAACCCAAAACAATGATTTTTTTCTGTTTTTTTTTGTCTGTTTGTCTGTGGGTTTGTGCGCGCTAATCTTAGCAACAGCTTAACCGATTTGGGTGCGGTTTTCACTAATGTGTTGTGGTAAGCTTCACTTAACATTTAGTATTTATTTCAATCGGTTCCTTAATAAAAAAGTTATGTCAATTTAAAGAATCATCTAGGGGCGAACCCGAGCAAAGCGAGGGTGAGCCGCTAGTTGTGTAATAATATCTAACTTCTCTTGGTTACCTCTATCATGTACTATACAAGAAAATTGTGTGAGTCTGTTGGTGCGCATTTTGATTTCAATCTAAGGAAATAAATCCGTTAAGTCTCATGACTTGTACAGTCATTTCAGATCATTAAATTCGAAATTACACGATTGTCATTTCGCGATAGTGAGCACAATTAACGTTTATATTGTAATAGATGTACATTGTACTCCTTCATTCATATGTGAACTGTTTAGTTATATATAATAAATAATGTTTTTAGATTCTTTGAATTGCTATATCATTTGATTTTATATTAGCGACTTAACCACGCGCCTCTAGGTTTTTTTGCCATATATTTTATTGCTTTATTTCAGGCCGTTTAAGCAGCGCACGCCAAAAACCCATTTTTTTCTACTTTAATTAAAGTTATTATGACAGTTAACACATTTTTGTCGGAATTAAAATAGCCTATAGGACTCGCTTATTAGCTTGTAGCTTCTTATTAGTTAAAAAATTTAGAATCGGCGCAATAGTTTCGAAGATTACCCCTACATCCAAAATTACAAATGTTACCAGCTCTTTACGATAAATATCGTGTACACAAATGTGTAGATATATGTATTTTTCCGCCAACTCACATTTGGCCAGTGTGGTGGACTATAGCCTGTTCCCCCTTGTATTGGAGGAAGGCCCGTGCCCAGCAGTGGGATGTTAAAGAGGGCTGAATACGTATGAATGTATTTATAAATTAGATGTAAGTTTTTGTGTGAAATTTAAATATAACTGCTCTATATACGAGTGAATATCTTTACCGACTGACAGTGTCTTTGTCACAGTTAACAAGATATTATTTAATACCCGTGACCGAAAGGGTTTCGCAGGATAGGCGCAAAAAATTATTATGAACATTGTAAGTACAATGTGTACACGTTACATATTTATGATATGATGGTGGTATATGGTAAATTTTAACTAATAAAGTCTCAACATTCACAGCGCAAAAGTAAAGCTAACAGTATTTCTAAAAAAGAAATATATTTTTCTAAGTTATAAATGTTACAAAAATGTTTCCAAGTTGTCCAGTTTGCGATGTCCATTGTAATGTTCAGCTGTAACACACTTGAGTACCCTCTAAGGAAATGTTCGACGAGTAGAATTCTTAATTTAACCAAGGCGTCTATGGTCGCGAGTGATTTCCCAATTGCATTCGTATACGGCTGCTGGGAAATAAAATGCCACAACTAATAATACTTGTGTAGAAACTTGTACATCACATATAGGATCAATGTTATTCTTTATTAACCGACTTCAAATAAGGTTCTCCTTAGGTAATATGTTCAACGTGTGATATTTATGTAGTTATATAGTTACTCATTATGTTCAATGATAATAACGACAGTTTGTATGATTTGGTTAGTTTAAATTGTATTTTATTATGGTAGATCTCGATGTGTTCCATATACTTTTTTTTGCTTTTTACCAACAAATGTTGGTACAGAATGGAAATAAAACTGATTAGACTTGAAAGGTTAAAAGAAATCAAAAATACCATTTAGTCGGAGCTATGAAATCGATTTTGTCTTTTTTTTATTTATTACTAGAGACCTACCTACTCTACTTGTGTACTAAATTTCATTATTTTATTCAAATCCGCTTAGCCGTATCAGCTTGAAGCAGTAACAAATATGAACACAAACACACGCACACACACACACACACATACATACATACGCGCGCGCACACGTCAAATGTGCACATGCTCACACGCACACGCACACATTTCTTCCGATTTTAATTGGTAACTAGTAGATAAAAGTATAAAATTATTTTTCTTTTATTCAATTATTTGGTTATAGTTAAAATATAGATTTAATTAAAATATAATATATATTATCATTAGTCATCATATTATCTTTAACTTTTCTCAGAGAACAACAAATAAGCGAGTAGACCATGTTTGCGGTAAATAACGACTATCATAAATTGGTCCAATTTCTTGGTTGTATGAAACAAATATGTATTTGGCATAGAAATATTGTTCCAGGACGAGAACAAAACGAATCAAAGTCACTATGCGGAGATATTTGTCGATTGTCATGATTAATGGTCTCTATTTCACGGAACAGGGATGGCGATAAGGGTAAATGATATTATTATTTGTTTATATCTATAAATGTAGGTACGAGTAAATTATGAAAAAGCAGAGAGCAAAAGAGTAAATTATGAAAAATTATTAATCTAAGATGCTACTGAACTTTATTTGATCGAATAATTCTTACTTATGTAGCTGCCTGACTCTTAGATTTGTTACCTGACGTTCTGACGAACGTGTGTATCTGTATGTGGCTCCTCTAGCAACGATAGCTCTCAATCGAATAGACCGAGTTTGATTAAGTTTTTTTTTGTTTTAAAGGTGACTTGTTCTTAGCTTTAAATCAAAAAATCTGGTCAGCCGTTTGCAGGCCATCAGCTTTTTTCTGGACGGTAAAAAGATATGAGTAACTTTCACAGAGCTGATCGATTTGAAACTTCGTATCCGAACGATAAATGAGGAAGGTTTGTATATACTCGTACATATAATTTGTAAATATTTTATACAAAATGACTGAACTACAAGTTTGAAGGTGTTTTGTTAAAAAAAATATTTTCCTATGCTTACATGGCTAACCATGCCTAAAGCTTAAAATATACATTGAAATTATGTATCTATCTCCTAAGGTAACTATTATTATCTATTTTAAATGTACCATGGGCCACACCCGAGCGAAACGAAGGTAAGTCGTCTGTTGATAATAAAGTTAATGTAATAACAAATTAAGATATTTTACTTTTTTTAGTAGGAATATATATATATATATATATCTTAACTAAAGACGGTCAACCACAAATGATACCTACAGTACACTACTCGTTCAACTAAGTCCTCAACAAAGGTACGCTAAGCCTACCTACATTCTATTCAACACGTATCTTCTTAGAGCAGGCGAAACGTGAAGTAAAGATACATAGTTATAACAACTTGTTCACAGAAAAGATATGTGATGCAATTGAATTATGGGTATACCTATCTAATCAAAAATTTAAGGAAATATATAAATAATGCATTGTCAGTCGAAATGTATTGGTAGCCTAGTGGTAACGCGCTCTCTTGGGAAACCAAATGAAGTTACTGAGTTCAAATCTCGGTTTTCGTACCTCAGATATTTTCATGTACCTGCGAATAATTTCCTATGTAATTACCACGTATTTTACGGTGAAGGAAAATATCGTGAGGAAACTTGCATGAATGAGAGAACGTAGCAAGATTTCTAAAGACGTGAAGTCCGCCAACCCGCACGAAAGTTGATAAGGATTAAGGTTGTCGATGGCCACAAAATGTACCTTTATATACCTAAACTAAACAAGTACTTTATTTCTATTATATATAGTACCTGGGCGACCGAGCTTCGCTCGAAGTTCTTTTTTGTTATATCGCAATTTTAGATAAAAAAAAGACTAAACACTTGAATAAATGCAAAAAAAAAGTAAAAACTTTGAATCCGACCGGGATTCGAACCCCACCTGTGATTGTCAATTTTGCACTTTGGCCGCTTGACCACGATGCTTAGACGCGAAGCTTAGATGCGAAGAATTTATAGATCATATTTTGCGTGGAATAATGCGAAAGAAAACCGTATGAAAACTCGAAAACACGCGTTTTCCCAGACATAAGACTAATCTAGATCGATTTTTCGCTCCCGGAAACCTCTACACACCAAATTTCAGCGAAATCGTTAAAGCTGATTCGGAGATCGCGAGATCGATTTCGATTGATTAATTGATTGATTGATTGATTCTTAAAACAGTTAATAATGTTTGTAGGTGATATAAATAAATCAGCATAATATAAGAAGTTTGTTATTTGTGTTTTTGTGTCGTACAATTTATACTTTTATTATTTTATTAGGGTCTATAAGGTACGGGGCTACTCAAGGATATAGTTACGACATTGATAATGCGATTATATAAACTGTGCTACTGACCAGTCATGTGATAAATCGCTTAAGTACTCGTATAAGCCGTCTGCCGATCTACACCTTCATCACATATGTAATATATGAATTAACTTAGATGGTTGCTTGGAATTAAGTTATTATGAACTTGACTACATCGTTGATCTAGTAGCTAGCACGCATGGCTGAAGCTCCGAACTCCGAAGGTCCTGAATACGAGTCCGAGTGGGCTAAGTTATTAGGTTTTCTACCAAGAAAGAGTTGGGAAGTTTGCAGTATTAAACCCCTATACCTTGGTACCTGTAAAGCCGTCGGTACTGTTCCTCATCATTTACCGTTCAAGTCGAATAGTGGCCCCACTGAGTTTGAGATTAAAAGAATAAAAGGAATAGACACTTGTTCACTGTAATATCTTCTGTTCATATTATTATAATAAACGTGTTATCACATGGCGGTAAGCATGCGCAAACTGTAAATGGTTGCATTAGTTATTTAACTACTGCAATATTAATATAATGGTACTGGCATATGAGGTTTATGTTTGAAAACTCTAGCGTAATCGAAGTCAGGTCAGTCAGTCAGTGTATGTGCACTGTGTTGTGACAGAAACTAAAAAGTCTAATAAGAAATATATTTTATGTTAGAGCATAAGAGTAGTGCGCATTTTCGTGTCGCATTCGGCTTAGTTGCCTGCTGGCTTCCCAAATATATAGGAAGCATTTATCCTCACTAAGTTTTAATTAACTTGAAGTTGGAATAAGAAATTGCCGAGCGACGTGAAACAAAAAAGGTGAGAAATATTTTTCAGGATATTTAGATTCGAGTTTAGTATACCTTATACTAAAACTTACGTGTATGCAACTGACGTGCACCATTATTATTATTTTTTATATTTGGATACTTCAACGTTTTATGTTATTTAAGATGATATATTACGGTCCAGACGTTAATTTGTTCAGCTACGCCTAGTGGGCTTCCTAAAGCTTTTCTTTCATCCCCGACGAAACTGTAGAAGTTGTTGGTCACAGAGACAGCCATAAAAGGATGCGAATAACTTGTCTAAAAATAATCTCTAATTATATTTATCTATAATATATATCTATGTATACAGATAAATCAAATTGAAGTGTCTGTTTGTAATGTTAAAATAACAGTTTTTACTAAATGCGTATGAAAGTATATACGGTACTCATTAGAAAACAACAATTTTTTTTGTCCGTCTGTTCATTCGACTAATATCCGAAACGGCTGGACCGATTTTGGCGGGACTTTCACTGACAGATAGTTTATAGTATAAGTAGTAACTTAGCTACTTTTATTTTAGAAAAAGAGTCGGGGTCCACGAAAAAAAATTCAAACTCATGAAATTGTGACTGTATTTAATTGTGATTGTGTAATCCGCGTGCCTAGGGACGCACCCGTTGAAGCGAGGGTAAGTTAGCTAGCTAGGTATGACTAAGATTGAAGTGTTTATCCTATATCAATATCAATATAGGATAAACACTTTAACCTTAGTCATCACCTCACCTTGAGGTGACATATTAATTTATAGATACCAAATACAAATAATAATAACCTGAAACATATTTATTTGGTTATTTGATTAACTGTTTGTTAAGGGCTGAGACTTACGCTGACAATTTTAACGCAATAGCGTTAAAAATGTCAGCGTAAGTCTCAGCAGTGCAGTCAAAGTGAAAATATTCACTTGAGGACAGAGGATGCGGAAGGTTAAAGTAGCGAAAAAATTGAGAGCTACTTCAAAGCATTTATTCATCATAAATAATCATTTTGGTTTATTTTGATAATCTATTTACTTGTGTTGTGGGTCACCTAATCGAAAATTAAAAACTACTAATAAATGAAACTGTTTCCCGTCTGATATTGATATATCGGGGTCTTGTGGAACATGCGATTCTACCCCACGGCCTATAAAATAATTAAGGCTTTAACACTTTACAATATATTAATAATAGAATTAAATAAACAAATGTATTTGCGAGCATGCTTCAATGTTTACGTTTTTGACTTTAAAAATGCCCGATCGACCAATGGACCAATCAAAACGGACCAAGGCTTCCCACTACATCCAAGTATTGCTACTATTGATAATTTAACTAGGGTTTTTACAATTTCACTGAATGTGCTTAGTGAAATTATAATATACCTAAAATTTTCCCGTGATATTGTAAGAAAAGGAGACGATTGATAGAACTCCCGTCAATTATAATTTCACTGGTTAAATTATAACTTAAGCGTTTTTACAATTTGCTTGCGACATATACGAGTACAATCAAGTGAAGTATATTAAGGTTCATCATCAAATTGTCAATTTAATCTCTTCGCATATCTTGAAATATCGTTAACTTTTACGTCTAGTAAATATTATTCTGGCTGAAAAGTAGTTTACTCTTACTACAGTCAATACCTTAGGCAGCGCTGGCAGGATGCCAGAGTCTATTTCTGTAATTCCGACCATTAAAGGTTTGTTTGCCTCAAAGTTATAAATTATCTGTACCAACTATATCTGAATACCGACTATAACATGGGTGTTATATGAATATGGTAGAAAGTTTCATGTTATTTATTCCTCATGCATATTGCGTTAGTTGTTTCGTCTTGCCTGTACATATATTTGTTTTATAAATGTAGACTTTGACTTTGTAATAGTGATTACTTATTCGAGTACTCAGTTGGTATTACTGATTGTTTGGAAGTTAATTGGTTGGATGTCACTTTAACATTTGCTTCAGTCTAATTTAATGATGACGAATTTCAATCTTTACGTTCATTCTCTATGAAATATCATTGATATTATGTATAATTATTAATTATACAGCTCAAGACATTTTCATTTGTTCGTTTGTATATATTTCTATTTGTACTGATATAAAAGATTTTGTGTATTTTATATTTATAGCCTTTATTGAGGCCGGTTATAGGCTATCTAATATCAGGGTCGTAACCCTTACAAGCAATTGCACAAGTAAATTACGTGAGCGAAGCAGCGGGCAAAGATATTGTTTTATAAGAGGCGGATAAATATATTTAAGGGTTTTAAGAGGAATATAATTTAGTTTTATATTCGTTATGTTTAATTCCATACAATATTGAAATTAAAACATTTATTAGCATATTTACCTAACTTAAATGTACGTACGTTACATTTATTACGAATAAATGGGTACAAAAATAAGCGAAAGGTATATTTATCGAATGAATTTCTATTGAGCGGGTCTCCCGAAACGCAATCATGAGGCTTTCGGCTCATCGGAGCGTTTACTGGGAACGCGCGTTATTGTTTCCTCCACATATCACCTTCGTGGGATTTGAGTTTTAATATATCATCAAATATAATATTGTGATGGAAAAGGGAAAAAAGAATATTATTTTTAATAATATTTCTATGTATTTATGTTGTAATATAATTTAAAATGGAATTTTATGTGATAAATACTTGGATAGATATATTTTTTATATATTCCTATCAACTAAAATCTAAAAACTCGCCTTAGATTCCAAGATTTTTATTAACATGGTCTATGTCTACCATATTACTGTGACTGATGTTACTGTAAAATCGACTTTTGTTTTCGTGGTTGCCAGTTTGATGCTCGCATAATGGCAATAGTTTTCTAAAAGACTCCGCCTTCCTACGTCGTTTCCCAAAAACTACCTACCTGTGGTTTTCTTTTATAGCGATAGGAATTTGACATAATTTGTATGGAGCTTATGTCAAATTTCTATTTTTAGGGAATGTTTTGTATAATTAGCTAGCTTACCTAAGATTATTCTCCACCATCGTTATTATTATGTATTAAAATGTCGTATTTAACAGTTACGGGATTAGAATAATGAATTTTGGTATTAATTTTTATCTCTCTATCAGATACAATAAATAAAATATAAATAGGTGAGGTCAGTGGAAGGTTTTTTTTTATTTATCTTCTAATTTATCTATATATTATATATATATGGCTGCGGCCATGGGGGCTAGTAGCTAAATAATGATCTGCAAAAATTGTACAGATTTACGGGACAGACCCGCTAATGTATCAGCGTAGGAGGATGGTTTTGTTTGTGATTGTGTTTCCGGACTCCCTACATAATTGAAGGTACACAATTCACATGTTAGTGGGGACCACTTAGTATAATATATTTTTCTTGACATCCTGTTGATTAAAATGTATTCGTATATTCTTAGTACCTCTCCTAATTTTACGATTACTTACGAGTATCTCCTTTTTATGCTCGAAGATATTAAATTCTTTTAATATATTAAGTGCTCGAGGGTCGTCAGATGGTATAAATTTTATTTACGACTTGATTTATTACTACGACATCACCGACGTAAGAATGGTCGTTTTTGCTTATATTCAAATTACAGTAACAGAAAATTATAAAAAAAATTGCATAGATATACATATTTCTTTGTGTTTTAAAGTTTCATCGTGGAAGTGCAAGATATAAACCAAACAAATTATAAATCGTTATAAAAATAAAACAAAAACTTATTCACTATTTTAGATGCTGATAAGAAAATTAATCATGAACTATTCAGGTAATTCACATCCCACGCATTTCTTTATTGTCTTTATAATGCTCAAAACCTAATACATCTTTCCGTTTTTTAACCTTTGCTGTGATGTTAAAGGAGCTTATTTTTATGAAATCCTGTGGGTGAGCTAAAGGAAATTTAATTAAATCTCTAGATTGTCCATTAAGATTATAGAAGCCTCAACGAATGGTATATTAGAAAAGTAATAATAAAGGAACAGACAATCTTAACGGACTTTATTACGCAGTTATTTGAATATGATGTTTAAGATTATGCAGGAAATTTCTGGTTTCCTCTTTAATAATTTGCCCAACACTCGATTTTACACGGGATCGCCGCCCACTGCGCCGTCGCAGAGATGGATCGTCGAGGAGCTTCAAAGTTTTCATTGAGGCCACATTAAGCATGAAATTAATGGCAGTTGGGTTTTTGTAACATTTACCAATTAGAGGTTGGATGGTCACATCTGGAAAAATTAATTTGTTATATACATAATATTATATACATATGTTTTTGTAATAGAAAAGTATTTGCATATGAGTATATGAGAGTAGCTCGAGATCAAGTATTCTAGTCTAGTTCAGTAAAAATCGAAGTAAATATATTTTTTATTCATCGCAAAACATTTTCTATATTTTTTAGTAATAAGTTCACTGTCAATATAGAAAAAATATCTCAGACATGAGATCAACTGGCGAAAGAAATTCAGCAGGACTCTTTTTTTAATTAACGTATTTATAAATACTTCAAACCGCTACCAAACTTCAAAACTTCAAACCGCTACCAAATTTCACAGAATCACCCGCTGGTCTAATCTGAAGATTGCCTGGTTTCATCAAAATGGCTCCAGTCGTTTTGGAGTCCATAGGGAACACACATACACATATCGATTTTTATATACATACTGTACGACTAGGTTTAGTTAAAATCTAGTTAAAATTAATGTAATATAATGCCCGTTCGCGCGTGTTTAGTTTGCTGCTTCCACTTCCAAATTTTATTAAAAAAATCAAATATAACATAGCCTAGTTTCATTGAAATCTGTTGCATAGATTTTCAATTAAGTCCATTCAAACATACATACAAAGAATTTTATATAATTAGTAAAGATAGTATAGATATATAGTTTTACAATAATTTATGGAAGTCTGCCCGATTTGTTGACATTTATGATTACTGTTCCGCTCCCTTGGGTGGTAGCATGATGACATATAGTCTATAGCCTTCCTCACTAAGCGGGCTATCTAATACAAAAAAAAAAAAAAAATTATCAAATCGGATTAGTTCCGCGTTCAAGCAAACAAATAAACTCTGCCTTTTTATATAGAAATAATGAAAAAATAAGCTTTCACAACGGAATATCACTTACAAAAACGCAACAATCAATATTGTGACAAATGAAAGTTTCATGTGATTTTTTTGAAAAAGTTGTTTAGCGGCTAATTACAGGAAACAAACAGCTACTCACTCACACCAACCACGCAGGAGTATAAGTCGATATGACAATGATTTATCATTGGTCTGTAGACGTAGGTTTGCATATTACGTGACCATATCTGCGCACACGCAGGGTCGTAGATATCCAGGCAATAGGTGGGGCATGTGTGGTTACACGCTTGATGCGCACCCACAATGCTGAAGTCTGTTAATCTACGCGAACTTACGTAGTAAAATTTAGGTTTTATAATCTGGCACACTTCATCAGGAACTTGATTGATGCCTAAAATTTATATTAGTAACCATTATGTAATGTATAAATGCTAATTTATAATTTTAACTTTACTATTTTTTTTATTATTGTTTCAAAATAATGACATTCTCATAAAATACTTTTTTAAAGTACATATACCTACTGATATACATTACTTTTTTCCATAAAAAAGAAACAAACCCGCGAAACTATATTGACATTGTGCTAATTTCAGATAGCAAATGTTATGAAACTTATGAATATGCCTTGAACGATCGAAAGCTAATGCTTCACCACACACTGGATCGTATACGTTTGAACACAATATATCATTACATTCTTCAGGCACAAATGATTCCACTGACTCTACAACAAAAAATTTTAAGTCTATTAAAAAAGAGAAAATATTTGTAACTAAATTTTAATATAAATTTTTGGAATCTTTACATTTTAATATAGCTTAAAAACTTATAATCTTAAAAACATAACAGCTTAGTATTATAAAATATCAGAAAATGTTGTGTATGTACACTAAACAAGTAATAAAAAGCAAATAGTTATGTAAGTTTCAAGAATTTTAATATTTCTACGAAAAAATATACCTTGCGACATACAAAATAATAGTGCAATGAAAAATGTACATCTTTTTAAAGAAGTTATTAAATCCGTGTACATTGTGCAACCATTCTTATACCACTACTCAGTTTTACATTATAATTCCTGAAAAGAACAGCATTTTTATGTTCATTCTTTACGGTTATAATTTAATTAAAATTTTAGTGCATCGTTCTATTCATATTTTAACTTTGTCAGTATTTCCTTTGCTTAGTTTCATGTCATGCTCAATTATAATTTTAATTAACGCTAGATTGTACCTGCGGCTGTACAACCATCTTTTTCTGAAATTATCAAGTAAAATATTTGAAAAAAAAGCCTTATTTTATAAGTAGCTGTAAAGTTTCTCAACTTCACACATTCCCCGTTTTTTAACACCTAAATGGATGTGGTATTAAAGTGTTTGAAGTATGGATTACAAATCTTGAGTGAGAAATACCGACACAAATGAAGCAAGTTAAATAATAGTTTGTATTTAATAAATGTTCATCTATGACAGTGGTAGTCCAGTGGTAACGTGCTTGCTTGGGAAATAAAATCAAGCGGGTTCATATCCTAGGTATCGCACCTCTCTCGAATCATTTTTAACATAACCACTTGTCTCACTGTGAAGGATCTTACAAGTTTCCGAAAGATATGTGAAATTTGCCAATCCGTACTGAGTTAGCGTTGTGGACTATGGCTTAATCCCCCTTGTATTGATGGGAGCTAAAGGAGGAAGGGGGGAAAAAGAGCTGAATACATATGTGCCTACATACAAATGTTCATCTAAAAAATATGCGCATATATTATACAAGAAGAGAAATAATTAATTGGTGTGAATTCGTGCTGTTCAGCGAATAAACATCGCTCGCCCTGCCCATTTCCCAAATTACTTGGGATCGGCGCAGTAAGTCTTTTTCTTCCCCTCTCCCCTATTATTTGTCATCTCATCATTCACCCCTTTCTCTTTCACGTTCTGTCTCACGCAATCTATCCATCTTTTCTTCGGTCTTCCTCTACCTCTCCATCCATCTACATGCATCTCCATCACTCTTCTTATCACATGCGTTCCATTCCTCCTCTTCACATGTCTATAACAACTTAGATGATTTCCTTTCAACTTTTCTGTCATTGGCGATACTTTCAAGCTTCCTCTTATGTACTCATTCCTTATTTTATTCATTGTTGTCACTCCACATATCTATGTTAGCATTCATCATCTCACTCTCATCTCTGCAGCATGCAATCTTCTTTTATCAGTCTTCTGCGCAGCCTAGCATTCCGATCCATACATAAGGACAGGTGTTTATATGGATTTATAGACCTTACTCTTCAACTTAAGGGGCATTCGCAGATCGCTGCGACTTGTCGCCATTTCATCCACCCAGACATGTTCGGTTAATATCGAGATATTCAAGATACCGAAAATCAGAGCAGATTGGTAAGGATATTCCCGAAAGAGTTGTGGGCACTAGACTGGAGAGAATGCTGAAGTCGCAGAATAGGTATTCTGTTTTGCTTCTACTGGGTTGAAGCCAACACTCTCCAGTATTTGTCGCCATTCCTCCAATTTGCTCTCGTATATAGACCATTCTCGACGGCCAGCACAATGTCGTTGGGTAACAGCATGCACCAGGGGGCCTCAACCTGTAATTTTTTCAGCGACTAAACATAACTATCAAAATATAAGATATAAATTAATTGTAAGATTGTATGATGACAAAAGTGAAAATAAGTAGTGCGCAATAAAACTACTTCACTATAAAAAATCTACAGCAAATATGAGAAAAGTAGGAATGTAATTAAATTATTATATACATATTTTGCGTGGAATAATTACTATATACATATTTTGCGTGGAATAATGCGAAAGAAAAACCGCATGAAAACTCGAAAACACGCATTTTCCCAGACATAAGACTAATCTAGATCGATTTATCGTCCCCGAAAACCCCCACATACAGAATTTCAGCGAAATCGTTAGAGCCGTTTCCGAGATCCCCAGTATAAATAAATAAATATACAAGAATTGCACGTTTAAATATATTAGATATGTGTAGTGTATCAACTATCTGGTATCCTTAACACAAGCCTCGTGGCTTACCATGGAACTAGATGGCACTGTGTCCCAACATATTTATTTATTTACTAGCGGCTCACTCTCGCTTCGCCCGGGTTCGCCAAACAAACAAAAACAAATCTCGAGATGAAAAGTAACTAAAATGTTGACCGGGAATATAAGGTACCACCATGAAAAAAATCATTTAAATCGGTTCGACAGTTTCGGAGATTAGCCCGTACAAAGAGACAAACAGACAGAGAAACAAAAAATTTGAATAAAATCTGGATTTGTTCTATTTGTTTTCTTACATCCCCCGACTCGGTTTTTAGCATTTGTTTTTCTATGTACAGACATTCGACCTCCACAGTTTTATTATATGTATAGATTATAATGCTACATTGCACGTAATTAGGAGATAATAATGAATCACTAAAATCTTTTTTTGTTCTACGTATCTTGGCTTGGATCGGAACTCTAATACTAAGCCTATATTATTTAATCCTCGTCTGCCCTACTTTTGAATTTTTTGAACTTATTATTCATTTGTACCCGACTGCGGCGAAGCCTAAACCTTATTTGTTTGACCTTTGTGTATGTATGTATGTGTGTATGATTTATCCAATAGACGTTATTGGGTGCAATTTATGTCCTTGACAAATTTTATCGAAATCTGTTCACCGGTTTAACAAGAGTGAAAAGGTGACTGATAGGTAACTCTCACATTTATAATTTTTTCAATTTGTAAAAACGTTAACAAAAGTAGGTAAATCATTATGTCATAGTATTTACGGAGCATATGTTATTTATGTACATACAAACGTTGCGCAAGGGTGACTTCATTTTATGCTATAAAAATTATATTTTTAATAGCCGTCTTCTTCTATACATATAAATAAGAATAAATTCTAACCGAGTCGAATTTGTACATTAAATATTTTTTGGAAAATCTTATTGAAATAGACATTATTATTGATACAGAGACCGTCTCAGATTTTCATCTGTCTGTCTGTGACGAGAAAACCACTGGACAGATTTTGATGAAATTTGGTATGGTGATAGCTGGTTATCCGTGTAATATATAGGTTACTTTTTGCTGCGGGAAAATATCTCATCTCTTAGAAATATATACTAAACTTTAAAACGTAATTAGAGACGAATCCGAGCGGAGCGAGGGTGAGTCCCTAGTATCTAATATAATTGTAAATTATATGATATCAATTGCACGAGATTTGAATGCCTAAGTTCAAGTTCAAAGCAAGCCGATCTTCTAATTAAGTCTCATCGGCTTAGTTTCAAAGTTCTGACTGATGGTTAACGGTTACCAATACTCGCTTCTTTGTCTTTCTTGAAACTTGTAAGGTTATTTAAGTACAATTATAAGTAATACTAGAGACTCACCCTCGCTCCGCTCGGGTTCGTCCCTACTTACGTTTTAGCGTTTAGTATAGATTTCTCATAGATGAGATATTTTCCCGCAGTAAAAAGTATCCTATATGTTGACCCGGATATCCAGCTATCACCATACCAAATTTCATCAAAATCCCTTCAGTGGTTTTTCTGTGATGCGGTAACAGACAGACAGACAGACAGACAGACAGACAGACAGACAGACAGACAGACAAAAATTCTAAAAACTATAGATTCGGCCTCTGCATCGATAATAATGTCTATTTCAATAAGATTTTCCAAAAAATATTTAATGTACAGATTCGGCTTAGTTACAATTTTATAATATGTATAGATTATCTATAATCTAACAGTTATTGAAATGGCAAAAATATTAGTAACATGGGTTTTTTGGAACAATTCATTTTAAAATAATACTACAATCTGTTAAATTTTGTTGTCAAATCCTTAATTATTGTAATTACAAAAGTATGTTTGCTACTTCGTTCTCATTTCATGAGTAACAGTGCAATGGCTCACGTGGTTTTTTTTGGATAGATATAGTTAATGGGTCGTAGAATGCTATACATATTATTCTGGTATTTTTAACATCCAGTGATTTCTGTAGAAATGTACGTCTATGTTTTATTGTGAAATGCTAGTCTAACAAATCAGACAAACATACATATAATACAACAGTAACTTAGCGAATTCGATGTGCGCGTTTCACGCAAAAAGTACTAAACCATTTTTAACTAAATTTTGTATAGTGATAACTTATTACTCGGATCTATATTTAGGATACCTTTTACTAAATAAAAATCTTTCATTCCCACGGGAAAACACAATAACTGGTTCTAATGAGTCGTTCTTAGAAAACATGTCTAACGTTGGCTAAGTCTTAAGAGATATATCAAACCAATGAACTTGAAAATTGTAGATCTTAATGAGGCATACAGAAAAATCTGCAATAGCATAAGTCTTTCTCTTAAGGTACACTTGCAATAAGTATTCATATCTATTTAAAACGTACCTTTTTTTAATGTTGGGAAATGCATTTACGCATACCACCTGTAAACATACAGGTGGCTATGTGGGCCACCTCCCTGTGTGTTTCCTGGCTTCGCGCACGGCTGAACTGCCGGACGCTACTGTGCCCCCCCCCCCTCTCTCCCTACTACAAGGTACCTAATACCTAGGGACGCAACTAAGCGAAGCGAGGGTAAGTCACTAGTGTTTTATAATTGTAGAATAATTACATGAGAATGTTATGAAATTATAGTAAGAAAATTACAATTGCTTTTAAACGGAGATAGCTGAGACTCAGTATTTTATAGAAATTATTAAGAATATAATTTTTTGCTCAAAATTATGTAAATTGTGGAACCGACTGGCAACTTTATTGGTTTCACACTCTGATAATAAGCTCTTCAAAGATGAAAAATGTAAGAGCTCTCGTCGGCTTATCTCTTTATATGGAGCAAATCCTCTGGGTTCTTTATTGGATAATATAAAAAAAAATTGTATACTAAAGTACTATTTGCTCTTGTCTTGTAAGTAGTGTCTTTATAAAATTTATGTATTATGTGTTTGTTTGAATTCATTTCATTCAATCTTCAATTGTTTACCAACGTCTACAAAAAACATCGGACAAGTGCGAGTCTGACGCGAACACCGCGGGTTCCGTAGCAAGCAACAATAAGTTTATGTTTTGTTTCCACATACTAATTTCTTAGGTCAATAGTAAAATAAAATAATTATTCATGTACGATATTCATTTTATTGACAGCATAAGTTTTAAGTAATATCTACTATGAAATATAAATAAGTTTCTATTTCATAGTATTACTATTTGAAAGATATTTTCCGTAAATCAGAAACTACTCAACATACCTATCCTCGTACTACCTCCTTCAAAATAATTTTCGTTGAAAGATTGAGATTAATGATATTAATATTTCATTGAATGTATGTATTCCTAGTGGTATATAAGATTTAAAAAAAAATAAATGCAGTTATTATTATTTTAAAAAATAAAGAAATGTTTTCTTTGAGTAAATCTTGATAACTTCAATATTTAAGGTACTTTTCTTCCATGTCCCATCAATTTTCCACCCTGTATATGAAGTAACAACATAAGTATACAAATACAGATTGAATAATATTTCTATTAATGTTCTACCATAGAATATTACTACTATCGCAAATATTACTTTTTTCCTAAAATACGTAAAACGTAGCATAAAAATTGAGGTAAGCTGTGAAAAATGTTGATTCGTAATAGTCCTATCGCCCAAAAACGGCGACTCTTCAAACGGGATTAAATTTAAAAATGTCACTTTCGCATTTTCTTCTGTAATTACAATTTATTTTAAAGGGACGAATTCTTTCGAAAGATGAAAACTGTTTAAAATAAATACGAATTATGTAATTAATTTGCAATATTATATTTATTTATGCGTTAAATATAAAAATGTGTGCTAATAAAAACAATATTTCCAAAGTATACTAAGACGTGGCAATAATAAACCTTTAAAAATCTGCGTAGGAGTACTTAAACGTAGGAAAAAAGGAATACTTTTATAGGTTATCGATACTACATACTCGTAGGTATATGATGGTAAATGAAGCAAAAAGACGATGTGCGCAAATTGAACCTAACGAGGTCGTCCATCTTCCTCTATATTTTAAATATTTGTACCAAGTATGTTTGGAAAATTAAAGTCTTTACGATATACACGCGCCGTATGTATACTCGTATATACGACGCCACTGAATAGGGTTAGAACATTATCGCACTGTGGGTGTCCCTGGGAAGTTATAATCTGACCTATATATAAAGGGTAAAGAGGGTCGGTATATTATTACACATAGAAATTTCGGAACACGATGTAAAAATATTAAATTTAACTAAGAATGACAACCATAATTTTATTCATCATTTTTAGGGTTCCGTAGTCAACAAGGAACCCTTATAGTTTCCGTCCGACTGTCCGCCGCAGCTTAGCTCAGAGACTCTTAGTATCTACTAGAAAGCTATTATTTGGCATTTATATTAGTCACGCCGACAAAGTCGTAAAATAAAATCTTGAAAGAAAATCTTTTTCAGGGTACCTCCTCTACACGTAAAGTGGGGATGTTTTATTTTCGTCTACCCCATGGTATGGGGTGTCGTTGGATAGGTCTATCAAAAATATTGCGGGTTTGTGACAACAATTTTTCGAATAAGGGATCCGTTTGTGAAATATTAAGCTTTAAAGTGCTAATGTTTGTTAGAGTCAAGTGTCCCAATGTTTAATTTTTAACCGACTTCCAAAAAGGAGGAGGTTCTCAATTCGTCGGAATCTTTTTTTGATATGTGAAAATAAAAACATAGTACAATAAATATAACGAAGTTGATAGAAAAACGTATCACAGCTGAGTAGGCTTTACAAGTTTACGAGTAAACTTAATAGTATCGAGTATAAATGTACTTGTTACTATAAACCGTTAACGTTAAATGATCATACTATGAAACAACAAAAAGCTCTCTTCTTAGTCCGCATTATTGTGATGGGCAACTACGGAACCCTACATTGCGCGGGGCACGACACGCACTTGGCCGGTTTTTATGTATGTTTTTCATATTAAATTTAATTAACGTGGTAATTAAGATAGAGTGCGGTATAGAATAACAATATATAATATGTTTTTTCAAAATACTTGCTAAAATAGGAGAGAATTTTTTTCGTGAATGAAGAAGCGTAAAAGTGAAACTAAGTAAAACTAAATTAGGTGTATTCCAATGTGGAGTTATTTTTATGAGGTAGAGAATTAAATCGATACTAATATATAAAGTTGAACAGTTTGTTTGTTTGAACGAGCTAATTCGTGGATCTACGGGTCTTTTTTTTGCATTATGTAGAGCCTAAGATACGAGAACTCGATCAATATACGGGAGCGTAATTACGTAAAATTAAAAAACGTGGGTGCAGCCGAGTGAAAACGCAGGTGTATTAATATATTGATGTCATGATCTATTAGCGTATGACAGATTTTAAATCGGCATCTCTTTTATTAAAAAAAAACTTTATCCTTTTAACAACACGTAGAAATGTGTATGAATTTATATAATACTTACACCAAGCGAAATTTTAGGCACAACTGGCTGTGTCGTGTCGAATTTGTAAATAGAGCAATTTTAACATTGCACAAAACCTTAAATTTTCGTATACATAATAACATAGCTTGAAATTACTTTATTTAGAGTTTGTGAACAAGTTATTACTTGTTTTAGAAGTGAACGTCAAAAGAACTTGCGAGATTTTAACTATCGGTGCTAATTATGGAAAATGTCTGCTTGTGTCATACTGTAACAACATTTTGTGCCAAATAAATTATTATTATTGCAAAATACTAGCGCCTTAAATGTTCTCGCCCTTAATTTAATCAAAATGAAAATTCATCTATTCAATATTTTAGAAATTATTAGGTGTTTATTACTTACTGAAAACTCTATCAGCAGTTCACGAAAAAATACCTCAGCACTAAGAAAAACTGCTGAAAGAAACTCTGTGAGAGTATAATTTTTTTTATAAAAAAAAAATAAGTACAGTTTTGAACCAACATTGAAATAACCTGGAGGCGATCACATCTTTTTCAAGTGTGCTTTTTTCTAGCCATAGAAGATTTTTGAAAATTTTCTAAGATCTTGTTGCAAAAACATATATGTGTGTATGTACATACTACATAAGTACATACATATGTAACTTGTACACTATACACATATACACATTAGTACATTGTTCATAAAAAGAAATACCGATTTTTAGGTAGTGCAAGTTTCTATTTGCTTCTGGTATTAATAACGAATATAAAGGCTATTTCAATAATGATTTTAAATATGATTGTTCAACGAATTTAATATTATAATTATTTTAGTAGGCATTGATATATGGGATTAATACCTAATACGGAAGAGACTGTCATTTTCCAAAATTGCTATATGTAATATATTTAAACGAGCAATTCTTGTATATTTATATCTTTATTTGTTTATTTATTTATACCGGCGATCTCGGAAACAGCTTTAACTATTTCGCTGAAATTTGGTTTGCGGGGGCGAAAAATCAATCTAGATTAGTCTTATATCTGGGAAAACGCGTGTTTTTCATTTTTCACGCGTTTCTTCTGCATTATTCTACGCCGAATATGTTCGATAATTTCTTACACTCAGGCATAAGCATGTGATCAAGCGACCAAGGTGCAAGATTAACAATCATACATAGGTGTGTCCGAATTCGAATCTCGATCGGATACAAAGTTTTACTTTTTTTTTGTATTTATTCAAGTTTTTTTATCTAAAAAATACGATATAACAAAAAAGAACTCCGAGCGAATCTCGGTCGCCTAGGTACTTTTATAATAAAACATGATATTATAATTTAGAGAATTTAATTTTATCATTATAGTAACGATATGTACTCGTATGTATGTATGTGACATGAAATTGTTGAAGTAAACAATTCCATATATCAATTGGCATATTGTAATTTATTGACCAAATAATATATTTGAATTTTGTAAAACTTGTTATATCGTTTATATTCAAAGTGATTTGTGGCTATTGTACACATAACATTTGTCCTCTGCAAATATAATCAAACCTAACTTGCCCCAAATACATAAACAGATTCGTGTCCAACACATATTGCATTAACAACAAGCTTTGGTATACATTTTACTCGTGGTCCCTTAACCGCCGATTTTATTTGTTCTTTTCTTTATCACATTTCTGTTTGTGGTCTTATCTATACGATTCTTTGTTTTTAGTATAGAAACATTTATTTGGCCGGTGGGCTGAAATAAGATGACATTCTACCATCACCTCTATCTTCTATCTTCTGTAGTTATTAGTAGTGGTATTCAGCCCTTTTTAACGTCCCACTGCTGGGCACGGGCCTCCCTTCAATACGAGGGGAATCAGGCCATAGTTCACCATGCTGGCCAAGTGCGGATTGGCGGACTATATGTATCTTCTGTACATATATAAAATTCTGAGTTGAATCTGTACATTAAATATTTTTTAGAAAATCTTATTGA
The DNA here is from genome assembly GCA_905404265.1 of Fabriciana adippe. Lineage (NCBI taxonomy): Eukaryota > Metazoa > Arthropoda > Insecta > Lepidoptera > Nymphalidae > Fabriciana > Fabriciana adippe. Next base: position 8,007,231 of record FR989984.1, on the reverse strand, counting down.
AATAGTCGTTATATCGGCGGCCGAATATACAGAAGCCGAATCTATAGTTTTTAGAATTTTTGTCTGTTTGTCTGTCTGGAAACGCATCACGAGAAAACTACTGGACAGACTGATGAAATTTGGTATGTTGATAGCTGACTATACGGTTCAATATATAGGATAATTTTTACTGCGGGAAAATATCTCATCTCTGAGAAATCTATACTAAACGTTAAAATGTAACTAGGGACGAACCTGAGCGGAGCGAGGGTAAGTCGCTAGTCGTTAATAACAAAAATATGTATATGGAAAGGATATAATATGCGCTATGTGGTCAGTATTTTATCCTATTGATTTTTTTATTCTCTATAAGCGATATCGTTCGTAGAGAGCCACCTTATACAGTTTACATCTATTAATAAAATAAAATGTCGGATAAGAACAATAACATTTTTTAGATTATGCAAACATATCACGCTGTCGTCTTGTTATAAGGCTCAGTCATTAATTTGGTTGAAGTGAAGGCTGGTCGCTAGGTTATTAGTAAATCTGTTCTGTTTTTGATGAAATCTTTTAGAATTATCCGTCAGGGTTGCCGTCAAAATGCTTGTATTGATTATATAGATTTAAGATTTTCCGCTGAAGCATGGAGCTTCGTAGTACGTAGTGATAAGTTTGGCTTAAATTAAAAAACAATAGTCAATACCTTCTTTGTGTTTCATAAGACTAAAGTACCATTTTTTCAATTGAATCGCGTCTTTGATTGCAAGAAAACAACGAACAACGTTGATTTGGTGTGTAGAGAAATACATACAATCTATGTACATTGTCGTGATTTTAGAATTTAGATGCATCTCACATGAATGACAAAAGTTATAAAATATTGCTATAGCATATGAAGGCATTGGAGTTTTCATTTGTTACGACTTATAGCGTTATAAAATATGCACCTACTACAAATTTATTGTCAGTAACCTACGAGTATATTGACGTAAGACGTCGTTCCCCAGTTTCGTGTTTTAAAATAAAATAAATGCAATTTTAAAATAAAGTCAATGAATATTAAATTTTAGGTGCTGCCAAAATTTATATACATATTAATTTATTTCGTGTATCTATCTCGGAAACGACTCTAACTGGATTTGGATATTTAATTTTTTATTGCAAATTTTGTATTTAGATAAGGTTTTGCTCTTTAAGTTTATCCATATATAGATTTTTTTTTTAAAAGCCGCAATTTTTATGTTTATTCCGTAAAACACAATTTTACAAAATGCCAAGTGAAACTATAGAAATAGAAGGCCTCAAAATATTATTTGTATCATTTTATGTAAGTAAATATATTGATTGTGCTAAAATTTTGTGTTAAAAGTCTTAGAGTGAAAACTAAGTAGAATAACTTGATGCGAAGTGGCTGCCATATATTGTTACGCCCTTGGGTTCTAGTATCCTATATTAAAGCTTAATACAATGTATTAATACAATGTCACTTGCAATATAAATAGCCATAAAGAGCAGTTTACATTTTTGTGACGCTTTCTGTGTGCGTAACGACTTAATTTAAATAAGCACTATATTTTATAACTATTTCGATTAACATTTTTACTTCACTTTACTATACTTGTTCGTATTTTTCTTCGTCTTTAATTAACTACAAACTCATATTGAATTCTGGATAATCTGTCAGACCTTAATTAATTAAACAAAGAATATGCTATTAAAATAAGATATTTTAGTTTTTTTAGGGAAGGTGGTTGTCTCGTTCCCATTCTTGGCGATTTCTTATTAAATAACGATTGGTAACTATTTTGATAATTATTTTTAAGAATGGTACAGGAGTACTATTTTGATGTAAGAACTTTCTACATTCTGTATATTACTTACTAGCGACCCGTCTTGACCTCGCTCAGACACGCCATTCGTTTTTTTCAATATCCTACGACAAACACTATATTATTATCTTGTACTATATTATTATACTAGCAGAACCCGCGGCTTCGCCCGCGATCAAACTATGAAAAAAAAAACTTTTTCGCAATACATACTTTATTATTTGCAAAAATAAGTTCGTGTTTCATATTATTTCTTTAAGATATTGTTTAAAACAAATTTAATTTTAGCGTAGGTATATTCTGTAAATAAATTTATATTTTAGGTATTTAGCAAGCTCCACTGCCTCTATTTTTTGTACATTTTTCTACTCCATCTTTCTAAAGTAAGAGTAAGAGAGCAATGATACAACTCGCATACAAAGTTTAGGACTTTAAAATCATGTAACTCGGCTAATATGGGCTTTTTAATTAACATACTAACAGGCTAACATCTATGTTATTTTTAAAGACTTCACGAACATCCATCTTTTTAAGTTACATAATATATAAAGTGCCGCAAATACATTGGCCGCTCTAATGTTTAATGAATTACACTCTAATTCCGTTACATAACTTAGGGAGTCTTCTTCATTACAGGTATGCTAACCTTCATTGAGAGGATATAGATAACAGGATACTATCTACCTAGCTTTTCTTTTTCGCGCTCTAGGTCTGTTATAGTTGTAATTGCTGTGGCCAGCCGAGAAGTTATACATAATTTTTCTTTGGAATCGGAATAATTTCTGTTCTCTACTTTATGTCCCACACCGTAAGTGTGTCCCTACGGAAAACTCGAACCATGTTATTCTATTTAAATATATTCAACCAACTCCAACTTCACCGCCTAGTTTTACCCCCTTAGGGGCTGAATTTTGAAAAATTCTAAAAAACATATTTATATAATTGTATTAATAAAGAACATTTATACCAAATTTCATATAATTCTGATTATAAACAATTTTTTCCCCATATAAACAGCACATACCCCTTTTATCCTTTTAAGGGATGGATTTTGAAAGAATAATAATATTTGTATCGTTTTATTTTTCATTTTAAAAGTAAACACCACTTTCCTTGCATTAATTACAGAGTTTCATACGAACTTTCATCCCCCATTTTACCCCTTATGGGATTGAATTTTGAAAAATGCTAAAACACATACTTATTTAATTATATTGAAGAACATTAATACCAAGTTTCAAGTAATTCTGTTCATAAATAATTTTTTGCCCATATAAACTTTATTACCCCCTTTTACCCATTTAATGGATGAATTTTCGAAAAACTGAAATCAAAATATTTTTTATATTTTATCTTAAAGCTAAATACCACTTTGTATGTATCTCACATTAAAAATGACAGAGTTACATACAAACTTTAATCCCCTATTTTACCCATTTAGGGGATGAATTTCGAAAAATCCTTTCTTAGCGGACGCCTACATCATATAAGAAATATGCCCTCCAAATTTCACGTTTCTACGACCAGCGGTTTAGGCTGTACGTTGATCGATCAGTCAGTCAAGACAAAGCATTTTATGTATATATAGATTATATAGGCTATTTTTTTAAATCCGTTCAATAGTTTTTACGTAAATAAGTAAAACATCTAAATATTTTATTAGTAGAATTGTGATAAAAAACCTATATATTTCTCATCTTTACTTAGCTATTGAGACATAACATAAATAACTCCTTGTCGTGAACAACCAAGCGAGACACATTCATCCGTCATCTGTCGACGCAGTATTTATAATTAACATTTTATAAATTTGACCGGCTTTCATGCCAACGACAGAAATATTAAATGAAATTATTGAAAAAACCGATCCATAAATAGAAATGACTTATTCTTTTTTAGATTGAGTTCAAAACGCTTTCGTTATTAGAAGTAAGTAGCTCCTATATTTGCCGTAGGTCACTACTATCACTTTATTCTTTCTTTATTCATTGCTATATATTAAAGTAATTTTTGACTGACTTCAAAAAGGATGAGTGGTGTCAGTTCAGCTGTATTTTTGTTATTTTGTGCATCTGCTATGCGGTAGCCCACCACTAATTACAGAATAATAACTTTAAAGTCTGTGTACATTTTGAGTAAAAAAAAAACTGACTTCCAGACACTAAAGGGTAACAAACAACTGAACGGGAGTTTTCATTTACTACAGACACCTAATCAGATATTTTCGAAGTCGGTGCTAGCCGAAAAATTGTTATCATCAATATTAAGTATAAACGACTTACCCTCACTTCGCTCGCGTGCCTCCCTAGATGTCTGACAGTAGACTATGAGTTGCTCAAATTCATCTGTATAATAAATTTCATCTCAATCAATCCAGCTATTTCAGCTTCAAGGACTAACAAACGTACATACATACATACAAACTTTCGCAATCTTCATAGATTAATTATTTTATTATTTCTGTTCCCATATACTGTGTCGTGGTATACTTTTTATAGTGTAAATAAAGTCTTCTTTCTTTCTTAATAAAAAACGTGTCAAAATTAGTATAAAAATAGATCTGTATTATCTACATATGGAAAAAGCAACTGTAATTACGACGAGTGGCAGATTTCTATATTATTTAATTGTTGTGCTTTTAACTTGGCAAAATCTCCTGTGCATTACAAATGCAGTGAAATATGACAGCTATTAACACAATATCTATTGAACGTTTGCTGCGAATTTTCATTGAGAGCCTTCCTCGACCCAGCGAACCGTTCACTGAAAATGCACGCTATTGTCTGCTTTACGTAGGTAACCTTTTCACGAATTTAAAATTCGATGTTACCTTTCCAATGTAATATATTGAATAGGTACCCGACTGATATACAATAATGTTTACAAATTACCAGCGAAGGGAAATATATAAATTATATTAGTGACTAGCGACTCACGCTTGCTTCGCTCGCGTTCGTCCCTAGGTACACTTTCACTGTTAGCAGCTATGTTTATAAATAGTAGCTTGCTACTTCTAACATATTCATTTAAATTATATAGCGATTTACCCTCGCTTCGCTCGGGTGCGTACGCCGTACGCGAATTTTGTTCACAATTTTATGGATTTTAATTTTTTTTCGCGGAACCCTGATTATTTTTCTAAAATAAAAGTAACCTAAGTTACTCCTTATAATATTAGCTATCTGCCAGTGAAAACCCCGTTAAAATCGGTCCAGCCGTTTCGGAGATTAGCCGGAACAAACAGACAGACAGACAGACAAAAATTGTAAAAAATATTGTTTTGATGTATGTACCGTGTATACATTCATATGCATTTAGTAAAAAGCGGTTATTTTAATATTACAAACAGACACTTCAATTTTATTTATCTGTATGGATTAATTAGCAATGCTTATATGATACTTGCAATGTGCTTAGAGAGGTGACTTACAATTAGTTAAACAGTTTAGTCTACTGGATAGTGTACAATGTACTTACATATGCTGGACCTTGTTATAATAGAGTGTGAATGCAAGAGCATGTAATCGTAGGTACTAAATACAATTTACAGTAGAAAAAAATCAGTTGTGTCATGTATTTTCATATACGAAAATGTACTTCTTCGTTCCTTCCAGTGTGAGTAAATATTTTACGTGGCTCTTTGATGTCGACTGAAAACTAATGCGCCTTTATTATGTCAAACTAATATTGTGTAGGAGGCTGCTGCCTCAGTGTTTGTTATATTTTTCATTAGGCTATATTATAAATATGTTTTCTCTGTATTATTTAGAGACAAAATTTGTCATCTGTATGTCTTGGAAAGAAACCAAAGGCAACTTTTCATTTTCAAAATAAAAACTTGCCTTAGAAACCCAATGTGCATTGTCTCGAAATTTAAACGTACCTAAACTTCTAAATAATCTTTAAAGTAATTTTTCCATCGTTGTTGGTGAAACTTTTCTTAAATTTTGCTCCCTTTAAAGTACGCCAGTAAACCTTTCTACTTATTTAATATCTCAGCTATACATTCTATTTGATTTTACGTAAAAGGTCATGAGTAAGCAATATAAAAAGAAATAAACCAAGGTACATATTCGAAATTTTAAGTACATATCTTAATAAAATTACATATTTTGTTGTTAGCGTATGTTTAGCGTATGTCGCTTAAATGTTTCTAGTTACTTTTGTACGATATATTTTTTAATATACCCTTAATTTCTGGAACAGCTTAAATGAATTCAACGAGAATTTTACTGATAGACTAGCTGCTTTCCCTCGCTTCGCTCGGGTTCGCCTCTAGACAAACAAAAACAAATGTACCCCATGGGAACCGTACATTTTTCCGGAATAAAAAGTAGCCTATTTGTTATTCTGATGTATGAACTATATTCATTAAAATCCAATCAGTAGTTTTTGTGTACTAAGCTGTATAAGTTACTATAGTTTTTTGACTATCCCACGGGAACTCTTTAATTTTCCGGGATAAAAAGTATCTTAAATGTTGACCGGGATATAAGGTACCACCATGCAAAATTCCATTTAAATCGGTGTTACAGTTTCGGAGATTAGCCCATACAAGCAGACAAACAGATAAACAGAGAAACAAAAAATTAAAAAAAAAACTGGAATTGTTCTATTTATCTTCTTACATCCCCCTGACTCGGTTTGTAGCATTTTTTTCTACGTACAGACATTCGACCTCTACAGTTTTATTATATGTATAAATAGTCGATTCGAGTCAACTGCCACGGCGGTGTAGTGGCTAGCATGTACGGCTGCACACCCAAAGGTCCTGGGTTCGAGTCCCGGGTCGGGCCAAGTTTAGTTATTGAGTCTTTCTGTCTAGTAAGCCTCAGTAGCAGCCCGGAGTTGGGAAGTTGGCGGTGTTTCACCCCCGTGCCTCGGAGAGCACGTAAAGCCGTCGGTCATGCGCCTTAACTCTCACCGGTCGTGTCGAATAGTCGTTCCACCGGAGTATGAGAGTGACAGGAATAGAGAGTGCACTTCTGTCTGCGCGTACATTTGTGCACTATAATATATCTCCTGCGCAGTTGGCTAGTCTTAATGAGATTGGCCGCCGTGGCCGGAATCGGTCAGGAGGACATCATCAAATAGTCGATTTTATCGAAAGTGCCATATGCTGATTTCAATCCCGGGTAAAAAGAGTCGTAGTAGAAGATAGAGCTTTTCGTAATTTTCTCGGGCCATAAATAGCAGTTACGTAAAACAGACAATTCAAAAAACCTACAAACATATCAAAACTAATCTGAGTACAAACCAACAGAAAAATTACAAATTTAATACATAATGAAGTGAAAATACGTTTAATTCTAAGATAGGTACCGTAAAATCATAAATGGAATGTGTGACGCAGATTCTCTTTACGTAAATTGTTTAAAATATTCGCTCCAACCATTATTATGAGGAGAAATGATTAATGTGTCGTGTCGTAAAAGAAATCTACGGTGAAACGATGCATGATTCGAGACGGTTTATTTCAGAGGATATTAAATTTAAATACATTATGTATAAAGACATTTTATGTCTTGCGTGACGTGTGACATCGGCGTATTAAGGAAAGTGATTTAGAATTTGTATATGAGCATAATTAGGATAAGAATGTATTTAGCCCTTTTTAACGTCTTCCTTCAATGCGAGGGGGATCAGGTCATAAATCCACCACGCTGGCCAAATGCGGGTTGGCGGACTTCACATGTTTTTCGAAAACTTGCTGTTTATCTAAGATATGTAGAGTGAGAAAATTTTCACCATGTTTTCCTTCACCGTAAGGTAAGCGGTAATCATGTTGGAAATGATTCGCACATGAAAATATCATGGGTGTATCAGACCAGGAGTTAAACCCGCTTCTCGGGGTTAGCGAAAGCGCGTTATCACTGGGCTGCCATTGCCTTTTTAGAGTAGAATAATGTAAAATTTATAAACGCTCTATAATTTTTATTCTCTTCCTATTGATGAGTAATTTAAAGTATGACTTTAAGTTTGATGACTTTAAGTTGATGAGTAATTTAAAGTATGACTTTAAGTTTGAATTTCCTTAATTATTTCTAAATATTCTGGACAATCATTCTCTATACTCTCTATGTAATTCTTCCTTGACCCGGAAAAATAAAAAAGAATAAACAGTTTAGTAATTTAAGCCCACGTTATTCTTTTATTATTTTTCTAGGAAAATTAATGTTTAAAGAAAATATTTTAATTTCAAACAAGCTTACAAAAGCAAAATTATACAATCAAAAACTCTCAATCAATATGACATATCTGGTAGCGAATACTTTGATGAGGGTCGAGCTGTCTCATGATTAATTTATTACCAAAATTGGAGAATTTGATAATAACTACCGTTTGGCTTTATATTAAATAGTTTATATATTGTATTTCAATTGTAAATCTTGGAATTTAATATTTCAAGCAACTGTAATTAAGTGTTTTAAGTAAAATGAAGAATTCATTAAATATAATAAACTTTAAAACCACTAATTACTTGTAAATTAGTTTATGCATATCAGAGGCACAGATTCGTATAGTAATTTGTTTTAGGTAATGAACACGAAATGAACGTATTACGTAACACAGGCTAAAACTAATTTAATTTATTTATAAGCTTGTATAAATTAACATACTCGTAGTATATATTTTATATACGTAATATTTATTTTTTTATGTATTTGCTATGCTATACTCTGCAATATTGACTACATGTTTGGCTCAGTTTGTAGTGACCCTACTTGTTGTGCCAGCGGTCGCGGTTTCGAGTCCCGCTGGGGGCATTCATTTGTGTGATGAGCACAAATGTTTGAACGCCAGTCATGGGTCAGTTATATTTATAATACGTATGTATTTAAAGTTATATATGTGCAGTATATCAACTATCTGGTATCCATAACACAAGCCTCGTAGCTTAGCATAAAACTAGATCGTGTTGTGTGTTAATGCCCCAACATATTTATTTGTTCTATTTATGTGTAGCTGTGTCTGTCTCTTTTACCTTCATTTATTAACTAGCAATTCAATAATGGAGATAGTAAAATTAAATAGACTAGTGTACGCTCAGTGGTTGAAATTCGAGCATAATAATTTTTTTATTGATAACAATAAAGCTCTTTAATAGGTACTATATAAAAAAAGAAAAGAAAATCGGTTGAAAAACAAAGGAGAAAAAGGTACTTAACTTTTTTACATAACATATAAAAATAACCTTGTGCAATATATGAATTTACTATATTTATTCAAGATTCATTACAGTCCGTTCTATATTACCTTTTATTGAAACATGATACATGAACCGTAGTAATAGGTTGTAAAAGCCAGCTTTGACCAAGTCCTGTATTCATTTCGAACGAGCATATCAAAATGTATATTGCCTGCACGGATATTACTAGGCCCAATGTTGATAGCTAAAGGCTTATTTGCATATTTGATTTAGCAGATACTGTTCAAATAAATGGTCACTTTAGTATTCAGTGCAAAGCGACGACGTAAATATTGGGCAGTGCTAGTTCCAGGGTTTGATTAAACCTAAGGATTATAATCTATACATATATGTAATAAAACTGTAGAGGTCGAATGTCAGTACATAGAAAAAAATGCTAAAAACCGAGCCAGGGCGATGTAAGAAGAGAAATAGAACAAATCCAGATATTTTCAATTTTTTTGCTTCTCTGTCTGTTTGTCTTTTTGTACGGGCTAATCTCTGAAACTGTTGGACCGATTTAAATGAAAGTTTGCATGGTGATACCTTATATCCTCGGTCAACATTTTAGATACTTTTCACCCCGGAAAATTAGAGTTCCCGTGGGATAGTTAAAAAACTATAGTAACTTATACAGCTTAGTACACAAAAACTACTGATTGGATTTTAGAGATACCTTACAATAATAGTTCATACATTAGAATTGTTATTCTAATGTATGAACTATTATTGTTTGTTAACAGGCTACATTTTATCCCGGAAAAATGTACGGTCGCCGTGGAATAGATTTGTTTTTTTTTGGCGAGGGTGAGCCGCTAGTTTATTATTAAAATTTATATATAGGTACATTGTGTAAATTTTCGGCTGCTACTAGCTAACTAAAACCACTAATAACTTAAAAATCGTTAAAAAACACAAAACCATTTTCCAGTTTAATTTAAGGAAAGTTTTAAATGATGCTTTTCATGAAAATTACTTTTTTTGTCATTTATTGCAGTATCAGTCTGTGATTTGCTATGTTTGTTAAATCAAAGGTGATGAATTTGAATCCTATTCGAATGTATTAACTGTACTCATTAGAAATTAGTTTTTAGGTTCCAACTCCTTAATTCTGTTGCTAAAATAAAGAGATTGATGAATAGTTCTTATTTTGTGGTTAGGTAAGTATCTTTTCTTTTGTGTAAAATAATGTTTAACATATTTTTTATTTAATTACTGCTTGCATTACATTTAAATACGGAACGCTAATGTTCGATTAAATCAAGCCTTTTTAAAAATTATCAGCTATCTTCTTTTATTACGCATATTTCGAGATCGGCTTCTTTTACAAGTTTCTAAAATTTTGTTACAAATACATACCATAGTTTCACTTTAGTTGCGCAAGTAAATGCACCCATATAGGTTGTTGAGATACTCGTTTTGTATTTAGTCCTGTATTCAGCCCTTTTTAAAATCCCTCTGCTGGGCACGGGCTTCCCTTTAATACGAGAAGCCTCCCTTTAATCCACTACACTGGTCTAGTATAGGTTGGCGGACTCCACATATCATTCAAAAATTTGCAAGGTTTTCGAAATCTTTCGAAAACTCTCAGATATGCAGGTTTCCTTACCATATGTACCTTCACCGTAAGACAAGTCGTAATCATGTTGGAAATGATTCACACATGAAAATATCAGAGGTACGAGACCGGGATTGAAACCTGCTTCACTTGGTTTCCCAAGCAAGCGCGTTACTGAGCTACCACTGCCTTACGTTTTATAAATGCATTTTTTTATAAAGCGTGTCGCATTAATTGGAAATAGTTACTTTTTAATACAGGATCAAAAAAATATGTGACAATGATTTTTAACTCATCTCGAAAATCATCATCTACATCAGTTGACCGGGTCATTTCGATCGGTAGTTGGATTTAAGTGAATAAGTGGCCTATTTCCGTACGTACGATTAGACTCTAAACGGTTAAATTGGACGAGAATATTTGCACGATTTAACATTGCACGCTATATTAGATTGAACGCCTTAATTGCATGCTCCATACTTTTATAAAAGGCATAAAATGAAAATGACACTGTATTTTATTCTAATGGAAATAGAAAAAATATAGTATTAGCAAAGATTAAAATCGATAGATGCGCAATGCTCTGCTTACCAAATTTTTCCGTGTTTATGTTTGTTCGGTAAATTTTTTAGATACAATGTTTAACTTTTAAAGAAATTATAAAACTCCTTAAAATATGTAAATGTATGTCATGCAGTGTTTGCAAACGATTGATGCTGGATAATTGAGCTCAGTCATCTCTGCGATCTTCATGACATCACGGTACGCTTTTAAAATTAATTATTAATAAAAATAAAAATTATATTATTATTCATTAAGTCTCGCCACAAGTCTATAGGACATTAGACAATAAGACGAGATGTCAACTGACATGAAATGATGATTATTAACTTTACATTGTTAAACAATATATTCACGACTAGCGACTAACCCACGCTTCGCTAGGGTTCGTCCCTAGGTTACTTTTCCAAACAAAATTTCACCCTCATTTTCACCCCCTTAAGAGATGGTTTCTGGGATAAAAACTATACTATGTCCTTCCCAGGGTCTCAAACTATCTTTTTACCAAATTTTATCAAAATCGGTTCATTAGTTTCGGAGCAACAAATTTTTCCTCTTTATAATATTAGAATAGAAGAATAGATGCGAGTAGGTATAATATGTACATAAGCATATGTATGTATTTTTGATATAGGAAAAGTATTAACAATATACCAATACATATCCATATATTATGGATTTTTATTATTATTCTATAAAAACGACGTGAAGAAGGGCTGTGGATTACAATAAAGTTTTCACGTCGCAATGCTGAAATGCTATTCCATTGAAAAACTGGTATCAGGTAAAACTTTTTTGGAGGCGATCTTTTCAGAGTCGTATCTACAGCGGCCAGCAGGCTTATCGAATAAAAACACGAATACGTTCTACGTCTGATTAATGATATTTTTTATTATTCTTATGGGCGGGCTCTTGGATTTTATATATACGAGAATATACGAGTACGTAAACTTATTGTTATGATGCCAATATTGATTTTAGAAAGTCCACTTGTCTAAAGGCCAGCTTGGTTAACGAGATTCTAGTGAAATTTGCGACTCGCACTTAACTATTTTTTTAATTTCGCATTTACAAACGTAATTAATTTTAAATTGAACTTTCTTAAATTAGTTTGGTTAGGTTTATAATTTCTACATCTACGACGCAACGGTGGCAGAGAGAGCACTTAAAATAATTAATTTGCTGAATATCATAGAATAGCAGTGCCGTACGGAACATATTGTTACTGCTAGCGAGTTGCTACAGAGTGTGGGTGGTTTACAAAAGCCATGTTTTACAACCACCACAATGGTACCTAACAACAATGCTAATGTAATGCAATTCAAGCTCGACCTACCTTATTGTGGATGTATGATTGAAAATACTATGTATGTTTATTAATTTTATCAAAATTAATTTTAGTTTTAATTTTTGAAAAGTTTAATTAATATGTTTTTTGGTTTTAGTTTTTACTATGAATGGTGAATATATATTTGTACATTTTATCCAATATTATTATGTATGCATATTATGTTTTCATATCTTTTTTATAACTCAGCTCAGCTTGATCAGTTACGTTTTAACGCTTAATATGGAATAAATAGACTTTATATATTATATATACATACATAGGTATGATGAGTCGTTGTTGTATTATAACCCGTTGGAATGAAATAACTTCCCGCAGTAAAAAGTAGCTTATGTCACTCTTCAGCCCTCCAACTATCTCCATACAAAAAACCACGCCAACTCGTCACTCAGTTTCGACGTGAAAGAAAGACAAACAAACAAACAAGCGAGTGAGTGAACGAATGAACAAACAAAAAAAACATATTTTCACATTTATAATATTAAAAATATGGATTATAACAAAAAATCCACAGTTCTTTGATTAGATTAGTATAAGAACGCATCAATTACTTTATACTTATAGGGAAGTTAGACTGAACTGGACAATCCCTTGCCCTTGTTGAATTATCTAACTCTAGCTCTTTGTTCTTGTTATTATAGTGTTTACGATAATAGCACAGATCATATAATACTATACTAGATAATAGATTTATGACATCAAATAACTCCTAATTTAATATTCCTTTAAAAGTCATGGTTGTAATATTAAAAATAATTTAATATTCTGTTTTAAAAAAGGTACAAAACCGGAGTTCTATAGTCAAAAGTTCATGACGTGGTTGAGCGGAGTTACAAATTACAATCTGCATATATCATACATACTTATTTAGAGCAGCTCCCAAGAGGAAATGTTTTATTTTGGCGTACGAGTTTTACATATACAAAGTGGCAGTCAAAATATAACTTTACCTACGAGAAACGTTAACTAAATATACATATATGAGATTGATACACAATTTTCCCGAAAATTGTAAGACTTCATACGATGTTATGTTTTTTGCTTCTGTCAAAACATGCGGGTTAAGACAAAAGGTCTGGTTTACTATCGTAGAAGAATAAAAATTTTACAAAATGTATTTAAATGACAAATTTAACTGGATTATGAAATCACTAGCGACTCACCTTCGCTTTGGTCAGGTTCATAAGTACGTTTAAACGGTTAGTATGGAATAGATAGGCTATATATTATTATATGATATATGTATGTTCCTGAGACTAGCGAGTTCAAACAAACTAACAAATTTAGCTTCTTTATAATATGAGTATAGAAAATAATAAATAAGTTATTGGACTACTATTATAAATGTAAAAGTTCTAATATGTATGTATGTGTTTGTTAGTCCTTCTCGCTGAAATTGTTATATGGATTTTGTTGAAATTTGCTATACAAATAGACAGACTATGACGTTGTCTACTGCAGTACACCCAAGGAGGTTCGCGGAATCGAATGTCAGTAAATATTTTAAATAAAAAATGTTGAAATCATTTTTGTAAAATTGTGGGTAGGCACTGTCTGTAACAATATAACGCTTTTGAGACGTCTAAAACCTTAGTTTCTCCCATGACCATAATTGCTGTAAAGTAAAAAACATCAAAATAAATCTGCGAAATAATCCGAAAAAATAGTTTTATTTAAAACTAGCAAGGAACTAGGAAAACAAAACAAATCTATCCCACGGGAATCGTAAATATTTCCGGTATAAGATATCAGTATGCCAAATTTAACTAAATTAGGCGCATAAGTTGTTGTGTACTAAGCTGTATAAGTTACTATAGTTTTTAACTATCCCACGGGAACTCTTTAATTTTCCGGGATGAAAAGTATTTAAAATATTGACCGGGGATATAAGGTACCACCATGCAAAATTTCGAACAACAGTTTTGAAGATTAGCCCGTACAAACAGACAAACAGAGAAACAGACAGAGAAACAAAAAAAATGAAAGAAAAAAACGGGATTTATTCTATTTCTCTTCTTACATCGCCCTGACTCGGTTTTTAACATTTCTTTCTATGTACAGACATTTGACCTCTACAGTTTTATTATATGTATCTAGATGTAAAGATGTCAAATATTCGCGTAAATCTAACAAAGTATTATGTCAGTAGCTAGTTTCCGTATATTTTTTGTATTAATATGAAAAGAACAGCCCCAGAACTGTTTGTGTTGTTCAGTAACAAATGACGCAAAATAAACTCGAAACAAAGTTCATAGCAATAAATTTCTATGTAAATGTGGAATTTTATTTGGCTTAAATTATTCGAGGAAACAAAAATAAAACTTTTCGGTGAGTTGTAACTGATTCTCTCATATTATTTCGATTTCAAAGGGATTTGTGAATCTTTTTTGTCGATTTAGCACTATTTTTAAGAATAACATATACATACATTATAATTTTTAATATAAATAAAATGGAAAGATATAAAAAATTAAATTAATAATTAAAAAAAATCCCTTCGCAGTAACCTGCAAGGTGCCTCCTCATTGAAACTAATCTATTGAAACCAAAAATATCATATGTCAGCTGTGAGTTTTTGAAGAGTTGGGTTCTCTGGAGACCATTTTGGTTGCAGCATCAGGTCGAAGTTATCGATTAATTGTCATTTAACGATTACATTTACACGCGTGAAGCACTTAATCGAGTAATCTTACGCCAAAATGCTTTACATCATTTTGGAAAAGAGTTATACTTTTACACTGCTGGACCGATATTAACCAAACATAGCTAAGAACCACCACAAGGAAACTGACTTTCAAATGAAAATACGAAAAAACGAAATCGGTTCATCTGTTTGAGAGCTACGATGCCACAGATGGACACATACACACACACACGAACCGACATTGACGTCAAACTTATAACACCCCTCTTTTTGCGTTGGGGGTTAAAAATGGGATAAACTTTCGAATAGCCTATATCTCCGATTGATCTGAAATTTGGTACACATATTTATTTCGACGTGCTGATTACGAATATGTTATTCAAAATATGCGCATATTTCATTTTAAAGGTCAAATCTAGAAAAAATATTTTTAATGTTTTTCGCGTTTAGCATGATAAATATTGATATTAGAGGAAAATATTTAATACAAAAGTTGTTTTTATTTCAATGATTATTTCGTGTAGGCTAGAGTCTGTAGTTTAGGTGAAAAATGCCCTTTTAGCCTTACACCCATAAAATATTATATTTTAGTTAAACGCAATTTCTTTTCCGAGAATTCAGTGACCGTCATTAATTGCGTCACTTTGTGTAGCCGCGCTTTCAAGATGTGCGTGACTGCGTGATGGTTGTAAATTCTAACAGCTGCATTTATATCTAAGCCGAAATAAATCGGTTGTTAAAGTATAATAAAATTAAAAAAAAATCTAGTACTTTCGTAGGAAATATCAATTCTAATTAGATAAATTAAGTTTTAAAAACCCTAGGCAGTTGGAAAAATCTATAATAATTTTACTGTCACAAATCGTATTGCGATTTTTATATATTTTTTTTAACAAATTTTAAATTTTCATTCACTCATTGTCGTATTATATTTTTTTATGTATAAGTCAATATGTGTACTTCCTATGCTATTTGTCGCATTTGTTGTTTATGTAAATATTATAATATCAGTATTCGGTTCCAAATATATTTCTGCTGTGGATCTTCCGCAACAGTAAATCTTCCTAAAATTATAAAAACAAAAGTTCATTGAATTTGCTAAATAGGAATTCTATTATAGCATTGATTTAATTCGGCTCTTATCCGATAGCCTGAACACTGATATGGATAAAACTAATTACTGTTCTAAACTATTTAAATAAATATGTTGGGACATTAACACACAGGCACAGCACCATCTAGTTCCATGGTAAGCTACGAGGCTTGTGTTATGGATACCAGATAGTTGATACACAACACATATGTAAATACTGGTAACTTTAAATACATACATATTATAAATATAAACACCCATGACTGGAGTACAAACATTCGTGCTGATCACACAACTGAATGCCCTCAGCGGGACTCGAACCCGCGACCGCTGGTACAGCAAGTAGGGTCACTATAAACCGAGCCAAACGTGCCGTCATTTGGAAATATTGTTCATAAGCTAATTAATAGACAAGGATCGATGTTGTCTTTTGTTTTTAATTTTAACTTGTTTTTTGAAATTTTCGTTCAATATGTGACTCTTACATCGATCACTATTGTTTCATAGTATTAAGTTTAGATGTAAAATTTCTATTTTAAAATAATTTTAATTAAAGAATTAAGACTTTGGTATTTTGAGTCCTCCGGCTGTCATAAACGTAATTATTAGTACGTAGACTTGTTTATGTTATCATTTTTATCATGTTCTTATTTTAGACGCAATCCGTATTTTTTACTTTCTTTTTGAGTATGAGTAGTTTAAACTTGGACCACAGATCATATAATACTATACTAGTCTTGGACTAAGCTGAGATAAAAATATAACAAAACGCTTCTCATGGAATTCGAACTTATAATCATAAGCTACTCCTGTTCGGCACATTAGTAGAAAATCTAAATAATGTAACATTTATTAAATACAAGCTAATCGGAGCAAGAACAAAAAACTTCATTTTTAATATATTAAATGGGTAACTGTACTTTATAAAAGAACCGCTTATTCTTTGAACGTGACCAAAGAAACGCCATTCAGTCGACTGTGCATTTTTATCGCCTCAGATCTCCTGTTTTTCCTCTTCGATGGGCAAAACGTATAAGAGTAAAATCTGCGAAAAATGTTTCTCGAACACCCATGCATAATTCAGATGGTTGAATGACATATTTTATAAATCTTTTTTTAAAAGTACATTTATTTTGTTTCTATATTATGTTGTTTAACGGCTCAAGAAGATAGTGTAGGGCTTATCTAATTATTTTCTTGGCAATACGTCTAAGTTCATGGGCTTAATCCTGACATGAGGCAAATAGATGACTATTGTGGTTTTAGAAAAAATCGCGCTAAATTAAGAACCATAACTAAGCACACGTTCTTTTATGAAATTTCGTAGAGGATTGTATCTTTTTAACATAGCAAAATTGCGTGCACAAAAACAGTAGTAATTTTAATATTTTTTTCTTTGACATAAAATACGTCTAAGCGTTATACATGTCTATTTTGAGCTATGCAGAATATTAAGCTTTAAAATTTTAATGGAGCCTTCCATAAAAACTTCGAAACAATATTTTGAAAGTATTAGTTAAGTGAAATACCTAGCTATTGTTTTTTTTCTAATTGGATCTGCTTTTATATTTTTTTACTTAAATTTTGGGATAGAACTATTTTATTTTAAGCATTATGTCTGAGAAATCTTAAATATTCAGGTCGATATTTTATTAATTTGTGGTTCAAAAAAATCCCAAAATGAATATGTTGGTAACATATGGAAATCTGAAATTTAACATTAATTAGTAAGTTTCTAAATATATTCTAAAAATACCTAACGACAGGGCTTATTTTTTAAATTATAATTAAAAGTCTTTTATGTGTTATTATTTATGCATAAGAAAATAATTTGATTAATTAAGCAATGTTATTTTATTAATTCATTTATTATCAGGAACAATTATTATTTAATGACTGTAGATTAATTATCCAATTAAGTGTTGTGGTAAAATCTATTAAATATAATTACATAACAATTTATCAAGAATATTCGATTACTAGGGTCTTTAGCTTTCTATACCGGAAATTGTATCAAACAGAAATGAAGAATTAACAAATATACAATAAAATAACCTATTCAATGAGGGCATTTCAATAAGCCTAAACATGTTATCTCTGCAGTATTTTAGTAAAGAGTTATGTGTTTTGCAGATTCCAAGTTGCGCTCCAGCATCAGGCCAAGATTACCATATTGTTAAAATGTCATTGAAGTAACGGGATGCCAAGTTCGGATCGATTAGATCTGTGGAAGTTGCTCATATACTTTTACCGTAGAAAAGAGCTGATAGGCTGTTAACGGTTGAATGGATTTTCTTGATTTATAGCTAAGAATACTCGATAAAGTCACGTTTCAAACAAAACAAACTAAATTAAAATCGGTGCATCCGTTTGGGCGTTACGAAACCAGACACACAGACACATAGATAATAATTAATATCTTGTAAAGCTGTAGTTAAAAGTAAGTTTATTTAAAACAACACAATTTGTTTCATTTAATTTACAAAATTCTATTTAGAATTCACGCCGTTCTTTTCCATGTACGTTACTTTTCATAACGTTTTCTATAAATCTTAATGTAATGCGAATTTGACGAGGATGAAGTTTCTCTCTGGGACTTCGCTAAGTACCTCTGAGAATATTAAAGTTACTTCTTGTGAATGAGAGAGTGTTAAAGTCTACGTAAATAATGCATATGAATGTCTGTGCTTTGTATTCTTTCAAGAATGGTTTTATTTATCTTCTACCAGGTCTCGACCGCGCTTCACCTTAAGTTTTATGACGATACGTTCTTCGTCGTTCTTCTTCTATCTTCTTTCCTCAATAATCATTTTTATTATTCTAAGAATAAAGGATTTTTATATAAATAATAATATACTAGTAGATATTTTGTCTCATATTATGTTCTCATAAATTTAAGTAATTTTATTAGCTATTCAGCCCTTTTTAACGACCCACTGCTGGGCACGGACCTCTGTTCATTACGAGGGGCATTAGGCTATAGTCCGCCACGCTGGCTAAGTGTAAGTTAATGAAATTAAATATATTCTTATTTAAAAAATATCTTAGCAAACGTAGTTAATAAGTTTGTTATGCTTTATGCACAGTTGGCGTTATATGCATTTGCTAAGTTTTTATCTCGACTCCGTACGTGACGTTTTTGATTTTTGTCACATTTTATTTAATTTATTTTTGTTACATATTATAGCGCAAACCTCTACGTACTTTACGTTTATATATATATATATATATATATATATATATATAACAAAATGGCCTGAAGAATTGCTAGACTTAGGGTAATTATAATTTGTTTGTAAGTAATAGTGTAGGAGTTTAAATAATCTTTTTTTTTCTAATTTTATATATTTAAGTAAACTAAAAATACTTAGATGCGTTAGCAAACCGAAATACGACTGTTTGCTACGAATCGCTTTTGAGCCTCCCTAATCCATTCGAGCGTTAACTGAGGGTACGCATTATTGTTCGCTTCACGTATCACCTTTGAGCAAGAAATTCAATGTTACCATCATCAAATATTGAAAAGGGTAAAACATTTTATATAAAAAACTCAATTGCGAAAAAAAAAATTCTTGTATAATTATGTAATACCTATAATGTTTATGTTACTTTTAGAGATTTGTACCCAGATAAGTGAAAAACGAAACTCTTATAGGATCATTCATAGGTCTGTCTGGTTGTTGGTCTATTACAGTCTACTTTCTGGACATACCGTATGAAAAGGAAGTTGAAATTTTGTTCATACAATATGGAGTAAGATGAATCAATGGAGTATTTGTTATATCCTGTAAAAACAATACTTCTTAGGAGTAATCAAAATTAAAAATAAACTACAATGACATATGAAATGGAGGAAAAATGGCTCATTATGGAATAAACATATATAATACTAGCAACTCACCTTCGCTTTGCTTCGTTCGTTCTTAGAAAAAAACAAATTATTCCACTGGAATCGTAAATTTTTTCGAGATAAAAGTGACCTATATGGTATTCCAGACTATAATCTATCTCTGTGCCAAATTTCATTCAGATCCATTAAGCCGTTTTGGCGTAATTGAGTAACAAATATCTATCCAAACAACTAAACTTTCACATTTATAATATTAAAGTATACATTAATAGGATATATTTTTCACATACAAGATGTAATTTGAACATTTCCCCTAATTTCTTCGAAACGTGAGCGTAGAATCTAATGAGAAAAATATAGCAAAAATTGTAGTTATTTAATTCATTTTAACTTCCCATAATGTTCAGAATGTTCCTTTACTTCAAAATATAAAGTAATGACATAACATTAAGATTCTATGACATGAACATTATATTTGTTAAATACATGTACCGATTTGATCTTTCAGGGGAAACTATTGGAGCTGCATTGGCCATTATTGAAACTTGATAAATGGGTGTCTCATGTGTACTGCTAAATGACTTTGCAGTTAAATTATAAAAAAATAGCAGTACCCCGTAGCGTCCGCGTTCAATTGCTGGCATAGCACATTAGTATTTTTGGATAGGAAAGATGATAGAGAGTCTAAATATATCAGATATTTAGGAAATGAAGGAGTCAAAAGTTATGGAGACCTAAAGTTACAAAATTATAGTTTTTCTTCATATCTAAGTCACTACATACTAAAGATAAACATACTTTTAAAGTATAGTAAACAGTCTATTTCGTACACAATTCATATTATTATAAGAATTAAGATTTTTTAGTTAAGACAAAACTATCAATTTCTTTTTTAAATATTGTTGTCATGATATAACATATTATCACTTATGTTAATAGTTGGACTGCACTTAATAGTTTGCAGCCGCTGGTATTTTTAAAAATAGCAGGTATTTTTAATAATATAAAGTTCTAAAACGACGACACGTTTGGCTCAGTCTGTAGTGACCCTACTTCCTCTGCCAGCGGTCTCGGATTCGAGTTCCGCTGGGGGCATTCATTTGTGTGATGAGCACGAATGTGTGTACTCCAGTTATGGGTGTTTATATTTATAATATGTATATATTTAAAGTTATATATGTGTAGTGTTTTAACTGTCTGGTATCCATAACACAGGCCTCGTAGCTTACCATGGAACTAGATGGTGGTGTGTGTTAGTGTTCCAACTTATTTATATTTATTATTATTCTAAAACTTTTCTTATAAAACAACCAAAACAACAAATGATTTTTTTCTCGGATGTAACAGATAAAACGATGTAAGAAACTGAACAACGGAACGTAAATTTGTCAACTCACTTTTTTATATAGAGATTTTTAACCCAAATTCTTAACCCAAATTTTTCATTTTTCCGTACAATTTTTCAACCATTCCTTTCATACAAATCTTATCCCAACAGTTACAAACACAACAAAAAAGAATTAGCCATATAGGTGCAGCTGTTCTGAAGTAATTCGCTTACATACATTCAACCTTTTTTAACGCCCCACTGCTGGACACGGTCCTCCCTTCACTAAAAGGGAAAACAGGCCATAGTCCACCACGCTGGCCAAGTGCGGATTGGCGGACTTCACAAGTCTATCGAAAACTTGCTAGGATTTCTCAGACATATAGGTTTCCTCACGATGTTTTCCTTCACCGTAAGGCAAGTGGTAATCATGTTAGAAATGATTCTCACATGAAAATATCAGAGGTGCGAGACCCGGGATTTCAACACGTTTCACTCGGTTTCCCAAGGGAGCGCGTTACCACTGGGCTACCACTGCCTACTGGCATACATATATTTGGCAATTGATATTTATTTATATAGAAGACTAGCATTTCCCGCGGCTCCGCCCGCGTTCATATGATGAAAAACCAAATTCTTAGGTTTTACACATTAGTATACTCTTACATTACACATTACTTTCATTGCACACCGCATGATTGGTAAATAATGGCAGTGATGGACAATGCCACAAAGGTTCCTCCGTTAAATTGCACTTTTTGTTTTAGCAATAACATTTATGTATGTCTATACAAACTCTCAAACTACGGAATTAATTTTAATCATTTTTTACTAATAGACAGCTATTGATTAATTTAATATTTAGCTGATTATTTAAATTACATAATGATAACTTTAAAACTTAATTAGCGCTAGTTAGTAATATTTTTCAAAACGATTTTCAAAAGAAAGTGTAATAAGCAATAATTCTAAGCAAACACTTTTTATTATTTCATATGGCTCGGCTAATATGATTAAAGTCGTTAGCATTTTATTGTGTCCTTTAAGCCTTTACCTTCCAAGAAAAGGTGTCAAGAAAAAGTGAAACAGTTGAGGTATAACAGTTCCTAAAATATTTTTCATAGTTTTTGAGATATGAAATATTTTTAGTTACCCGCTTTGGCAGTTATAACAGCCATAAACTTGGTTTCCATAAAATGTTGTAAAATAATATAAATCGAACTTATTTTAACGGTTGAAAAAATTAGTAGATATTATGGAAACGTACGTACGTAACATTATTTACTAAACAATAAAAATTTACAAATATTCTCATTTGATTATTGTTTCGGCCAACAAAATATTACTAATATGTTACTAATTTATAAAGCCAAAAAGTTTGTTTTATTAAAAATTTAAACACAGGTAGGGCCGCGGGTAATTTAATAGTAATTCTAATAAAGTCATAGAAAGGTTATATCTGTACATTTTTTTTTTGGATTAAAATTATGTATTTTAAAAACACATGGCGACATCTATTGTCAAATATCTAAATAACGCATAAATAAATTTTCATTAAAATAACTATTTTAATGAATAAAATAGCGCTATTAATATTTCTTTTAAGATCAGTTTTTTTTTAATAGTTTTAACATATATAAGTAAGTTACCTTGCTAAAATGTTAATATTATCATCGTGCTTTTACTTTAACCATTTTTTGTATTTTTTCTCAGAAATGAGATATTTTCCTGCGGTAAAAAGAATCCTACGTGTTGACCCGGATAACCTGCTATTACTATACCAGATTTTATCAAAATCCCTCCAGTGGTTTTTCTGTGATGCGATCACATACAGACAGACAGAAAAAATTCTAAAAACTATAGATTCGGGCTCTATATCGCTAGTAATGAATATTACAATAAGATTTTCCGAAAAATATTGAATTTACAGATTCGACTTAGTTACAATTTTCTTGTATGTATAGTTACTAATTTAAAAAGCCAAAAAGTTTGCGTTACTGATAATTTAAACACGGCGGAGCTGCGGGTAATTTAGTAGTAATTCTAATAAAACCGTAGAGAGGTCATATCTGTACATTCATTTTTTTTGGGATTAAAACTATGTATTTTAAAAACACATGGCGACATCTATTGTCGAATATCTAAATAACACATAAATAAATTAATTAAAATAACTATTTTAATGGATAAAATAGCGCTATTGATAATTTGATTTTCAAGATGAACTATTTTTATAGTTTTTACCATATTTTGTAAGTTACTTTGCTAAACTGTTTGCAAATAGTATCATCGTGGTTTTGTTCCTACCAGTTTTTGTATTTTTTTTTCAGAAATGAGATATTTTCTCGCGGTAAAAAGTATCTTAAATGTTGACCCGGATAACCAGCTATCATCATGCCAAATTTCATCAAAATCCCTCCAGTGGTTTTTCTGTGATGCGTAACAGACAGACAGACAGACAGACAAAAATTCTAAAAACTATAGATTCGGCCTCTACATCGATAATAATGTCTATTTCAATAAGATTTTCCAAAAAATATTTAATGTACAGATTCGGCTTAGTTAGAATTTTATAATATGTATAGATAGATAAATATGGGTGACGCTCCATACACGTAAATGAGAGGGTAAAAAATCGTCTCCCCTCTCGTCTGGCTTTTGAAGTATGTGTTGTAAAATTCTGAAAAATTTGAGATAATAGAGCTTTCAAAGTTCAGCAGCATTTCCTGTCTTTCTTATAGTAATACTATAAAGTATTTTATTTATACTGTCAATAAAATGAATATTGTGGATGGATAATTTTTTTATTCCATTATTACGTTAAAAAAAACAAATATTTTAATAATACGGAAACCTCTTTATGCAAGCCATACATGCACTTGTCCGATTTAAAAATCTATATTCTTCAACTTTTGTAGTATGGCGTTTTATCGAAGCACCAAGAGTTCAAATTAATTTGACTTATTTTATAAGAGTAGGATCTACTCTAATAAAATTATAGAAATAAATATTTCAAGTACATTGCGCACATCTCTATATGATTTAAATATTTACGTAAAAAGATTAAAGCGGGAAAATTTTGCTATCTATAAAGTTTAGATTTAGTTTTTGAAAAACAATAACTTTATATTATGTATGTTTAAGGTAAACACTTGTTTAGATACCTACGTCTCTACCTTTCTTGGCAAAGAACTCTTATGAGACAGGTACAAGCACACTCTATAAAGACGACTTTGTAGGCAATTTTATTGGAGTGTATACTCAAATCAATGTCGAAAGCTAAGCATCTCTTAAAGTAGAAAATATATCTAAATCTATACATATTATAAAATTCTAACTAAGCCGAATCTGTACATTAAATATTTTTTGGAAAATCTTATTGTAATAGACATTATTATCGATGCAGATGCCGAATCTATAGTTTTTAGAATTTTTGTCTGTCTGTCTGTCGGTCTGTCTGTCTGTCTGTCTGTCTGTCTGTCTGTCTGTCTGTCTGTCTGTCTGTCTGTCTGTTACCGCGTCACAGAAAAACTACTGGAGGGATTTTGATGAAATTTGGTATAATGATAGCTGGTTATCCAGGTCAACATATAGGATACTTTTTACCGCGGGAAAACATCTTATTTCTGAGAAAAAATACAAAAACTGTCGAAACAAAACCACGATGATACTATCTGTAAACAGTTTAGCAAGATAACTTACTAAATATGGTAAAAACTATTAAAAATAGCTTATCTTGAAAATCAAATTATCAATTTTATTTATTTTGCCCATTAAAATATTTATTTTAATTAATATACATTTATATGTTATTTAGTTATTCGACAATAGATGTCACCATGTGTCTTTAAAATACGTAGTTTTAATTCCAAAATAATGAATGTACAGATATGACTTTTCTACGATTTTATTAGAATTACTACTAAATTACCCGCAGCCCCGCCTATGTTCAAATTATTATACGTAAAGCAAACTTTTTAGCTTTATAAATTAGTAACTATACAAACAATAAAATTGTAACTAAGCCGAATCCGTAAATTCAATATTTTTCGTAAAATCTTACTGAAATATTCATTATTAGCGATATAGAGACCGAATCTATAGTTTTTAGAATTTTTGTCTGTCTGTCTGTATGTGACCGCATCACAGAGTAATCACTCGAGGGATTTTGATGAAATTTGGTGTGATGATAGCTGGTTATCCAGGTCAACACATAGGATACTCTTTACCGCAGAAAAAAAATCTAATTTTTGGGAAAAAAATACAAAAACTGGCTAAAATAAAAGCACGATGATACTATTAACATTTTAGCAAGGTAACTTAATTCTGTATGTTAAAACTATTAAAAAAAGCTTATCTTAAAGGAAATATCAATAGCCCTATTTTATTCATTTAAATAGTTATTTTAATGAAAATTTATTCATGTGTTATTTAGATATTTGACAATAGATGTCGCCATGTGTTTTTAAAACACGTAGTTTTAATCCAAAAAAAAAAAATGTACAGATATAACCTTTCCATGACTTTATTAGAATTACTACTAAATTACCCGCGGCCCCGCCTGTGTTCAAATTTTCAATAAAACAAACTTTTTGGCTTTATAAATTAGTAACATATTAGTAATATTTGTAAATTTTTATTGTTTAGTAAATAACGTTTATATTACTGCCTCGGTGGTGTAGTGGCTAGCATGTACGGCTGCACATCCTGAGGTCCTGGGTTCGAGTCCCGGGTCGGGCCAAGTTTAGTTATTGAGTCTTTCTGTTTAGTAAGACTCAGTGACAGCCCGGAGTTGGGAAGTTGGCGGTGTTTCACCCCCGTGCCTCGGAGAGCACGTAAAGCCGTCGGTCCTGCGCCTTAACTCTCACCGGTCGTGTCGAGTAGTCGTCCCACCGGAGTATGAGAGTGACAGGAATAGAGAGTGCACTTGTGTCTGCGCGTACATTTGTGCACTATAATATCTCCTGCGCAGTGGGCTAGTCTCAATGAGATTGGCCGCCGTGGCCGGAATCGGTCAGGAGAACATTATTATTAACGTTTATATTTTTTAATCTTTTAATGTAAAAAATGGGCAAATGCAAATCCAACTTGCACATTATAGGTTTCGTATAGCATAATACTGTGTTGTTTTTTTAACTTACGTGTTTTGTTAGGCTAACACTAAAATAAATACAAATAATATTTACGTTTTCACAATATCGACTCATTTTATCAACCGTAAAAATGAATCGATTCATATTATCTTATAACATTTTATGGGAAACAAGTTTATGGCTGTTAAACTGACAATGCGGGTAACTAAAAATATTTCATATCTCAAAAACCATGAAAAAGTGTTTTAGGAACTGTTATACCTCAAATTTTTCAGTTTTTTTTTGACATCATTTCTTGGAAGGTAAAGGCTTAAAGGAAAAAATAAAATGCTTGCGACTTTAATCATATTAGCCGAGCCATATGAAATAATAAAAAGTATTTGCTTAAAATTATTTACTTATTACACTTTCTTTTGATATTCGTTTTAGACAATATTTCTAACTAGCGCTAACCAATCCATGTTGCGCGACAGATTAACGTTAAGAAAAGTTGTCATTATGTAATTTAAATAATTAGCTAAATCTTAAATTAATTAATAGCTATATATTAGTAAAAAATGATTAAAATCATTCCGTAGTTTGAGAGTTTATCGCCCGAAACTAAATAAGCAAACAAAACAAAAGTATAGACATATGTACATAAATGTTATTACTAAAACAAAAATTACTAAATCGAGATTAACGGGGGAACCTTTGTAGCATTGTCAATCACTGCCAGTATTTACCAATCATGCGGTACGCAATGAAAGTGGTATATGTAAGAGTATACTAATATGTATGTAAAACCTAAGAATTTGCTTTTTGATCATCTGAACGCGGGCGGAGCCGCGGGCAACGCTAGTAGCTTATATATATATATATATATATATATATATATATATATATATATATATATATGTATAATCTCATATGTGAAACTCTAAATACTGAGTTCAATGTTGGAATATCTACTATATTTTAAAAATATGGTTGTGTCGTACGGACAGAATTGACAGAAAAAAGACAATAAGTTTTAAGAATTCCGTTTTTATCTTTAGGATTATTTAAAACATATTTTCTTTGAATTTCATTCATTCTTATGTGCAACAGTTACACGTTATTTAGACGCTGTAAAACAATTTTGGCATAGTATGTGAGTGGTAGACCTACGACTACTATATATAATAACTGAATCAGAGAAAGTCCAAGATTCGATTATGTGGGGGAAAAAATAGCAGAATTTAAAGAAGAAAACTTTATTAAACACAGATTAATTTGCTTATAGATGATAAGGGATTTTTTTTATATTTTTTATATATAGACATTAACCCATTGTTCTTTGTGAAACTTATAGTTTTCTTGATACACTTACAGAGAGATATACTGTACCGTTCTCTAGCCTCTTTTTGTATATTAAAATTGCCATTGATTTAAAACAATTACAACCATGTATTATAATTAATGTAGCAAGGTTTCGATTAAATTGGCTTTATTAATTAATTTATAATTCAATAGTAATTTTGTTTTTAATTAAGATTTATTATAAAGCTCTAGATTTAATTACGATTCAGTAACTAATTCTACTCTGTAAAAGCTTTTATGTAAAACGGCAGTTCAATCCGCGATTATATTTTGCGTTATGAAGAAACTTCGCGGGCTAAGCTGAAATTATTTGATTTATTAATAGGTATAAGATTTAAATATGGTCTTGATCTAGAACTTTTGGTCTCTGTACTTAAAAAAAATAAATAAATTCCGTCTTACCGTTCACGAGTGATGCGTGAAAACATCAAACAGTCTATTTTATTTGATGGCAAAAACGTTTAATAATATGTTCTAAGGTATTTTGCATCGCATCAGAGTACAATTTAAGAAAAATAATGGCTCATATAAATGCGACCGAGACCATGATTACAGCGACCATCTAATGGTCATGGTCGTGGTCGCGGCCATTGTCGTCTAGAGCGCAAGTGGCTTAAGATGCAGTCGTTGAAAAGTTCTAATTCAATCAGATATTTAGTATTGGCAATAAATAGAGTGTCTCTTTTGTAGAACAACTTGTTATGAGATGCAATTAGTAACAGTGCTAGCCCTGACTGATGCATCTACTGGATGTATATTGATATAAATATAATCGTTATTAATGGATAGTTTAAAATTCATGTGAATAAGGCATAAAGTATGAGAAATAACATTAAGTTATGTCACATTAAAAACCCTGCCCTTCAAAAATGGCCAGGAATATGACAATAATTGCCATTATTAATGCATTAATAATGAGAATTAGTGTTTAACTAAGTAAAGTTTCTATACAGATATCTTAAAAATTAAATTAGGCACTTGTTTCTTTATTATATAAACGCGATTACTTCCATGAACGTTGCACTGTAAGCGCAGATCCATTACATTCTGTTTCATCTTCAATTTACATTTTCTTCAAGTAAGGTTCTACTTACATATATTGAAAATACGATGATATAATACATTTTATGAATGGTATAATACATATTATGTATATTTTTCGTAATATTATTGACGAACACAACCAGATTATAGAATCGCCAATTATAATGAAATACGGATGTGGTGGACGAAATTTAATTAAATCTCCAGATTGGCCATAAAGATTTTAAAAGCCTCCGGAACAAACTGTTCACGAGATGAAATGTTCGCAAAGTAATATAAAGGAATAATAATGGAAAAGACAGTTCCGAACAACTTTATTATCCAATCATTCGAACTCAGTGTCGAAGACTTTAAAGGAAATCTTTAATTTATTTTTTCTATAAGAGGCTTCTACGAAAAGGCCAGTTAAGCAGTGATTGAGGTTTTTAAGCTCACGATAAGTATTGCAAAGTCTTTTACAATTTACCTAATGACTCGTATTTGCAATTTTATGTAACAGAAAAATAGGGATGGCAGGTATTAGCTTTATTTTATGTTTTACAAGCGACTTAGTCTTGTTTCGTCAAGGTGCATTACTACGAGTAGGTACCTTTTGTATTAATAAAATATACATATGTACATGTATAGGTAGTGCAACGTTTTAGTTTTATTATTAGCAATAGCCTAAGCGCTAATCCAGATCAATTATTCACAGTTATTATTCACTTTAAGTAAGTTTCAATACATTTAAATGAAAAATAAATAATATTTTATGTTTAATAATATACTCAAAACCAATTTTACAAATAAGACTTGCCCTTTCAGAGACAACCGCGTCCAAAAAAAAAACAAACATCCCTTCGGCTTTATACTTTTAGTACAGGTTTAAAAAATTCTCAATCTGCATTTTTTAGCTTATGAAAGCAAATGTATTTTCAAAACAGAAATAGATTGAATTAAATATAAGGTCACTAATGATTTACCTTCGCTTCGCTCGGGTGCGTCCCTAGGTACGTGCAAATAACGTTGCTGTAGTTTAATAGGAAGATCTTTTGAGTTTATGCGGCGAACGCCAGTAAAGCTCCCAGTCGGCATGATTTTTAACGACATCTTCAACAATTATTATCACATTTAAGTCAATTTACACAAAACCTTAATGAATTATACAACCTTCTTCATGAATCACTCCATCTATTGGTGAAAACCATATGAAAATCCGCTCAGTAGTTTTTGAGTTTATCGCGTTCAGATAGACAGACAGACGCGGCGGGGGACTATTTTATATGTAGTGAGTTCATGTACATTGTACATGTATTCCTTTTCTTATTCTTACGTTTTGATATACAAAATATAAACACTCCTTTTGTCTGGATATGTCACAATTTACAATTTAAGTACGAAAAAGCTTAATTTTGTACGTCATAAAGCCTACCAGGAATGAAAAAATATTTCATTCCTAAATTTCGCATTCGTAAAATTAGATATGAAGATTTATTTTTATAGTACAAAATAATGAATACATATAATCTCATTAGAATTTTTACAGTTGTTTTATTTTTCTTTTGGTTATCTTTTTAAAAGGCAAGGATGCACATGTTTTATGAATGAAGAGGTATTTATTTTTGTTTACTACAGGTATATGAAACTAGCGACTCACCCACGCTCCGCTCGGGTTCGTCCCTAGGAACGTTTTAATGGTTAGTATACATTTCTTAGAGATGAGATATTTTCCCGTAGTAAAAACTATCTTATATGTTGACCCGGATAACCAACTATCTTTATAACAAATTTTATCAAAATCCGTCCAGTGGTTTTTTCGTGATGCGGTCACAGACAGATAGACAGACGAAAGTTCTAAAAACTATAGATTCGATCTGTATCGATAATAATGACTATTTCAATAAGATTTTCCAAAAAATATTTCATGTACAGATTCGACTCAGTCAGAATTTTATGATATGTACCTATATGGTATTCATGGGATCGTATGAAATTAGGGGTATGAAATTATATTACTTTTGAAATCAATTTCTAGTATATTTAAAATAAAAGTTTTACACACTATTTTAATGGTATAATTCTACATACATAATATGTAAGCACAAGTACATATATGTAGGTGATATTTCTTTAGAATTAAGGTGTATTAGTGCTTTCAAAAAAAGGTGAAGGTTTTCGTGTACGTCTATATGTATCTATATATAATTGTTTTTATCAAAGAAGGAAATCGTGTTTTTTGCTAAAATATCATAGGCTATTGGTTCATCTCTGTACCGAGCTAAATGTGTGTCGAGCTAAATATAGGAAAGCACTCTTACTATCTGATATAATTACTCGTACTGTTTTATTATTCACTTGAGTTAAAGCGTGTGTCAAAGCTTCTGAGATCGTAACGAGTTCCAATGTCACGTGTTCAGTAAGAAACATTCTCATCTATTTATGAACAATCCCCAAAATTCTGTTTCGTATTATAAAATACAGCTCCCGAAAGATTATTATCATTCCTAGAACTATCTTATGTAACCTCGATATCCTTTTTCTATATTTAGAATAGCTGTTTGTTACAAAAAAAAAAAAGATTTTTTTTGGACTCTTAAGATCATTAATATTAACTTTAATAATATTTTAAATTTATTTAAATGAAAACCCCCATTTATTCAAAGAAAAGCAAGCTTTAAAACGAGAAAGAATATACCAATGATAAATACTTATCACGACATTTAGTAATCTATAATACAGTACTGTGAAATTCACCCTAACATAGCTATTATAAGAAAAATTGCATTCAGCATACGGTTATAAAAAAAATTTAATAGTGTAAAAACTCTATTGTGTGCTATTTTGTCATGAATTACAGTGTATTTAATTTATAGGAAAATAAAGATTGTAGTATAATTACTAATAGTCTAGGATATAGTAAATTCTTAATTGCTTCGATACATTGTGTATAATAGAGCAAAATACGAATAAGAAGTGGTGAGTATCTGAAACAAAAACAATTCCTTTTAATATAAACGACTTAAATAAGAAAAGGGTTTCATTATTTAAATTCAACATACCGAGCTATAAGTCGACATAGTGATGGGGCTGAATTTCATCGCTGTGAAATAAAGTGGTTTCTGGGATCTGCAAGCGAAATAAATAAAAAAGTTGAAACGTCGCCCCGAGATAGTCTGAACAGTTTGGTATGCAAATTAGTTGCTGAATACGGAGATTTTACTATTGCAGAATATTGGATGGTTCTAAAGTTGATTTGTTTTTAGTATTTTAATATGTATTCAGCCCTTTTTTTAAACGTCCCACTGCTGAGCACGGGCCTCACGGGATTAGGCTATAGTCCACCACGCTGGCCAAGTGCGGATTGGCGGACTTTACAAATTTTAATATGTCTAAAATAATTCGTATGGTTATTTAAAATTAAGTGCAGAGGACACCTACATCTTAGGTACGATAAATCATTTTGGATTGCATTTTATATGCATTATTTTGAAGTTTGCCTTTTCCAAGAGGTTATATTATTATATAAATATTATATATATATACATATATTTATTTACATATATGTGTCTATTCATATCCACTGTAAAGGCTTGATTAATTTTATAATATGAAATTTTGTTTGATTCATATTGTCTTGGGAAATTTTACCCTACGTTGAGAATAATATAATATTTCCAGTTAATTTCTCTTACACGACCTTATTAAAATATTACTTTACCATATAAATAACTAGCGACTCATCCTCGCTTCGTTTCGAGTTCGTCCTTAGACAAAAACAAAGCTATCGCACGGAACCTTATATTTTTCCGGGATAAAAAGTAATGTATGAACTATTCCAGACTACAATCTGTCTGTGTGACAAATTTCATCCAGATCCGTTCAGCCCTTCTGGCATGAAAGAGTAACAAACATCCATCCATACTCACAAACTTTCACATTTATAATATTAGTATGGATTTTACCTTTGAATTATAGCCAAGAGTACTCTCTGGCTGCGAACATCACAATGGTACCAACCACTATCGTAAACTGCGGTGGCTAAGCCGGAGCTCTGGTAGGCGAGAAGAATGTTAATGTTATGTAGTGATATATTGTGTATTCTCTATTCAGTATTACATATAATCCTTTTTAATATAATAAATCCAAAAGAGTGTTTATTGGTTTGCGATTTTATGCAGGAAATGGAAGTTTGAATCGAAGATTTGGAACTTAATTATAATAAGTTGGTTTATTATTTTTTTGAAACTTTTAAGCGTCTATCAAAACAAATTATTCAATTTTCGACCTGATTTTTATATTAAGTTTTACAGTAACTTCAAGGTTAACAAACTTACCTTCATATTTCTCAAATTATTTAAAACTAGCAACTCACCCTCGTTCCGCTCGGGTACGTCCTTAGTTACGTTTTAACGTTTAGCTCAGAGATGAGATATTTTCCCGCAGTAAAAAGTATTCTATACCCGGACAACCAGCTATCATCTTACCAAATTTCATCAAAATCTGCCCAGTGATTTTCCCGTGATGCGGTAACAGATAGATAGACAGACAGACAGACAGACAGAAATTCTAAAAACTATAGATTCGGCCTCTGTATCGATAATAATGTCTATTCCAATAAGATTTTAAAAAAAATATTTAGTGTACACATTCGGCTTAGTTACAATTTTATTATATGTATAGATTATGATAAGATAAAGATATCTCACCGACTCGGAAATATCATTGGCAAACCAACAGATGATGCCTACTTGAGTTAAAACTGCAGCCAAGTAAAACTTATTACTCATAACCATTAATGGATCTAGAAGCTGTAAAATTATTAAAATTACTATCTTATAAATAATTAGAAGAACTTACGTAGTAATTAAATTGCAAAACAATGTTTTGATAACATTGTCTATTTTCACATGCATCAAATCAAAGAGATTTTCTATTTATGACTAGCGACTTAACCTTGCTTCGTTCGGGTGCGTTCCTAGCTACATTTTTTTTAACGGATCTCTTATTCTTTTTTTTTAAATTAAAATTACAGTAGCCTAAGTTACTCCTTATAACATCAGCTATCTGCCAATGAAAGTTCCGTCAAAATCAGTCCAGAAGTTTCAGAGATTAGCCGGAATAAACAGACAGATAGACAAAAACAGACAAAAAAATAAAAATTGTGTAAAGTACCGTATACAATTTCATATATATTTAGTAAAAAGCGATTATTTCTACATTACGAACAGACACTTCAATTTTATTTATCTGTATAGATTAGAATTTGACCCATTGCAAATCTACATGGAATATTTCATATACATATATGTTTAATTTTTAATACTTACAATATTAAAAGTCACACAGCAAATATTGACAGAACTCAAAACAACATTAATTAGATTGACTAGACAAAAAGCATTCTCCAAGTCTTCCCCATACCTGAAAAATATGTATATTCAATATAAACTTATGCAATATAAACAATTTTGTGAACATTTTCAATATTCCTTACGTAATTAATCTCTGATGAATTTTAATTAGTGAAGTTATTTCGTCGTAACAATTATTGTTATCTTTCATTTCCAATCGACGAATTTTGTTTTGCAATAGTCGAAGTAACATGCTAATGTGACTCGCCATGGTCATAAATAAAATGTCTGAACCCAGCATTGACCCTACGGAAAATAAACCTGCAGGAATATAGAAATAAATTATAATAGAAGAGAAAATACGTAGGTATATATATCTAAATAAATATTCTTGTGTATATTATTTACTAGCAACTCAACCTCACTTCGCTCGGGTTCGTCTCTAAGTACGTTTTAACGATTAGTGTGTAATAAACAGACGATATACGATAATATGATATAATATAGCCTTCCTCCATAAACGGGATTAGAAGTTCCTGAGATTAGAGCGTTCAAACAAACAAACAAACTGCCTCTTTATGATATTAGTATAGTTTATTTCTTTGCACAGCTGCTGTAGGCTGGCAAAGGCATTACTCAGCCGTATCTATAAAACAGCAACTTTTCTTTTCTCTTCTTCAGATACCATAATTAAATGTATTTTTATTTCATCTATAGATTGTATGAAATGATATAATTATTATTAGAAACTAGCGGCTCGTCTCGTTCGTGTCTTAGTACATTTTAATGGTATAGGTATGATGAGTTGTTGTGGGTTGTATTATAACGGGGACATAGCCGTGGGAATGACATAATTTCCCACGGTGAAAAGTAGCCTATGTCACTCTCCAGCCCTCCAACTTTCTTCACACAAAAAATCACGCCAATTCATCTATTTCGACGTGAGAGAAAGACAAACAAACACAAAAACAAACACACTTTCACATTTATAATATTAGTATGGATACGGATTAATGTCTATTATGTTTCATATTCCACAATTTTATCAAATTTCCGTTAGATTTTTTTCCGCATTTTTACAGCATTAATCCGATAAGTAGATAAACTAAGAGAACAATTTAATATATTTTTTTAATATGGATATTAGCTGCAACATAACACTAACATAAAAAAATAGTTTGAGAGAGATTTAGTGCGTGATTGTGGAAGTTTGCTATTTCTTCATACTGTAATGGCTAAACAAAAAATGAACTTCAGAATAGAGATCATATAAGATTAGATTAATATCGAGTATTTTTTATTGATGTAACTATCTTGTAATAGTTATTAATTATGTATATCTGTTTATATTCACCTGAAAAAGTTTCGAAGAAAAAAGCAAGTTCATGGTAAACTGGCTCAGTTTTATCAAAAAAGTATGTTAAGTGCCAGATGTATCCCAAATCAGCAGGATCGCCTTGAAACTTATGGTATAAATAAATTACCAATGGTGTCAAATTGTATAACCAGACTCCTAAAATATTCCAAAAGGCATACCCTGTAAGAAAACATCATGGAATTGTAATACTCTCGGTAGAAAGCGATAATAGATCGTTGAAATATTATTTTTTTATTTAATTGAACGTTTCGAGATGTTCATTTGAGAGTAAAATTTTTTTTAGGAAAACTTAAAATATTTATTTTCATTTTTTATAACTTAATACATACTTACAAAATTGAACTATTCCAAGTCTTGAAAGTTTCATCCGCTTCACGTCAGCAGCCTCCTTGTCATCGTTAGTTGATGGCCACAGATCATCAAGTTCTTTTATAAGGTTACGAAATACGTTTTTCTTGTACCACATCGTCATTAGCTTGCTTAAACCTTAATTTTTTTGTTAAGGTTCTATGTGAGTCAGCGTGTATAGTCAGTATTTCTTCACATTGTATAGTCTCAAGTCTCAACGGTTTTGAGTGAAATTCGATATCCCACATCTTAGCTAGATCGTCTCTAGATATAAAATTGTAAAACGAGCATAATTGTCAATGATAATTTTTAATAATTTGCGCTTGCAAATGCCACTCATAGTGGGGACGTGATATTTATTTTTTTATTTAAAATATAATATAAAATTTAATATAAGTAAAACTTAAAAAAAAATACGGCGGAATTGGGAGGATTTTAATGGGAACTTGATAGCCCATTTTATTCCGGGATATCCATAAGTTTCGCTTTCTATACAATCCTACGTAATGCGAGGATTATGTTAATAGATTGTGGACTAAATACACAGAGGTTGCAACAGTAAAACATGAATATAACACTTACTTATGAAATCGTAGCCAACTATATGTAAGCCTGCTACAAAATCCGCAACTGAAGCAGACGACCCCAGCTTTGTTATGGCATAGCTTATTTGGCCAGCCTCTTTTAACATTAATATGATCATTGTTCCTAAAAAGCATATGTATTTCCAAAGTTTAGGAAATATGCTTTTTGGTAATTCGTCGATTAAAGAAATGCCAATGATTTTTGTGCAATAGTTGCATAACTTTAAAGTCCTTTGAATTTCTTGCTCTGCAGTAATATTATCGTGGGTAGACATGTCTATACAAAAGAAATGTATTCGTTTAATAAAAAATACTTTCAGGCTTCTAAGATTTGCTTTGTTTGTAACAGCTGTATAGCAGAATAATTTATAAGTAACTGTGATTGGTGTATAAAGCTATTTTACCAGTGAATAATTAATCGTTATTTCAATATTACATATATTAAAAAAGGTATATATTTTTCTTTGGAAATCTATACTAATATTATAAAGAGGTAAAGTTTGTGAGATTGTGAGGTTGTAGGGGTAATCTCTGGATCTACTGTACCGATTTATTATGTAATTATTTAAGATATATATAATTTGGTAAGAAGATAGTTTGAGACCCTGGGAAGGACATAGAATACTTTTTATTCGGAAATCATCCCTTAAAGGGGTGAAAATGGGGATAAAAGTTTTTATGGGGAATCAACCTAGGGACGAACCCGAGCGAAGCGAGGGTGAGTCGCTAGTTTTTAATGACATGGATTTGGATTATTAAAAATGCTAAATCTGGCCGATATATATTTATTAATAATTGTAATATTTATTACTTTACTGTTCTTTGAAGTCGAAATTATCAAACGTCAACATCAAATTATGGTATTCGCTATTAATAACTGCTAATTCGCTAGTAACGTAAAAAATTGCGTAGATATTTTCAGCCTATTTTAGAGGTTAGAATTTGTTATTTTATTAAATAGAAATAAAACGGATGCGACCGCATGCTGTAAGTAGTTATATAATTCTTAGGTAGAATTTATGTGATAAAGTTGGTAATAAAGTTCTTATGTAACTTTTAAGTCCGCCCATAATGAACCCTTTACTTATGTAAATTACCCTGTTCAGTATTCACATAATATTAAAGACCAATTGTAATTTGTGCCAAATTATACGAGTATATACCTATGTACATAAGTTATAAATAAAAGTATATGTAATAAATACTTTTTAACTGAAAAGAGTACACCGACTACATGATCACATTATTTGACATGTAGAGGTAGATTTTTTGTTGATAAAAGATACGGGAGCTGATTTTTGAGAAACTATGAACATCGATTCACAATTAGCTAAGATATCATGTAGTATACACAAGAAAAGGTCATACAATCCCTTTAATATCCCTCTCCATTTTTAAGTTGGTCAAAATATTTGTCTAAGTAATAACTTAGAAGAATACTACGTATTATCATTTTGAAAAAAAGATTACCAGAAATTAAAATTAAAAAAGATATCTCTATTATATAAATAGAAAGTTCAATAATACAAAACAGTTCATTACCTTTTTCTTTTCTTTTTGTCAACCGTGTTTTTTTTTATATTGTAGCTACAGATGAGCTTTAGTATTATCAATAGACAAGTTTTCCTCAAATCAATAAAGATTATGTATTGGGCGAATATTAGTAAAAGTATTACTACTCCTTATTATTTTGTTGTTTTTTTAAATTAAAATCTACAAAGATATCTATATATTAATACGTGAAGCAAAAACTTTGTACCCCTTTTTATGAAAATTGCGCGGACGGAGGAGTATGAAATTTCCCACATTTATAGTTTATATAGAGAAAGTGTGCAGAATGTTAATTTAAAAAAAAATATGCATAAAAACACATTAAATTAATAAAAAAAACATTGCACACACTACCATGTACACGTTTGACACACACACGCATATTATATACTCTTTTGTTTATTGTTAAAGTCTGTGGTCAAATCGAGAATAGATAAATATTGTAATATACGCAAGACAATATATAACTTAATGAATTATGGTTGATTTTTAACCACGCGGCGATCACTAGTATTTATTTATAAATATGTCAATGTTTGTTAAGTTTGTTGGTTGAGATAAAACCTTAATATGTTTGTTTGTTGCTTAGTAGGTTTTTATTATATCTATACAGATAAATAAAATTGGAGTGTCTGTTTGTAATATTAAAATAACCGCTTTTTACTAAATGCATATGGATGTATACCAGCTACGTATACCAAAACAACATTTTTTACCATTTTTGTCTGTCTGTCTGTCTGTTTGTTCCGGCTAATCTCTGAAATGGCTGGACCGATTTTGACGGGACTTTGAC
This sequence comes from Fabriciana adippe, assembly GCA_905404265.1. Taxonomy (NCBI): domain Eukaryota; kingdom Metazoa; phylum Arthropoda; class Insecta; order Lepidoptera; family Nymphalidae; genus Fabriciana; species Fabriciana adippe. Next base: position 7,968,388 of record FR989984.1, on the reverse strand, counting down.
TGGCAGATAACTGATGTAATAAGGAGTAATTTACGCTACTTTTATTTTAGAAAAAAAGGGTCCCGCGAAAAAAAATTAAAACCAAATTAATTAATAAATTTTTGTTTTGGAAAGCAATGTAATAATGAAGCAATTTAGTTTGTTTTACGTAAATGATATAAATAATTGTACTATACACTTCTAATATGATGTATGAATATGGCTAAATACGCGTATACAATGCAACGGCTAAAGTAGACTGAGTCTTTCGTAAAGGGTTTATAATTACGGTGGACGTTGAATAATTATGTATATATGTATAGAATAGTTATGACGTGTGGATTTTTCTGTTCTATTTTTTTATATTTTTGTTTTTTGTTTTTATTTGCCTCGGAAATGTAGTGGCTAGCATGTACGGCTGCATATCCGGAGGTCCTGGATTCGAGTCCCACGTCGGTCCAAGTTTAGTTATTGATTATTTCTGTTAAGAAAGTTCCAGTAACACCTAGGAGCGGGAAAGTTGGCGGTGTTCCACCGTGTTTCGGAGAGAACGTAAAGGCTTCGGTCCTGCGCCTAATCTCTCACAGGTCGTGTCGAATTATCGTCTTATCGAAAAATTCGAGAGTGAAAAGATTAGAGAGTGTACTTGTGTCTGTGCGTACACTTGTAGACTACATGATCTTCTGCACAGTTGGCTAGCCTCAGTGAGATTGGATGGATTTGAATGTTTACTACATGGATAGACTTATATAGTGTTCGGCACCTACTTGGGACGTACACGAGTGAAGCGAGGTTAAGTCGCCAGTTAAATAATTAATTATAATTTTAATAGGTAAATGTATTATATTTCTTTAATTAATATTGCAATAATTATATTAAGTATTAGTGCTTATTAGCTAATAGAGAAATTATTTAATTTTGAGCTACTCTACTGTTTGCAATTACATAATTTGTCTATATACTCGTACATAGTATATTCTATACATATAATTTAAATATTAATATAATTACCTTTAATAAGCCAGTAATAACCACGCCACATTATAATATATGAAGAAGGTCTTAGCCCCGATAGCAGTTCAAAGAAAACATTCATATCGACACGACTTATTGCTTGCGGCTTTGTCCGCGGATTTCGGTTTTGATTAAGACAAACTACAATAAATAATAAAGCAGCATTGAAGTTCTTTTTCGATTTTATCCATCCATGTGAAACTTTTAAATGATTAAAGTTTAAAGTTTACATAATATTCTTTAGTTAAAAAATGAATAATCTCTATATAAATAGGCACAGATAAAACAGTTTTACCTTTTTCTTCTCTGTTTGTACATCGATTATCTTTTTTCTTTGTTTAGTAATTAATGACGAGTTTTAGTGTTATGAATAAATAATAATAATATGGTCAAATTTCTTTAGCTGGTTTTATTACAAATACAAAGCATTACGTATTAAAAATGAATTAATCGATATTTAGTTGCAAAAAGATAGATAAAACTAAGAAAAAAAAAAACCCAATTATATCTTTCTGAAATAAAATTATTCGTTACGGCTTACAAATGAGTACTCGGGCGACCGAGCTTCGTTCAGAGTTTTTGGCCTTAAATTGAAAGAAAACCGCATGAAAACTCGAAAACACGCGTTTTCCCAGACATAGGACTAATCTAGATCGATTTTTCGCCCCCGAAAACTCCAACATACCAAATTTCAGCGAAATTGTTCGAGCCGTTTCCGAGATCGCAGGTATAAATAATTAAAAAAATATACAAGAATTGCTCGTTTAAACATATTAGATTAGATAGATAGATAGATTAGATTAGATTTAATTACTACGGTAACGTAATTTTATATGCCACTGAGGAATATTATTATTGTTATAGAAAAATTGTAATCTTTGGTTTGACTTTTCATTTATGCATTATAATCTCCACAATAAAAAAGATTATAAATCAATCTAAATCCTAAATGGCTGTCAATGTGTATTTTACTGACGTAATTGTCTCTTGCTTGTATTTCTTTCTTTAACGATGTCAAAGCGCGAGTAATCTAGGTCTTTATCCGAAGAGAATCGATCTTCTAATTAAGCCTCATCGGTTTAGTTTCAAAGCCACAAGTTGTGGTTTACGGCCGTCAGTACTTACTCCGTTTAAGTTGTTATTAAATGCTCCTATACTCGCCCTTAAGTCGTCTACAATAAAGGAAGTTTCAAATTACCAATATGTAAATAGAGTGTAGATATTTGTTCCTTAGATCATTACTAGTGACTTACCCTCGTTTCGTTCGGGTGAGTCCCTCATCCCTCATCTCCATTTTGTATTTAAAATCGAATTACTATTATACATTTGAAAGTTTGTTTGTATATATTTTTTTGCTTCATGCTGAAGCGGCCTAATTGTTGTGTATGAAACTTAGTTCACAATGAGAATATGTCCTGAAGTAACATTTGTTTTGCTACGTATTAGACACCTAGAAACGCGCCCAATCGAAGATAAAGTAAGCTGCTATTTACCTATATGTAAATAGATTATCGGTATTTGTTCCTTAGGTCATTATTGGAATCACACAATTCGTAAGCCCTTCAAAGATGAAAAATATAAAGGCTTTTTCGGCTTATCTCTTTATGTAGAGCGTAAATCTTTTGGGGTCTACGTCGAATGTTATGAAATACAATTTCAGAGGATATAAGACTTGGAAAAAATAAGAATATGTAAAATGTGACCATAGATCAAATCCAATTTAGTAGGTATTTATTTAAAGTTGCTTCGCAATTCTTATGTTAAATAAGCGTAGCGTACCTTCAGAGCTGTCGCCCTTTTTGAACATTCAAAATAAAGTCCCAAACCGGTCTTGAATACGTAAATAGATTCCTGTCCAATCACACATGATATATTTAACCGAAACGCCTTTTATTTGTGGTGTTTACAGTCCCCAAAATTGTTATGTATATGTTACTATTTTTATATTTGAGTTTATTGGATGAGTCGTTTATTTAGGAATATTTTCATGTCGTTATTTATAATATCAAAGTAAGTATTACATATTCATGACAGAATATTTGTTTTTATAATATTGTTATCGTTACTTTGATGTAATATATGTAAAAGTGCTTCTGTTTGAGTTAGGTACTCAGTTCAGTCAGTACCTACTAAGTATATATTTCTTTATGAAGTGATAATGGATAATTAAAAAAAAATACAAATTTTCCGTAATACTTTATAGGTCTATATGCGTCGTATATAAAATCTACTAGAAGATTCATTATAAGCGATATAAATATACTATTTTTTTATAATTTTAAAATTTAGTTTTATGGAATTAAAGAAATGGACCTTCTCCATTATCAAGCTATTATGAAACCAAAGTAGAAAATATTCGAAATTATTAGTTATATAGAGCGCTGTAAATTATATACTTATAATATATAATTAATAATTTAATATTAATTTAGACCTTTTAATTACCCAATACTAGGCCTCTCCTAAATATAATCATACTTCTATCCATCAAATCGTATTCCACCATGTTGGGCAAGTAAAGGTTCCATGCAAGCAAGCGACTACTTGGTGTTACAAGCGAGCACGTTACCATCAAACTACCACTGCCGCTATTATTATTAAACTATGGCTTTACTCATTGTTTATAGGAAAATAATATAACGGAATCCTCTTATACTTAAATTCCCATAGATGTTTACTATAAGGAACCCTACTTGGCTAATTTTTATTACATTTTATCGTTACGAACAAAAACGTTTAAAAGGGGTGCCGAAAGAAATAAGCGCTATGCAAAGGGCGTATATATGTATAAATTGCTATCAAAAATAAATTAATTATGAAATTAATAAGTTGGAAAACAAGCTGCAGTTAGCAGCTAAAAGTAGACGAAGTTACTAAGTCTTTTTTTTTATTTCGTTTTGAAACTGAATATTTTACGTATATATAACAAAACAATATAAAAAAATCTACAGTTACTCTGCTGCACATATACGAATATACGAAAAGTTTTGAAAAACTCGTTAGTTTTGTCATCAAATTTATGCTAAAATATCACAATACTGTTTTCGTCCAAATATTTACGAAGCTCGCTCGACCGCAAATTAATATATTGATTAAATTAACTTAATCAATTAACCTAAGATAGACCAGTCTACTAACATTTATATTGGAGTTACGATTAGTTAAGTATTGCACGTCTATGAATAGATGGTTAAAATGATTATATGATATTTTTTTCGGATTGGGAATTCTTTATATAGAAAAACAAAGTACCTCAAGTCGTTCTTAAGTAACCTCATGTAAACTTTTGCTATTAAAAACAGGAAAGTTACAAATATAATAATGTTAATTTATACATATAATAAAATAATAAAATTGTAACTAAGTCAAATCTGTACATTAAATATTTTTTGGAAAATCTTATTGAAATAGATTTAATATCCATACAGATTACAGAGGCCGAATCTATAGTTTCTAGAATTTTTGTCTGTCTGTCTGTCCGCAGTAAAAACTATCTTATATGTTGATCTGGATAACCAACTATCATCAAACCAAATTTCATCAAAATCCCTCTAGTGGTTTTTCCGTGATGCGGTGACAGACAGACAGACAGATAGACAAATGAAATGAAATGAAATAAACTTTATTCAATTAGACTTATTACAAGTGCTTTTGAATCGTCAATTTAATGTAAACGTCAGTGTAGTCTGTCCGTGAGGAAGCTACCACCGGCTCGGAAAGCAGTTCTGCTGAGAAGAGCCGGCAAGAAAGTCAACAGTTGCTCTTTTAAATATCGATATTACATTTATTTTATTAACATAAGAATATAGATAGCCCGCATATGACTCAATAATACTCAATTCCACACATTTTCATCAACAAGAAATTCTTGAACAGTGTAATACGCTTTACTCAATAAAACATTTTTAATTTTGTCTTTAAATTTTTGAAGCGGTAAATCTAGGACAATTTGTGGAATCTTATTATATATGCGTATACTCAGGCCCACGAAGGATTTATTCACCTTTTGGAGCCGAAATCTAAGCGTAACAAGCTTATTTTTATTCCTAGTATTCAATGTGTGTCTATCACTGTTTTTTTCATAATTATTTAGATTTTTGCGAACAAATAAGAATAGAATAAGTAAGAATACCATTTTTTTTGAAAACATCTCGCAGGGAATCACGAGCTCTTAGATCATAAATAGCCCGTACTGCTCTTTTTTGAAGAATAAATATCGAATTAATTTCCGCGGCACTGCCCCAAAGAAGTATTCCGTACGATAAAATACTATGAAAGTAACTAAAATATACAAGTCGGGCAGTGTTAATATCTGTTATGTTTTTAACTTTCCTAACTGCATAGGCGGCGGAGCTGAGTTTACCTGCAAGTGTTGAGAGATGGGGATTCCACTGGAGTTTAGAGTCTACTGTTATACCTAGAAATACTGCTGATTCAGTTATTTCCAGTGTTTCATTATTCATAATCAGGCTAAAATTTTGCTTTTTTACGTTAGGCAATGTAAATTCGACACATTTTGTTTTTTTTTGCATTTAATACTAGGTTATTTAATTCAAACCAACGAAGAATATGCGACAATGCACTATTTACTTCGTCATAATTAGGTTTATTACGCTCAACTTTAAAAATTAAGGAGGTATCATCAGCAAAGAGTACAATATCGCATAATTTATTTACTTAGAGTAATAACAAGCATAGAGGACTCGTATTAAACTGAACCAATAAACTTATAATTTGCACTGCTTTATCTTACTAAAAGATGACGTAAGTTAGAGAGAGACGTAATAATAAAGAAACTATCGTCTTCAATGGTGTGAAGCCACTTTTTACTTGTCAAAGTGACCAGCTGGTGACTTACAGTGTTTTTGATATTTGTGATTATTTTAATGATAAAAGAGTAATTGGATGTAACAAACTTAGTTTTAAGGAAACTTAAAAACATTTTGTTTCGATGGATTGTGTGGCTTACGGCTGTAATCGCCATAGTTCAAAGAAAAGTGAAGTTAATCAAAATGTAACATTTCACCGGTAAGTGTTTTTTGGATTTTTCTGTTAAAATACTTAACATTTTTATGAAATATTCAAATATGTTTAAATTGATTGTTTTAAGACTCTTACGATATCAGAATAGTGTGTAATCGATCTCTAAATTCTTGTCAATTTGAGAAAGTAATTTTGTTTTTTAATCATAGTGATGTGGCATGACGTACCTTCATTATTACTTTGCCGATTCGTTTTTAGAATACATGTTGATAAAATTTCTTAAAATATATGAGTATGTTATAAATCAGAGGTTTAACCATAATCCCCGCGCTAGGCTAACTTATTTTTTTTTGTGTTATATTTTTGAATAATGAATAATCAAGATTAGACTATGAATGAGTTTCATTTATTTCTGTTATTTATTTATTTATCAAAAAGTACACTAACAACACACATATTAAAACATTTATACACATTTAGAAGACAATATTAATAATTAATCGGATATGTATGTCTTTACAAGTGTACATAACATTCGCTATAATTATATAATCAAAAGTATACATTAAATTATATTAAATCCCTTCTATATAATTAATAAATACAATTTAAATACAATAAAAATGATTCATAATAAGTCAACACCTGTTAGCCAAAATAATTAATTTAAATAATGTAAAAAAATTGTTATAACCTTAAAATCTAATTAGTTAAGATTAAATTTAATTAATTTTCACCTAAGGTGAAGTATTGTTTCGTGTAATAGTTTTTCATAATTACTATAAATATTACAAAGAAACGGTATTTTTGATTTATAAACCGTCAAACTTTAGCACATCACTATAATAGTCAATATATAAATATAGTAATTCTATAGCATACTTGGCTTCATTGCGATTTTAAGAAAGGGCAAATTGTGTATTTCTGTCTCTGTCCCTCTCGTAAAGAAGTGTATAAGAAGGACACAATCAAATATATTGTAAATGTTCAATTAAATACAGCTCCTCCATGCTTGTTATTACTCTAAGTTTATTTATGTAGAAAGGTAAATCATTAATAAAACAAAAATTCTAAAAACTATAGATTCAGTCTCTGTATCGATAATAATGTCTATTTCTATAAGATTTTCCAAAAAATATTTAATGTACAGATTCGGCTTACTTTTAATTTTATTATATGTATAGAAAAAATATATATTGGTCGTATCGTTAAGGAGTGTACCTTTTTGTGATAGTAACTTACTCGTAAGCTTTTCACAGTGGCCACGGTAATGTTATATATCATTACCGTGCTGTGTCTGTTAATAACTTGTTACGTTTTGACGTTTACTATAAACTTAGAGATGAGATATTTTCCTGCAGTAGAAATATATTGACCCGGATCACTAGCTATCATCATACCAAATTTCATTAACATCTGTCCAGTGGTTTTCTCGTGATACCTTCTCAGACAGACAGACAAAAATTCTTAAAATTATAGATTCGGCCTCTGTATCGATAATAATGTGTATTTCAATACCTAAGATTTTCCAAAAAAAATTGATGTACAGATTCGGCTTAGTTACAAATTTATTATATAAGAGATTATTTGAAATTATGCATCGATTAAAATTATTTTACATAAGTTACCCGCCTTGGTTCATTTGAGTTCTCAATATACCTCCTATCGAGGTTTTTCCTTTATGTTACAACAAGAACCCTTTACTTTTTGCCGGAATATATGTACGAGTAGAGTAGGTTATATAACTTACGCCTAATGTCTGGTCTAATGTAGAACGGTAATCCAATTTTCCACATTTAAGGCAATGCACGAAGTTAAAATGTAATGAATGTGTTTGTTTTTAAAAGAATGTGTGTAGTGAATATAATCTTTTAATTTATTGTATTAAAAAGTTAAAATAAAAAAATAGCGTTTAGAATTTTGTACACAAAATGCTACTGTTTTCTCTAAGTTACGACTTTTCAGGCTTACAATAATGTTGGACTATTCTCTGAACATTTGTTGATAATTTGCAGCTGCACTTACATTAAAGCTCGTAATAGCTATACGCGAGTAAAATAACAGTAATTGTATTATTACAACCTAGTATTTGTAGTTGAGGAAATTAATTTCTAAATTAGAAATTTACATATTTCTGTGTAGTGGTATTGCCATGGCATTACTTGGATTGGCATTATTTCTTTCATCATAGATTGCGGGTTCGATACCTTCATGGTTTAATGTTCGTAGTTTCTTTCGTAGTTCGTAGATTCTACCTGGTTTCTACTAAGTTATCGTCATATAATAGTAGGCCGTGTGCAAGTCGAACTCACGTGTAAAAGTTTTTCATATATATATGTAGGACAGATATAGAAAATGAGCTGGAGTAGCACCTACTGGAAGCCACCTAGTTATACACCCAAGCGAAGCGAGGGTAAGTCGCTAGTTACGAAACAATTGTATAAAATATTAACGAAGCCGATATATTTTGGAGGGCTTTTACAAAAATGTAGCTTAAAAATAAATATTTATACATATTTATATAATGTAACTATTTAGTAGATTTTTTATACTCATACTGCTTAAATGATATTTGTTGTGAGATTAATGTTGTGAGATGAATATTTAAACTTTATAATATTAAAAAGTAAAAAGTAGTGATACCCTAACATTAACGCTCACGTTTAGGAAACCAAGTAAAACGGGTTCAAGTTCCGAGATTGGTTCATATAGTACGTATTATTTTTAATAGGATTACTAATTTATTTACGACGAAGGAAGTCATTGTAAGGAAAATTACTTGTCTGAAAGAACCTAGTAAGTTTTCGAATGACGTGTGAAGTTCGCCAACCCGCACTTGGCCAAAGTGTTCGACTCCCTCCTCACATTGAAGGGAGGCCCGTGCCAAACAGCGAGAAGTTAAAAGTGCTGAATACAAAGTATAATGGACGTTATAGGAATAAATGGTGTACATACAATAATGGGAAAAAATATTACATTATAGAAATACGTATAAGTATACAATAAATTAGTATCTACTACTTTCTTAGATTTACGCGAATATTTGACATTTAAAATAAAACTATCTTTTCGGATTATTTCGCGTCGGGAACCAAAAATCAAAATAAATCCGCGAAATAATCCGAAAAGATAGTTTTATTTAAAATAGTATCTACTACTTTAATGTTAAGAATTTTGTAATGTTAAATAACAATCTTTAAATAAGAAGAGACCTTTATCATAATGAGGACTCAGCCGTTGAGTCGGTAATTTTTATTGAAATTTAAAAGTTTAAATCCAGTTCGAGGCAAACTCGAAAAAATCTTAGTTGACTTTTCAAGAAGCATTCGTTACAGATTAAAAAAGTTTTAAAAGAGTTTCAAACAATTTTTCTTCTTTGAAAACCGGGAAAAGCTTCTCAGAAGTCGCACAGTGAATTCAGTTACACAAAAAAGATATACCTAGGTGTTTGTGTGAAGTAATCGCTTCTTATTTCCGCCTAAAAAAAATTGTATTGCGTCTTATAAATAGTAACAAACTATTTAAATAATCCAAATGCTTACTTAATTCAAATTAAAATATGTAATAGTTTCTACTTTAAACAAAGTCTTTATATGATTTGGTACAATATTCCCATTTAGAGACACACATACTAAATTAGCGTATAATCAGCGTTCCATTCACGGCTGATTGGATTCGAGAAATCCATTCATCCATGCCCGAATATTTTACTCCTATATTAAAATATACAGTTAGAATGACAGGAGGATAAATTATAAACGCTCATCAAAAAAAAAAAGCGGTTTATTTGGTTTTTATCATATTAATAACAGGGGACTACGGTTCCTGTGGGATAGATTTGTTTTTGGTCTTCTAGAGCGGAACCCGACTGAAGGCATTTTCCAACATTAAAAAAGGTTAATAAAAGCATAATTATTTAAAATATTATATTGTTCACCAGATCGATCTACAGAAAATTGTTAAGTTTATAGTTTTTATAATATAGCACATACTTTAAGCTGGAAAGAAATACATTAAGTGCACAGGTGGTGTACAATGCACTTAAATTAATTCCGCATCTTGAACGTTGAAAGGGGTGGGCTTTTGTTAGATTTTAAAGTACCTACCCACCCAGGGATTTATGTTTATAGCATATTAACCTGTATTATAAAAGCAATAACGACTTTGAACTTCGTAGGGCGAAACGTATTTAGGTTTAGAAAATATACGAGATAAAAGATACGTCATTTCTTTTTTCTAGCTACTGCTTCGCTGAATTCTAAACTGTACCCCATTCGTCTGTAATTCTATATATATATACAAAAAATACTTGTATTTTTATAAAACTATATTTTTTTTTACAAATCATAGCATCTAGAAGCATTCATTATTCGTTGAAGTGTACGACCCCCATGGAAATCACTGGGATTATTTCGTATGTCATAACGTGTCTAATGGATATTGATTGGTTTAGAAATTAGCAGTTCAGGTATAAATGTAAATTGTTGAAGAGTAAAAATAAATAAAATATACTTTCCAATTTACAGCTTAAGCATAAATTGAAGCTGTTATTTTACTTTTTCAGCGTTTTATGTATACTTAAATAAAAATGTCTTTATATCATAGTCTATATTTTTAAGAAAAAACACAATTCTTTGCAATTCAAACTGTTTGCGAAGTTATATTACACAACATTGCAACAAAAAGTTCTAACAAACGTTCCAAGCAATAAATTGTTATGTTAATTTGAAAATTTATCTTGCTCACGATATTCTGAAAAATAAAACTTCCTACAAATTGTAACTAATGCCATCATAATATTTATTACAATCCATTATTTATTAAATGGGTCTGTGACTGTTACATATTACATACTTACCAGCAGTAGGGGTCGAAAATTTTTAGTCCAGAGTACGTCCGAGGCATGTAAGAGTCAAGTGTGATATTCATAACCGTTGAGCGTTTTATCCACATTGCGTTAAAACCTATATGAGATTGGATAAAAAAAACTAGACTCAATGTTATTTATAATATACCCACCAAAAACATATATTTGATGTAGGGCCTAGATAAGAAGATAACGACGTTTCGGTAAGGCGAGCACGAACTTGCAAAAAAGGTATTCGTCTCATCATCGAGAATATTTTGTATAGGATTTTCTACAGTGAAGTAGCAGGATCGCTGGCACGTAACCTTTCGTATCGTAATCGTAGCGACAACGAATTTTCATACATTTAAGTCAAAATTGGAAGCACGTGCACATTACTACATTTTTGTCGGGGTCCATTAAAGAATTTAGATTTAAACGGAAGTCAAGTGGAATAATACTGCCTCAAATATCTTATAAGCTGTGATTATATTTCCCTAGCCATTTTCAGATCTAACACTAAGAGCATAAACATTAAACACACTCGAAGACCGTCGCTTGTGCTCAACTAAGAAAAAACTGTTTTAATTCCTCATAAGCTTCATACATGAATGACACCGAGTTTGCTTTTATAGCATATACTTATTTGTTTTACCAACATAAAAGAAAAATAAAGGCAAGAAATGTTACTGATAGAGTCGTCCATCGATTGGCGTATGACAAACTTACAATTTTTTAACTTAATTTAATTTATATTTTATACAATTTGTACATAACTTGGTGATTGTAGCGATATTTTTTTAATTCACTCTAAATAGAAATAAATTCGCCGTTTTCTATTTTAAAAATGCGAAATAATTGTAATGAAATATGTAAATGAATTAGTTTCATTTATCTACAAAGGTATAGCAAAGCTAAAACCATTACATAATACAAGTACTCTAGTAAATGGAATGGATGGTATACGTACGCTTTGAAATAAAAAAAAATAGTCGCTAAAAGCTAAATTTGTGACAAGTGGGGCGCTTTAAAATTTTTCCTCTTTTAAGCAGGTGCGGTTTTCTGGAGAGAGTTTTTACACAAATCAACATTTATCACGCCGCGAGCGATGAACAATAGTGCCTGTGATTTATTACTGTAATTTTTCTAATTAAAAGCAATTCATTGAAGTGTATAATTATTAAAATGCACTCAAGGTTTGCGTACAAAGATATTATATATTGCTATTTTGAATAAAAAGGATAATATTTGGCATTTAGCAGATAAAAATAATAATTCGATACCTGAATATGTTTTTCAGTCAATATTTTTTTTGGTCGGGCAACACTTTTGATTACAAGCAAATAAAAGCAAACTACAAGTTTGTTTGTTTAGATTCCTGTGTTATAATTGGCGTGGTGGTTTTAGTCGTAGTTCAGATAGAATAACCTACTTCATTCCTTAACTGCATAAAGATGCTAAAATATATTTTTTTATTTATCCTCCACAAAGACGAACTTCACTATGTATAGTAATAATATTTTTATGCTTAGTGATATATATTGAGTCTCAGAGATCAAAAACCTCAACCGTGCGGACATCAATTATTCACGAATCTGTTATTATACAAGCGTTGAAAAATAATGAAACAAAAAAAAAACGTGTACAGTTTAGACGCAGTAGAAGTGTAACTTTTAAACAACCGTTACCATGGCAACAATTAGTCATAATAGCTTTTATTTAATTTATGCACATTCATGCCACAGTAATAAACATTCATTTTTATAAGTAATAAGTTTAGTTTTTTTTTACCAAGTTTAAAAGTTATTTTGGATTTTATTTAACATGTATCATAACATAACATATTATTCAGTACTATTTTCCCTTCCTGTGTAATGTATCCTATCTCATTCTCTTGCCGGTTTAATCCTATATATTTATGTGTTTGTCTTTTTCTAGTATCACATTTCCGCTTCATCGAGTTTCAAATCACAACGATTCTAAAGATGTTTCACTTCAATACTAAAGGGAGAACGTGCAAGGATGTACAAGGCAGCACTCACTTGGTGTATGTATGTATATACGTGGCGCGAAACGCGGTGAACGAGATCGCGGCGGACAGCCAGCACAGCGCGGCGACGGGAACGATAAATTTTGATTCTATGGTATAATATATATGTGTATATAAATATATTTACTTTTGTATAATTATAATATTTAGTTGTTATATTTTAATATTAAGTTTATAACATTTAATGCTGTACTGTACCTACACCGCTCTAAATTAACTTATTTTCTCACTATTGAAGGGTTTCTAGAAGAAATCTCTTAAAGAGATAAGTTATCCTTTGTCGACATTCTGTTACTTTATTTTGTATAACATATATTTTATGGTACATAAATAAATAAATAAATAAAAAATATAACGATTAATTATGTCAAACCAATTTAATTTTTCAAATTTATATTCTTATTCGATTGTGTGATGACATCTTGACTAAGGCGCCACTTTAAAAATGCATACGCCACGAACAGTCACAAAGATAAACTTTTATTCATTTTTATATATTACTAGCATTTCCCGCGGCTCCGCCCGCGTTCAGATGATCAAAAACCAAATTCTTAGGTTTTACACATTAGTATACTCTTACATTATACATTACTTTCATTGCGCACCGCATGATTGGTAAATAATGGCAGAGATTGACAATGCCACAAAGGTTCCTCCGTTAAATTGAACTTTTTGTTTTAGCAATAACATTTATGTATGTCTATATTTCTGTTTTGTTTGTTTTTTTTTTAGTTTTTCACGATAAACTCTCAAACTACGGAATTAATTTTAATCATTTTTTACTAATATTTAATATATAGCTGATTATTTAAATTACATAATGATAACTTTTCTTAATTAGCGCTAGTTAGTAATGTTTTCCAAAACGATTTTCAAAAGAAAGTGTAATAAGTAAATAATTCTAAGCGAATACATTTTTTTATTTCATATGGCTCTGCTAATATGATTAAAGTCGTAAGCATTTTATTGTGTCCTTTAAGCCTTTACCTTCCAAGAAAAGGTGTCAAGAAAAAGTGAAAAAGTTGAGGTATAACAATTCCTAAAATACTTTTTCATAGTTTTTGAGATATGAAATATTTTTAGTTACCCGCTTTGGCAGTTTAACAGCCATAGACTTGTTTTCCATAAAATGTTATAAAATAATATAAATTGAACTTATTTTTACGGTGCAAAAAATGAGTAGGTATTGTGGAAACGTAAATATTATTCGTATTTATTTTAGTGTTAACCATACAAAACACGTAAGTAAGAAAAACAACATAGCATTTTGCTATACGAAACCTAAAATGCGCGAGTTGGATTTACATTTGCCCAATTTTTACAGTAAAAGATTAAAAAACATTAACATTATTTACTAAACAATAAAAATTTACAAATATTCTCATTTGAAAATTGTTTCGGCCAACAAAATATTACTTATATGTTACCTACTAATTTATAAAGCCAAAAAGTTTGTTTTATTAGAAATTTAACCACGGGCAGGGCCGCGGGTAATTTAGTAGTAATTATAGTAAAGTCATAGAAAGGTTATATCTGTACATTTTTTTTTGGATAAAACTACGTATTTTAAAACACATGGCGACATCTATTGTCAAATAGCTAAATAACACATAAATAAATTTTCATTAAAATAACTATTTTAATGAATAAAATAGCGCTGTTAATATTTCTTTTAAAGATAAGTTTTTTTTTAATAGTTTTAACATAATATATAAGTAAGTTACCCTGCTAAAATATTAATAGCATAATCGTGCTTTTACTTCAACCAGTTTTTGTATTTTTTCTCAGAAATGAGATATTTTCCTGCGGTAAAAAGAATCCTATGTGTTGAGCCAGATAACCTGCTATTACCATACCAAATTTCATAAAAATCCCTCAAGTGGTTTTTCTGTGATGCGGTCACATACAGACAGACAGAAAAAATTCTAAAAACTATAGATTCGGGCTCTATATCGCTAATAATGAATATTTCAATAAGATTTTCCGAAAAAATATTGAATTTAGGGGTTCGGCTTAGTTACAATTTTATTGTATGTATAGTTACTAATTTACGAAGCGAAAAAGTTTGCTTTACTGATAATTTAAACACGGGCGGAGCCGCGGGTGATTTAGTAGTAATTCTAATAAAATCGAAAAAAGGTCATATCTGTACACTAATTTTTTTGGGATTAAAACTATGTATTTTAAAAACACATGGCGACATCTATTGTCGAATATCTAAATAACACATAAATAAATATTAATTAAAATAACTATTTTAATGGATAAAATAGCACTTTTGATAATTTGATTTTCAAGATAAGCTATTTTTATAGTTTTTATCATATTTTGTAAGTTACCCTGCTAAACTGTTTACAAATAGTATCGTCGTGGTTTTGTTCCTACCAGTTTTTGTATTTTTTTTCAGAAATGAGATATTTTCTCGCGGTAAAAAGTATCCTATATGTTGACCCGGATAACCAGCTATCATCATACCAAATTTCATCAAAATCCCTCCAGTGGTTTTTCCGTGATGCGGTAACAGACAGACAGACAGACAGACAGACAGACAGACAGACAGACAGACAGACAAAAATTCTAAAAACTATAGATTCGGCCTCTGCATCGATAATAATGTCTATTTCAATAAGATTTTCCAAAAAATATTTAATGTACAGATTCGGCTTAGTTAGAATTTTATAATATGTATAGATGTACTAGTGTTCACTCAGTGGTCAAATTCGGATATAATCATTATTGAGAGGAATTTAAACTTTTTTATTGATAACATTTTGATAAAGCTCGTTAATAGCTACTAAACAAAAAAAGAAAAATAAAATCGATTGACAAACAGAGGAGAAAAAGGCCTCTTAACTGTTTAGTCTGCCTATTTATATAAAGATACTTGTATAGAAAAACATTATATAGTAGATTATGTGTAATTAATTGTAAGTCTTTTGATATATGAAGATAATATATAAAGCAAAGTAAAAGAGAATCTATCCCAACGATACCATAAATCCTGCCACGATGACGGAAGTTGGGATGCTTTAGCTCAGTTTAGCTCATTATGGAGAAATACTAAAGTTGAAGTGATTTACGTCTCGAGCGAAAGTAATGAGATTGCAAAGGGACATGTAGTGTAAGCGAACTGACGACCTTTTAAGCCAGTTTAAGTACAAATCGAATTTAACTTTAATGCTGTTTGTTCTGTATAATATTCTCATTTGTATATATGGTAGATGTAATGAAATTTGTCTGTCTATCTATATATTTGTTTAAAAAAAAAGATGGTCTTAATTTGATGACAGTTAAACGACTCAAGTAACAGTAACATTTTAATCCCTAAAAAGATACAGGTTTTTTTTAACACGATTTTCACTAGTGGGTAGACCATTCCATTGAAAGTAAATTTTGGGAAAAAGAAAAGATTCTTCAAGAATTGAAGTTAGAAGTTTTTTAAAGTTTTCTGGCACAGGATGGTAGTGAAGACAGAAGCGAAACAAAAGCTGGTCAGGACTTTAGCGTAGAATGGCATACATATTGTGTTAAAACGGCTAAAGTTTGTGTAATCCTCACGCCGAAAACAAGATTAAAATATATTAGATGGAATTCATTTCTATTAAATCTTTTAAATGAGTTTATAATTAATTTCTCATAAACAAACCTCGGTCTACTATGTATTATAATAATTAATGTTATGTTATGTATTATGTTAAGTGTGTATGTGTCTTTATATTTGTAACACCTTCATACTAAAACAACTAGAGTAACATAAGATATTAAGACCTCCAATCTCCATATATAGGGTACTTACTGTTAGGCACCTAGAATTGCAAGCGAGTAAAGTAAGGCCAAGTCGCTAGCTTAATAATAACTTCGTAACATTTGTTTAACTATTTTTCTTTTATCTCAACTAAGGAATACAAATAACGGCACACATTTCTTAATAAAGATGTAGATTCTCTCGAACATGATTTGCAGTTCAATTTCCATCGCGCTCGAGACTGAATTTTATTACAAGTCCATTAATAAATGTCGACAAGAGAATGTGAAATTATTTGTAATTTTTCAGGGATGCTGTCTGCTTAAGAATAGTCAGAAGCTTTTTACTGATAAAAATATTTGAAATTTTAAAGTATTGATCTTTCTATGTATATTTTTTTATAGTTTTATGACAATATATAAATTGTAAAAAAATGACGGTTTAATTAATATCCACGATTCTTTTACAACTTTTTAGTAAAAATATTGACGAAATTTTAGTCTCTAATTGAATTTTTCATTTTTAAACTATGCAAGGCAAAAAGTGAGCGTAAATGGCAAACATCAAACTACGATGTAATAATAATAAAAAAAAAAATATTAAAAATTTCCTTTCCTGGAAATAGTAATTATATACTTTGCAGAATATCAAATCCGAAAGCTTATATTCCTTACTTTTACCATTGGGTAGTATAATTTAATTGGACTAGTAAAGCTTCTGTTTACTCCTTTTACCGTCTATGCTATCGAAGGAAATTCCGCTACTTGAATTTTTTCTATTTGTAACATAAAACTATACATACATCAAAATCAAAGTTAATAATCATTTAAAAAATATATATTCTATAAAAAAAGTACTTAAAACAGAGCCATAAATAATTAAAATTTTGTTTATTATGTTAAAGATTTAAGCTTCGAACTAAATTATTTAGTCGTAAATCTCAAAACTGGTGAAAAGGCTTTATAAGGGTGTATTCTATTAAGTAAAGCTTGGCTGAGATTCGCAGGCTCCATTAGGGCTCTTAGTTGAAGCGCCGCGGGCTAAGAGTGGCGTATATAAGTACTCTGTTGCATACGTACTGTCTGCTTATATAGTAGTCATTAAGAAATGCACACGTATGATACTTGGTGTAGAGTTTTAGTTGTAGGTTATGTGACGAGATTATTTGATACTTGTCGAATTAAATTCATTATAGCGCCCTCTAGGGGATATAAAGTTTTGTATTAAAATAAAACGAATATTGAAAGATTTTGAAAAATAAAACCCCGAAACAATTTAAATAAAAAAAATTATGTAAATGTTGATTATCATTGTCGCATATCTCGATATATCGATGTATACCATTGTGTGCAATAATTCAAGAACAAGAAACTAAAACGCATGATTTTGATTTTAGCAACGTTTTAACCTCGTCCAAACATTCTATACTGAGACTTATTTGACTTAACTAGCACCTAAATTTGTCAATAGCACCTTTCAGTTCATTGAGAGCTGATTTAAAACTTCTAGAGTGACGTTAATTAATTCATTTAATAATAAAGAAATCACTAGCCATATCGAATAAAGTGTGATAATAGTTATTAGTACCTGAGCGACCGAGCTTCGTTTGGAGTTCTTTTTTATTATATCGTATTTTTTAGATAAAAAGAATTAAAATCTTGAATAAATACAAAAAAAAGTAAAACTTTGTATCCGATCGAGATTCGATCTCAGACACACTAATTGATTTGATAATCTTGCACCTTGGTCGCTTGACCACGATACATAATATGCTCGAGTGTAAGAAATTATCGAGCATGAAAACTCGAAAACACGCGTTTTCCTAGACATGAGACTAATCTAGATCGATTTTTCGCCCCCGAATAACCCCAAATGCCAAATTTCAGCGAAATCGTTAGAGCCGTTTCCGAGATCGCTGGTGTAAATAAATAAACAAATAAAGATATAAATATACAAGAATTGCTCGTTTAAATATATTAGATAATATAGATACATTGACAAATAAACATGTTTCAAATAAAATTGTTGCTTTCATTTCAAATGCATTTGAACAAAATATTCATAAAATATTCACTGTAAAAATTCAATTCATAAATACATTTTATGAAATTTTCGTATATGTACATTACTGATATTGAAATACTGTACATTTTAAAAATACACATTAGCAGCAGTTAAAGTGAATATTTCTTTAGCCATTAGAATTATAAACGTCAATTATTTTCCTGTGAAACTCAGAATCGTTGCTTTCCAAATAAAGAGATAAGCCGCAGGAAGCTCTCACATTTTTCCATTGTCCCACTTAATTTTGTGAAATTCGTGTAAAGCCAATCAAGTTCCCAATAAGCTTAAATATGATAATTTCGAGTTGCTTAACTTTTGTATTTTGCTAGTTAACAGAAGGACAAATATAATGTCTTTTGTTTTTACATTATTGTAATTTATATTTTTTGGACTTTTTGGTATATATAATATTGACTCCATTTTGTCTAAATGTTATTGTAATAACCCTTTTCTTGCAGTCGGGTAAAAATAGTTAAAGAAAAAACTTGACGCAGATTTAATCTATACTTACTAATATTATTCGTTCGTTCATTCGTTCGTTTGTTTGTCCTTCTTTCATGTCGAAACAGAGAGACGGATTGACATAATATTTGTGTGGAGATAGTTGGAGGGCTGGAGAGAGTGACATAGGCTATTGTTACGCGCCGCTAATTCAGTCGAAGACATCAAGCGTAGAACCTCTGTAGTGTTCGTCTACGCAGGTGCCAGGCAGGTAGGAAAAGTATGACAACGAATATATTTGACGTTTGGGCGGGACGTATGATTTTCTGTTGTGTTTATAAATTTTATTAATTACTGACAATATAACGATTAAAAGAGGAAAAGTGTTTCACTGTTATACACTGTTTTTTACCGCGGAAGATTATGTAATTCATTCCAACGGGAACACGTTATAATACAACCCACAACAACTCATCATATCTATGTATATATTATAAAGTCTATCTATCCCATCCTCACTGTTAAAACGTACCTAGGGACGAACCCGAGCGAAGAGTCGCTAGTATTTTTATAAGTAAACATTTTTCCGAATTTAAGAAAATGAAGGGAGGCTAGTGTTCAGTATTAAGACTTTAAAAAGAGACGATTTTATTATGTTCAAAACATTCATACGAGGACACACCCAAGTTAGCTAATGAGACTTTATCGCCTAATGAAGAAAATGTAAATAATTCTACAGTTAATGCTAAAGATGTTAGCCTTATTATATAAAATTGTTTTAACAATATATCTTTAGTTCAATTTTAAGACGAAAGTCACTAAAAGTTTAAAACAACAATCTCAACAATTTTAAGATAATTAAAAAAGTCAATGAACTAGGCAAAATTAAGCTAGACCCAAAATTCAGCTTTATCACAAATTCTGTATTTAAAGCAGTACATTTTTACTTAAGTCAAAATTATAATAATATCGATATTTATAGATGTCCTATGTAAAAATATCCAGGTCCCGCAGCACCGTAAAACTTTGGGTTAGGAATTTAATTCAATGATTGTTATCGTTGAAGCGACATTCGTATGTGTAGGTAGACATATCGGTGTTACCCTTTTCAAAATCCTTGTCTATGGCGTGGGATGTATACATAAAAGTACTATTTATTTAAATTATTAATCAAAATTCTAATCTTTGATTAAGAATTTAATAAACAGAAAATATCCCATATCGGAAAAACTACTCAACGTACCGTTATCTCCATTTTTTTCCGTAAATACTTCAAAAGTTTACCATCACCACCATACGTTAACGTGCAATTAATATTTTTTAAGCTCCAGTAGTCTTCTAGTAAAATAACCGTGACTTACGAACAGACAGACGTGGTGAAATTGTAAGAGTTCTGTTTTAGTGTTTTTCTTCTTTATTATTCTTATTACTCTTATGCTATAGATTTTTTACTGTATACATAATATTTTGACTTACTGTAATATTCTTATGTGTGAATCTTTTCAATATGGTTACCACAGTGAAAGAAAATATCGTATGAATATATGAATATCTGAGACAACCCAATACGAAGGAATAAAAAAAGCGAAACCTACCCACATTTGGCAAGCATGATGGACTACGGCCTGAACCTTTTCGCCTTTAAAAGAGGCCGGAGTTTAACAGTGGAACGTTAATAAGGGAAAATTATCTGGAACTGTACACGAAGTTAAAGCTTCACTTTTTCTTTCGGGTTCTTGTACTTGTAACTGTTGCGAGATTTTAGTATGCTTTATTAAACGAATTTCGACTTGGCTCCGACTTTATTAGAATTCTCTGGGAGAGCACTGATTCATAAGTAGCGTAAGTACTCTCTGCATCAGCTGAAGAGTGGCATAATTAAAAAAATACTTATAAGTTTGCCAAGTTTGAAATTTAATATAGATTTCTTGTATATTTTTTTTATAATATGTAATAAATAAAAATAAATGAATAATTTTTAAATAAGTAAAGAACAATGGCAGGACTCACGATTTACCTGATATCTATTTGAGGCGTCTTGAAATGAAAAAATACTCAAACGATAGGGATTAAATAACACAAGTTTATCCCGAAAGATTTATTTTATTAGGAAGTCACAAAAAAAAGATATTAGCATTTTTATTTTATGATTTGCGGTTATAAACCTACCTAGCAATGACAGCTGTCACTGATTATTGTATCAAATATTATAAATTAAGTATTATAAATTAAAAAAAGTACGTTCGCATTACACATAAGTTACGTTTTTAATTTCTTTATCATGGATGAAACAAGGTACTACTTTGAGTCCGTTAGGAGAAATCAGTATTAGTTGTAAGTATACACTGGCGATTGTCCGAGAGAATGCACAAGTCGTCGCATGGGGCAGGTAATCGGGTCCGTGGGCAAAGCGACAATTAAAACTTATAATAATCTAGAAAAATGGAACAGTAACAGCAAAATCAAACGTAGTAGTCAGAGGCATATGTAAAATCATGGATGACAAATAAAATATAAAATCTAAATAATATGTCAATATCAATTATCAAGTCAATCTCACTGTCATCTGTTGTGTTGCTATTACTATTATTTTAATTACTGTACTAACTGTAATAGCTTCAATTATACTTACAGCATAACATATAATGTTTCCATTATATGTAAAGCTGTAAGATTAATGAACAAGACATAGATTACTATTTAATTATGTACATAAGACTTTTAATAAAAATATTTTAAAATAAATACGGCATTTCATTTTCTTCTGTGGCAACAATTTTTACATCATCTTTTGACGAATGGCGAAGCCGGAACTACATAAAAACAATCAATTAGTATCTTATTATGTAAACATTTCTTCGTGGCTTTGTCATGTAAAACAAACGCCGTGAAAAAAAAGAGCAAATTAAATAATTCAGTTTTGTATATGTCCTAATCTTAGACGCTTTAAAAACGTTCAGGTAAAAACTTGCCATTGTTCTTTATGAAAACCTTGATAACATGTCTAAATAAATCTGAAAATTCTAAATACAAATTCTATCCAAAGATTTTGATTAAATTGAAGTTTAAGGTAACTTGTTGTACTTTCTTTTGCAAGATACAAAAAGAAAAAAATCGTGGCTCGTCAAAATGTCAGCGTGAAATTGTGACAAGAATGCTAGCCACATTCCCCCGCAATTGATATTGATTTGATTTAGAAGCGGTTAACACTTCAACTCCATTTGTCAAGGGTTTTTACCGCAAATGGTATAAAGGCATAATTATGACTTAGGAAGGCGTATTTGTGGAAAAGTTAATGCATTTGAAAATTCCAAAACCCTGGTCTGATTCTTAAAATTGTCTCACTTATAGAAAAGATTACATAATATTAGGCAAAAAAGCTTTATATGAGTTACCTAGGCTACCTTTTATTTCGGCATATTGAGTGGTTCTTATGAGTTATAAGGCCTGCAAAAGTTTACTCAAAGGATAATAAGTGACTTAAATTTAGGTTAAACTAACTGATGTACTTGTATATCGGGTATGAAGGGAGAATCGAACCCGCAAGAAATTGCGGGTTCGGGTTTGCTCTAGAAATAGAGCAATGATGACTATCGTATACTATACTATTTTATGTATTCAGCCCTTTTTAACGCTGGGCACGGGCCTCCCTTCAATACGAGGGGGATCAGACCATAGTCCACTACGCTGGCCAAGTGCGGGTTGGCGGACTTCACACGTCTTTCGAAAACTTGCTAGGTTCCCTCAGACATGCAGGTTTCCTCATGATGTTTTCCTTCACCGTAAGACAAGTGGTAATCATGCTAGAAAATGATTCGCACATGAAAATATCCGGCGATATAATAGCGAAACCCGGGATTTGAACCCGCTTCACTCGGTTTCCCAAACGGGCGCGTTACCACTGGGCTACCACTGCCTACTATACTATTACAATAGTAAAAATCCATTTAATCTATCTTATAAAAAAAAATCTTGTCAAATCAAACATGCAAATAAATCTAATTCAACACAGTATCCAGCCTAGTAATATCCGACTACATTTGCAATTCTAATAGGCACTTTGGTAGGTCCGTAAATTAAACGTAGAATAGAAAATAGTACATTATAATCGTAACGTCATAGTCATTTATAGTGGATAGTATTAAGTTTTAAGCGTAATCACATCGTAAAGATAGGAATTATTACTAAACTACGCTCGAGCGCGTCCCCAGTTACAATTTACAAGATTTTGTTCACAATTTCATGTAAGTTACTCCTTATAACATCAGTTATCTACCAGTAAAAATCCCGTCAACATTGGTAGAGCCGTTTTAGAGTTTAGCAGAAACAAACAGACGTATAGATAGACAGACGGACGGACAGATGGACAGATAGACGGACATACAGACAAAAATTAAAAAAATGTATGTTTGTTAAAAGGTCGGTATATTTCATATGTATTTAGTAGAAAAGCTGTTAATTTGACATTACAAACAGATACTTCAATTTTATTTATCTGTATAGATGTAGGTATAGATAAGTCATTTAGGGAATAAATAGGAAGAAAAGAATATCCATTGTTTCAATATTTGTGTTCCATTAAAGTTTTCGTAAGTCCGTTGTTTGAAAAACAATATAAGCTTTACTAAATAGCAAATTCAGCTTAATTGCACGTAACTTTAGAATACATCATAACATAAATGTAAGTGTTTCAGCATGAGTAAGATATTCTAACTTTTTCACTGAAGAAGTTCCGGACAACATTTTAGTGACAGTGACATTTCACTGATACTATTTATCACCAAATTGCACTGAAATCCCCAATATGACAGGTTAGTTGTTGGGTAAATATATAATATCGCTAGTACAGATATCGCCTCATGTAATATTAATCAAAGTCCCTCTAGGGATGTAGGGGGCAATGCCAGTCTATAATATGCGTCATTTAGCTATGATGATTGCCAGTAATTTTTTAGATATTTATTTGTCTAAAATATAACAGTAATGTCCTTCTAACCGATTTTAGTTACGGCAGACAATTTCATTGAGACTAGCTTACTATGTGTGAATTATAGTGCACAAATGAAGGCGCAGAGAAAAGTCCAGTCTCTATTTTTAACTCTCATATTAGTAAGTGGTATTCGACAGTATGAAGCATGGTGATGCAATCATAGTCAATTTTTCTGACAGAAAAATTCACTAATCATTTTGATCTGACTCGAGACTCGAACCCTGGACTTCACGATATGCAGCTATATATGCTAACTGCTAGTCAACGAGGCGGTCGATCTAATCTAAAATAACGTAGTAAATGTGATAAAATCTGACATTAAAATCGGTGAAATGTAAAATACACAAAAGAGAGACATAATTTAATTCTAACAAATTGAATGCAGCAAAATTAGTCACCCAATAAACTTTTTCATAAATTGTTCAATAACGCGATTTTGAATAATAAATTCAACAATGGACCTTCATCATCCATCTCCAGATTTGTTATATTAATTGGAACTTATAAATGTCATAAATCTTAAATTATTCCAAAGCCATTAGGCAGTTTAGGTTACTATAAATTATCTAAAAATATTTTTACTGATAAAGTTAACGATCACGGTTATAACTAAAACTTTTTATTTGCACCAAAAAGTTTCGGGTTCGATAAATAAAACAAATATCATTTTTTTTTAATATTTAAATTCAATAACTTTTTTGTAGTGTTTGTTTAAGAAACAATTGAACATTGAAATAAAATGTTACTTTTGTTTACTGCTGTTTATTTTTGGAAGAAGTGGAAGAAGTGTAAGACTCTTTAAGAGTCGTGTTTTCAGGTCCCAGAAAGGCTGGCAACGCAATCGCTACTCCTCTTATTATTTATATTGCAGGTGACTAACCTCGTTATCCACTCACCACCAGATGAATTGTTTGCTCATTTGCCCACTTTTCAATATAAAAAACATTATTCTATAGCAAGACCAATAGGTACACAAACACGTAACTTTATTAACCGAAGAATAAAAACAAATATACTTTCGTTTTTATAATATTACTAGCGACTTAACCTCGCTGTGCTCGGGTTCATTGGGTTTTAATTTTTTTGCCTGGAACCCTATTTTTTTCCAAAATAAAAGTAGCTTAAGTTACTTCTTAAAATATTAGCTATCTGCCGTGAGAGTCCCGTAAAAATCAGCCGGTCAGCCGGAACAAACAGACAGACAGACAAAAATTTTAGAAATTGTTTTTTTCTTATAAGTACCGTATATAGTTTCATATGTATTAAGTAAAAAGCTGTTTTTATGACATTACAAAGAGACGCTTCAATTTTATTTATTTGTATAGATTATGTAAGGATGTGAACAAACACACTAACTAAACTGCAATATAGTCAATTATTGTTACCCGCTGCAATGGGGCGCAGAATGTTTGCAGTCACCAACGAGGCATTATTTAACAAGTCAACAAACAACTTCACCTCGGGCGCAGATGGCCTTTAAGGCGGAAATGAACCGGCGTCGACTTTACTTATATTTACTCTCTTTGTAAAACTTAATTCTCGTCGTAGCTTATGAATAGCCGTTCTTGGTGAGCCGTTTCGTAATGAATGTTTTTCTGCAGACAATTTACTTTATCTTAAGATACTTTTTATATTCGCCCTTACCCATGGGAGTAGAGGGTATAAAATTTTATAGGAAGTTAAGAAAGTCGTCGTTCATTTTCTAATAAGATTTATTACAGTTTAAAGTAGTATAATTAATATAATTGTTTTGTGCCCTTCGCAATTATAATACTACAGAACACCTAAGAAGGGATGATTTTTACCCAACTTAATTCACAAATGTTATCATACCGGTATCTTATTTTCGAAAAATGTTAAAAAATTTCACTATTCTAAAAAGCTTTCTCTTCTTTTTTTTTTAAAAAAAAAAACGCATAGTACTTTCTGAGATTATCCCGAACAAAAGCAAAATCAGCGCGGCGGGGTACTTAAATTTATTATATGATGTGCATTCTGCGATTGATCAACATAACTCGCCTTGTCACAAAATAATAACGGTGCTATTATTGTATCGCATATACATGCATATATTATATAAGTAATCACAAAACTACTTTATATCGTGGTTAATGGTCATAAGCTCACTAATGGCTTCGCCGTCAACGCTTCGTAGCAGGCAATCTGTAGAGTCATTAAAATTACACTCTATCTTGCACATTTTGACAGCGTATAATATAATTACTATGGAGATAGAATGGAAGTAAAATACTTTATACCTATAGTTGTGTACATTTTGTAAAATATTTCACGAAAGCGGGATGAATAGTATGGTGTAGTATGGTACTTTCTGACCCATAGGTTATATTTTATTTGTATACAAATTCACATCTAACATTTGATTCTATGAAATTAGATCAATTATTCGACTTGTACAGTCATATTTATCGACATTAATATTATAAAGAGGTAAGATTTTTATTTTTGTATGTTTGTAACGAATAAACTCAAAAACTAACGGATCGATTTAGATGAAATTTGGTAAGAAGATAGTTTAAGACCCTGAGAATGACATAGGTTATTTTTTATTCCGGAAATCACCTCTTAAGGGGGTGATGAAAGTTTGTATGAGGAATCAACCAAGGGACGAATGATATGATTGTTTTGTTTAAAACACTTATTATCAAATGATTTGCTATTAGATGTTTTATATTATTATCTCATTCTCATAATTATTATATAAGGCAGAGCTTCTCAAAGTACTTATATGAAAACTAATTTGTAATACATCTCATTAATAATGAATTCTTCGAAAATTACGTAACAAAATCAACATTATGGTAATGAGAAATCGAGTGAGTATATTATTTAAATTAAAACAAAACGTAAAGTTAAGATCGATGCATTAAGTAACCTGTAATTAACAATACTTGCTAATCAAAAGCCCAAAATTATCTTGCTAATTCTATGTAGATTACTACGAAAAGCGAGTTTGAGAATGTCTGGCTGCGTTATATAATTTGAATAAGTATGTCACCAAATGCACCTTGTAATATGTAATATTAAACTAAGTACTCAATAACTTATGGTTTGTTGTAATGTGTCATTACCAGACTTGTGTCTTGTTAACAGTATATGAAGGCAAATACAGATATTTCCCTGGGGAGAGATCCCATATCAAATTATCTAAGGGGCAATTTTATATCCCCAGGTAAATCCCCGTTTAGTTGAATGTAGCTCAAGCCAGTTTCTCATATTTAAACAAATCTAAACTAATATTAAAAATGTGAAAGTGTGTTTGTCTGACTGTCTGTCCGTCTATCTGTTTGTTTGTTTAAGAGTTTGTTTGTTTATGCTTATGATTTTTTGTAGGCGTTATATTATTTTCAGAAATTGACGTAGGAATAATAAGTTGATTTTTTAATTACTTAATATGTGTATTATTAATATGAATTATCAAAAAATAAATATTTATAATGAATGATGGATTATTGGATCTGTATAAGGTAAGACGGTCGCAATCGTCTTGTATGGACTCTTTGCCACTGCTATATACATATACTCGTGTATACTGGTGACTTGCCTTTTTGACTGGCCATTGTATTTTTCAACCCTTGCTGCATTCGATTTAAACTTTTTCAGAAATACTACTTAAACTATTATTATGCTTACAATCTCATGTAGAATGGTTCGTAGCTGTATATAGAAGGCAAAACAATAAATACACATACATTCATAACATTAAGTAAGGTTACGTTTATCATTAAAATATATTTTATTGTTGATCGAGTTTTCTGAATAGAATACGTGAAATGGACAATAACACGAGTTTCCAGTGAACGCTCCGATGACTGTTCGCAGCGACATGAAGCATTCAATAGAGAATGAAACAAAATCTGTCATAGCGTAACGTGTGAGATAGAAAAAAAGCTATCGAATTCATTCTAGAAAATTCATGAAATCATCGGTGTCATCTTTTAAATAGATGACTGAATACATGGTTGAAAGAATAATTTTGGGTTTAAAAGACTTACGCTTGCGTGGTATGTTTTCGTCGTTAATTCGATGTTTTTGTCGTCAGTCGCAAATCCAGATGGTAAAGTATTTTTACTAATATAATGCATCTATTGTACAGGTAGATACATCTATTAACTTCTAAATATGTAATTAAATCTTGGATTCATTTGGAAGTCGATTTTAACCTTCTAAGTAAGTCTTACTTCTTTGTAAGTATATTGTGATATCGAGATAACAATACACTTAGATATACCTACTTGAATTATCTGGCTGATCTGGTGAACTTAATAAAGCTTTCAAATATGGGCTCATTTAAATCAGTACCTGGGTGACCGAGCTTCGCTCGAAGTTCTTTTGTTATATCGTATTTTTTAGAATAAAAAAAAACTAAAAACTTGAATAAATACGAAAAAATAATTGATTAAAACCAAAAGTAAAAACTTTGTATCCGACCTAGATTCAAACCCGGACACCTGTGATTGTCAATCTTGCACCTTGACCGCTGGACCATGAGAATAATGCGAAAGAAAACAGCATGAAAACTCGAAAACACGAGTTTTGCAGACATAAGACTAATCTAGATAGATTTTTCGCCCCCGTAAACTCCCACATACCAAATTTCAGCGAAATTGTTAGAGCCGTTTCCGAGATCGTCGGTATAAATAAATAAATATACAAGAATTGCTCGTTTAAATATATTAGATTCGTGTTTTTACAATTTTGAATTGTTTGAAAGCGTGTTTTTGTAGTCTGTAATTATTTCTTCAGATATCAGAGATAGAAAATATATTTAGAAAATAAAGTTTTTTAAAGATCCCATAAATTCAAAATATAAAACTTTATTATAACTTAAAGCTTGTGAAATAAATGTGTCTTATTTATAATGTTTTAAGTAAATTGAAAATCTGAAGCACCAAAACGGTTGATTATTGGCGACTGGCGGCTCAGCTAGAAGCAATTACATGGATATTGGTGTTAGGATGTCCGCTGAAGTAAGGCGTAAGTAGGGCAGGCGCGCCTTTTACTTCCAAAATTTTAAGTGGGAATATTTATTGTGATTCATCTCTTGGCTTTTTACTAGATAAAATGTTGAGTTTTGTCCTACATTTGCTGTTGCTGTTAATAAACTATTGGATCACTATGATTTTTTGCAAAGCGATAATTTATAGATCAAAGAGTAACAGGGATTATGTTTTATCTAATAGCATTGCGAGAGATTTTTTTCCGTTGCAAATTACATATTGAAAAATTAAATTGAAGTATAAGCCATGTTTTTTTATGATAAGCTTTACAAAAAATACACAAATTAACTACATTTATAAATTGAGTAAGTGTGTGTATTTTATGTAAAATTTGAGCATTCAAGGAAAACGTGCTATTCTAAGTCCCTTTTCTCAAAGTCTCTTTATAAAAGATGCTATTAATATAACATTTACTCGGATAAAAAAGGGACACATAGGTTTTTTATCTTGAAAATGAATTGTTTTGATTTTGGTGGCACAGAATAGGGACTTAGATAACCCGTGACCTCTGACATAATTGGCAATTTCAACCAGGCTATAAAATAACCTACCGTACTACGGTGGTCATGATTTCATTGTTAGATTTATTCATTTTTTCTTATACTCGTATAAAATAAACTAGCGTCCCCAAATAATTTCGCGCGCGTGTCACGATTTATTTTCTTTTTTCATCATCTCCCAAACTAATATATAACCAAATGATATACTGT
The DNA here is from genome assembly GCA_905404265.1 of Fabriciana adippe. Classification (NCBI taxonomy): domain Eukaryota; kingdom Metazoa; phylum Arthropoda; class Insecta; order Lepidoptera; family Nymphalidae; genus Fabriciana; species Fabriciana adippe. Next base: position 7,938,548 of record FR989984.1, on the reverse strand, counting down.
TAGGGGCTTTCTCTATTTTTGTATTTCCACTAGGCAACTGGGTATTATTTATTAATAAAATACTTTTAGTAAATATGCCTATATCTGCTAAAATATAGATCCAAATTTTTTCAGTAGTTATCAAGATTAGCACGCACATACGTAAAGACTGATGTTCGTGATTTATTTATATAAATAACTAGCGACTCACCCTCGCTCCGCTCGGATTCGTCCCGATAGGTTTTCACGGTTAGTATAGATTTGTCAGAGATGAGAAATTTTACAGCAGTAATAAATATCCTATAGGACACATGATATTCTAGATAACCAGCTATCATCATACCAAATTTCATCAAATTCAGTCTAGTGGTTTTCTCGTGATGCTTTCCCAGACAGACAGACAAAAAATCTAAAAACTAAAGATTCGGCCTCTGTGTCGATAATAATGACTACTTTAATAATAAGACTTTCCAAAAAATATTTAGTGTACAGATTCGACTTAGTTACAATTTTATTACATGTATAGAATAATGTTACTAAAATAATAAGTTATAGTATCATGACTAATTATCTACAACAATAAATATACATACATAGTGGAAATTGTATTTATCCATTTTCGTAGTCATAAATCAAGCAATCTGTCTGTTGAAAGTACCAATAACTTATAACTCCAGGCAACTCTTAGTGGTTGGAATTACACTAGCAGAAGCTGGCGTTCAGCCAAACCAGCCAGGTATCCGCCTTGATGCAAAAGGTAAATTACATTCATTCAGCAGTAATAGAGGCTGTATAGCGAAAAATATTAATATATTTTTCGCAACATTTATTTTTTATTTAAAAAGTAACGATGACTTTTGTATCAAATATGATTCACTTTACAAGTAACTAGCGACTTACCCTCGCTTCCCTCTTGTTTGTCCCTAGGTTGCTTCCTCACACAACCTTTCATCCCCATTTTCACTCCCTTACGGGATGATTTCTGGGATAAAAAGTATTCTATGTCCTTCCCAGGGTCTCAAACTATCTTCTTACCAAATTTAATCTAAATCGGTTCAGTAGATCCAGAGATTAATCCCTACAATCTCACTAATTCACAAACTCATCAATTATACCTTCTTATAATATTAGTAAGTATAGATTATTCTTGAGTAAAAAGAACTTGTTTAAATGGTACTTTCGAGGTATATACATAAATATTTCGTCATTTAAAAAAAAAAAGGTTTGGTAAAGATATAATATAACATACACAAGAAAAGCATACATGCATTTGAAGTCGGTAAAAACATTATGAAACTCATTAAAAATATTATTATAAGGAATGTGAATATAAAAATTTCACTGAGGCTTTGTCTATCATGTACACATATTAAGTTCTATTAGGTAAGTTGTCACTTTTTTAACGTTGGGAAATGCCTTTACGCGTACCTTTTATGTGTTTATGTCAATCAAATCGATTCAGTCATTACAGCAACAAAAAGCACTAAACATTCACTAAATTATTCAATAAATATGATTTGTGTTACGAATACATCATTAGTGAGAAAATATTTTACGGTCTTCTTTATCCTAAGTAAAATTGCTATTACAGTTGAGGAAATTGAAAGATTTCTAAAGAAAAATCTATAGACCACGATCTTGGTTGTATTCCTTTTTGCTTATTCCTTTGAAATGTTGTAGTTCTAGAGTTTTTTACGGTTTATTGATGAAATATTCAATCGATTGATATATTATATTGAAAAAGAATTTTTGCTTTTGATATAACTAGTGAGAGATTTCGACTTTGCCTTGGTTTATAAATCTTGCTCATTTTAATTATTAGTACCTGGGCGATCGAGCTTAGCTCCGAGTTCTTTGTTGTTATATCGTTTTTTTAGTTAAAAAAATTAAAAATTTGAATAAATACAAAAAAAAAAAAAAAAAAAGTAAAAACTTTGTTTTCCGACCGGCATTCGATCCCGGGCATATGTGTTGCCCAACTTGCGCCTTGACCGCTTGACCACGATGGCGCTTTAAGCAAGTATAAGAAACTATCGACCATATTCTGCGTAGAATAATGCAAAAGAAAACCTCATGAAAACTCGAAAACACGCGTTTTCCCAGACATGAGACTAATCTAGATCGATTTTTCGCCCCCGAAAGCCCCCACATGCCAAATTTCAGCGAAATCGTTAGTGCCGTTTCCGAGATCGCTGGTATAAATAAATAAAGATATAATGATATAAATATACAAGAATTGCTCGTTTAAATATATTAGATACTATTTGTTATTAAATTTCTTAGCGTGATTTAATTGAAACAATTTTATTCGTAGAAATGATGAATGCCCACGTTTCTAAATATTAATACATAATAAGCAATACTCGCCTGAATATTTCTCCGACAAGACTTCTCGTACTAGATATTATTAAACTCGTTTCTATTCAAGAAAATCAAATAGACAGATGTCAGTTGTCAATCAGTATCAACATAATATTAGCATAGAATCAAGTAAAATTTAATTTAATTTACAATTTTACCTCGAGTTTCTTAAGAAACGGAACTATTTAAGTAAAAGCGGCTAATAACGCATTTTGTCTTAATCTGAACACTACATGGCCCAAACAAAATGTATCAAACTAAAATCGAACTTGTAATAGTTGGAGTTAGTCAAATATATATGCTACATATATGAGGATAAACATTTTTTTCTTATTAAAAAATTTATTATACAAAGACAATATGCTAAAAATTAACTAAGTCCTTAACTAGCGGTAGTTAAATTTTATTAGCTTTACTAAGTTTTAATTACAAATGTGATCGGATGACATCTCGTTATATCAGAGAATGGTTTAGTGTGCGAGATATATGAGAAATCACGATTTGGTTTATATTTAGAAACCAGGCCATTGGCACGATGTCTAACTCCCGGTTCTCGTCCTACATTATTAAATATTTTTTATATTGTAATCAATTCTTGGAAAAATTCTTAGGACTTTCATCGTACTCAATGATGCAACTACAATACTTATACTGCAATATTGATTAAAATATATATCTTCAAAGTTTACTACGTAATATTTACTACTCATGATCCCTTTTATAGCAAATTACCATTATCTTTAATTATATAATGTATATATATGAATATGACCAAAATCAGCATATAATATACATATTTAGACTGACAACGAATACATTTGTCAATGTTTTAGATATCTAGAACCCAAGGGAAACTGTTCCTATCGGCGTACGTTTTGGAAATCAAGTAATCCACCATTGTTAAAAGAGTCAAGAAAATTCTTTGCTTTCAATTATTTAAGAAAGTATCTTATTTATAAGTCCCGTCAAAAAACGTAAGGTCCCGAGTAAACAAATATAAATAATATAATTAAGGAATAGACCTAATATTCAAAGGCTTACTTACCTGTGTTTAAAGTTTTCTTGACATTACTACAGTATAATCTAAACTTAACTATAAAATAAATAATAACCTTAGAAAATACAATGAAATAAATCTATACTTGAATATATATATATATATATATATATATATATATATATATATATATATAAAAAATATTAACATTAAAATTAAAATATTTAAAAAACTTTAAGAGTTAATAATGTAATATTATTTAGTGTTGCTATTACTATAATATGTCTAACCACAAAGAAAATCAAAATATTAATTATTTATTAAATACTAATTATTTATTATTATTTTGTAAATATGTGGGTAGGCACTGTCTGTAACAAGTATATAACGCTTTTGAGATGTCTAATACCTTAGTCTCTCCCGTGACCATGATTGTTGTAAAGCATTCGAAACGTCGGGAACCAAAAATCAAAATAAATCCGCGAAATAATCCGAAAAGATAGTTTTATTTAAAATGTCAAATATTCGCGTAAATCTAAGAAAGTATTATTAAAATTAAAATATTTAATTTAGAAGTCATGTCCGCGTGGATTAGTGGCAAGAACGCTAGCTGCAATTTCCCGCTTACTGATAGAAAATTGAATTGTATATTATAAATTTAATTTAATATTTATTCTAGAAAGGGAATAGAATATTATATTTTTAATAAAGTTATATGATCTTTTAAAGTGAAGGTCTTTAGATCGTGGCTACATTTAAGACAAGACTAAGTTCATACTTAGTTTTTATTAATTCTTCTCATCATAGGTAACATTTGATTGAATTTGTCTTTCTAAATATTATATAAAATCAATACTTGTATAAGTCTAATCAAGTAAAGTAATACTTTTATTGATTGTAATATATATGTATATAATATAATTATGTAAATTATAAAACAAACACATAACTACCTGTAAATAATGGCTAACATGTACAGTTGCAGATCCTGAAGTCCTTCGTCCTGTTCAAATAAATATATAACTAAATTAGCGAAAACTAATTATAATTAGTATATGAAATTTATGTACTAAAATCTAATCTACACTATAATAAAGTAGTAACTTAGCGAAATCTGTACATGAAATATTTTTTAAAAACAATGACTGTAGCGTTATACCTTTTACTTCAAGAAAATCGTTCTTTCCCACGGAAAAACACAATAACTGGTTTTATCGAGTCGTTCTTACAAACCTTCTACTGGCTTAACCTTCAGACATACATCAAAACAACGTATCAAAAAATTTTAGGTCTTGAAAAGGCCTACAGAAAAGTCTGCAATAGTATTTGTTACTCTCGCAATAATTATTTTTATTATACAGAGTGGAACAAATCGTACTTGGAAGAATGAAAGAAAAGTACTTTAAATATTAAAAGTACTTTAATTTTTGACTTATTGACTTAATATTATGAATAGATTGACTTATCAACGATTAGCCCAAGCCGATGATGATAGATCGGCAGCATTTTAAAGCCAGCTTTACTACATAGTACTAATATTAAATGCGAAAGAATCTCACTCTGTCTGTCCTATGTCTGTCCGTCACTTTTTCACGCTTAATTGAATTTTTGAATTGAAGAATTGTTTATAACCCGGAAAACATATTATCAGATATAAGGGACTGAATAGGGGGGCGGAAGATTGAATAGAAGATCAATAATTTTTCAAGTACAGGATATATATTTTTTAATTTTTGTAATACTTACCTACTTTTCTATAGCTATGTATGTACATTGTACGTATATGTATATATAGTCCATTCTATACTTACCGTTAAAACGTACCTAGGGACGAACCCGAGCGAAGCGAGAGTGAGTCGCTAGTATGAGATAAGTACTTATATAAGTAATAAAGTATCGAATTCGTCCAAAAAAACGCCATTAGGTATATATTCAATGCTATATTATGTGTAACCTTATAGAAACTAATAGTTTAAATACTGGACATACAGTTTCCCGGAGCATCCCAAGCTTCTTGTGGTTTCACAACAATCCAGGTTACGTTTTATATGAAACGGACTCGCATTATAACTTCCCAGGGACGCCAAATGGTGATAGCGCTCTAACCTTATTTGTGTAGCTACATACGAGTACAGATAACGACGTTAGAACCATAGTGGTCCAAGTCACATTTTCATCTTAAGCACTTGGATCAGTGTGGCATGAAAAATATGTGTTTGTTTGGGATGTTAATGACAAAAAGTTCCTTTTGACAAAAATGCCGCTTGGATCACTATCGTTGTGACATCGTCGTATGTAAATATGTCAGTTGTTTTTAAAATAGGTTTGTTGTGTGATGTTTCTTTTATTTACTGATCCAATTGTAAAAGCTTTTTCGTACGTTTAACAAATACATAGTCCAATCATCAATTCCAATTCATGATAAATGCAACGTAGAATTCTTTTTCTTACAATAAATATAAGTTTATAATAGTTAAAGAAGAATAATTTTTTTTTTCTTTTCTCTATGGCTTAGAGTTGCGTTAACAGACGAAGAATATTTTACAGCTCTATTATATTTTTCAAGTGACATTTGTAAGGAACATCATTTATTTTGTGTCAAAGTGAAAATATTCTTGAGAAACCGTCAGTTATATTTTTACAAAGTTTATATTCCTTATAAATGACAATAATGTATATAGTTTCAAAAGGAACGAAAGTTTGCCGTTATTATTTCATTTATATTTATGGTTAGTGCGGCGCGCTTTTGCAAGATCGAGACGTCATGGCGGAAATTGCTGGATTTGTTATCTATTGGTTCGTTAAATATTTTTTGTGTAATTGCAATTTGCACAGAAAAAACGTGTTACCGACTTTAGATATTTTTAGTATTTAGTAAAGCGGAAATGTGCAATATATATAATAAATCACGAAACTATATATATATATAAATATTTTGGTTACTAAATTGACACTTTCCGCTCAGAATTAAATAATTATTTTATTGAGAATATAGATTTTATTTTGACTCGAAATTGATGATAATAATTGCCTAGATATCGAAAAACAATGCGTGTTAACAAATAAATAATATTTATAATAAAAATGTCTTTAATTATAATTCTAATCTAAAACATTAATAAAATAAAGTGTAGTGCTAGATAATAAGTGTTGTGCAGTTTGAGACTATAAGTTTTTACGAAGAAGGCGTTTAACATATGTTAGGTACCAAGGAATGTATTGAAAATACAAACACATACATTTGTTGATTGTTATCGGACTACTATTATAAATGAGAAAGCTTGTGCTTTGTTAAACTCCTTCACGCTTAAAAGGCTAAACAAAGGATGAAACTTAGTAAGTACACGGATAGATTATGATCCTAGGTACGGACGGGAGCATAATATGTGAAACCTCGTTAGGCACTATCATTAGGGACTTGGGTGAAACGAAAATGTTTTATCTATAATGAATGTATAAAAAATGAGATTGGACATGAAAGGATGGTCATGATAGTTGTTAACAAAATATTCTAATACTCGTAGATATTATGTAACTTCAACGTAAATCGTTTGAACCCGTGCTATATTTATTTTTTTTATATTTGCTTCTAATATTTACTGTCTTTTAATAGCTAATGCATTGTATTAAGAAACTATTTCATAAGTAGGTCAGGTAGGCCAAGTAAAATTCGGTGTAACAGCACATAGTTTTTATTATTTTATACAGAGTCAGAGTAAAGCCTCAAACGGCATTACAATCAAGAATGACGCATTGCACAAAGTCATAAAACAAAACACAATGCTGTTCCCGCCCTTTTTCCACTCAAGATGACAACGTCAGAAAACACAAATATTTTATATCAGAATGACAACATAAAGAATCAATTAATAATAAATTTACAATAATAGGTACATATAAACCCTTTTTTTATGTAATTAATAATTTATATTATTTTTAGTAGGTATAACAATTGTTAATGACATAATTTTGAAGCTTCTAAACAGTCAGGTCAAACCTACAGACCCTACGTATTACAGAAATAACATTCCCCCAAGGGTCTAGCAAATTATTTCAGTAAATTAAAATATTTCATGACTTTGATATTCGAAATAAATTCGACCGAATGTTTGCGAATGTTCCAAGCATGATAAATGTTGATTCGTGTAAAAATCCTCTTCCAACAGCCGCACTAATTTGAAAGAGAAAATTTTTAAACACGTCACTTGACACCATTTTAAAGAACTGTCCTTTATTCCAATTGAGTAAAGTTTTCCTTTAATTTAATATTGAGATAATTAAGTTTATGTCATTACTTACTTACATTATTTAGCATAGATGACTATACTAGTTCAGATGCCCCGTCTTATAAAAAAATTGGTCAGCGCTGATTTGGGCTATTTTTGTTTACTTTATAAGAAAATAGATGTCGTTATCTGCAAACTATGGAACTATATTATTATCTTATGAATATGTGTGAACTAAAATATGAAAAATATAGTAAAATTTATCGTGGATTAAATTAAACGAATTTCATTGACTGTAGCAGTTTTTTACCGTGATGATACACAATAACACATAAAAACTAAAAGTGCGATCTGTGAATATGCACTATAAATCCTATCATTATCTACTGATTTTTTGAGTAAAATTACACAAAATTCGATTTACTGGTATTACTCATTTTACTTCATGTATTTTTAAAAGTATAATATACTTTTGAGACCCTAACATTTGCGATCAATTTTTTTATTTTTTGAGTAGTTTTACACAAAGTTCAAAGGCAAATTGATACTTACATACAATTTTTCTTGGATTTTATTACGACCCGATATAGGTACCTATCTATACTAATATTATAAAGAGAAAAAAAAATGAATTTGTGTTTGTAATTGATAAACTAAACATCCGCCTAACCGATTTAGATGAAATTTGGTATGAAGAAAGATTGAGGACTTGGGAAGGACATAAAATAGTTTTTATCTAAGAAATAATAAAATAAAATTATATCTTTCATGTCCTTAATTGTTAGTTTCACTGTAGATTTCTAATTTTGATAGCAGCTGAATAGATAAAGTAGTCAAAGTATTTACAGCATTACTTTGTAGTCTATAAAGAAAATCGAAATCATTTCTTTTCTTAGGTGAAAAAATCGGGAATTCGGTGTCTGTTACTTGTATGTTCGACACGTATTTATTATTGAATAGGGGTGCAATTATATCACTCCGCGGCCAGTCTCGTTGGTTATTATAATAGGACCCTTTGAGTGAAACCGTGGTGAAGAAAATGCCACATTCATATTCAAAAGCAACGTGTACATAATATAAGAATAAATTATATAAAATTATTATTAACTAGAGACCAGCGATTAGCGCTGGTTTTGCTTACGTCCTGACAATATCCTGCGCGTCTATTATTATCTTTTTGAATTATAATATTCTAAAAAAAATCTTTTCATTTACCGAGGTTATAATAACAGTACATGTTCAATAACAACTATATTTATATATACTTATCCATGAATTAGCTCTGACAGAAAAAGTCACGAGGATCTGTCGTACGTAAAAAATGATGGACAAAACAACTATCAAGTTTTTGTGATAATATTAAGTAAGGATGAGTTAATTACTTTCAGAACAATGATTAGTATGTCTCCTTCCAGTTATATACATATGTATACTTGTAATAAGTAAATATTAAAATTTCTTTTAGAAACAATTTGTTATAATGGTTATAATTGCGTTAGCCCGTTGATATATATTCATGTGTTTCACCTATTAAAATATATGTTTTCTTTCTTCTAAAAATAAGTACATATATCTTTTCAACGAAAATCACCAAAATGAATCTCTACTTATACAACATAAACTTCCTTCGTAATAACTAAGGAGCATAAATTAGGAGCTAAGGGTAAGATAAAATGTAGCGTATTTATAGAATAAAGAGAAAAGTACTTAAAAATATTATAAGTTTAACTTCATATATTTTTAACGCACGATAAAAAATATATATTTATACATATAATAAGACTGTAGAGGTCGAATGTCTGGACATAGAAAAAAAAATGCTAAAAACCGAGTCAGGGGTACTTAAGAGGAGAAATAGAACAAATCTAGTTCTTTTTAAAATTTTTTGTTTTTCTGTCTGTCTGTTTGTCTGTTTGCACGGGCTTATCTCCGAAACTGTTGGACTGATTTAAATGAAATTTTGCATGGTAGTACCTTATACTTGACGTACCTTATACTTGACGACACGTTTGGCTCAGTTTGTAGTGACCCTACTTGCTGTGCCAGCGGTCGCGGGTTCGAGTCCCGCTGGGGGCATTCATTTGTGTGAGGAGAATGTTTGTACTCCAGTCATGGGTGTTTATATTTATAATATGTATGTATTTAAAGTTATATATGTGTAGTGTATCAACTATCTGGTATCCATAACACAAGTCTCGTAGCTTACCATGGAACTAGATGGTGCTGTGTGTTAATATCCCGACATATTTATTTATTTATTTATTATATCCCCGGTCAACATTTTAGATACTTTTCAACCCGGAAAATTAAAAAGTGTCCCGTGGGACAGTTAAAAAAACTATAGTAACTTATACAGCTTAATACACAAAAACTACTTATTAGATTTTAATAAAACTTTACAATAATATAGTTCATACATCAGAATAACAAATAGGCTTTTTATCCCGGAAAAATGTACGGTTGCCGTGGGATGGTCTTGTTTTTGTTTGTCTTGAGGTGAACCCGAGCGAAGCGAGGGTGAGCCGCTAGTCTATACATATTATAAAATTCTAACTAAGCCGAATCTGTACATTAAATATTTTTTGGAAAACCTTATTGAAATAGACATTATTATCGATGCAGAGGCCGACTCTATAGTTTTTAGAATTTTTGTCTGTCTGTCTGTCTGTCTGTCTGTCTGTCTGTCTGTCTGTCTGTCTGTCTGTTACCGCATCACAGAAAAACCACTGGAGGGATTTTGATGAAATTTGGTATGATGATAGCTGGTTATCCGGGTCAACATATAGGATACTTTTTACCGCGGGAAAATATCTCATTTCTGAGAAAAAATACAAAAACTGGTCGAAACAAAACCACGATGATACAATATAGATCTGTAAACAATTTAGCAAGGTAACTTACTAAATATGGTAAAAATATTAAACATAGCTTATCTTGAAAATCAAATTATCAATAACGCTATTTTATCCATTAAAATAGTTATTTTAATGAAAATTTATTTATGCGTTATTTAGATATTTGACAATAGATGTCGCCATGTGTTTTTAAAATACATAGTTTTAATTCCAAAAAAATGAATGTACAGATATGACCTTTCTATGATTGTAATAGAATTACTACTAAATTACCCGCGGCCACGCCCGTGTTCAAATTATCAGTAAAGCAAACTTTTTGGCTGTATAAATTAGTAACTATACCTACATATAATAAAATTGTAACTAAGTCAAATCCGTAAATTCAATATTTTTCGGAAAATCTTATTGAAATATTTATTGTTAGCGATATAGAGGCCGAATCTATAGTTTTTAGAATTTTTGTCTGTCTGTCTGTATGTGACCGCATCACAAAAAACCACTAGAGGGATTTTGATGAAATTTGGAGTGGTGATAGCTGGTTATCCGAGTCAACACAAAGGATACTTTTGCGGCAGCAAATTATCTCATTTCTGAGAAAAAAATACAAAAACTGGTTTAAGTAAAAGCACGATGATACTATTAACATTTTAGCAAGGTAACTTACTTATATAATATGTTGAAACTATTAAAAAAAGCTTATCTTAAAAGAAATATCAGTAGCGCTATTTTATTCAAACTATTTTAATGAAAATCTATTTATGTGTTATTTAGATATTTGACAATAGATGTCGCCACGTGTTTTTAAAATACGTAGTTTTTATCCAAAAAAAAAATAATGTACAGGTATGATCTTTCTATGACTTTATTAGAATTACTACCAAATTATGCGCGGCCCCGCCTGTGTTCAAATTTTCAATAAAACAAACTTTTTGGCTTTATAAATTAGTAACACATAAGTAGTATTTTGTCAGCTGAAACAATTTTTAAATTAAAATATTTGTAATTTTTTTATTATTTAGTAAATAATGTTAATATTTTTTAATCTTTTAATGTAAAAATTGGGCAAATGCAAATCCAACTCGCGCATTACAGGTTTCGTATAGCAAAATACTGTGTTGTTTTTTTTTTACTTACATATTTTGTTAGGTTAACACTAAAATAAATACGAATAATATTTAAGTTTTCACAATATAGACTCATTTTATCAACCGTAAAAATAAGTTCGATTCATATTATTTTATAACATTTTATGGAAAACAAGTTTATGGCTGTTAAACTGACAAAGCGGGTAACTAAAAATATTCCATATCCCAAAAACTATGAAAAAGTATTTTAGGAACTGTTATACCTTAACTTCTTCAGATTTTTTATACACCATTTCTTGAAAGGTGGAAGGCTTAAAGGACGCAATAAAATGCTTACGACTTTAATCATATTGGCCGAGTTACATGAAATATTAAAGAGTTTGCTTAAAATTATTTACTTATTTACCGTAATTATGTAGGTACTTCTGGAACTGCAACTTCCCCAACACTTTCTTTTGAAAATCGTTTTGGAAAATATTACTAACTAGCGCTAACCCATCCCTGTTTCGCGACAAATTAACATTAAGAAAAGTTATTATTTTGTAATTTAAATAATCAGCTAAATATTAAATTAACAATCAAAAGCTGTCTATTAGTAAAAAAAAAATTAAAATTAATACAGTAGTTTGAGAGTTTATCGTCCAAAACTAAATAAACAAAAAAAAACAGAAGTATAGACATACATAAATATGAGATTAACGGCATTGTCATGCGCGTAATGAAATTGGTATATATATATATATATATATATATATATATATATAGATATATATATATATATATATATATATATATATATATATATATATATATATGTATATATATATATATATATATATATATGTAAAAGTATACTAATATATAAAACCTAAGAATTTAGTTTTTGGTCATTTGAACGCGGGCGGAGCCGCGGGCAATGCTTGTTTATCATATAATTTCACTCATTTTGTGCTTTTTATTCCTCTTTTTACACATTATATTAATATCGATATCTTTGATTATATGTTGCTAAAATTTTGAGCAGTGTTACCATACCAGTAACTTACTATTTGCTTTTTTAAATTACTCGGTTGGATGGTTTGGGGCGAAGGCATTACCTCCCGGCAATTCAGCCAGACGTGATGCAAAGACACACTTAAGAGGCGACTCGCCTCGATAAAGCTTTGTGAAGTGTATTATGCGGTTTTATGTTCCTTTCTTTGATCGCAGAATGGACCCTATGAGCAACGTCCTGGTTATTGTGGTCTACCTGGGCAGGCCAGCCGTCGAGGTATCGTGGTGATCCTGCGGCGTTCCATTTGAACAAGGAAAGTTGGGTTTTAGTAGATACTACTGGTGAATTTCTACGTAGCCACCTGAACGGTCCCCATGGTAAAAAAAGATAATAATTTTAATCAGTTCCAACTTTACCTTTTCTTATCAGTATATTAAGATGATGACAATTTAAAAAAATACTATTAAAATGTTAATCAATGTAGTTGTAGAATTTATCGAGTTTTCTTTTCTTTTTGAGTAAAGCCAAGCCAATTTAAAGCAAAATCAAAGGTTTGAATCGCTCTTTTAAGAGAACAACTTGTACCGAGTTACTAATGATTACTTCCGCACTTCTGAAAGGAGCTTTCTCCGTAGTAACATAAAAAGGACGTTCTTTATAAATACAATTTAAAATTCTATCCAACCAAATAAGACCGGCGTACGTAAAGGACTTCCCTCTCATAATATGTAAATCCCTCCAGGGTATTTTAAGTAAATTTTATTTGTTTTCTTTCAGTATGTTAGCTTCAAGTTTGCGCCTCAGAAATATTAATATTTAAAATTAAAGACTAACTCTCGCTTCGCTCGGGTGCGTTCCTAGGTCAAAGATTGTGTAATAAATTTCATTTAAATATGTCGAGCCGTTTCAGTGTGAAGGACAATAAACACATTACACGTAAATAATAGGGATTAGTAGTTCAATTAAGTACTTCAAATATTAAATTTTCTCATTCATGACTTCACATAAATGCGGAAGGGTCTTGTTTGTTTGTAGATTTATTGGTTAAAGTTTGTTTATTCATCCTTCAGCAGTGGTTCAACCGATCGCCATAATTTGTTCATAAACATGTTTTCATTAGCTTCCTTTGTAACCAATAGAAACGTAAACTAACCAAGTATTTAAATTTTTAAAGTAGGGAGTATACACCTGTATTTGATAATAATTGTCGTATCGTTTTAAAACATTTTAAATTTATTAAAATACTAGCGACTTACCCTCGCTTCGCTCGGGTGCGTTCCTAGGCGAGTTTACATTTTTTTGACCTTAATTCTTTTTCTAAAGTAAAAGTAGCCTTAGCTACTCCTTGTAACATCAGCTATCTGCCAGTAAAAGTCCCGTCAAAGGTCCAGTCGTTTTAGAGATTAGCCTGAACAAACAGACAGACAGACAAAAATTAAAAAATAGTGATTTGCTTAAAAGTATAATATTTCATATACATTTAGCAGCCAGATAGACACACAGATTTGAATTTAGAAATTTAGAATCTAGTTTATTTTTTTGACATTACAAAAAAGATACATCAATTTTATTTATCTGTATAGATGTTATTGGGATCATTTGATTCATTTTGATGAGCTCCCATAGGATTGTATTAGTAGGTACATACATTGAAAAAACGCTGTGCATGTTAACATTAATAATATAAGATTATTTCACTTTCCTTTAAAATTTCATCAATACATAGTATTGAACATTGATTTAAATCGGATTATTATTATAAATGCGAAAATATGTTTGTATAAAATGGCTGGATGGATTCGGATGAAAGTACATGAGACGGATTTAAATGGAATTTGATACTAGATACACTATGCTGTGAGTAACATAAGATACTGTTGCCCAGGGATCCGAGGGAAGAGAGGGTAGGGTTAATAAATATATTTTCTCCTTTGTTTAGACACCATAAAATCCTATAAAACTAAATCACTAACTTGGTAGGCCTAATGTTACTTGTTAACGAGCGGTTGGTGGAGCTTAGGCTAAGTATTATCCTCTTAACTTTAACGCTAACACAAGACGACTGAAGCGAGATAATGGAACAAACTTTGTCACTTTTATCACCAATATTCAGAAAGCGAAAAATTATCATTTTCCGTTTAAAGTATTTGTATTTTTTTTGTCAAATAATTTATTGATAAGAATTTTATAAAATCAGTCAAGTTGGTGATGGATGGTGGCTAGCATGTAGATCCGGAGGTCCTAGGTTCCAGACCCGGGTTGGGCCAAATTTTGTTATTGAGTCTTTCTGTTAAGAAAGTCTCAATAACATTCCGGAGTTGGAAACCCCCAGGATTGAGTCCTCGGAGAGCATGCGAAGCCGTCGGTCCTGTGCCTAATCTGATCGTGTTGAATTGTCATCCCACTGGTATTTAAGAGTGACAGAAATAGAGAGTGCACTTGTGCACTATAATATCTCCTGCGCAGTTGGCTAGTTCCGTGGCCGAAATTGGTCAGGAGAATATTAGCATATAGCAATGCTATACTGGTAAATACCACTCCCCACATACAGTACAAAATCAAAAAATAACCAAATATCTAATGGTGGTCCTACATGTTTTAATAGAAAAAAATTAAAGAGTGCGTGTATGAATGTGTATACATGCAAGAAGTAAAACTTTTGTAGGTTATCGGTACTCTTTATGAAATTCAATTTATGTTTTAAATAATTAGGATAGGTGAGATACTAAAAATAACGCATATTAGGCATATTACAATCATATATTTATAGAATATCATTTAAGGTAAGAATATAATATTATATATCATTTGTCAGACAATAACAACGGTTACCATGGCAACAAACGTATGTACATTTTTTCGTAACGCATTCACCAGCTAACCCCCCAAGTCAAGCGTGCATAAAGAAGTTTTACTTCAAAAAAAAATACACAGATCGAAATTCAAACCTGGATTTAAGCCTCGTGACTTATAGCCTACATGCAAGCCATTAAAGTACCTAATGAATAATAATTCATATGCAGTAATAATAAAAAGGAAATATCAAAAAATGTTTACGAATATGACACAAAAATAAAATTTTATATTCATCCTGATTTGAATGAATGTAATATTTTCCGCGGAAGGTAAATACGTTGTGCTACGAGAGGCAGTTTATCGGTACGGTTCAGTCGGAAGCAATTACATGAAGATTGGTGTCAGAGGTGCGCTGGGACTAAATGGGAAATAAAAGGGACAATAGACATTTTGTGAAACACAAACAGCGGCAAAGCCTGTAAAGCCACCAATTACGTATAGTCTGGCTTAAAGTCATTCCCTTAAAAATGAATTTGTAAGGCGCAGCTAGAGTTTATCTTAATTTATACAGTTAGGACGTTTTATTAATTTTTAGAGAGTTTATGAAATATATAAGCACATATAAACTACATATATAAATTTTAATGCATATAAAATATACTAGCGGCTTACCTCGCTTCGCTCGGGTTCGTCTCTGGGTACGTTTTATCGGTTAGTATAATATAGATAGACTGTATATTAAATGATATAGCCTACAGCCTTCCTCAATAAACGGGCTATCTAATACAAAAAATCTAATGCAAAAAATTTTCCAAATCGGATTATTAGTTCCTGAAATTAGCACGTTGAAACAAATAAACAAACTCTGCGTCTTTATAATATTAGTATAGATTAATAGAGAATATTATTCTTTTCTTTTTGAGTATGATGTCTTCACCTATTCTGAACCAACTCTCGATTTCCACGATTTCTTTAATAAATTGATCATAGCTTTAAAAGAATCTTATATTTTTTATGTCGTTATTGCGGCTATAGAATATAACTGAGACCATTCCTGGTCTATTGTGATCGCCGCATGTCTTCATACATCTTCTGCAGGTTTGTGGGTCACTCAACCTCAGGTTGAACATGTGTTTAGGTATCAGTGTCCTATAAGGCTTTTACCAATATGCGTAAGGTATTCCTATTTAGCGCTTGGATAAAGTTATTATACCTCTTGTCGTAGGCTTTGATGAATATCTTGGAGTGAAACATTCCTATTGATCCTATAGATATAAATAATAAAAAAATCCAACATGTAATGGTAGGTAAGTACTTTTAAAATCATTTTTAATTATTCGTTGTAAAATATTTATCTATCTATAATGAATAAATAAATATTAATATAAAATGTGTGGATTCAACCAGTACGTTTTATTTACAAACATTTTTACATCGACATTTACTTAACATATATATGTATGTATGTACTAGTATATTGTATATGCTTTTTGCGGAATGCAATAGAAGTTTATTAAATAAAAATATAAAGTACTAAAATAAAGTTGGAAAACATTTAAATTGAAAAGTCAACATGCAGAAACAGTTATTTACTGTGCACATGTTATATTTAATCTTGTCCAGTGGTCAACTTTTGTACGTGAACTACATCTTGCATATTTTGTCGTCGAAGTCTTGATGTATGAGCATTGAGCACTAACAGTAGGTATTATTAATTTTCTTTTTGTTACGTACATATTATAATTTTGTGGTAATCGATACGTTTCACTACATATTGGCCATACTATACATATAAGTTCTACTGTATGATTTTTCATACAGTTTTTATCAATACTATGAGAGATTATGTAAGAGTGCTATAGGCTACAATTTATGTACATTTTGCGAAGATAAGTTAGTCGTATGATGATGTCTGTGAACTAAATGAGAAAAAATTGTCCTTTCGCATAGTTTCCATTATGTTATAAATACGAGGGTCAGCTCCAGTCCACAAGTACTCTTATACAAGAAAGGTGCAATGTATCATTGCTTACAATTCCGAAGTTCACGAGTGCGATTTCTGCTCGGGAGTGTTTGTATTGACCATATAAATGTTTATTCCGGTCTGGTTAGGAGAAAGCGTATTGTGTAGGGCGCCATCGACCAATAAGCAATGTCTGGTGTAAAGCCGAAGGCGGTTTTATGTAGATTTAGGTTTTTTGTTTATTCCACAAGAGAAAATTTATTAAGATAAAATTTTCATTTCTAATATACATTTTTTTTTTGTTAAAGTGTTTATTTTTTCCATTGGAAGTTGTTTTAGGTCAAGATCAATTTATATTATTTAAAAAAAAAAATATTAAAATAGAATTAAAATAAATTCCTTCTCTTGAATACAATCTAGGAACACTGAAAAATCACTTTAAATATCATTAAGTAACAATAACAGTCATAATAAAGTAAAACAAACATAATATTTGTGTCTGGTAGGTAATTAAGAGCATTCAAAATAGCAATACGCCTGTCATCGCAAGGACCAGTTAATGACGTCATGGATGATCTATATTTGGCTTATATAAGGGCTCGACGTGGATCAAGATTAACTAGAAGAGGTTTTAACTCTTTAGCGGTCAGCAAAAAAAAATGACAAGTGTCAGTGATGCAAATATTATTATAAAGGCGAAATTTGAATATTTTCGCAGATTTATTTTGATTTTTGGTTCCCGACGTTTCTTATGCTTTACAGAAATCATAGTCACGGGAGAGACTAAGGTGTTAGATGCCTTAAAGGTAATATATAGTTGTGTGTTTGTTATTCCTTCAAACTGAAATGGCTGGACAGATTTGGATGAAACTTAGAAAATACACAAATAGATTTCAGTAACACAAGGGTTACGCTAGCGTAAGGCCTTAGGGACGTACCGGAGCGAAGCGAAGCTAAGTCGTTATATTTGTATATTACCCGTACAAAAGCTTTTCCCGGTCAAGCGGATACAAACCATTATAATGAGTTACTCTTCTATCTTAGAGTGAAAAATTAAATAGATACTGAGTGAGTGAGTGTCTCTATGTTTTATGTCTACGCCACAGGTACCTACTACTTAACACATTTTTAATAGATTGATAACAGTAGGTATAAACACAAATAACACTTAGGTGTTACTTATAACTTAGGTGGTAATATATTATAGGTAATTATAAAAAAATGGCGAAAGTGTGTTTTTACTTATATCGTGAAAATAATCCGTTTTTAATGAGTGGTTGTTTATACCTCGAGGGTGGACTCACTAATATTTCGAGAAAATATTCTTCGTTAATGGCTGAAATAATTACTTTTAAAGCTATTTTGAAGTTAGTGATATTTATTACTTAATTAAGTCGGACAAGTGCGAGTGTGACTCGCACACCAAGGGTTCCGTGGCATGAAATTGTTTTAAGATACTAATCGGTTACGTTAAAAATATAAGATTTATCTATCTATGATATTAATTTTATTGACAGCATAAGCAAGTTATTGGCTTGGAAAGAAGTGCCTAAGAAACATCAAACACATTTGAATTTTAAAAACCTATTTGAAGATATGTACCAGTGGCGAAGGGTGAAATTTTAGCAGAGGTAAGCCGTTCCAAAAAAAAAAGACAAAAAACATTGATACACAATTTTTATATATCAATCAATGCAAAAAAAAATGTAATTGTGAAGATATTTTTTTATAAGGCTATTGTGTTTTTTATTGTTGTTACATGTAAAATATTCTAGCAAAATATATTAACCATTTAATATAATAATAAAACCTCATAAAATATTAATAACGCCATCTATGAAAAATCTTTACACATGACTTAGTACGAGTACTCGTAAGTGAAAGTATGGAAATTTGATTTTATTTTATTTTTCTTTATTAAAAGTACAAATATTACAACCTATATTTTTTGGAATTTAAATATTACTTTATCTTTTTTTTTGTTAATTTTACATAAATATATTTAATCAATATATTTAATATAAATACCGCCATCTACTTAAATCTCATTGAACTACTTCGTCGTGCTTAGTAATGAAATTGATTTATTATTTTATTGTATCTTATTATTTATCAAGCCAAATTGGACGAAAATTATGAAATAATTCACAAAAAAGGAACGATAAGAAGCACAGGTTTTAATTATAATATCATATAGCAATAGGTACATCCGTTTTTAAAATGTCTGACTATCCTATTTAGTATTTAGCTTAATTAGTCAAATTATATTGTTAAATAATGTAACATATTTAAAATAACTTTAACATATTAAAATTCACTCTAAACTTAAATAGAATCAGAATATAATAAACATGGAAAACTAAATATTTTCTAATTTAGCACATTCACACATAATTTAATTAAAACGTTTTATGAAAATATTTAGGTAACTCATTTCATGTAATAATTAAATCATATTTCAAACAAATGAGTATCTTCATGACATGCTTTTTAATTATTAAACAACTAAATTTAGAAAACTAAAGTCTACTAGTATGCAAATTAATGCCATAATGGCTAATAGAACTCACCGAAATTAACAAATATGTGAGACACTCACAGTCCACAAAAAAACATAGCACAAAATGTCTATATTACACTAAAACCAAATTAAAACTCTATAAAACAAAAAATCTCTGCAATGCACTCGTAAACAATAACAATCCGCCATATTAATTTACATTAAATAATAAGTTTTCAAATACATAATAACATTGCTCGTCTGACGCTTCGCTTGTCAAGTTAGGGACGTTTTGTAATTTTTGACCAATCACAGGCAGGATAAGACGTAAAGAAGCAGCTTTTCGAGCAACAAAAATTTGATAAGTGTGCATGCTTAAAATACTAAAAATGAATGAAGTCACGTGACAATGTTCAATCCAAAACATTGAATGAAATACAATTTTGTATGAACGCGGTAAGCTAAAATACAACGTCTTATTGTCGCATTTCTTTGAAGAATCGCGTAAGCAGTTTGGAGCGCAAAAATGTATTTTGCGTTGCTTATGTGTTGCTTGTGATTTTTTGCGTTATATTATTTTCAGAAATTGACTTAGTAATAATAAATAGATTTTTTATTTACTAATTATGTTAATTCAAAAAATAAATATTTATAATGAACGACGGATTATTGGATTTTTAAAAGGTAAGACGGTGGGAATCGTCTTGTATGGACCCTTCGCCACTGATATGTACATATATTATGTGAACTTAATTTTGTTTTTCATACGCACAGACGTACATGGCGAAATTATAAGGGTTCCATTTTAGCCATTTTACTATGGAACTCTATTAGGAGATTAATGTATATTAGGTACAATTAATTTCTTTTTTCGGAGTTTTGTGTAAACTATGTCTTTGTTACATTATTCACTACTAGTCGAAATAAGCCGGAGGCTGTTGGGGGTCTGTCAGAGGCAAATCGTTGATTCTCTTGCACTCGCCACGAGTTACGTTGTTAATTGGTATATATTGTTAATTAATAGGAAAGGATTCGTATTGTTGTGATAGTTTACGAATATTTACGACTTAATTAGCTTGTAGGGTATATTAATTTACGGTTTTTGCTGTTGTATGTATGTATGTATTCAGCTATTTTTAACGTCCCACTGCTGGGCACGGGCCTCCCTTCCGTCCACCACGCTGGCCAAGTGCAGGTTTGCGGATTTCACATGTCTTTCGAAAACTTGTAAGGTTCTCTTAGTCATGCAGATTTCCTCACGATATATTCTTTCACCGTAAGGCAATCGCCAATCATGTTGGAAATGATTCGCACATGAAAATATCAGAGGTACGAGACCTAGGATTTGAACCTGCTTCACTCGGTTTCCTAAGCGAGCGCGTTATCACTGGGCTACCACTGCCTTTGTTGCTCTTGCTCTTCGTCTTAATATAAATATTGTAATTGGTATTATATCTTCACTATGTATGTATGTAAAATTATTATATTTAAACAATTAAAAAAAATCTTTACCAACGTAAACAACAGTACAACCTTTTGTATGGACCGGTGGAAAGAGTAGCATACTCCTTTACATTATCTGAGTAATGTAGATCAATTTTAACACGTATTTTATAAGTAGCTAATACTAATATTTGTATCCAATTAAAACTTTGTGAGCATGTGAATATGGGATCATGGGATGTTCATATTATGAAAATTTGATATCATCGATCTGATCATATAACGCATTCTGGATTGTAGTACTCTATAATGGCTTCTAGTGAAGTTTTTGACTTTGAATTCATTTGATTCCTTTTGAAGACCCTACACGTTGCAGTTAATTGAAACGAGACGAGGCGCGAGGCGAGTTACAAGCTCACCGTTTACACGCTCGTCACATAGATCACCTCTCGACTCGTCTCGCTACACGCGCGAGAGTCTAAATCCGGTATTAAAGTTTAGTATAGATTTCTCAGAAATAAAATATTTTCCCGCAGTAAAAAATATTCCATATGTTGACCCGGATAACCAGCTATCATCATACCAAATTTCATCAAAATGTGTCTAGTGGTTTTCTCGTGATGCGGTCACAGACAGACAGATGGACAGACAGGCAGACAAAAAATCTATAAACTATAGATTCGGACTCTGTATCGATAATAATGACTATTTCAATAAGATTTTCCAAAAAATATTTAATGTACAGATTCCACTCAGAATTTTATTATGTGCATAGATTAATATAAAAAAAAAACATTTTTAAAAAGAAGCTTTTATCTATACATATAATAAAATTCTAACTGAGTCGATTTCTTTGGCAAGAGACATTTTTCGAAAAATTTCCCATAATATTAAAATAATTAAAACATTTTTAGACAATACTCACCAATTGGGCTCTCGAAATTCTCACATTGTCTTTATCATCCTTAAATATTGCCTTTTCGTTCCAAAATTAACGTATATTCTTCGTTCAAGCCCAATTTCGAAATTTCCTGGCCTAACCAACAAAATGGATGTCACCTTAAAAACATCGTTGATAAATCTTTCGATGAATGTTCTTGGACCCAAACACCCCTACCTATTAGAAATGGTGGCATCGGTGTGAGACAAATTTCAAATATAGCTCTTCCAGCTTTTCTCGCTTCTGAGCATAGTGTTCGGGAACTCTGTTCTCAAATTTTGAAATCAATTCAAAACGTAACTGGTGCTATAGACGCCTTAGAAAAGTGGAAGTCAAAATGTCCTAATGTTGACATCCCAAAGGAAGTTTCCATACAAAAACTTTGAGATGCGCCATTAGTTCATTCTATATTCCAAAATTTGGCTCAAAATCTTTCGAGTGACGTAAACCATGCCAGAATTTTAGCGCCATCCGCCAAAGAATCGGGGCACTGGCTGCACGTTCTACCTTCAACTAATCTCGGTACACTTTTGGATAATGACAGTTTTTGTATCGCTTTGTGTCTCCGGCTGGGTACACCTCGTCACCACACCTCGTCTTATCGCCTCTACTGGTGACAGGAGAGCTGGCGCATTTTTCGCCCGAAGAATCGGCATTGCCATTCAACGGGGTATGCGGCTAGCATTCTTGCCACTATTCCACGCGGACACGACTTGTACAGTAGTAACTAAGTGTACATTTGTTTTGTATATATAATTAAGTATATTTGTAATATTCTTTATTGTAATAAAAAAAATGGTATTATAAATTTTTGGTCTAGTTTTTATTTATTACGTCTTACGTGAGTTTTACCAATATACCAACATTTGCGTAGCTATAATACTTAGTAAAGAATTTCTAGGAAATTTTTTTTTTATATTTTATAATAAATATACAATTTTAAATATACAATTTCAAAAATATTTAAGCGTTTATTGTGAATCGCTAAAGTAAAACAGATTTCATTTCCAAGTTTGCATCTGCCCATAATGGTTCGCTGAATGCAATAACGTTCACAATATGCGTACCTATAAATACTGGAACAAGCGTTATTGCATCTAGCTAAAATAAATTGGACTATTATATTAGGTCCGTAGGTTCTTGGAATTCGCACGCTCCGTCACGTTAGTCCCAAATAATTTATCAGTGTCGGCAACAAACTTCCCTCTGACCTCATCTTAGACTGTCTTCATCAGAAAATCTATATTTTATTCAAGAAATAAATTGAATGTTAGACTTTTATCAATTTATATAGATCATAAAATTGTAACGGAAAGTTGTATCATATGAAATGCTTAATAAAAGTTATCATGTGTTCCAATTTAGTGCCGGTTTGACCATGTGATAAAACGCTTAAATATGGCATTTCTATATACTTTTATATTAGCAACTGCCGTTATAGATTGACAGTACCTGGGCGACTGAGCTTCGCTCGGAGTTCTTTTTTGTTATAGCGTACTTTTTATATTTTTAGATAACTAAACATTTGAATAAATACAAAAAAAAAAAAACAAAAGAAAAAACTTTGTATTCAACCGGGATACGAACTCGGACATCTGTGAGTGTCAATCTTGTACCTTGGCTGTGATAGTGTAAGAAATTATCGACCATATTTTTCGTGGAATAATGCGAAAGAAAAGCACACGAAAACTTGAAAACACGTGTTTTCCTAGACAAAAGACTAATCTAAATCGTTTTTTCGAAATCGTTAGAGCAGTTTCCGAGATCGCCGGTATAAATAAATAAATAAATATACAAGAATTGCTCGTTTAAATATATTAGGTAGATTTTGTCTAAATCCTCTACTTTGAATAAATTAATTTTGATAAGCGCATATTCAAATTGATCAACCTGTCCGACAGATCCAAATTAACACACCGATAGATGACGATTTTTTTAATTAATTTTTTCGCACACCTGGACACGGGCTTCCCTCGCAATGAATATTGCGATTAGCGATTATTTATGATTATGATTGTATATGATTATGATTAGTGGGATTGATGATTTCATTATATATAATTATGATTAGTGGAATTAGGCCATAGTTCGCTACGCTGACAAAGTGCGGTTTGGTGGTCGAACGTCATGCAGGTTTCCTCACGACCATTTCCTTCACCGTAGGACAAGTGATAATTATGTTCAAAATGATCCCTACATAAAAATGTCATATGTGCGAGACCTGAAAATGAACCTGCTTTGGTTTTTCAAACGAAAACTTCATCTTTTCTATCATAACATCGCCCTATACGGAATTAGATAATCCATAAAAAAAAATAATCGTATCTTGTATAATATGTAGAAATGAATAAAAAGCGGCGGGTCGAGAGGGATTACTGATGCCTTATGGTATTTAGAGTGGTCAAAGTCAAACGATCGCGATTGTTTATCGAAACCCTCAATATTTTCTTTCTTTTGTATAGTCCTTCTTTCAATGAAACAAGAAAATAACTTTGTCTTGACCATAAAGAGATTAAAATAACAGTAATAACTTTCGTACATATTCTATCAGTAAAATTTGTAACTGCTTCATTTGTCTAGTTGCTAGTACATTTAGCTGGAATAACAACATGAGGTTTTTGGTTCGATTACCGGATCGGGCTGATTATCTCTAGCAAAATATTCTCAGTACCTAATAGTCTTAAATTGTAATGATTTGCTTTGGAAAACACGTAAACTCGCACTACATTATGTTCTGTATATATGGCAAGTCTTAATGAGAAAGACTGTCGTGACCACAATCGTTTAGGAAGAATTTATCTCTTAAATTTGCAAAATAATTGTAATCTTGTTTCACTATCTGCTTCGTGCTATTTATTGATTACTTTTTACATAATATATTATTAGTGATTTACGAGTATATTAAAATCTTAGAAGTCATTAAAATACTAGCAGAAAATTTAAATATATAAACTTCTCCATGTTTATATTTCGTTTGTCTGCTTTTAAGGCTTCGTAAATTCGTTAGAAAATGAATCGTTTTAAGTTTAATCGCGTCCCATCTGTTCGTTTATTATACATTTATACAATATTTTTTTTTAATTTAAGCCCAGGTACTTATTATAATAGTAGTAAAAATTATATATTTCACTTAAGAAATCAGCTTGAAGGCATGCTTTTTATTGTACTGTGTTACTATGCGGATAATTCGAAAGGGTCGCGGTTCGATCCTTTCATGATTAGACCACGATTTTGTATCGTGACTAAGAAATTTTAGCTATTTACTTACCATTTAATTGTCAAAATTTAAGCGCAGAATGCAATAAGAATTTTATATACTTTCTTAACATAATACGAAAGAGAGATTGTGAAATAAATAACATTTTTTATAGATACTTGTCTACGTACCTAATTACACTCTAATAATTTCTTATTATTAACTTTATTCAGGCTATTTCAAAGAGCACGTACAATCAGTAAGTATCGTGGAAATCTAATATCGTAGAGAGACACGAATGTAGCACCAAATTTTTTATGACTAATTTGATTTGTCTCGGCTCGCAGAATTGGATTCTGAGCAGGATTCAGTTAATAAAATGCTTAATAGCTTTTAGCCGGCTGTCTACAGGAATAAAAATGATCGCAGGATTGATTCCCGCGACTGAACGTTTGCTGAGGGAACTCAATATTTTCTTTGAATTTTTAAAATTTTAATATTTGTTACAATTAAAAATTATTTCAAAATAGAAAAATAAATATATAAAATAGTAAAGATGTACTATACTAGCGACTTACCTCGACTTATCTTATATCGACATAGTACGGAATCCTAATGATTATAGATCGCAAAATAATTTATTTTGTATTTATAAGCAAAAAACAACAACTTATTTGTACTTAATATAGCAATTTATATCACTGATATATTTCATTAGTTTTTCTTAGTTCACAATTTTCAATTTTATTTAGTACGAAAATTACGAAGCACACATACCTTAAAAAAACTATTATTTAGCGACGAACAGAAGCAGTAAGAGAATACGAATTTATTTTTCCTTTAAATGTAATGTTCCATTTATTTTTAATTTTCTTTAGTAGAATACGTTTTAAAACTATTGTTATTGCATAGTACTTCCCTGGTAGCGTTAGCAGGACGAACTTAGTGAGATCACCTTCAGCTCTTCGCTTTCTGTTGGGATATACTCGTAATAGCAGATGTCACTATTCATCATCAACAAACGCTGCCCATAGTACAGAAGCCTATCCTATTATTCGTTTTAGTGTGAAAGTTTGTAAATACATTTGGATGGTTATTACTCAGACATTTTAAAAATTTTATACAAACTGACATAACGAATAGATGCTTTTTATGTAATTTATAACCTTAATTTTATTTTGACGACACATTTGGCTCAGTTTGTAGTGTACTTGCTGTGCCAGCGGTCGCGGGTTCGAGTCCCGCTGGAGGCATTCATTTGTGTGATGAGCATGTTTGTACTCCAGTCTTGGGTGTTTATATTTATAATATGTACGTATTTAAAGTTATATAGGTATAGTGTATCAACTATCTGGTATCCATAACACAGGCATCGTAGCTTACCATGGAATTAGATGTTAATGTCCTAATATATTTATTTTATATATTTTATTTTAACAACTTTACTTTTGTTTTTGTATTTATTAATAAATAAGCCTATTCTAGAACGTTGAAAGAAAAGAATGAAAATACACTGTTACAGCCATGAGTAATAACTAGTAAAATATAAAAAGAGAGACAAAACATTATGTTAGTGGAGCTTATTTCGTCAATCATAAGGAAAAATAACATTAAGTTAACAAATATGATATTATTTTTCAAAAGATATTAATCTTATCAAAGGAAAATTGCTTTACGTTACATAGTTTATATTATGTAGCTGATTGAAAGAAATATTTAAGCCCGAATAAATGAATCCACTAGCAAGTTGAAAATCCTCATAAAACTTTTTTGTTGTAACAAATGCCTTTCCGGAGGGATATCTAACATTTTGCTGAGTTTGTTTGCAAGTTGGATTTCAACTTTTAAATTCAATAAAACCTTCTGACACGACATTCAAATGTTTTGGGTTATTTCAAATGAATTCAAAATATTGTCTATAAAGACGCATAAAAGTACATAATGTGAGTATCTTAGATAAGTGTTCTTACGTATCTCTTTCACAGATTGCCACACACACAACATTAGCTACATTTACAATTAAAAACATTTACAAACAATTATAAATATTTAGCTTTAACTTGTATTATATGTTCATACGTTTAATAAAAATTCTTAACTAAAGATACACGTGCTTTAATTATTACCTTTAGCAAACTGGGTAATAGATATTATTAAACTTTATAACTATAGTGAGACCGATTTTGTACTGGATAAATTGACAAAAAATGATTGATTTTATACCCAAGGAATAATAAATGGGTAAAAAAAGAGATTAGATTAAAGATTTTAAATACTTTTGAAGGAGACTCTAAAATATTTTTTTAGAAAGCCAAAATACTTACTTGATTCAGTTGTAAAGAATAAAAAATAGATTTGCTGTCTAATAAAATGTTAATTAATTTTCTCAAACGCTTCAATGGCAAAATGGGCGCTATATAAAGTCCAAAAATTAATTGCCGTTCACGTAGCCTATAAGCTTCGTAATATTGACGAGTAAGCTCGTAGATTGGTTTCAACGTCGACCTTTGCAACCGATAATAATTTGAATCGATAATTAAAATGTTCTTCGATGGAGAGTCACTATAAGATAATTTGTTAATCAATTTTCAGTTTTAATTTTAATTTTTTGTAAAATAATACTTTGTTGAATAGAAAAGAATTTAACATGAAGTGTGTTGTATTTTTTTATATTATGTACTAGCGACTCTCCCTCGCTTCGCTCGGGCTCGTCCCTAGTTACGTTTTACTGCTGACCTGAGTTAAACGTTGATAAGTCAGTCTGTGAGTCGCGAGTAGTGAATAAAAATAGTAATTGCGAATGTACCTTAGGTGATAGACATATAATATTGCGAACTTGCCTTGCTTCACCGTGAACTTTTGATGTATCTCTTAAGGTTCAGCCAGCGTTAGCCATATAAATTTCTAAGGACGGCTCGATAGAACCAGTCATTGCGTTTTCCCGTGGGAACGAAAAATGTGCCTGTAGTAAAAGGTATCCTAAATGTTGACCCGAGTGATAAGCTATCACTATACAAAATTTAATTGAAATCGGCGTAGTACTTTTTGCGTGAAACGCGCACATCGATTTAACTAAGTTAGTTTTGTTATAGGTAAAGATAAGAATAGGTATTGCGAGTGTACCTTAAGAGATAGACATATACTGTTGTAGATATTTCTGTTGGCCTTTTTAAGATCTACAATTTTTTAGAACATTGTTTTGATGTATGTCTTTAGGTTTAGCCAGCGGAGGGTTCCTAAGGAGGACTCGATAAAACCAGTTATTGCGATTTCCCGCGGAAAAAAAAGGTTTTCCTAAAGTAAAAGTTATCCTAAATGTTGACCCGAGTAATAAGTTATCAGTTTACAAAATTTCGTTGAAATCGGTTCATTACTTTTTGCGTGAAACGCGTGCAAACACAGAGACAAACAGACAAAGAGACAAACAGACAAACAGACAAACAGACAAAAAAAATAATAACTATTGTTTTGGGGTCTATATTGTATACATGATACGTTACAGTCATTGTTTTAAAAAAATATTTCATGTACAGATTTCGCTAAGTTACTGCTTTATTATAGTATAGATGTAACTCTTCTTCCCTTTCTTATTCTTGTGGTAATACAGGCTCGGAGGATCAAGTGCTGGTGTAATCGTATGTTTGTTTGATTTAGGATACTTTCCACAAAATATAACTATATGAAACATTTTCTCTATATTTTCTATACATATAATAAAATTCTAGAGGTCGAATGTCAGTACATAGAAAAAAATGCTAAAAACCGAGTCAGGGGGATGTAAGAAGAGAAATAGAACAAATAAAAAAAAATATGTTTCTCTGTCTGTTTGTTTGTACGGGCTAATCTAATCTAATCTAAGCTAATCGTTGGACCGATTTAAATGAAATTTTGCGTGGTGGTACCTTATATCCTCGGTCAACATTTTAAATACTTTTCATCCCAGAAAATTAAAGAGTTCTCGTGGGATAGTTAAAAAAACTATAGTAACTTATACAGCTTAGTACACAAAAACTACTGATTGGATTTTAATAAAACTTTACAATAATATAGTTCATATATCAGAATAACAAATAAGCTATTTTTTATCCGGGAAAAATGTACGGTTCCCGTGGGATAGATTTGTTTTTTTTTGTCTAGAAGAGAATCCGAGCGAAATGAGGGTATACCGCTAGGTAATGAATATACTCGTATATCGTAAATATCTCTATGTCCTTATACAAGTTTCCTCGAAACCGGTCAATCCGACATCTTATTTCCTAAAAAAATAATCCTATATAGGTACAAACAGATATGTTTACTGATAGTTTATTTTGTATACATACATAGATACATATACGTTATAAACGTTACGTTTGGCGATAGTTTTCGATAACATTCGTTATTTTAAGTTAGTTATGCGATGCATGCTGCCAGATTGACTCTATTATTGGCTTTGCAGGCAATTTCAAATAATAATTAAAATGTTCCCGGTGCATGCACATCTGCCGCAGATCGTTGCAGTACGCATTTACTTTAATAACTGTTTGTTAACACTTTTTAAATTGACTCATTTTACTAATTGTGAACGTAGTTTATTTCATAAATTTTTCTTATTAAAAGTACAGACTGTTTTTTCGATTTTGCCATTTTTCTTAATTAGATGACTAACATTTGAAAATAACATATATAAACATAAATAAAATTAAAGAAGCTGTTCGTTTTATAAAAAAACTTATCTTGTGCCAAAACTAAACAAAATCTAAATAAGGAATCAGGACTTACAGCCTGATATTTTCACTTATGGCCAAGCAGAATTTAAGGAAACCGCATGCTGGATAGAGATAAGGAAGGAAAAAGGGCTACCGCAGGATGTAGAGAGGAACAGTTTAACTAATAACTGGTTTAAATAGGGCTTTCCCTAGCGAGTAGAGAGTGACGTAGGCACGAATGGACGATATAAACATTCACACGCCACATCCTTATAGTAATAATTCCAGGAGTTATACTTACAATCTCCAAGTGTGTCACTACGTTTCTCATGTTTATCGTTTGAAAAGGCTTTATTTCAAGTTATCATTTCACGTATTTCGTGTTTAAAGTTAAAAATAAAAAAAAAGACGTCATTAAAAAAGATCACGACCCAAGTACATCAGAATGATATAAAATTTACTCTCTCATGTCAAAAATCCATTTAAATTACAGCATTAGCAAAAAGTATCTAATCTGCTTACTTATATATTTTTCATCCAAACACATTAATCACTGTAGCGTCGACCACCTTGCGATAACGCAAGCCAGGCTGTTTTAAGTAATTTACGTACCAGGGGCTTGTGTCATAAATTGTTATGTAATCTTATCGACTCAGCTTAATTCCAGACATTTATGTATAATCTATGTATTTATAATATATCTACCGATTATTTTACTTATATCTCAGTAGTACAAAGTATCTATTGTATAGTCTGTTAGATCTATCGAGAAATTAGATATTTAATTAATCTTACTAAGGAATTTAAAATGTTGTAAGATTAAGATTTAGTTTTTAGTTAAAGGTATTTTTTCAACTTATTGCCGTCTATTGCTGGACGAAAGCCTCCCTCCTTCCCCATAACTAAAGTAAAGGTATATGAACTTCAAAATTCCTTTGAATATAACTGCTATTTTTCTAGTGTTAAGTAATGGAAGAAGAATCTTAAACTACATTTACGGATTTTTTGACGGATTTATTTTTGGTACCCGACGTTTTAAAATCACGGTCGCGGGAGAAAGAGAATTATTAAAAAATGTATACAATTGTTGAAGAATGAAGATATCGAGTAACAATACACGCGAATAAAGCACTTCCCCCTTTTTAGCTCGAAAAAGGGTTAATGTTTGACCCTTACTATGTTGACGAATGAACTAAGTATACATAATACTTTCTTAGATTTACGCAAATATTTGATATTTTACATACATATACATACATCCCTGCTGTTAGTCTTGCTACTTGTATTTATTCGTATGTCTTCGACTGCATAACAAGTTGAGAATCGGGGGCACGCTGGCGTGTCAGTTAACAAATAATTTCTTGGAAATTATTAAGGAGTTCTTAATACCACGGAATAGGTAAAATCTTTCATCTATTCTGTGCTTAATACTATATTTTACCTCAACTTGTTTTCATATTTTTAGTGCGCTTAATATGCAGTTGGTTTTTTTTATTTTTATAAGATATTTTTTTAGTAATCCTACATTGATATGTTAAAGTTAATCAATGGATAGTTAAAAGTCAAACTTGATTCGTTGATATTATTTTATACTCCAACTTAAATATGAATTAAAATAAAATGCATATAAAATAACGTATAGAATCTAAATTTAAAATGTTTCGATAAAATATCTGTGTGCAAGCAAATTGTAAGGCAAATCAATCATCCTTGTCAAGAACAGCACACATGGCTGTCAAATACAATATTTTTCGAATTTACTTCAAAATTTCATCAATTTAAGTTTAACAATTTTATAAAAATAGAACTATTTTCAGTATCCGCATTCGAATGATCTTCAGGGGCCATCAATTGTCCGCACTGAGATTAGGCCCGGGAGCACATCGCTGACTTACGACCTTCGCTCCGTTTACTCTGAACTGAATTTATTTTAAAAGAGAATTCAAGATATGAAAATAGAATTGAAATGTCTAGAAATATTTGCATCAAGACATCTTGCCTTGTAGTAATTGAAATGGAAATGAAATATGCATTCTTAACAGGCAATATTTACGTTTAGGTTATTACGGTTTAAATCCAAAGTAAGGTAATTTTCACCCATCTGCTACATCCATATCGGATGTAAAAATTAAAAAAAAAAATACAAAAATATAATTGACTTTGAATTGAACAAAATATATTAATAAATTTATAATAATCTATATTGGGGTTGCGTAATGACATTTCGTATTTTTTACTATAAATGTAAGTATATATTTTTTTATATTTTGCTTACCATTTTACCATTGGCTATGCTGTTCTTCCAGCTTCCTTTATCACAAAAAATAGCAGTTTGCGCAATGCTACTTAGCTGTCAGATATCTTGCATTGCTTCTGTAAGGATGTTCAATATATATAGGCTGGATAGGATAGGGAGTCTGGTTTTACACATACACACTACAACTCCCCCGGCATTTTGAAAAAAAAAAAGATTTTTTTTATTATTATTTTTTTTGTTTTGAATACAACCTTACACTTCAATTTTTCAAATTCACCGATTTTTCGCAAGCAAGTAAACCAAACATTTAGTTACATGTTTGCTTTATTTTGTAATATCATTTGTAAATTATATATTTTTTGAACTGCAGTACGTGAAATATATTTTTTTATGTCTATCTATATATCTTGCCGTACAGACAATCTCTTATTAATCTGTATCTTCTGCTGGATTTATGAAATTATCGCTTATTAAAAACACTTTTGTGTAAAAGTAGCCTAAGATAATTATAATATAATAAATATAAATTTCACTTCGCTATCAAAATAGATTATTACTTATTACGACAATACTAGCAACACCATTTGATGATGAGTCACTGTAGTTATCACACAACCGTGATAACATCAGACTTTATATCTGTCATCACTATTAATATTTGTCAACAATGCCATAAATGATAGGACGAGTTCATTACTTTTCCCCCATATTACAGCGCATGGTTTGCTAGATTTATGTTTTCAATCTCACTAGTTAGGCTGAGCTGTGCAATCACTCACGCTAATGGGGTAATAACTACTCTCGAAAGTGCCCATTTGTAGTGGATTTTTTCCGTTTAAATATTTCCTGTTTTCACGCTTTGATGTTAAATTACTGAGACAAGCAAATTGTTTTTTTTTTGTTTCATTCAGAATGCTTTGTTAGAATTTGTATTGTCATTTTAATAGGTACAATAAAGTTAAACTCTCCTGCTGTCGATGAGTATGCTTTTTACAAGCTTTTTGAAGCTATACTTCTTTTGGGACGTTTGGAAAAAATTATGACAGTAAAATTTTTACGATGCGCGCGCACACCGACAGCCGAAAAGCGACACGATGAAGTTAGCTGATTACTGTTTGTTGCCATGGTAACCGTTGTTATTGTCTGATAAATGATATATAATATTATAGTCTTTTCTTAAATAACATTCTATAAATATATGATTGTAATATGCCTAATATGCCTTATTTAATTATTTTATTAATTTATCATTCCCTTTATAAACAGAGAGCTGTGACACACGGGATGAAATCTTTAGCTATTTTTGTTCTGTTACATCAAAGAAGTATAACTTCTTACGTGCATAAGTATACACACACGTTTTTTTAATTATAAACTAAATCTTTTCTACATTTGATTTAACATAGGAATTATATGTTTCCATCCTATTAGTAAAAGTTATTTTGAATTTATTTTGATACAATTGATATTTTGATGTTTTAAGGGCAACTATTTCAGTCATCGAAGTTTATGAATAAAACGATTTTGGTGTAAAAGATATGTAGAAAAAGTACAGATTCAAAAGTAATATTATTATATACATATATTAATAATAAATAATAATAATAATAAGCCCTAAGTTCTAATAAAAAGTTAAAATCAGCAATAAAAATTATACGACGTATTTGTAATAATTAAATTTTAGTAAAATTTCAATACTTACTTTGTGTGATACTTGTTTTGATCCAAGGCTTTCCACTCATGGTATATGGGCGGATATAAGCAGAAAGCTATATTCTAGCCAAATACCTAATTTTGTTCAGCAGATAAGCTATGTTTATCAAATAGACGCAATTGCTTTCACATTTAATATTGAAAGTGTTTTTGTCGTCACCAACACCTCATTTGTCTAAACTCATGATATGTAATTAAAGGGCATATCTGCTTTAATTAAATTCATAACCATTAATGCGATTCTATTCATCTATGTACGAGTAAATACATATTATATAAGCTTTTCAAAGACTACGAGAAGTCCGATTATTATGAATGGCGATTAATCGAGGTGACATAAAGTAAAGCGGAAAATTTAATTAAAGGCTCAAATTGGCTATTTAGATAATGGTTTCCGTAGTTACGGGTCGTCTCTGTGGGAGCAGGAGTACCGAGGTACTAATGAAATCGTTACACCTACCTCGTTTGCGAGTTTTACTCCTTAAAATAATCTGTGACTATTATTTGAAATGTTTTTGTATGTTTTTTTAAGTTGTTGCCTAAATGTACGTTTTTTACACACAAGACACGTTTGGCTCATATTTTAGTGACCCTACTTGCTGTGCCAGCAGTCGCGGGTTCGAGTCCCGTTGGGGGCATTCATTTGTGTGATGAGCACGAATGTTTGTACTCCAGTCATGGGTGTTTATATTTATAATATGTATGTATTTAAAGTTATATACATATGTGTAGTGTACCAACTAGTTGCTATCCACAGCACAAGCCTCGTAGCTTGATCGAATTAGATGGTGCTGTGTGTTAATGTTCCAACATAATATCTATCTATATATTTAATTTAACATGAATTCTTATTTTATCAAGAATTACATCAAAATATTTATTGAAATGTTTGTTGTCCGTAAATATTTTAATAAAATTTATTTCAGTATTTTAATTAGGTGCTTTGGTTGGATATGAGAAAGGTAAGGGCATGGACATAAAGGAAAAGTTATCAGATTTAAAATAACAAAGATATTTTTATTCGAATATTGGGAACTGTTTTTTTAAAAGATCCTATAAAAAGTTAAGAAGATGAAGATTATAACTAAAAAAAGAAAACTATATTATTATGAGAAATGATGCTGGATGAAAGTTCGTAATAATATGAACGATAAATGCTTTAAACGATTTTAACCCTATAATGTTAGTAAGAATACATCTTTAGAGAGAAGCTGAAATGAAAACATTTTTTCGGTACAAAAATACATAAATTTCACCGAGCTCTGAGATTTCCCCCAATTTAGTACTTGCTTTACAAAATTTACAGCCTAACCAATGACGGCTTATTTGGCCTTTAAACCGCCGGCTGTAAATCGAAGCGAACGAGCCATTCATCACTATAGGGCTCTAGTCTTATTGGCTGATTAAATATATTATTGTCGGAACTAGGATATTTTATGGATGGCACTTGGATATTGTTTTTTGTTAGTTTTCTTATAGATTTGAGTGGAAAAAATATTTATAGGCCTCGATGCTAAGAAATATCTGTCTGTATGCATCGTAGTTACCAAACACATGGACCAATTCTTTGATAATCTTACGGCGGCGGTCGGCAGGTGCGTTATATTTGGGGACATTCAAACTCCCTCGCTTGGGAAGCTAAGTGAAGTGTACCTCTTATATTCATCATGTCATGTGCGAATCATTTTCAAAATGATTACCACTAGACTTATGGTGAGGGAAAACATCATGAGGAAACCTACATGCCTGAGAGAATCCAGTTAGTTTTCAAAAAGCATATGAAGTCGATCAACCCACACATGGCCATAAAAAGCGTACAATGCTGGGCATGTATCTCTTTTGGTTTTTTCTCTGCCATTTCACTATATAGTATAATAAAATTGTAACTAAGCCGAATCTGTACATTAAATATTTTTTGGAAAATCTTATTGAAATAAACATTATTATCGATACAGAGGCCGAATCTATAGTTTTTAGAATTTTTGTCTGTCTGTCTTTCTATTACCACATCACAGAAAAACCACTAGAGGGATTTTGATGAAATTTGGTATGGTTATAGCTGGTTCCGGATCAACATATAGGATACTTTTTACCGCAGGAAAATATCTAATTTCTGGGAAAAAATATAAAAACTGCAATGTAAGAGTATACTATTTAATATGTAAAACCTAAGAATTTGGTTTTTGATCTTCTGAAAGCGGGCGGAGCCGCGGGCAATGCTAGTTTTACTATAAATTGCAAAATAATTTTGAAAATTGCATTAATTACAAGGAAGCAAGTCTCTCTAACCTCAAGATATCTTTCCAGGACTTTGATGTACATAACCAGCTGATTAATAGCAAACGAAAATGGATATGCGCAGAAACGACATTACTCTCCGGTCCCCCTTTATATTTATTCAATTCAAAATTCAGTGATTAAAGGTAACAAAATCACAAAAAAATTAACTGAAAAAAATTAATTAAAAAAATAAATAAATAGTGTTGTTGACGATACAAATACAGTGAAATTACAATTAATATACTTAATTACAAATGCAAAAGAATATAACTTAATAATTACTATACAAATTATGTCCGCGTGGAATTGTTCCAAGAAAGCTAGCTGCATTTCCCCACTGAATGGCAATGTCGATTCTTTGGGTAAATAACGAGCTAGCCCTCTTATTAAGTAGGTAGAGGCGATGAAACTAGGTGTTATGCCTTTTAAAACGTTTAGTACTTTGACATCATGGGCCAAGCTTAAATTAAACTGTTTCTTCGGATTTTTTCGCGGATTTTTTTTTTGGTTCTCGACGTTTCAAATGTTTTACCGCTATCATGGTCACGGGAGAGACATCTAAGAAAGTATCATGGGCCAAAGATCCTAGAGGAAAAAATATATGTAGGTTTATTATACTTTATAATGTCAAGGAATTTGGAAAACAATCCTCGTTCTAATAATAATAAGTCACTCTTGTACCTTATTAAGTTGTTGTCATCTATCATAGCTTATTTTGTTTTAATCTAGACTTTCTTTATAACATAATATGGTTTTATAAATTTGACATACTTAACTCAAAGATAAATAAATAATAAATAAATATGTTAGGACGTTAACACACAGCACCATCTAGTTCCATGGTAAGCTACGAGGCTTGTGTTATGGATACCATACACGATAGTTGATACACTATACATACATAAGTTTTAAATACATACATATTATAAATATAAACACCCATGACTGGAGTACAAACATTCGTGTTCATCACACAAATGAATGCCCCCAGCAGGATTCGAACCCGCGACCACTGGCACAGCAAGTAGGGTCACTACAAACTGAGCCAAACGTGTCGTCAAGATTTTCCTTTCTTAAGTACAGTAGGTCTGTTTTTTTAATTTAATTTATTATTATCTATCTAATATATAAAATTCTCGTGTCACAGTTTTCGTTGCCATACTCCTCCGAAACGGCTTGACCGATTTTGATGAATTTTTTT
This sequence comes from Fabriciana adippe, assembly GCA_905404265.1. Lineage (NCBI taxonomy): Eukaryota > Metazoa > Arthropoda > Insecta > Lepidoptera > Nymphalidae > Fabriciana > Fabriciana adippe. Next base: position 7,901,074 of record FR989984.1, on the reverse strand, counting down.
GTGCTTATCCAGTATCTATGAGAATCGGCCAACATCTATTTTTCATCCCCCTAAATGTTAGGGGTGGACTACCCCCTAAATTTAATTTTTTATTTTTTAGACAAAATTTTTAATTTCAATTTTTTTATGATACAACATACAAAAATACATACAATCTTCAATTTTCACCCTTCTACGATCAACCCTCATTTTTTAATAGCCATTTTAGTAATAGGAAATTATTTATATGGCAAAACAACGTTTGCCGGGTCAGCTAGTATATACATAAAATGCTTTGTCCTGACTGACTGATCGATCAACGCACAGCCTAAACCGCTGGTCGTAGAAATGTGAAATTTGGAGGAAATATTCCTTATACAATGTAGGCATCCGCTAAGAAAGGATTTTTCAAAATTCATCCCCTAAGAGGATAAAATAGGGGATAAAAGATTGTATGAAACTCTGTCATTCGTAACGCGAAATGCACGGAAAGTGGTATTTAGCTTTAAGGTAAAAAATAAGAAATATATGTATAAGATTTTTTTCAAAATTCATCCCCTAAAAGGGTAAAAGGGGGTAGTAAAGTTTGTATGGGCAAACGATTATTTTTAATCAGAATAGCTTGAAACTTGGTATTAATGCTCTTTAATAAAATTAAATAAATACGTATTTTAGCATTTTTTGAATTTCATCCCATAACACTGTCAAATAGGGTATGAAAGTTTGTATGAAACTCTGTAATTGATGCACGGAAAATGGTATTTACCTTTAAAATGAAAACTAAAACAATACAAATGTCATTTTTTTTCGAAATTCATCCCTTAAAAGGGTTAAAAGGGGTTGTGCTGTTTATATGAGGAAACTATTATTAATTATCAGAACTACTTGAAACTTGGTATTAATGCTCTTCAATACAATTAAATAAACATGAATTGTAGTTTTTTATTAAATTCACATTAAAAAATTGAACATATTTTAATAGAGGAACATGGCTCAAGATCTCTGTAAGTGCACACTTACTGTGTGGGATATAAAGTAGAGTAAATTTATTTACAGAATATACGCTTAACATCTTATACATATTTTTGCAAATAATAAAGTATGTATTGCGAAAAAGTTCATTTTTTTCATAGTTTGATCGCGGGCGAAGCCGCGGGTTCTGCTAGTTTACTAATAAAATATATTCATAGAATTCATAATATAGAAATATTAAAAAAAAGCTTTGTAAAAAATATTAACTGAAAAATTTGTTTTCATGTTCAACATGTCGTTACGAGCTTGGGAGATCGGTAATTAAAACTTCACATAACCGGTCACTTGCAATAAACGCGTTGTACGACGAATACCGAACTAATATAAAACAATATGCGTATGTACTCGTAGGTGCAGGGGTTTATTTCAATCATCGAACACTATATTTCACTACCAGTTTTACTGCTTCGTATCTCTTTTTAGCCTTCACTTAACTTCGAATTTGTACTAAGAAATATTTTCATCCATTTTTAGGGTCTCTGCCTACTACACCGTCTCATACCATGACCGTGCTATGAACGTATCAAGCACGGAAACGAGCACGGCACGGACTACGATGCCCACTAGACCGTATCAACAGAGTATCAAGCTCGTACATAACGGTTATAGTGACCGTATCATCCGTGTATTAACCGCGTATCATCCGCGTATCAACGTAGAGAACTAGCAATGATAGCCATTGTTTTAGATGAAGAGAGAGAAAACAATTACACAAGTCGCTCACGACGTTACTGGGTTCACGCCGCTTTAAAAGAAAGAAAAGTCGAGGGAGAATACTGGATATTATTTAGGCACCTAGTTGATGACGAAGAAAAATTTTATTGGTACTTTCGTATGACATCATATCAATTTACTGAATTATTGAATAAGATTGAAAATGTTATTACTCGAAGAAACACCACATTTAGAGAAAGTCTTACTTCGAGAGAAAACCTAGCAGCGTGTCTACGGTAAATAAAATTAAGCAGACACGGAGCCTACCGGCACCGGCAAAAATATTCTCGCCAACAATTGTTGACGCTCCGTGCACGGCACGTGACGGTGCCGGTCGGTGAAGGAACGGTCTAGTGGGCAGAGTCTCATACATTTCAATACAAAGAATATTTTTTTGCCTGTGACGCTCCTAGTACGGTCATGGTATGAGACGGTGTAGTGGGCAGAGTCCTTTAAACAGAATTCAAAATGTTGTGATACATTTTTTTGTTTATAATAAAAACATAAGAATGGACATACTCCCTTCTTAGGCCCTTTGTACCAACCAAATACTTCCAGTAAAAGCATCATGCAATATATGGAAAGAGGTTCTCTGTAAAATACTGTTCACAGTTACATTCAGTTCACTTTTTATTCTTTTCACTCTCAAACGATGAGATGACAATTCGACACGGCAGGTAAGAGATCAGGCGCAGAACCGACACTTAACGTGTCTCCGAGGCGAGAGGGTATGATACTGCCAACTTCCAAAATCCGGGCTATTACTAACAATTTCTTGATATAAAAGCCCAGCAACTATATTTGGCCCGACTCGGGATTTAAACCCCAGACCCACGAATCTGCAGTCAGTATACGTTGCACTAAAGCAACGAGGCATTTGCCTTGATTTATTTGACAACCTTATTGTTACAATAACCATATTAGTTAAATTAATCTTAATGACGCTGTTGAGAATAAAGGATGTGCCAAACAAATAAATATGCGTACATACGAGTATATTCATTAATTTGAAAAATATTAGATATTTTCCGGGGTCCGGTAAAACATTTGCATATTTCGAACGGCACTTTTTGAAAACAAGTTACTTTAATTATTATTATGCTTACATAAACGTGTTTCATTTCAGTTGTACAGTATGAAATACAAAACATACAATTTATAAATGAAAGAGCATGATTTATGAGTTTCCGCCTGATTGGGGTGAAGTTGGTAAATATTTTATGGTTTCCAGTACTATGCAGAGTATTCGCAAAATGTTGTAGTGTTTTAACGTATTGTATTGATGCGGTTATGTAACAATGTAAGTATCTATTAATAAGTGATGTGATATGTAAGTATGATTTTTTTTTCACGTAATTTAGGCATTAGGCAAAAAAGGTTAGCATTGATATAATATTATTAGTTAGTCTTCTAAATTATTACGAACAATGAAATTTGATAGCCATGTACACAAAAATCTAGAATTCTACATTAGCAGGACCTCACAAACTTTCACATGTATAATATTAATTATTATAAATGTGAAAGTTTGAGGATGGATGGATGGATGGATGTTTGTTAGTCTTTCACGCCAGAACGGCTGAACGGATCTGGATAATATTTGCACAGAGATAAATTATAGTCTAGAATAGCACATAGGTTACTTATTATCCCGGAAAAATCTGGAGTGACGCAAAGAATCACGGTATAGACTTCTTTTTATTTCGGTAGATCATGAGGTTTTGACATATTTTAAAAATATTAGGTACTACCCTGTCATCTTTATCTAAAATATTACATAAACCTAAAGAGATTTTTAGTTTGATTAAACATGATCATCCTTGAAACTAGCAGACCAATTAAAGGCGGCTGGACGAATTTGAATGAAATTTGCTACAAAGTTAGTCTATCGCTTGAAGTAACTCATATGATTCTATAAGGCATCTAGGACGAACTGAAGCAAAGCAAGAGTTGATCGCTAGCTATACATAAATAATCCAAACAGAGCTCTGTATATTGTAAGTGTCTGAGAGAATCGAGGGTGGATTACTAGTTCAATACAAATACGTATACGACACGAGTGTACCAGACTAGCCATAAGCCCTGCCGACTTACTAGCCGCCGCTTGCAATTTGTCAGTGTCGCTATCAGTGTCTGTTTGTGACCTCGCCTCAAATTATATAATGTAACACTTGAAAGATTTATTTACTGTGTTATTTAAGACCTCCTCTACTTGTAACTTAAAGGACCCCATATGTTTTTAATTATATTTTGTGTATTATTATATTGATATATATGCATATTGTATAATGAAAATTAAAATAGCATTATGGAAAATGTGAGCTAAAATAGGTAAAAGTATAAAAAAGGACCGAACGTGATTACAATGACAGTTGTAGTAATTTTTTTATTTAAAAATATTATGTAGTTATATAGGGTAAGTCCGGGAGAGATGCCCATAAAGGAGAGACGCCTAATAAATTTAAAAATTAAATTGATTAATGTTGCGTGATTCGGAACGCGTCCATAATTGATAATACGTCAATCGACAGTCAATGTCAGTGTGGAAGTTTTTACACAAAGACATATTATTTATAATTAATATTTTGGTGTTAATTTGTAAAATAAGATAAGTGGAGTTACCTTTTACGTTAGAATATAATCTTTGAGATAGTTTGCAGTAATTTTTTTCCCTATATTCTTTAGTTAAATAGTACTAAATTGTTTCATAATGTAACATTGTGATCTTGTTTTGTTAACAATCCACCATTTTCTATTGTAAATGCTTTACGGTGTGTTCAGAGTCGATAGGCATCTCTCCCTAATGATCGGGAAAGATGCCCAATGATATTTTGGGGTTAGACGCCCAGTATATTAATTGGTTCCCCCCCAACGTGCGTTCACCTTGTCGTGGTGGGGGAGCTCATTAGCGTTCGGCAGTTCATCTGGACGCTAATTAAGGCAGTGGTAGCCCAGTGGGTAACGCGCTCGCTTGGGAAAGCGAGTGAAGTAAGATCCTGGGTCTCGCACTTGTGATATTTTCATGTGCGAATCATTTCAAACATAATTACTACTTGCCTTATGGTGAAATAAAACATCGCGAGGAAACCTGCATATCTGAGAGAACCTAGCAAGTTTTCGAAAGACATTATGAAGTCTGCCAACCCGCACTTGACCAGCGTGGTGGATTATGGCCTAATCCATATGGTTGCTCTTGGTACTTCTCTGACGGCAGAGTGGATCGTGGGATCAACCTCACGGTTGTTGTAGTCTGCTTCGGCAGACCTGCCGTCGGTGTGCCCCATTAAGACGGGGGAGGTTTTGTTGAGTTTTAGTGGGTAGTACTGGCTTTTCTAACCGGTGAGTTTAAATATCTAAACTATCTGTATATTGTAGAATATCAATCTTCCAAATATTTTAACTACACAAAATAATTGTTTTATTATTGCGTAGAAGAAGTCTCGCACACAGACATACATTTACATTTATAATATTGAGTGATATATAGTGGCTAGCATGTACGGCTGCAGGTCCTAAGTTTAAGCTCCGAATTAGGTATAAAATAATTAATTGAATAAAATAAATAAAATAAATAAATTTTTGATAGAAAAAAAAATAGAGAGAATGTAAAGACATAGATCCTGTATCTTATGTATTTTGGTCGTGTCGTATTGTTGTAAATAAAAATCGGTTTTAAAGGTTTTTATTAACTTATGATATACTTATTTAATTTGTATTGAGATGTGTTTAATTTATTGTGCAAGTACCTACCGAGTATAACTTTTTATTGCATAGATTGTCCAAGTACGACTACTATCGACTAGTAAGTAGTCGCTTTTGTAGTTGGTCGCCGGCAATTAATCAGTGTCGCTATCTAGCGTTCTCGATGACCTCTCGGTTAAATTAATTCATTAGTTCGAACATAAAGTATAGGATAACATTTATAAACAAAATACCTCTATATTTGTATTCAACAGAATTAGAATATATTTACATAGTAGCATGAACCTTATATAAATATAAATGCCGAGCACATTATTAGGATGAAATTTTGATGCTACTTTTGAAGAAAACTATCTGTAATTAGTTAATAACCCGCGTTTTTCTTGGTCGCTTCCCTACTCGTAAGTACCCATCATATTTTATATCCTTTCTTAGCCCAAACATCCAAGTCCGTCGAGTCCTTTCAGTATTCTTCAACGAAAAGATTTCTTAAATATAATCAAAGTAAGAAATAACAAGTATTAGGCAGTTATTCAATATCAAATATCATAGAATTTGTCGAAATTAATATGTACACTTTGAGCTAAGCATCCATCTTTCATAAAGAAATATATTCTGAATTAATAGAATCAATACGACCTTTTCAGATTTATTGATAAGTTCGCACACGTACGCAACGTTTCATCTCCACAAATAGATATAAAAAAGAAAATATTTTCCCTTTGAACATATAATTTCATGATTCCTGTAATTTTCCTAAGATATGAACATTATATCAATATTAAAATGTATTTTATAGTGTAGGCATTGAGGGTGGGTTCTTATGGTCTTGTCTTAAATTTACCAACTTGTATGTAATATATGGGACATTATTAATTAGGACATTTACACTATAATAAAAACCTATTTTTATATTTAGACACACATAGTTAGAACTATGTTCTATGAAACGTAAGTATTATCGTGTACTAGGAGCTCACCCTCGCTTCACTCGGGTTCACATCTAGAAATATAAAATAAATCTATCTCACGGGCACCGTGTATTTTGCTGGGATAAAAAGTAGCCTATGTATTATTCTGATGGATGAGATATATTATGGTAAAGTTTCATTAAAATCTATTCAGTAGTTTTTGCGTGAAAGAGTGACAAAGATCCATACATCCAGACATCCGTACGTCCTCACAAAGTTTTGCATTTATAATATAAGTACAGACAATGTAATAAAATATTAAAACAAAGATATACCAAAATTAAAAAATAAAATATTTATTTACATTATAGAAACTAGCTTACTCCTAAAAATTATTTGAAACATAGATAGTACACATTGATCTATAGTTTATTAGATTTTTTTTTGAAAATTCTTAGAAAATCTGGTAAATTGGAAAAGTTTTTGGAAAGTCTAAAGGTTACTTGCATAAAATGTCATGTTCAAACATTGTAACTACGCCCACCGGCGGTAGTGGGATGAATCTTTGCTTACGAACCGTTATATGTGTATTGATATTAATTTTATTACATATTCACATTTTATTACAGTGGAGAATACTTGGGAAAATTATGGATTTGCTCCTGCTGCCAAAGAGTGAGTTTTACCTTAATCAGACGGAATAATATTTTTACTTTAATTCTTATATGTACGTCGTATAGGAATGAACCCTGTGGTCTGTGATTCACCACCTTCCTTACCTACAGTTAGACCAGACACGTCATATCGCAAATGATAGATGTTTATGAAAAGATTTAATTATAGCCATAATAATATTTGTATGTATTCAGCCCTTTTTTTAACGTCCCTCTGCTGGGCACGGGCCTCCCTAAAGGGATTAATATTAAAATACGAGGGAATCAGGCCATAGTCCACCACGCTGGTCAAGTGCGGATTGGCGGACTTTACATGTCTTTCGAAAACTTGCTAGGTTTTCTCAGACATGCTAGTTTCCTCACGATGTTTTCCTTCACCGTAAGGCAAGTAGTAATCATGTTAGAAATGATTCGCACATGAAAATATCAGAGGTGCGAGACCCGGCATTTGAACCCACTTCACTCGGTTTCCCAAGCGAGCGCGTTACCGCTGGGCTACCACTGCCTTAAATTAATACTAATTAGTACTCTTAAATTAATTTTATTATTAGGTAATAGTGATTATCACATCCAAAATTATTTATTATTTATTAAATAAACTTTCTACATTGTACATGATTATTAAATGTTATGAATTTATTCATTTCACTGTTTTCATAAACTAAATATCCATTAGCGAATATAACTAGTATACATTTTATACATATAAGTTATACTAGCGACTCACCCTTTAGTATAGATTTCTCAGCGATGAGATATTTTCCCACAGTAAAAAGTACCCTATATGTTGACCTGGATAACCAGCTGTCATCACACCAAATTTCATCAAAATCCCTAAAGTAGTTTTTTCGCGTTGCGGTCACAGACAGACAGACACAAATTTTTAAAACTATAGATTCGGCCTCTGTATCGATCGATAATAATGTCTATTTCTATAAGATTTTCCAAAAAATATTTAATGTACAGATTCGGCTTAGTTACAATTTTATTATGTGAAATAAGCACACCGTTTATTTAACCACAAACATTTTTATTTAAAAAAAATCGTATTTTAAACCAAAAATGATAGTTGTTAGGCAAGCCCCAGTAAATGAATCTATTTAAATACGACTTACTTAAAAAGTCTTGAAAATTAAAAAAAAACGTAATGTTGATCCATGCATTGACAAGGGTATGTTGTCAACATGTTATGCTAAAAGCTGTCACGAAACAGTTTGAGTAAGATATAGGAGAACTGCGTCTCCGTTAGGAATACCTACATGATTTTCCCATACAAAAGGTAAACAGCGAAGTGGGAATTTAGGAACTATTATTGCATCACAGAAACATTATTTTGGCCGCTTTTATGCTTTTTTCAATATACTGTTTAGTTTTAGGCTAGTATGGATTTAAATCAAATATGTATCGCATTTTCAATATCTTTGAAACTATTTACTCATACATCTAAGCAATTATCTGCGACATCGCCAAGCTATTAAAGATGCTAACGAGATATTAAGGCCGCTTCGTTAGTCAGTACAAGAGAAATTCCAAGTTAAATGCTAATTATACTTAGGAATTGTAAATTAAGTACCAGTATTTAAGTTTTATTGTATATTTACAGTATAAAAATCGGATAAGTGCGAGTGTGACTTTTACACTACGAGTTCTGTATCACCAAACTCTAAATTTGTTTTACGTAATTTATAAGGGTGAAAGCGAAATAAAATATTTACGCATTTTTTATGAACATATTCATTCCATCGATATCATGAATGAGTTTGCATTTTTAAAGTATCATGGAAAACAAAGTTAATTCTTCGACCAAGAACACTCTAGAACTAAAAATATCCCATATCATAAAAACTACTCAGCGTACTTTCTTCAAAATATTTTTCGTTAAAAGTTTTATTACCTGGATTCTTCGTACAATTTTTCATTCTGTATTTTAAATATTACTTAACGTAATATATGTTAACGACAGAAGTATTAAGTGCACATAACTGTACAGTTATTAAAGTATTCACTTTTAAAAAGAAAAAAAAAAACTTATAAAAAGGGTTCTTCAAAAATATTTATCTCATTTTGAAGACCTATCCAAGGATACCTCCCATGCATATTTACACTCAATTTCTTTTCCACCACTTTGATACATATGTGGAATGCCACTTTCATAATTTATATTTGTTTAGCGACTCATATAAGATAGGTGTATCTACCAAATTTTCGCTCTGATAGATGTAAGGATTTCTGATTTGCATTTTGTCTACGAACATTAAAAATACAATTATTCAAAAAACAATTTGATATAAATTGTATTTGATATCAATTACTATCACAAAACGTTCTTTAAACAATTCTCATACTATTTTTGCTAAAACAAAGAACCTAGAAATTCTAGGCATTACTTTTGTTCTCCGTTATTGCGTTTTCTCCAGACTTACCGAGCAAATAGTTCTAAAGCCGTAATACTATTGTATTGAGTCGGTATATTCTCTTTACTACCATAAAGATACTTTACTAAGAAAAATCATGATTGTTTTAAAATTTTCAATACAACTTCCATTTATCTATTTTCGTACGAGATACGTAGTTTTCTAAAAAGATTAAGATTAAACGATAGATGTGGTTTTGATCAAATATTAAAACCTAAATTACTTACCTAATTAAAAAACTAATAAATCTAACGCCTTTATAAATTAAAACAAATATGAACAATAAAGTATTTTTTAACAAAAAAGTTCCAAACAAGAGTAAATCCTGTTGATGAGCGCGTTTTATCTCAGTGTAATGAAGAAGGAAAACAAGGTAAGACAAGACAAACAAGAAGAAAAGTAGAAGGAGAGGAAAATAGAAGGGAAGAGATTTGTTGGACCTTCAAAGTTTTCATTTACCAAACACAACATGTAATGCAAATTTTCCGTCAATATCCTGTATGAGGATAGTTTTGTACTTCTTTGGCCCGGCCTGTTCAGAATAACATACGAATGTCCCCGACATGCTACCTCCACCCCCAAGGGATTCCATAGTTATTTATTTTGTATTTATTAATATAAGTTCGTTTATGTGGTTCTTTTATTTAGAAAACGGATATGATAGAAAAAGTACTAGTAAAGTTAGTAAATCTCTATATAATTTTTTGTTGTAAAATATTTATAACTCATCTGTTGTTTATTACATGAAACCACTATATAATAAAAACTAAAATATTAGTGTCGTGTGTATTATAAATTGTGGAGATCAAGTGAGGGTAGCTGCGAAAAACATCTCCGATCGTAGCAGTCGATGTCGTACACCGGCTAGTCTGCCCGTGACCACGGCTGATGCACCCAGTCGAAACATCGGGAAACGTAGAAATGCACGCGTTTGAGTCCCGTAGTCTTATTAAGCATAAATAAAAAAAAAATAAAAAATAAAGCTGAAGCAGTTATGTGCACGATACAAAAAAGTAATAAAACAAATGTACGAGTATGTTAGCACCAACTAATGAAACTCCGATGGACTGATCTTAGTGATAGGAACTTTCCTTGGCGACGGTAAATATGAACTAGATCAAGAATCAATCTAGAATGGCATAGACTGCTTTTTATTCTGGGAAAAGGAAAATGTTCCTTCGGAATAGAGGATAAAAGAGATCGATATTATATATTTTTTAAGCTATTTTTTTAGGGTTTTTTAGAGTTTCAATTATTATAGCGAGCAAGCAAAGACGCATTTAAAAACCAGTCTTGAAATCAAAAACCTGGTATTAAAAAAGGTGTGAAGTACCTACTTGATATATAGTCTTAATTTTGTACCGCTAGATATTCGTAAATGTAGAGTCATTATAAAAAGCAGGTAAAGAGCACTTCAAGCTTTTTTTAATACCTTACTTTTTATTTAAAATTTATTTTTAACATTTTAGTTCATGTTTCTACAAGAATATAATTTTGTAGATTTTAAAAATATTTTTCATTTATTTAGAACTCAGATCAATTGATTATTTTACTTTAAATTAGTTACTTGTAGCTTTTTTATAATATTATCATCGTTGCAATTATATCAATACTAAATACAGAAGTGGGTTAAAAACAAATTTATTTCAAATACTTAAAATAAATATAATAAACAAACATTCAAAGAATATTCATAACACAATATATAATAGATAGTGCAGATGACCTTAGAGAGAGTCTTATTCCTTGTACTATTTAAAAAAAAATCAACTATATGTATTAAATCTAACGAGAAACATCTAAAAGCTGAATAAACGTTAAATAAAACATTTAATTGTTTATTATTTTATTAACTCTTCAATAGAATGAAACATAGGACGAAAAACAGTTGGTGGGGCTTAGTATAAGCCTGCTCGTGTTGCGTTCACTTACAGAAAGATTTACAGAATTGCTTGCTATGCCCTCTGCATAAAATTAAACTTATCCATAAGTTTTATTTCCGTTTTAATGTTTAAAAAAATAAAACAACAGAAATAATTTGCCGATTAGTAAGAACTTCACCCATTTTGTTAAAAAAAAAATGTGTGTGTACTTATGTACGCACGTAAGAAGTTATTCTTTGGCGTAACTTACGTAAATTGTCAAAGTAAAAAAAAACGTAAACTTATCGAAATAAAGCTTGTAAAAAATAACAAATAATTAGTATACTAACCTTTTTCATCTAAACATGTTTTTCCGACATAACGAATCCATTATTGTCATATCCACGATTTTCATCCGTTTTTCTTTATCACTACGATCCAATTATAATAAATTTCCTCACTAAATACAAAAAAAGAAAACCTTGAAATTGTTACATAAAACTGATGAATATGTAACGATGATACATAAATATAGTACTTATAAAAATATTATTGGTTAAAAAAGGGTGCGTGTACGTTACGCGCGGTTGAAGTCAATCTTCTTTGCCAAATATCGCTATTAAATTATCAACAAATCAATAATTAAATAACGCATATTAGGCATATTACAATCAGTACCTGGCGACCGATCTTCGCTCGGAGTTCTTTTATGTTATATCATATTTTTTTGATAAAAAAAAACTAAAAACTTGAATAAATACAAAAAAAAGTAAAACTTTGTATCCGATCGAGATTCGATTTCAGACACACCTATTGATTTATTAATCTTGCGCCTTGGTCGCTTGAACACTCAGACGCTTATGCCTGAGTGTAAGATATAATCGAGCATATTCTGCGTAGAACAATGCAAAAGAAAACTGCACGAAAACTCGAAAATATGCGTTTTCCCAGACATGAGACTAATCTAGATCGATTTTTCGCCTCCGAAAGCCCCCACATGACAAATTTCAGCGAAATCGTTCTAGCCGTTTCCGAGATCGCTGGTATAAATAAATAAAACAAAAATAAATAAAGATATAAATATACAAGAATTGCTCGTTTAAATATATTAGATATACAAGAATTTGTAAGACAATAACAACGGTTACAATGGCAACAAACAATTATCAGCTAACTTCGTTATGTCGCTTTTCGGCTGTCGGTGTGCGCGCGCATCGTAAAAATTTTACTCTCATAATTTTTTCCAAACGTCCCAAAAGAATTATAACTTTAAAACAACATAAGTATAATGATGATTAGTAACTACTTACCTATTACGTCTTGGGTTACGAGTTCGATTTCCATCCAATGTAACATAAATATATTATTCATTCTAATAAATGAGCTTCTTAACGAAAAATGCGCACAACCGGTTCAGCGCGAACGAATAATAAAAACAATTTAACAATTATTCGTTTCGTAATAATATGATAAAAATACGTACATATTAGATATTATAATAAATAAAAACTGAAAAAGGCTACAAGTACCTACTATTTATAGATTTAATGTATATACAGGCTGAATCTGTCCCGAAAAGGTAATACTGTAAAGGCTTACAAATGACTTTAAACTTAAAACACTGACATTTCATTTTGAAACTTTATTTACTTTTATCGGATTGGAACATGGGACGTGAAACAGTTGGCAGGGCTCAGTTAAAGCCGGTTCGCGTAGCACTCACTTACAGGTAGATTTACCAAATTGCCGGCTTGCTGTGCGTCATGCATAAAATCATGTTTGAAAATATATTCAGTATATCTAGTACGTAGGTACCATTCAAATACGAGTTTAAAATTAAATTACTCAACAAATTTTGTTAAAAATTGGCGTCCTTTGTTTCATTCTATTGAAGAGTTAATAAAATAATAAACAATTAAAATGTTTTATTTAACGTTTATTCAGCTTTTAGACATTTCTGGTTACGTTTAATAAATATGGTTGAAATATATTTTTTTTATTGTACAAGGAATAAGACTCTCTCTAAAGTCACCTGCACTATCTTTATTATGTGTTATGAATATTCATTGAGTGTTTGTTTATTATATTTATTTAAAAAATTTTGAAATAAATTTATTTTAATCCATTTTTGCATTTAGTATTGATAAAATTGCAACATTGATAATATTACAAAAAAGCTACAAGTAACTAATTTTAAGTAAAATTATCAATTGATCTGAGTTCTAATTTTGTTAAATATTTGTCTATATCTTCACTTTTTATAATAAATTCGAAACTTTGTATGTATATATGTTTATTAATTTATTATGCTGAAAAGGCTGGACGGATTTGCATAAAATTTAGTACACAGATAAATAAATAAAATAAATAAATATGTTGGGACATTAACTAACAGCACCATCTAGTTCCATGGTAAGCTACGTGACCTGTGTTATGGATACCAGATCGATACAGCGCTTACAAGGATCGTTTGGCTCGTGGCCGAAATCGGAACTAACACCGCCATCTTGTAAAGCGTCACTTTTGAGAGAAGTTACGAGTTGATGTTTGTTGTGGATATTTCGTGCTTTTATTACAATAAAAATATTTCAAAATATGAAGTGATGTTAAAGAGATTAGGAGGATTTTTTTATAAAAGAAAAATCCTAATCTCACACACCCACGCCCTCATGTCAATGTCACCTGAGTGCCAAACGATCCTTGTAGCACTGCACACTACACATAAATAAATTTAAGTACAAACATATTATAAATATAAACACCCATGACTGGAGTACACACATTCATGCTCATCACACAAATGAATGCCCCCAGCGGGACTCAAACCCGCGACCGCGTAGAGTGACTACAAACTGAGCCAAACGTGTCGTCACATAAAGAAAAGGTTGTTTGTTACAAGGCAACACTTCAGAGAATGAAGCACGGTGTAAATTTGTATATGGTAATTGTACCCTACGAGTTTAAAATGAAGAATATATACCTACTAATTTATTTTTTAAGTAATTTACATAAAATAATCAACTAGGTGTCACTGGTAAATCAATGGTCAATCTAAGGGAAACCGAGTGAAACGGGTTCAAATCTCGGGTCTCGCACCTCTGATATTTTCATGTACGAAATATTTCTAACATTCTCACATATCAACCTAACCTAACCTAACCACTTGCCTTACGGTGAAGGAAAACATCGTAAGGAAACCTGCATGTCTGAGAGAACCTAGCAAGTTTTAGAAAGACATGTGAATTCCGCCACCCCGCACTTGGCCAGCGTGGTGGTCTATGGCCTGATACCCCTCGTATTGAAGGGAGGCTTGTGCCCAGCAGTAGGACGTTAAAAAAAGGGGTGAATACAACAATCAACGAGGTAGGCGTTAAAAAGAGTATTATGTGCATATGTGCATATGTATAATAATTTTTCTTATGTACTTATATGTTCCGGATAGGCATATTTTTACTACTTAGTTAAGCGAAAAGTGGAAGGGTAAGTTTATATAACATATACGAGTATATTATGTATAATTAGACATAAATATTTACATAGATTGATATTGGAGATGTGCTAAAATATATTAAAAATGTGTTAAGAATTGAATGAAAACGTAGGTGAAAAAAATTTGCTTTACTTTTTACACCTGCAAAAATAAAAAAAATGTTAAAGTAAAATCTATACTAATATTATAAAGCTGAAGAGTTTGTTTGATTGTATGTTTGTTTGTTTGTTTGTTTGTTTGGTTGAACGCGCTAATCTCAGGAACTACTGGATGGAATTGAAAAATTCTTTTTGTGTTGGATAGTCCATTTATCGAGGAAGGCTTTAGGCTATATATCATCCCGGAAAAATGTACGGTTCCCGTGGGATAGAGTTTGTTTTTGTAGAGACGAACCCGAAGCGAAGCGAGGGTGAGTCGCTAGTTATATATATATGCATGTATTTTGTCTCTCCCATGACCATAATCACTGTATTCGAAACTTTTGAAATCAAAAAATCTAAATAAATCCGCGAAAAAATCAAGATAGATAGTTTTATTTAAAACGTCAAATATTCGCGTAAATCTAAGAGAGAGTTATATGTATATAGAAGGTATTATCATATAGAGGAGACTAGGGTTGGAAGTTTCCGGTTTAAGTTTTCCGAACTTCTATGTCATTAAGTAACTTGTTACGTCATTGGTGGAAATCACACATTAACGTGATGTCACGAATGTTAATTTTTCTTGTCTCGAAGGAAATAGTATGTTTTCGTTTTTAGGCTTTTGCTCCCCACTTTCTATAATTTTTAATTGTATATTATTAATGTTATACTTCTTAATATTTACTTAGTTGAAAACATAATTCAAGAAATTTAATTAAAAACTTTTAAACTCGTGTTTCGTGTGTTTTCTCTAAGAACATATATACATAATTGTTTTACTTACCGAAATTTTCCTGGAATCTCAATTTCCAGCCTCGTTTTATCTTACTAATAAGCATCCTTTTCCTAGAATATATTAGGAAAAAGTACGAGTATAGAATATATTCCGAAATACATTAAATTGTCAATTATGTAGAAGACTTCTTCAAATATAACAGGCTTATTCAATTTCCGAAAGAGTATTTATTTTTTAAAAGCATGTCAAATGACTAAAGCAGCGAGATGAGTCTGAAAATTAAGTTAATAAAAGTCTTTTACTCTAAATAAATTAACATTTAGCTCAAAGTTTTTTGTGCAAAGTTAATTGGTGAATGCTAAACTCCAGTTGTGATGCTAGGGGTCTCAACTAAATAAAATACGCTTCGCTAGTGAATGGACTGTATTATCGCTGTTGAGAAAACCGTATATGTGCACACGGCGAGAAGTGGCAAGCGAGTTCCCGTTGACGGAGCACGGAGCGTCGTTGGAGTGTCCGTCGCGAAACAAGTTCGATCACAAGCTGCTGGCGGGCCTCGATGTGACGAAGGAACATTAATATATAGTAAATTTTTCAACTAATCTTGTTCATTTCATTTAAAAGACTATAAGATGAAATTATTAGCGAATATTTTAAAGGTTGTCCTTGATTGTTATAATAAAAGCTACACTTTCTGCTAAATATATCAATCGGTCTATCTGTATCAACTAGTTTACCAATTTGTCATCTGTCCGTGTAGCGTGATTTATCACACAATCAATTGCACAATATGAATATGTGAACAATTTCACTATTTGTATAAGTAAAATGTTCAAAATAATTTCCTTTTTTTTTCTATTACATAAACTGAAAAACATACACTAATTTAAATTAATTAAATTTTAAGTCTGGGCTTTTTTGAAATTCTATTTTCTGAACCTAACGTGTAATAGTTACATACAAAAAACATACATCTGTATTCAGAGCATCCTATTATTTTGAACTTTATTGAAAATGGCAAATTTGGACTCACAAATAGCATTATAGGATGACGAGCCAACTAGAATATTTCCAGTATTCCCTGAGGCCTTACTCGTTTCTGTTACCTTTTGCATTTAGTGAACTGTCATTTAATGACACTAAGTTCAATGTTCGATACAGGACTTACTGAGAGGTGAACCTGGAAAAGTGACTAAAATAAAGAAATCTTCAAACGATTCATGCTAGGTTTGTAATTAATCAATCGTCAGAGCCGGATTTACTGGAGGGCTGGATAACCCTATATAAGCAGAGCACACCTACAAAGACCCCACAACAGACATTTTTTTATTCTAAATTAATATTCTATGTGAAAATAGTAGACCAATTTTGTGGTTCCACAGTAAACGTAAAAAAAGAAAGCCAAAAGAACTTCTTTAATTTCTTAGCAATATTATTTTTCTTTCTTTAATTCACATTGTCACTTGCAGTTATATTTTTGGGGTACAATTTTCAATTAAATTCTGTTTTTATAACTAACTCAATCAAGTCCAAGTAAAGAGTCCAAATAAAATATATTAATACATCTTGATTTGATATTAAGAAACACACGTTTTCTGAATGGGGATATATATCCCATGTAAAGTTCAGACTCACGCTTTTATAGCTCATGTTAACCAAGGCCAGTACCTACCATTGCACATATTATTTCTACTGCTTGCCCTCATCCCTCCCTACGTGAGGTTGGCAGGAAGTGTTTCCTTCTTCCATTTCTTACTTCCAGATCTCATTATCATCTCAACACACATTCTGTTTCACACAGTCCACCCATATCTTTCTTGGACTCTATATCTATCCACATTCATATCTAATACCCTCTTGCTTACATGATTTACTTCTTTCTTGATGACACGTATATATGTATGTATATGCCGATATCACGCTAACCTATTACTCCTCGTCTTCTCTGTTATTGGAGTAAAACGTCCTCTAATATATTTATTCGTAATCTTGTCCCTCATAGTAATACACATCCATCTTAATCTTAACATTCACGTTTCTGCCATATGTAACCTTGTTTCATTTGTCCCTAGAACAAGTCACACAACGTACTATAACACGTAAACTCAATAGAATGCTAGTTCGGAATAATGAAATACAAAATTAATTTATATGCTCCTGGTTACGCATACGTATGTAGTTTTCAATTACAGAACGTGTTAGGAGAATTTCTCGAGTATAATCCTTTGATGGAAAATGTATGTTGCGGTGGTAGTGTACGCCCGTTGCCTTTAAATTAATTACACTCAAATCTGGCACGGCTCAATTATTCATAGGCCTTACGAAAAATAGTACCCAAAATTAATTTAACGTTTACCGGAAATTATGAAATACACGGATCCCACCCTGTTATTAATTACATCGCAAATAATCCTGTCTTTGATGTTTTTAGGTAAAAGCTTTTCATAATAAGTGCTATAAATCAACCAATATTATAAAGAATTAAGTATAATTTGTGAGTATAAATAGAGGTTAATGACTCCTAATGTAATCAAAAATTCACTTAGGACTAAATAAATATTATTATTACACCTCGTTTTCTTAGGAGATATACATATACTCGTATAAATATTATATTATGTGTATTTATTACAAAATTATCTTTTTGGATTTTGTCACGGCTCTGTTGTTCGTTTCCGACGTTTCGAATGCGTTACACTTTACAGTTAACATGGCAAGGTACGTAAATCTAAGAAAGTATTATTGTATATTATATACATATATGGAGGTAATTTTTTCTGAATACTTTTCAATTCAATTCCATTCTTTGTTATGTCGCTTTTAGGCGTGCCAGTCTGAATACTTTTTATTAATAATAATTCATTAATATCTATAATCTCTTAAATCAATTTAATACTTGTTTGTTTATGTTAAATTTTCATCTCACATTTCAGCACTGGCACGTATGAAAAGCTGCATGATTTTGAAGTAGGTCGACGTAAACTGTCATCAATGGCTTAGGTATCCTTGTTAAGTATTTTGTAGCTTTTATACAACCTATATATGTATATACTCGTACTAACACGGATTTTTTTTGAGTGTTACATTACAATATAATTACTTCTTTACTAAAAATTAACAACGAATTTAAACAAAATATTTCGACAATTAAGGATTGAATTTTATTTTGAATTTTTCGTTGAATTATATGTCGTTCTTTCGTGGCACTATCTTGAATAATGAGGTTCATAATTGACAAACATATTTCGTAACATATAAACAATAAAACATACATTTAAATTGAGTACCCCTTTCTTACTGGATTCGGTGAGTAATTCTTGATTATTCGGTTAAAACAGCTTGGAAGAAAAGGATATATTGTTTTATATATATATATATATATATATATATATATATATATATATATATATATATATATCTAACTAAACATAGTATGATACTATTTCAACGCAATCCAGGTGTAAGCAATAGAAAATATACCTACCTATACCTATTTTTATTTTTATTTCCATCGCTAATTGGATCGTAATAGAAAAACGGTCATTATGGCATGTTAATATAAACATCAATGGAGCACTTACCTTAATATTTAAGCCATAGTAATGTGACTGTTTTCGGTTTCACGCTTGATGGGTGACCATTTAGTGTTTTAAATGATTTAACTTTGAGTGACATTAAGCCTTCGATCCTACATTGAAGTTATTGATTGCCCATTTCAGGTTTCTCGGACATAAGAAAGGTAAAAAGAGAATAAAATAATATTATGAACTCTTAGAATATTGTTTATGATTCTAAATTTGCTGTATTCCTTTCAAAGAGCTGTGTAGGATTCTCTCAGAGGAGATTACCTCAAATGAAATATTCTCGTGTTTCAATCAACGCATGATATTGACTATAAGAATGCACATTGATAAAAACATACGTTTATAAGCACTCTACTTGAAGTCCAGATCACGCCTCGGGCCCGAATATTATCATTCCATTACGAGTTCTCGGCGGTGGATCGCTTAATGGTAATTATCATTTCGCACGTGATCGAATTAACTATGTGCGAAATATTTCCTAAATAAACTACATAAATAGAGTTTGTTAATAGTTTGTGGCTGCTTACGTAATCTTATAAAATAAATGTTAAGTCGAAAATATTAGTACAAAGTAAACAATATTATCTGCTTAATAAAACTCGAACACTTATCTGATCATAGATCTTGACTGATCAACGCACACTATCTATCGAAACTAAGATCTAAACTGCTAGGTCTCAAAGCATGAAATTTTGCGTAAGAGTTTGTTAAACTCTTAGAAAGATTTTCCGAAAATTCATCCTTTAGAAATGAAAGACGTAAGCTTAAAAAAAATTGAAGTTAGAAATAATGAAATTGAAGTTTAAGCTTCTTTTGCCCATGGCAAAAGGGAGAAGTTCTGCGAGGAAGCTATCACCGATATGAAATGTAATTCTGATAAGAAGAAATGTTGAGAAATCCAACAGATGCTCTTTTAAAAGTCGAGTTACAATATTTTTTAATACAACCTAATTGAATGCGCATACAAATTAGTTTATCTCTGATATAATTAAACGGTGTTTTGGCTACTAAATGGCATATACTCGTATGTATGTAGATATACCTAAGCCATAAAATCCGGATTGGATTTTAGATATTACAAGCCTATTTTCTCATGACAACGAGTTTTAGGTATTACTAGCGACTCACCCTTACTTGGCTCGGGTTCGTTCCTAGTTACGTTTTAATGGTTAGTACCTATTGAATAGATAGATTATATAGTATATTATATAAAGCCTATAGCCTGCCGCAATAAACGGGTTATCTAATGCAAAAAGAAATTTTTAAATCGGATTAGTAGTTCCTGAGATCAGCACGTTCAAACAACAAACCAAGTTTGTCTCTTTATCATAGATTACGTTCTCGCCTGCTCTATAAAAAAAGTAACGTTATACGTATGACTAAAATTGATTGTGTTAGAGTATTGTTTTTTTTTTCAGTTACATTAGAATAATTATAAGATGTGTAAAATTACAAAAAATACTATATACGACCTATCATCGTCATAGGTACACATTTTATTTTAACGGGCAGTTACGTAAAGCTATTATGTAAATTCCAATTATACCTCTTGAATTATAATTTTTCGATTAATTCAAAAAACACGGCCCCTAGAGTACTCGGCATAAAATGTCAAAGGATCATTCAGCAGTTATCGCTATTCAAATGTAAATGGTATTTTTTCATAATGTGAAATTGCGCACGGCGGCCGTTTAATAAAGTCAAAGGGATCTGTGAAACAGAAATATTTCTAACTAGCAGAACCTGCGGCTTCGCTCGCGCTAAAACTATAAAAAAAACTAAAAAGGTAGGTTTCATATATACTTTCCTTCCTTATTTTATCCTCTTAAGGGTTGAATTTTAGAAAACGCTGAAATACGTAAATCATTATTTCTGCCGCACTCAATTCATACGAAATTTTATGCAAATATGTTCAAGGAATGAAAAGGTTCATATAAACTTTTATCCCCTATTTCACCCCCTTGGGGGTTGAATTTTAAAAAAATCCTTCCTTAGTGGATGTCTTCGTCATATGAAGAATACGTGTGCGTAATTTCAATTTTCTAGCCTTAAGGGTTTGGCCTATGCGTTGATACATCAGTCAATCACCTTTGCCTTTTATATATATAGATGGAGAATAAAAACGACTACTGTCGTGACTCAAACTACTCAAAATGACACTGGAATCTAAATATTTTCACGTTAGGAGTGGCTTTCTTCCTTTAGGTAAAATATCCTATTTATTTAAAAAAAATAATCAAAAAATCGCTTTTAATTGGCGAAGATAAGGCGCAAATTCCTCTACATACCTACCTCTTTTTGAGGTTGATTGAAATGTACTTATAAGAGCGCCATTATAAAAATTTACTGTCTACTACATAGCTAAAAAAATTTATTGTTACAGTTGAGTTATATATGCAACATAAATATCTCGAGATGTAGGTATTATGTCTATCCCTGAAAAAAAAGAATCTCGATTGAATGATTGATGACGGCTGTCTGTAATTCTAGTACTTATCTATATCTATACATATTATAAAATTCTAACTAAGCCGAATCTGTACATTAAATATTTTTTTGAAAATCTTATTGAAATAGACATTATTATCGATACAGAGGCCGAAACTATAGTTTTTAGAATTTTTGTCTGTCTGTCTGTCTGTCTGTCTGTCTGTCTGTTACCGCATCACGGAAAAACCACTGGAGGGATTTTGATGAAATTTGGTATGATGATAGCTGGTTATCCGGGTCAACATATAGGGTACTTTTTATTGCGGGGAAATATCTCATCTCTGAGAAAAAAAAAAACACAAAAACTGCTTAGAATAAAACCACGCTGAAAATATGAACATTTTAGCAAAGCAACTTACAAAATAGGTCAAAAATAATTATAAATAGCTTCTCTCGAAAAAAAAACATATCAATAGCGATTTTTATACATAAAAATAACTCTACAAATATTTACTTAGGTGTACTTTAGAAAACCATTACTAGATGTCGCCATGAGTTTTTAAAATACTTAATTTTCATTCGAAAAAAAACATTTTATCTATAGATGTGACTTTTCTATGGTCTTATTAGAATAACTAGAATTACACGCGGTAATGCCCGTGCCCAAATAACCAAAAACAATCTAAGTATATGGTTTAAAAATTAATATATATCTAAATTACCTATATACATAATTGTAACTAAGCCGAATCTGTACATTAAATATTTTTTGGAAAATCTTATTGAAATAGACATTATTATCGGTACAGAGGCCGAATGTATTGTTTTTAGAATTTTAGTCTGTCTGTGTGTTACCGCATCACAGAAAAACCACTGGAGGGATTTTAATGAAATTTGGTATGTTGATAGCT
The DNA here is from genome assembly GCA_905404265.1 of Fabriciana adippe. NCBI lineage: Eukaryota > Metazoa > Arthropoda > Insecta > Lepidoptera > Nymphalidae > Fabriciana > Fabriciana adippe. The sequence goes on along the minus strand of FR989984.1, from coordinate 7,878,495 downwards.
GGTTATCCGAGTCAACATATAGGATACTTTTCACCGCGGGAAAATATCTAATTTCTGAAAAAAAATACAAAAACCGGTTATATTAAAACCACGATGATACTATAAGCATTTTAGCAAGGTAACTTACTAAATATGGCAAAAACTATTAAAAATAGCTTATCTTGAAAAATAAGTATCAATAGCGCTATTTGATTCATTAAAATAATTCTAAAAATGTTTATTTATGTGTTATTTAGATATTTGACAATAGATGTCGCCGTGTGTTTTTAAACTACGCAGTTTTAATTCCAAAAAATTGAATGTACAGATATAACCTTTCTATGATTTTATTAGATTTGCTACAAAATTACCCGTGTTCAAATTATCAATAAAATAAACGTTTGTGTTAATATTTTGTTGGCCGAAACAATTTTCAAATGAAAATGTTTGTAATTTAACTAAAATAAATAATGTTAATTTAAAAATTGGGCAAATGTAAGTCCAACTCGCGCATTATAGGTTCCGTATAGCAAAATACTGTGTTGTTTTTCTTGCTTACGTATTTTTTTAGGTTAACACTAAAATAAATACGAATAATATTTACGTTACCACAGTATCGACACATTTTAAACCGTGAAAATAAGTTTGTTTCATATTATTTTTTAACATTTTATGGAAAACAAGTTTATGGTTGTTAAACTGACAAAGCGGGTAACTAAAAATATCCCATATCTGCAAAATAATTTATGTATATTTAAAGTATTTTAGAAACTGTTATACCTCAACTTTTTCTGATTTTTTGACACCTTTTCTTGAAAGGTGGAAGGCTTAAAGGACGCAATAAAATGATTACGACTTTAATTGCATTAGCAGAGTCATTTAAAATAATAAAAAGAATTTTCTTAAAATTATTTACTTATTTACTTTAATTATGTACTTCTGAATCTTTCGCTTTTCCCAACACTTTCTTTTGAAAATCGTTTCGGAATATATTACTAACTAGCGCTAACCCATCCCTGTTTCGCGACAAATTAACTATTAATTAAGAAAAGTTATTATTATGTAATTTAAATAATCAGCTAAATATAAATTAATCAATAGCTGTCTTTTAGTAAATAAATGATTAAAATTAATTCAGTAGCTTGAGAGCTTATCGCCCAAAACTAAACAAACAAACAAAACAGAAGTATAGACATACTATAAACGTTATTGTTAAAATAAAAAGTGCAATATTACTAAATCAAATATGAGATTAACGGAGGAACCTTCGTGCCTTTGTCAATCACTGTCATTATTTACCAATCATACGGTGCGAAATGAAATTGGTATATGTAAAAGTATACTACTATGTAAAATTTAAGAATTTGGTTTTTGGTCATCTGACGCGGGCGGAGCCGCGGGCAATGCTAGTATAATATAAAAAAATAGAGCAAGGATTTCGATGTAACCTGACATATTGGTTATTAAGTTACGAATCTTCATTCAATCTAGATCATATTCCGTAAGTGTGCGTAATTTTTTATGACACCGCCGGCGATATTTTTGTAGTAATATGTACAAATTATCCATTTAATTACGTAAATGTGTTGATTCTGAAGATCTTCTGTAGGTTATGGCACATTGTCTCCATTCCTGATTATTATGACAAGGGTCCTTGAGAGTTATTTCGCTGAAGAGATTAATCGCGAACAAATTTCAGTATTTATTTAGTTTTGTAATGTTTGAGTAAGTACACTAAAAATTTATGTAGTGAAGATATTTTATTTCTGCAACGTATTCAGCCCTTTTTGACGTCCCACTGCTGGGCACGGGTCTCCCTTCAATACGAGTGGGATCGAGTCATAGTTCACCACGCTGGCCAAATGCGCGTTTGCGGACTTCACATGTTTTTCGAAAACTTTCTAGGTTCTCTCACGATGGTTTCCTTTACCTTAAGGCAAATGATAATCATGTTACAAATGATTGATAAGGAATTTGAACCCAATTCACTCAGTTTCTCAAGCGAGCGCGTTACCACTGGGTTACCGCTGTCTTTATTTCTGCAATACAAATGATTTAAAATATATACGATAATAAATTTAAAATATATACCTAGTATATACATAAAATTAAAAATAATAATATTTGTTAAAAAAGTTAGAGTAACACACATGATTTCTCTACGATTAATGCTTTAGATGTTAGATTTAGACGTAATCTATGCCAAATATATAAGCTAAGTTACAACATGAAACTGTATACAATATTCGTTTAAGTAAGAACACAATTGTACAGTCCTATTTTATTCTCTTTTTTACTAATGTTCGACAGAATGAACTAAAAACGTACAAAAGGCCGATCTGGTTCGCTATAAAAATGTGTCGTACCAATGTAAAGTATTATGGCGCTGCTACAATATTTTAAAAGATATTTTTTACACTAGCGATTTTTAAACTAGTATTTGATGTGAGAGGAGAGCAATGTAATACTAAAACGAACGACACTTTTTTAGAAATTAAATAATCATGTACTTTTTCACTGAAAAAAAAAATGCACCGACTTCAAAATCATTTAAAAGTCTAAAGAAAAAAGTCTTATAACTCTAAAAATTCTAACCTTAGAGATTTTTTATATGGGATCATCTTTCTAGTATAAGCTTATTTATAAAATAAAATTACATATGCAAGTTTTTTTATTATAAAATTGAACATTAGATATAGACAGCGAAGTTATTGGGTTATATACACACACACAAAACAAAACTTAATCTTTAACTATTTTTTGAAGTCGGTTAAAATTATTATGTTAAAATAATGAGGGAAGTCCACATATTCCTTAACAAAAATGTTGGAATTCGGATGCCCAAATCATCCCGGATTTTATTGATCACAAGCTGCAGACCCAAATGCGGATGAGATGGGAAGAGGATATTAAATAAATCAAAGGTATTTTACCGAGAGGTCGAAAATTTTCTCGCAACGTAATAATACTCAATTAGTAAGAAGAAGAAAGATAAGTAAGTATACGTTAAATTTATTGAAAGTCCTCGATTTTATTAATGAATAATTTGTTTCTAATGTTCGTTGTTATTTATTCTTATTTTTTCGTTCATATTTTTTCTTTAGAAGCATGGCGTAAATTCCCATCATGGATATTTAATGTACAAATTTATATCTTTACTAGTGACTCACCCTCGCTTCGCTTCGGGTTCGTCCCTAGACAAAAACAAATCTATTCCACGGGAACCGTACATTTTCCGGGATGATAAATAGCCTGTAGCCTTCCTCAGTTAACGGGCTATCTAATGCAAAAAAAAAATATTAAAATCGGATTAGTAGTTCCTAAGATTAGTGCGTTCAACCAAACAAACAAACAAACAGTATAGATTTTTATTAACATAATATCAACAATATATGTACAAAGAAAGTGATACTATAAAATAAAGACTAGCACAAAATATTTCCATAGAATATAAATAAAAAAATATTATTAAATAAAATTTACATCCCCAAACACAAAGTATAAATGTTTTTCAAGATTTTCTATTGTTATAAGAAGCATAAGTAACTGCTTAAAGAATTTGCACTTCCCGACAACAGTTGCTCTAACAAATACCTTGTACAACTATGTTAACATTGTGGCAACTCGTCGTATAGGGTTGGAAAAAAAGATTATTCTCCGGCTTTATGTATCAAACATTTTTTATTATGAAATGAAACTATATCAGATGAAAACAACTGTGCATTGTTCTTTTCAACTTATTATTTGATATTTTATTATAATATTTTGTTTAACATATTCTTAGTAGCGACTTATTCTCACTTAGTACGAAAGTGTTCCTAGGTGCCTAAAAGTAGTCTGTGTTAACTCTAGGTCATGATGTATCTGTGTACTCATCCGAAGCCGCTTTAGCTTGAAAACAACAAATAAATACCCACACACACCCACACGAAAATCTATACACAAACTCTCGCATTTATAATAGTCTTTCCAAATATTATGCATTTTGCCAACAGGATTATGCATTTTGCCTCTTGAGAGACTCAATATAGTTGACGGTATTTCATAGCTTTGACCACATAAATGGACACTAGATTATTCAAACTTACTACCAACTGATTCCATTAGTAAACTCTAGCAAGATACCATTTATCTTCAAAAGAAATATTCTTACGGCATTTACTAATTTCTTCTTTTAAATTACAGTATATTTATTGATTTACAACTTTTTATAATAGTTTAGTTATGGGTGTATATAGACGTAAAGCTAAGTAAAGGACGCCCGTCGCTCGTACACGGTTCGAATTTAACTAATGTGTAGATAATATACACGAATTTCCCAAGAATTGTGACATGCATAACATTAATACTAGGAGCAAACACAAACTTGTAATGCCTGTGACTCGTCTACAGAGAGTCAGTAATTCTTTTTATGGACAATGTATACGCTTGTACAACAGGATCCCAGAAAATGTTCAAAAAGCTTCGCCAAATTCAAAAAAAATGTTAAAGAACGTTGGTGTGCTAAAGGCTATTATACAATAAATGATTTTATAGAAGATAGCACGCCTTGGGCATGAAGTGATCGCCTCCAGGCTACTTGAACTTTATAGAAATATTGTAAATTATAATTTATTACAAAAATATTATTCCCACTGAGTTTCTTTCGCCAGTTCTTCTCAGGTCTGAGGCTTCTTCTTTCCAAACTGGCAGTAGACTCATGACGTTCAGTAAAAGATTGTAATCATTTAATGCTGAATAAAATATTTTGAATTTGAATTTGATGTCCTGTAAGAAAAATGAAAGGAGGAAAATATGAAACAGTATGAGTGTAAAATACTAAATAAAAATTATTTGAAAATATGCTTTTTCATGTAATCCTTAATCACTGTGAATCTTCTGCGAACTCATCCAAAACGTTAAAGAATCACATCATATCAGGTAATCATAATATACCGTACGTAGATGGTTATTAAATCAAAACACACAAGTAAGTACATTATATACTATATTCAGGATCTTACAAGTTTAATTTGTAACTAATTATAATAATTATTAAATTAAAGATCTAAATGTACAAAAATGTTTATATACAAGAACTTCCATGCATATATCTTAAATATAATTGTGTAAGTAAATGTTCGACATTTCAGAAATTTATTAATTTTTTTTTGAAAAATTTAACGAACATGAAAATACACAAACTCCTAAAACAATACGATATAATGTTATCATAGTTATTATATATTTACAATAAATTGACAAATATTTATTAAAGAATGTGTCAAATTCATATCTCCTGATCAATTTAAGAGTGATACGAATAATATTTAATAAAAAATATGTATGAAACTCAATCCCAAACAGTTAAGTTAAATGTAAAACTTAAAAGTTAAATAACAATCGTAAAAGTCGATGTCATTAAAATTAAAGCTTGTTATTTAAATGAGTACATAGAATGATTACCTGAGGTGGCACGAAAATGGCAGTAAGCCACCTTTAACAAAGTAATCTTGAGTATATTATGTATTACGACGTAGTTTTAGTTTCTAACAAAATCTTCGACATAAGAAAAAATCAAAATTATGCTTCGACTCTTTACTTTTGCCTTTTTATAATGTCGAGACGTAGTAAGCGTACTACTAAAACAATACCTCTCTTAATACGACAATACACTTAGGATATAATATAAAATCTTTTGATATTCATGATTTTACAATCCATTTGCTTACTAAAATCGCCTTAAACTCAAATGTCACACTGACTAATTTTTACATGCAACTAACTCACATACCAAAGAAAACGTATAATTTTCCACACTATAATAATTACCAATTGGACATTTGGCACCACACTAAGGCGTTTCACGCTGTCACTCTGACGAAACTACGGGTTCTGAGCAAATATAGGTATGCAAAGATATCTACAGGATTCTGTATAAACTCACCTATTTTCAACTTACAATATCGGCGAGCTCTTAATCTATCTATTTACATCTCACAATCAGTCAAAGTTACTATTTTGGCAGATTATCTTAAATTTTACCATCTAGACTTTTTAAATCTTTTGTTTATACATTTTTAAATAATTCTTTAAATTCTTTAAATAGCCAATAAAACGTATAGGCCATGTAGTCTAATATGTAGGATCTATTATTTATTTAATACAATATCGAAAGCTAACCGAAATAATCGTTTGGCACTAAAACAATGTCCCCGAAATAGGCCGGTCTAAAAGCGGCTAAAATATGAATAAATCTAGAAAAATTATATAGTAACTGTTATAAAGTCGAATTTACGATAAATGATCCAATGAGAGCATATCTATTTCACAACCTGTTAATGGTGTAACTGGGTTTTTTTGTTGCTAAAAGATGTTCTACCCAGTTTTACAATATCGATGAGTCTAAAGTCATTAGATTACTATTTCTAAAATCGAGGTTTAAAGATGATATTGTCAAGGGGTTAAGTTAAAGTTGTAACGTTTTCAAAGTTTTAGAAGTTGCTGTCGTAGTCGGAGCGACGCCGAGAGTAGTGCGAGCGCGGGAATTCCCCTGTGTAGCCGTATACTTGCGACCCCGCGCCAGTCTGCCCGTAAACTTGTGACCCTCCATATCTGTACATGAAACACATAAACACTTTATTATTTATTCAATTTTATTTCTAAATGGTAGCCTTATTTAATAATATGTGTGCGTGAAATGCAAAGATCTAATTATAATTTGCATTGCTTAAACTTATATAGCATAGTAGGAAAATACTCATAGAGATTATATTCGCCGTTAGAAGAAAGCTACAATAAGAAAAATGACTCTTTCAATAGTCATATTTCTTAACAATAGCAGTTGAGGGAGGAACATAATTTGTTGCAAGCGAACCATTTCATTGAGTTTCCTCTATATAATTTATCGGGTAAGTTCATAGTTCTTTAAAATAAGACAATGAAGAAACAAATTTCAACTCACGACTAGCGACTAACCCTCGCTTCGCTCGGATTTGTCCCTAGGTGATTTTTTAAACTGACATAACTTTTTTATTTATGGACCGAAAGAAATAAAACAAATAGCAAATATTAAGTGAAGCTTACCACAATACATTAGTGACCCAAATCGGTTAAGCCGCTTCTGAGATGAGCGCGCATCAACACACAGACAAATAGACAATAATTCCAAAAAATCTGTGTGTTTGGGTTTTATTGCATTAATAAAGACCCCCAATAATAGTTTTTCTCAAATATCTTCCATGTATAGACATCGATCAGTTACAATTTAATTATATGTATAGATTTGAAACCTTTTTAGTTCTTAAGAAAATAAGAAACTCAAGTTTTGTTTTAAGTAGACGCGAATGGTAATATTTTCTTACCCATTCCCCGTAGTGCCATAGATCTGTGATCCTCGACCAGAATCAGGCGTGTAGTGCTGCATATACTTCTGCAACTGTGGAGTCCACTCTGATCGCCAGGAGTCACCGGGATTTGTATACGCTAATTGCTCTATAAAAGCACTCGACATGCGCTGTACAGAAAGTAAAAATATATATTTTTTACAGTCTAGAATATTAATATAGATATTAAAATGGTTAGCAGGAAATGTGAGCTTGCTATTTAAATTAAGTAAGTATTAAAGCTTTACGTACATATATTTTCGGTATAATTTAAAATAATTGACACGTTTATAAATACCTTTACCTTTCCTGAAGGTAAGTACGGGAGATCACGCTCTTTCAACTGGTGCATGTCATCAAATCCGCCCATGTGACTTTTATCAAGTTCTCTTAACATGTCTTCACTAAGAGGAATCGGCTGCTTGGTTTTAGTACTTTTTTGACGGTTCACAAGCTGAAAAAAATATTTTATTTTAATAGTTATAAAAGGTTTTAAAAACGTAAATAAATAGATTCAAATTAGAGTGTTTGTCAAATTAAAAACATACCACTGTAACACCAAAAATAATAACGAATAATAGTGAAGCCAGAGCTATTACGATAACAGCGATTCCCCATTGCGGCAAGAGAGACTCCTCATCCGGCTCTATAATAGTCGGTTCTACACGTTTTGGCACAACTGGAATTAAAACAGTTAAATATTATAATACAAAATTATAATTTAAATAATCTATTATTTTGTTTATATAAATTTAAGATTAAGAGTTTAATATAATCCTTATTTACCAATGAATTCAGTGTATGCTGGGTCCATCACAAATTTTCCTATCTCTAATTTTCCTGCAGATTTATCGATGGTTTTGGTCATTTTTTCATCACTTTTTTTCATTCTTTCTTCATCTGGTTGATCTCCTAACATTACATCTGGATCGAATGTATCAGATTGTTGTTCTTCCATCACTGAACCGGCTTTAGCCTCATTTAAAGATTTGTGGAAGAGTCTTTTAAGTTGTTGCGTATCAACTCTATCTTCAACATTGTTTAGTTCAATGAAGTAATCGACAAGTACGGAGCCTTGGCTGAATCCGTCTATGCGAATTCCTTTGTACCATTTGCTTAGTAAATCAGATTTAGAGTAGACGGAATTGAGCTGCATATAAAAAAAAGAGAGTTAATAATAAGGTCCTTTTGATGGACTTTAAATCACAACAGACAATTTCACTGAAATTCAGGAAAAAATTCAGTGCAAAAATATACTATAATAATTCATAGGGACGGCACTTCCACATGACGTGTACAATGCGAACTCGCTCTTCGAGGAATATCATCCCGCTAACTTCTCAACTCTAATTTTATAATATTAAGAATTTCTAAACAAAAAAATCTAATTTAATTACCACTTTGAAAAAAAATACATAATAATTTTCTATATATTATTGTCTAACAGCCAAGTTTCATTAAAATCCAAGAGGTGCAACATGTCGAAAAAAAATTAAATCTGTAAGAAATCGATTGACAAAATTTTTATTTGCGTTTTTTTTAATACTTTTATTTAGGCTTTGCCATAGGAAATAGCTACAAAATAAACTATAAAGCGTACTATAACACCTAAATTTAGTTTTATTTTGCTAGATTTGAAGTTAACTAAGATATATCGCTTTGAGAAAAAGTCGTCCCCGGACACTTCTTTTCAAATAGCTTCTCAATTAACTAAGATATAGAGCTAATGTCTACTCGATCAACTACTGTTAGTGTCCTCTACAATATAATATTGCTTACGATATAGGTTCCTATCGGGGGCAGTTTCGCCATAGAAGTACGGCTAGACCCTTTGGTATGATGATAGCTGGTTATCCGGGTCAACATATAGGATACTTTTTACTGTGGGAAAATATCTCATCTCTGAGAAATCTATCTAACCATTAAAACGTATCTAGGGGCGAACCCAAACGGAGTGAGGATAAGTTGCTAGTATACATATATTTATAGTAAAAGGTACGTGCTACGTACTTATTTCATATTTTTATGTTTTATTCATACATACCTCCTCTTTTACCTCCTTAGCTAATTTTTGCCACTCTACCGTATGATGATCTAAGAATTCTGGGACCCATGTTACGCCTATAAAAAATAAAAAAGGTGCTAAATAAAATATATAAAGAAAATAATTATTTTAATTACTGTCTTAAATAATTGCATATATATATATATATATATATATATATATATATATATATATATATATATATATATATATATATATATATAATCGATATGACCACTTATGTAAGTGGCCATAGTTATTTAATGCGTATTAAATAATCACCTGAAACAATTTTAATGGTCGCGGCTATGTCACATTCGTGTCGGCATACTCCAGGAGTGGTAGGTGGAGGTGGTGCTGGTGTCGTTGTTGTCGTAGAAATAAATCGTCGAGTCGTTGGTTCGGTATTAATTTCTGGTAGCGAAGTGGAGGCAGTAGCGTTTCTTTGTAGTTCCAGAAGCCGCTCGATTGAGAATGGTGTTGTTGAAGGTGAGGGCCAACCGGTGAATTCAGTAGAAGCTCTGTCAAAAAAAATATATTACATATTATATAATTTGGCTAAACTAAAGTTCTTGTAGCTATTTAAAGTTTTAATGATTTATTATGCTATTTACAATATATTAATTAGTTCACTATTTTTTTATTGCATTTACCTTGTTGGCCAGCCTTTTTGAATTCTTGGAGTTACTTGAGGTGGACCTACGCTTGGTCTTTGAGTGGTACTCTTCCTTGTTGCTTTTCCACCTGGTCGTGAAGGGAAGACTAATTTAAAACCACCAGAAGATGCAGTAGTGGTAGATGATGGTTCAGAATCTTCAGAATTGTCCAATTTGAATCCTGGCGGTAACAAATTGGAGATATCTGCGATTTTGATTAATGGAATTTCAGCTTTCTCTGGTTCAGTACTATTTAGTTTGAATCCTGGCGGTAAAAAGGCAGATATGTCAACAGGAGCAGCATTTATTGGTAATTTTGGAATAACTTTAGGCTTTTTCGTTGTGGTCGATGTTGTTGTTGATGGAACAGTACTCGAGGCATTAAGTTTAAAACCTTTTGGTAAAAATGCAGAAACATCAACCAGTTCAACATTTTTCAAAATATCTGGCTTATTATTATCTTCCGCTTCGTCTGTAGCTTCTAGCTTGTAACCAGGTGGCAAAAATTTACTAATATCATCCTTTTGAACTTTTTTAAATATGTCTTCCTGATTTCGCTCTTTTGGTTTATATTCTTTTGGAAGTAATGATTTATCATCTAATATTATAACTTTATTTTTAGAACTTATACCAGAAGAACGGCCTTGTGTACCGTTCATGACATTAATTCCTATAGCCGATGTCGGGGCCTGGGTAGTAGTTGTAGTAGTGGTTGTAGAGGTCGTAGTTGTTGTAGAAGTACTAGTACGTTTGTCTTTGAAAGATTGTCGTGGTTTATATCCTGCAGGTAGTAATCCCGACAAATCATCCATTATAGTTACTAATTTTTTCTTAGGTTTAGGAGTAGTTGAAGTCATTACTCGCGGAGTGAATTTTTTAATCTGCACTGGTAACGGATCTGGAGAGGATCTTTCAGTGGCAACGGAGAACTGCGTACTTTTTAGTGTAAACAGCTTCACAGGTTGAGGAGTAGTGGTACTAGTTGTCGTTGTTGTACTGCTTGTAGATAGAGTTGTTTTTTCTGTGGTAGACTCAGTTATTAACTCTATGTTTTTATGTTCTTTATTTAGATTTCCTGACAAAACTGCACTGGAAAGTTCTGATTGTATACTGTCTAATTTATCGTTGATGTTTTCAGTAGAAGATGAGCTATTTAATATATTACTAGGATCTTGCATTGGATTTTGAGTAATACTTTCCTCTTCTTCATCTGTTAATACTTGTTTCTTTTCTTCTTGTTCGACTGTTGGGAATGGTAAGAATCGAGCACCTGACACACTTCTACTTGTTTGAACAGATGCAACCACAATCCAACTTTCTGTAGTCACAGGAAAAGCGTCTTTGGTATCGTTAGATATCGCTGGTGTTATTTCGGTTTTAGGTGTGGGTGGATAAGTAACATCTGGTATTGAAATAGTGCCATTTACTACACTCTTTGTAGTTACTACGGAAACAACTTCTTGTCCTAAAATCGATGGTGATTCTTTTGAAGAAGTGTCTTCTTTTGAAAATGTAAATTTCAAGCTTGGTACTGCTGTGTCGTTATGATTATCAGTTTCAGGCTGATCTATAACAGTTGTATCAATAAACTGCTTAAAGTTATCATCTTTAACCATTGTTTTGTTAACTTTCATCATCAAAACATCAAATGATTTCGTAGCATTTGCTTTTACTTCTACGATAGTCTTTTCTGGTTCTTCCGAAGCATCATATTCATCATATATGTCAGTCACTGGCTCCGCAGTAGTTTTTACAGGTTTCGAAGTAGTAGTGTTTTTTATTTCAGGTTCTTCTTCATCATCATAGTATTCAACGTATTCCTCGTCCTCCTCTATTTCTGAACTATCATGCATATCCTCTTCATGAGTTTCTGCATTATCGTTATCATTTATATTTTCAGTTGTCGAAGACGAAATAATTGTAGAATTGAGTAACTTGTTCGAGGAATCAATAGACATAGGCATTATAGCAGAATCATTGGGTATATTATCAGAATTTACGAAACTTGCATCTGATTTGCTATCATCTGACTCTAAACTCTTGTTAGATTTAATAACTTCAACATCAAAAGATCCTTTATTATTTTTCATTAATTCTCTGAATGAACTTATATCACTGATATCATCCTCAAGAAGTGGTTCTATATCTAAAAGCGATTTGTATTCAGTGGAAGATCCGTGGTATATATTTGGAATATTGTTAGATGGTTTGAAATTATTATTTACATCATATTTGCTTACTGGCACGTTCTGAATAACTTTCTTTACTTCTACCGGCGAAGTATCCAAGTGAGGAAATCTTGAGTTATTTGGCTTTATGTTTATTTTTTGCCTATTCGATAGCTTGGTGGGATTATATGTTGTAACTTTGAGGTGATCAAAGAAATCTTGATCATCATTATCAATCTCGTCGTCATGAGAGATGTGACCACTTTGTCCATTACTTTTAAGACTATTGCCATCAAATGGAATATTTTTATATCTATTATTTTGTAGATAATCTATATCTGGGTTGTTTATCGTTATTTGACCTAAAAATGTTTCAGGTTTCGAAGGATCATTTTGATAAGCGACTGAGTGAATTTGTGAGACATCAGGCCTTTTTGTTGAAGCAGGATGAACTAGTTGAAAATTATAAGGCAGAGCAGGCCTAAACCTTTGGCGCTGTGCTGTGCTAAATTCAGGTTGGTTTATATAATACTGTGTCCCAGATTGACTTCTGCCAGTTGGTAATTGAAAAGGTGAGGGATTTTGATCATAGTTCGGGCTAGGAAATCTTATGCGCCCGTCATTATAAAGTGGCTGTTGCGCCGTGGGCGTAACTCTAAAACTATCGCCATTTTCGAAAAAGTTCGATGGTCGATTGTTTGGATATATAGGCGGTTGAACTTGAGCAAAACTTCTTTCTGGTGTGTAATAAAAATCATTTTCATCTGAAACAATGAAATAATTGTTTAGAAAAATTATTGAATTTATTTTTTTGTAAATATAGGAAAATATTAATAAACGTCTTTATATCACACTGTCAACATCATTTGTTCTGATAAGACGTGTTGTTGCTCACTATATTAAAAAGTATTTTCTTTTTCGTATTTAAATGTTCAATGTGGCTTATAAAAGTAATAAGTTAAACTGTGGGGTTTATTGTGACTTCTTACTATAAAAAAAAAGAACATAGTGAACAGTTAAAAGTGTTAAAATCGTAATTTTTATTTACTAAAAGTGCAAGTTTATAAGTTAGAATAATAAAAATACCCTCAACATTACTATATTAAAGGAATGATACTTGTCGAAAGACACGTAGAGCAATTTCATCATTACGAATAGCGCTGATCGTGGTCTATTGGTGTTAACTATAGATGCCAACGCTGGAGTTAGGAGTTCAAATCCACTCGTAAAATATTTTAATTTAATAATTTATCTTTTACTAAGTTAAAGATGACCAATGAATGCCCAATCTGTAAAAGCAATATCTTGGTGACACAAAAAAGGATTAAATGTTCTAAATGTCAAGCACATTATCACTTAGAATGTGTTACATTGAATAATAACAGCAGCGTAATATCCCGAACACAGTGGATCTGTACGGCTTGTGCTTCAAATACTCGAAAAGGAAGTAATAACTCAAATACACCGAAAGAGAAGCAAAACTGTTTAGAAAATAGTACACTGCAGGTACCGTCTCCGTCACTGATATCGAGAGAGGTAAAAGAGATAATAACTAACTCGTTAAGCGTTGAGTTTAAAAAAATTCGTGAAGAGTTAAGTGTTTTACAAAGCATTAAGGATTCCATAGATTATTTCTCCAATCTCTACGACAGTGTTAAGCAGGAATTAGAGGAAGCAAAAAGTGAAATTTTAAACCTAAAAAAAGAAAATCGCGAATTAAGAGATATTATTAATTCTCATAGTGGTGTTGTCAACAGTCTGGAAAAGGAAGCGAGAGCAAGCAATATAGAATTACACTGTATACCTGAATTTAGAAATGAGAATCTTGTAAACACAATCGAACAAATAAGCAAAGTAATAAGTGTTCCCCTAGTTGAAGGTAGCATTACTAAATGTACAAGGGTTGCAAAACAAAATAAAAGTTCAGCTCGTCCTCGCACCGTAATAGTAAAGTTTTCAACTCCACTTATTCGTGATCGATTTTTGGCGGGTGTTATCAACTATAACAAGAAGAACGCAGACGACAAACTGAATACATCGCACCTGGGAATATCAGGGGAAAAGGCTCCTGTTTTTGTTTCTGAGCATCTGACATCTGCATCTAAGGACATATACGCAGCAGCAAGACTCTTTGCTAAGGAAAAGCAGTATCGCTACGTCTGGTCACGTAACGGTAACATATTTCTTAGAAAATCAACAGCGAGTGACGTAATATTTGTAAAATCTAAAGACTTTCTTAAAACTTTAGATTAATTTGTGTTCATAAGTTTGTTTTTCTTTTATTATTTATTCTGTTAAGATTTATTTTTTGTATTAACTTTTTTTTAAAAATAGTAGTAATCTATGTTGAGTAGCTTAAGAATCTTGTATCAAAATGTAAGAGGTATTAGAACAAAAATATATGATACTTATCGTGCTATACTTAATGATAATTTTGATATTATTATATTTACAGAAACATGGCTTAATAGCAGTATTAACAATAACGAGTTTATAGATGATAGGTATGTTGTATATAGGCGGGATCGTGAATCTAGTAATTCTTCTAAAAGTGATGGTGGAGGTGTTCTAATAGCTGTCTTAAATAAAATTAAAAGCTATAGGGTTACTTCATGGGAGACTGTAAATGAGGATCTATGGGTAAGCCTTACGATTGATTCGACAATTATTTCTATTTGCGCGGTATATATTCCGTCTCCGTTAAAATATGAAGTACTAAAAACTTTTATACAAAATACAGAAAAACTAGTTATGCAACAACCTACAACCCTAATAATTGGTGATTTTAACATACCAGCACTGCACTGGGTATTGGATGATAATATACCCACAAAGTTTACAGTAAACCACACCAATTCGGCTGCCGGTTGTTTAATAAAGGATTTTATGTCTCTTACAAGTTTAACACAATGTAATGGTATTAATAATGTTTATGGTAAAATTTTGGACTTAATATTTACTAATATTGATAATATTACGGTTACCAACAGCTACACATGTGTTTTTCCGATTGATAATTATCATCCTCCATTAGATATATTCTTAAATTTGAATTCAATTGAAAAACTTTTTGAACCAATTACTTTTACTAATTATAATTTCAAAAACGCGGACTATGATATTGTAAACACACAAATTCAAAATTTAAACTGGGAATTGTTGTTTTATAATTGTAGTGATACTGATGACATGGTCAATATTTTCTATTCTGAATTACGCAGAATAATAGAGATTTGTATGCCGAAAAAAAAAGTAAAAAATAATAAAAATTATCCAATTTGGTTTTCACACAATCTTAAAAAGCGATTAAAAGAAAAGAATAGGTACAGATTATTATTTAAAAAATATGGCAATCCTCTTGATGAGATTGAATTCAAAATTCTCAGAGACAGATGTAAAGATCTTATAGATATCGATTATAATAAGTACATTGAAAACGTAGAAAATAATGTGAAGCTAAATCCAATGTTTTTCTATTCCTATATAAAAAATCTTCGTAGTAATAAATGTGATTATCCGGCTTTAATGACATTAGATGATTGTAATTTCACTGGAGGAGTAAACATATGCAATCAGTTTGCAAAGCATTTTTCAAGACAATATGTTCAAAATGCTAGGATTTCTAGCAATACGGCCTGCATTAGTTGTAATGATGCACATAACTCGCTTTTAACAGAAATTACCATAAACGAAAATGAAATACTAACACAAATAAAATCTCTAGATATAAAGAAGGGGCCTGGATCTGACAACATACCACCTATTTTTGTCAAAAAAACTGCACCAACACTTGTAAAACCACTTTATCTGATATATCAAAAATCACTCAAAGATGGTAAATTTCCCTCTTATTGGAAAAAAACGAGAGTTGTACCTATTTTTAAAAGTGGAGAAAAAAAAATGCATAGAAAATTATAGACCCATTTGTATTTTATCGGTCTTCGCAAAAATTTTTGAGTCATTAATTTGTCCTTTTCTCACTTGGCACATGAAACCAATAATAACAGAGAGTCAACATGGTTTTATACAAAATAGGTCTACAATTACTAATTTGGTAGCTTTTGTGGAGGATATCATAAAATCATTAGACTCCAATACACAGGTTGATTGCATCTACACAGATTTAGCGAAAGCTTTTGATGTGGTTGATCACAACTTTTTAATTCAGAAACTCTATAAATATGGGATAAGCGGAAAATTACTTAAACTAATTGAAAGTTATTTGCAAAATCGAGAAATGAACGTTGTTTTGGGAGGCTGTGAGTCAAATACATTTTTTTTCAACTTCCGGAGTACCTCAGGGATCGAAACTTGGTCCTGTTTTATTTGGAATTTTTATCAACGATGCCGTGAACAGTATACGTCATAGTGATTTTCAACTTTACGCAGATGATTTAAAAATTTATAGATCAATAAAAACTATTGAAGACTCGAATCTTTTGCAACAGGATTTAAATAGATTTGCCAAATGGTGTTCTGAGAATCAAATGAAATTAAATAACTTTAAATGCCACAGCATAACCTTTAGTAGAAAAATAAGTGATATTAATTACAATTACAGTGTAAACGGTTACCCTCTTAAAAAAGTTACTCAAACACGAGATTTGGGTATTATTGTTGATGCAAAGATGAGTTTTATTCCACATATAGATGATGCTGTAAACAAATCATTAAGGACATTAGGATTTATAATTAGAACTACTAAAGCCTTTAAAAAATCTAGTACATTAATAATCTTGTTTAATTCATTAATAAGAAGTAAGTTAGAATATTGTACAATAGCTTGGAATCCATATTATCACACGCATAAAAATAGAATAGAACGAATACAAAAGAAATTCTTAAAGTTTTTATCTTACAAAGATCGAATTAATAATGAAGTAAGCAATTATGATGATTTATTACGGCATTATAAAATAATGAAACTAATTCATCGCAGGGATATTGCTGATCTCTGCTTTTTACACAAAATAATTTCAGGAAATATTGATTGCCCTAGAATTTTAAAAGAACTTAATATTATTACTCCTAAACCAAATGCAAGAGTAACTAACGCTCAAAGTTTTAAATGTCAGTTTTCGAGAACGAATTTAGGTTTAAATGCCCCACTAAACAGAGCTGAAAAATGTTATAATAACTTACCAAAAAATGACTTTGATATATTTTATGACTCGTTACACTGCTATAAAGCTAAACTCAAAAATTACTTTATGAACTTACATCAATAACCCCCTAATAACTTTGACTAAGTAAATTATTGTTTTAGTTTTTATATTTTTTTCCCCATTTTTTTTTTGTTTTGATGTGATCATAGTATAGTGTATAAAAATTGTTTTCTACCTATGTATTTAAGATTTTTATGTTATGTCAAAATTTAGTTATATTTTTGTGTTGAAACTTTTTTTCACAGAAATTTTGTTATTTAATTGATAATTTTTTTTTTATTTAGAGCATAAGTGAGCAACAACCTTTTTATTAGTTCATCAATTATTGTTTGCATGTTAAGTTAGCCTGTAATTGTGATATACTTTGTAACACTTTTTTATATATAATTATATTTATTTAAGAAATGTATTCTTAGTATATAACGTAGGCTTCCTAATAAATAAATAAAATAAAATATATAAAAATCCGGCGCGTGTCTTCCTTTCCTAAATGACTCAGCCGATTTTTATGACTTATGTGTGCTTATGTGGCCACCAGGATAGTTCTTAGATTAAATATAGTTGCCCTTCGTTATTGTTGAGATTCAGATTTTTTTATTTTTGATTAAACAAGACAACGTCTACCTATCGGGTCCGCTAAAATTTGTATATATATATATATATATATATATATATATATATATATATATTCTCCTATTAATTCTTGCTGCGTTTAAAAATCGTAAATATAAAACGATAAAATTCTTAATGTTCAACTATCATTCCTAAGTCATGATTTGAGAATTTATGGAATGCATTTTACAAATTGATCACTATTAGAAACAATAAAATTATAATCCATAAAACAATTAAATACTACATTATCTTACAGTCACAGTGATTTTAATAACGCCACTATTCTGTGCCCACGACACTTTAATTATAATCTACGAGTATGCACATAATAAAATTCTAACTGAGTTGAATCTGTACATTAGATATTTTTGGAAAATATTATTGAAATATTAATTATTATATACCTAATGTCTTATTGAAATAGTCATACAGAGGTCAAATCTATACTTTTAAAATTTTCGTCTGTCTGTCTGTCTGGGAACGCATCACGAGAAAACCACTGGACAGATTTTGATGAATTTTGGTATGATGATAGCTGGTCATCCGAGTTAACATTTGGGATCCTTTTTACTTTAAATATCTCATTTTTGAGAAATCTATACTAACCGATAAAACATACATCGCTAGCAGTGAATAAAAGTATGGA
Organism: Fabriciana adippe; assembly: GCA_905404265.1. Taxonomy (NCBI): domain Eukaryota; kingdom Metazoa; phylum Arthropoda; class Insecta; order Lepidoptera; family Nymphalidae; genus Fabriciana; species Fabriciana adippe. Next base: position 7,859,858 of record FR989984.1, on the reverse strand, counting down.
AGACATACCTGAGACTCAAGTAATGTGGGAAATGGGCAGGAGGGTAATAATAATAATTATGAATAAAAGTTTCTACAAAGTTATTCTATTTTTCAGCAATGAAATAACTACCTATGTAGGAATCATTTAAAAGTAATGCAAATTACGGTATTTGGGCTATAAACTCACTTAACACTACAAAGCTTCGCCAAATTGTAGGGCAAACAGAACAATAACATAATGGATTTCACGGATTCGCTCCGTACAAATTTTCCTTTGTTACCAATCTTAATCCAATTTCAACCAAAATAAAGTTTAGTTTTTAAAGATCTTAAAAAATTACTATCAAAAAATTATTTTATTACATATTAGTTACTCTCCGTGGCTTCGTCATGTAGATGCACTATTTGCTTCAAAATCTTTAATCATGATCTATTGAAATTGATTGAAATGGAAGTTAATCTATATATATAAAAGGCAAAAGTGATTGACTGATGTATCAACGCACAGGCCAAACCCTTAAGGCTAGAAAATCAAAATTTCCCGCACGTATTCCTCATATGACGAAGGCATCCGCTAAGAAAGGATTTTCCAAAATTCAACCCCCAATGGGTTGAAACAGGGGATAAAAGTTTGTATGAAACTTTTTATTCCTTGGGCATATTTGCTGAAATTTCCTATGTTTCGTAGTTTGATCGCGAGCAAAACCGCGAGTTCTGTTAGTTTTAAATAAAACTATCTTGATGGATTTTTTCGTGGATTTATTTTGATTATTGATCCCGACGTTCCGATTGCTTTACAGCAATCATGGGTACAGAAGGGACAAATTAACTAACTGAACTTAATTATAAAAAAATAATAATAAAGTATAGTCATTATTGTAATTAAATTATATAAACTATTCCTTAGCACTTACACGAAGATAATTTAAAACTTTCACGCATATGTTTCACTTGCCTTAGTGGCTCTTATGGCTTTTCCTTCAAATCAAACATAGGCCATCAACGGCAATATGATGTTATACCACTTAATTATATTTTTTTATATTTTGTCTATTCATTTCGAAGTATCTACTTATCTATCAGTCTATATATAAATAGGCAAATACAAAACAGTTCAGTACTTCTTTCTCGCCTGTTTGTCAACCGTTTTTTTTTTGTATAATAGCTATTGCTGTGCTTAAGTGTAATAAATAAAAAAGAAAAAATATATATATATATATATATATATATATATATATATATATATATATATCTTCTAAATTTAAAATCAGTGTAAATACAGGTTATATATTTTTAAAACATCAACAAGGTATAATCTAAAGTTGTATCATGTCTCCAATTAAGAGCGACGGTAACGGCTCAAGAGAAGGATTTGTTGTCTTATTAATGATAAGTGATCGATAAATCCTGTCAGAATGTATTAGGCAAGTTAGCGGTGCTAGAAATATCTATACAATTACTTAAAATACTGTAGATGATTATTTGCGATTTAGTTACATGCTTCCTCTCATGTGAGGGGTCAGGTATCAGGTCATAGTCATCACTGGCTTATGGATTGGTGGACTTCTCACGTCTTTCAAGAACAAGTTAGGTTCTCTCAGACATGCAGATTTCTTTACGATGGTTTGCTTTTGCCAATCAACCAGTGGTAAATATTATACAATAATACTTAAATTTGAAATTGATATAACATAAAAATCAAAATATAATAATAATAGAATAAGACTTTTTTTTTTGGATTTTTACGCGGATATATTTCGATTTTTGTTTCTCGACGTTTCGAAAGTCATTGCTGTAAAGCATTCGAAACTGCGAGAACCAAAAATCAAAATAAATCCGCAAATTTAAAAAGATAGTTTTATTTAAAATGTCAAATATTCGCGTAAATCTAAGAAAATCTTATAAAAACCCTTATAAAAGAAAAGTTATTTTATAAAATAATTGATATAATCTTGCTGGTCTTTGTTATGCTAAGGGTTCTTGGAAAAACAGTCTCGACGACCTTACAAGTTGACCTTTTAAAATATAATAATAGCAGAATTATAACTACTTACTAATATTTTTAAATATAAATGTCTGTGAGTGAATGTCTTTGTTACTTCTGTAGGTGTAATCGCTCAACGGATTTGATTGACAGTCTGAATGGAGATACCTTAGCTATTTCCATTTCAAAATCCGAATGTCACTCAAGCGATATCATATAAGTTATTTCCATTCCGAATATCGAAAAAAATAGATTCCGAAAAAAAAAGTCCATGAAATGTACATACATATTGCGTCGGAGTAAAATGTAATAATACAACCACCCTTATTATAAAACTGGCGACTCACCCTTGCTTCGCTTCAGGTTCATCCCTAGACAAAAACAAATCTATTCCACGGGAACCGTACATTTTTCGGGATGATATAAAGCCTATAACCTTCCTCAGTTAATGGGCTATCTAATGCAAAAGGAATTTTTCAAATCGGATTAGTAGTTCCTGAGATTAGTGCGTTCAACCAAACAAACAAACAAACTCTTCAGCTTTATAATATTAGTAAAGTTTGTGTTTATGTAAATTTGGCAAGAGATATTATAGTTTACAAATTACAAGAGTGTGAGCAGACAAGTGGACTGGTTACTCTGTCATTCACAAAGCTTAATGAAACAGCATATAGCAACTTAACTACGTAGTAGATATTGTAGTGCTCAAGTGTGCATGCAAACTTACGCGTAAGTGCACTCTCTATTCCTCTTATTGTCAAAGTTCCATGGGACGATATTCCCATCGGTAAGAGTTAAGCCGCAGCACTGACGGCTTCTGTACGTAGCTAGAGGCCACTCTACGGTACGGTACATACGTACATTGGCATGTATGTATGTACCGTACCGTTGTACATGCTCGTCACTAGACCACCGCGGCAAAAAATGCAGGCAAATTGAGTACCTCCTCCTTTTTGATGTCAGTCTAAAACATCTTGAGTTTTTTAGGCGAAGTAATTCATTTTGCATTATCTTGAGTAGATACGGAAACAATGTAATACGTGTTGGTGTTATTTCCTGAGGGGCGATACGCAAACAGACGTGATAAAATAGCGCGCAGGTATAACAGCAGATTGCGTATTACCTTGAAATTGCTGAGATTCGAGTTTAATCCTTATAACTTAGGAGATAAGAATTAAATGTGTATGTTATAATATAGCAATGAAACCCTTCTGCCTATTGTTCGCGTGTCGAAATAATAAAGCGTTTTACATGCATGAATATTCATAATATAGCTATCGCATAAACATATTTTAGTTACATGGTTCAGGATTGTAGTAGGTAATTAAAAGATCACGGAGATAAATAAGTTGGGATTACTAACTATTACAGTGTGTGAAATATTATTTCGTATTTCATGTTGAAGATACAGTTGTTATAATTTTCACAAGATAATACATGAGAGGTAACTTTCCGTGCTGGGTATACAGAGTTCATAACAATGTTGATATCACACTCACTTTGCTGAGCTTTCCGCTAGTAATATAATTAAAACGGTACACTAACATCAAAATAACTTTTCTTTCCGAAAAGTTATATTTTTTTTGATTTTGAAATTTATATACCACTAACGGCTCAACCTCGCTTCGGTCGGTTTCGCCTCTAGAAAAACAAAAGTAATCTATCCCACGGGAACCGTACATTTTTCCGAGATAAAAGTAGCTAATCTGCTATTTCAGACTGTACTCATTCTCTGTCCCAAATTTCATCCAGATCCGTTCTGCTGCTCTGTCGTTATCGAGTAACAAACATCTATCCAAATATTCGAACATCCAAAAATCTAAACTTTCACATTTATAATATTAGTAAGTAGTAAGAAGAAAAATATTCCCTGTTAGCTTAAAATAATTACAATTTCAGTTACCTAATAGAGAACATTTTTGGCAATAGTTCACAATTGATGAAGATAGAATAGAAGAAGAAGCTCCTCCTCTTTAGAAGTTGGTAAAAATAGATGGTGTCATTGTGTAGAAGTATCAAACATCGCACTTTAATAATTTTGTCCTTTCAATATGAGACTATTTTTTTTCAAATTTTCTTAGCAAAAGACACCAAACAGCTAGCTAGTCTTTTGCTAGCAGCTTCCCTTCAAGTAAACTAACACAAATGTAAGTCTTTGATAATCCATTATTTTTAACGGTTTAGGGATACCTATAGGTATATTTTTATAAATCAACATTAATATATTTTATGCTAGATCAACTACCTATATAAGAATTTGATCCTTGAAACTAAAATTCAGTGAATGTTGTTTTGTAAATTGACAACTCGATTTAATCTTTTGGACGAGGTAACCTAAATGTATATCAAACATTTGTGTTGCAAAATACACTTCGGCAGCGTAATTACTAGGTATATAAGTTAAGCATAAATTGTCGCTAAAATCTCGTCAATAAAAAAATAAGCGATTTTTGTAATTATTATTAGTAATTAGTATTAGTATTTTTGTAATTACCTAGTATTAGTATTTTCCCAATTGCAGAAAATCCAATAAGGTGTACTTTTGTTACGGAACCTTAAAATATTCCATTATCAAAATTCATTGATATTTTAATTAGTAGTGATACGCTAAATTAATGAATGTACGATTCCAATGTAGTTAAACTCCAACGATTGTGTTAATTATAATATGCAATTATAGTTTTTTGGCAATTATCGCACCGCACAGTAATTGCATCGTATAAATATGAAAAATAAAATTTAAAATATTTTATTCAACATTAAATTATTACAATTTTTTACTAAACGTAATGAGTCTGCCACCAGTTCATAAAGAAAAAGTCTCAGTCTTAGAAGAACTAGCGTAAGAAACTCACCGGGATTAAAAGTATATTTTTTTTTTTTGTATAAATAAAATAATAAATTACAATAATACTTTAACATTGAAGTAGTGAAGGCGATCATATATTTCCCAAGACGAGCCATCGCTTATTTTTTATAATTCTACTGCTATCTTCTATAAACTTCTTCTATGTACACATTACATATTTAATATTATTCACTGAAAGCACTTACACAAAACCTGCCTATTAGTGAAGAAAACTTAGAAATTTTGAATAAATTATGTGTAAATACATAACAATATAATCTACTAAGTAATTATATCATTACATCGTGATGTTTAAAGCAACCAAATTTTTTCAATCTCATTTTTTCCTCTCATTATTATCTAAATTGCATACACTTACCCAAATCATATACTTTACGTTCCATATTTTACAGGACATTACAATTTACATTTTGTTAAAGTATCTGCGTAACAACATCGGTAGCGATATGAGAGAAAATTGCGTAACTTATCTCAATCAAATCTGACAGCTCTTGTGCTCTTTTTGTTGTTTTCTTCTTTTGTTCAACGAAGGTGCTCAGCGAGCGCATATTTTGAAACGTCAGCCGATTTTCCCTATCCTTTTATATGATCCCGTATGTTATATTATTCATACCTTGTTGTCGCAATGATAAATTGCTATTTTCTGAATTTAACTTGTACCAGATTTAGTTTTGTGTTGTTAATTTTTGCGTTTACCTAGGATACTGATGTCTCCTTGTCTTTGTGGAGGGAGGGAGAATGGAGGGGAGGGGGGGGGGGGTTATTAGTGTCCAGCAGCAATCCGGCAACCCACTTCGGTGGGTTGTGTGCCATGCGGGTTGCTTCTGGTACTTTTCTGAACGCAGAGTGGACCGTTGGAATAACCCTATGGTTGTGGTCTGCTTCAGCAGACCTGCCGTCAGGGCATCGTGGTTGAGTGCGTAAGTGATCCTGCGGCGATTGGGTTTTAGTGGGTAATACTGGCTTTGCCACCTGTATACATGTAAGTGGTATGCGTAAATGCATTTCTCAACAATAAAAAAAGGATACTAGTGTCTATGAAGAGATCAGTTAAGAGAATCAGAGGAATGTTCATATGTTCTTTATTATATGTCTTGTTGTGCTTGAATCGTGGCAAAATGCTAGTATAATAATGTAATAACAATAAGTAATATCTATATATATAAAAATGAATCCCTATTTCCCTTGGTCACGCCATCACGTGTGAACGGCTGGACCGATTTCACTAATTCTTTTTTTGTTGTGTTTGTTATTGTCAGGAGAAGGTTCTTACATTAAAAAAATTAGGAAAATTGCGCAGGAATTTAGAAAATGGGGATGAAAGTTTGTATTGGGAAGCGAGCTAGGGACGAACCCGAGCGAAGCGATGGTGAGTCGCTAGTATTTTTATAATTCCTAACTGTAAGATATTTTTTTAATAATATTGTAATCTGTACTTATGATCGATCCCAAAGTTTCTTGAGATACTTCGTTGTCAAAAGCTACGTATAAACTGGTTAAATAAATCATACGACACCTTCAGCTACGCATAAATAATGCAAATACCTAATTACTAAATACTTCAACTGTCACATTTAATGATTTCGAGTGGAATGGTAACCTAAATATGTAAGTAATGCCTAATACAACGTATAATTAGGCTTGAGTTTCCTGTGACATATAATAATAAATTCAATTATTATTTTCAACTTCCTTAGGTCATTAATTATTTATAACTTATAAAATTTACTACCAGTATTTATAATGGTTTTACATCAGAGGCTTGTATCGTACGAGTACAGACTTCAAAGACACCTAAAGATTTCCCTCGGGCCGTGTTAAGTTACCTCGCTCGATGTGTCAGTGTAAACTAATGAATGTTCGAGTTGACTAAACTTTTCCTTTTCACAAAAAGTGTATACACTATACAGTCAATGGTTCTATTGTGACCTCTGGGATTTGGAGTTTCTGAGCTATAATTCAGTTAAAATTTGAATAACTGAGTGTAATTAAAGAATTTTGATGTATAGTTGAATTAATAAAATAATAATAATAACATTATATTTTGGATGTCACTTTATTGTTTTGGTTTTTTTCAGATAGCGATGGAAATTCACGTGAATTTTTGCATAAAGATACAGGAAGTTAAATACAATGTTAGAACATTGTATTTAACTTTTATATTCTCGACGATATTTTTTTCGCAGTGCTTTCTCGTTCTCTGAGGGATATTTTTCCGAATTATTGCTAGAATTTTATTAATAAACTAGCAGAAATCACGGCTTCGCTCGCGATCAAACTACTAAAAATACAAAATTTCATGCAAATATGTCCAAGGAATAAAAAGTTTCATAAAATTTTTTATCCCCCCTTGGGGGTTGAATTTTGAAAAATCCTTCCTTAGTGGATGCTTTCGTCGTATGAGGAATATGTGCGAAATTTCAATTTACTAACCTTAAGAGTTTGGCATGTGCGTTGATGCATCAGTCAATCACTTTTGCCTTTTATATAAAAAGATAATGAGTGTATTTCTGGAACATACTCGTATTCCGTATTAAAGAATAAAGAATTTTGAATATGAAGGATCTAAGAGTGGTTTTCTTAGAGTAATTATGTTTTATTCAGACATGACTATTGATAAATTGGAATTATAATTAGTACTTTTAATATTTAAATATCATTTTTATATAGAAAATGAAATATTGCTAGAAATTAACTGTCTAATGTATTGTAAATATATAAAATTACTTAGGGCTCTTTGAATTTCATAGAATCTGAAGCGTGCTACATAATGAAAATATTATAAAAAGTTAAAGGAATTATAAAGATTTGCAAAATGAAATCGAAATATCTGGAGGTAATTAATAAAGAGGTGTGGTTTGTCGTAAATCGTAGGTAATTAGGCCAACATGTGGGCCAGCGTGTGCGTGACATGGGGAAAGGGTTTAAAAGCTCTTTATAACATAAAGGGCATTCTGAAAACCATTTTGGAGCGTGGATGTTGAAAATTGCTTATCATAAGCATTATGCACGTTTGAAACTTTTTGGTTTTCCATGTTTTATTTAGACATGACAAACTGTAATTAATATTTTTATGTATAATTAGTATTTATTATACAGTGAAGTGTTTTTTGGGCTTAACACACACATGCGATCGTTTCGTTATCGATACGCCTGATACGTCGTCTTAATATATCATATTATATGCGCTGTGAAATAGCGAGCCAAAGAAGACAGTTTGCTTTATGTTCACTCGTATTTAGTTACTAGAATATGGACTTATAGTAATTGTTATTTGTACTTTGACTCAGGTATTATCTAAGTATTAATTATAAAAAGAAGCAATATTTTTTAAAGACCGATTTCAAATAGGAGGAGGTAATTTTAAAGCAGTATTTGGAGGTACATATTACACAAATTGAGGATAATTTTTCAAAGTATGAATAACAAGAAAAAATTCTACGACCTTGGAGTGGAAAAAATACAACGCACCTATTAAGTTATGAAGAAATTGTTTAGTCATTAGTAAATGTTTAGTATAAAGAAATTATTTTTGAAAGAAAAATATTATTACTTTATATTTTCATATGAAGTAAGAGCATAAAATATTTACACCTTAGAACGATGTACATAAAAGGGTCTTAAGAGTATGAGAGGGATTAATTTCCTTTGTTGAACCGAATAATGGGAACTTAAGCAAGGCATATTGAGCTCTCCGTAAAAATGATTATTTCGGTACATTTATCACGTTGGTTGTTTTGTGTTTCAATTATGTATTAGGTTACAGTGTAATACTTGAAAATTTGCTATTTATCTGTACTTTGATAAATGTAACACTGTAAGAAGGTAATTTGACGTTATTTTCCTTTGAAAATGAATAAGCTTCAGCCTAATTATTTTTTACTTTGAAATATAATAAAATGTATTAAAACTATATTTATGATATAATTTAAATAACTTTCTTTTATAGTTATATCAATCAAGTTATGACTTATAAGTGTACTGTATATTATGTTCATGCTATATCAATGAGAATGTAGTCACATTTGTTTGGATTCTTATATTATCGCCGTATTCTTCAAACATCGTCTTAGGATGCTCAGACATTTGACCCTGCCTTTTTTAAGTAAAATAAGTACTTGATCTTTAAATCGCCTTCGATCTATGATCGCCTTTTACTTCCCTATTGTTTTTTCTACCCTCTATATTAAAATATGTTTTATTTAATTTACAACTATTTTTTATTGATGGCTCCGCTGAGGATCGTAGTGTAATTTTAAATAGCCTATAACCTCAACAAATAGCCCACTGAAACATCAACAAATATTTAGGTCAGACTGGGAGTTCTATAGACTAAAGGTTTAGCGTTTAAACAAAGAACCAAACTTTTTGCTCTATATACGTATGTAAATATTATACTCGTAGCATAGATCAGGTTTTTATTTAAACTAAGTATCTTTATATTGAAAATTCTATTAGGTTAATCGATTCTGTTGAGACTTCTAAGGGAATAAATTATAGATACGTATCGCTAATATGTATGAAAGTGGATTGTACCTACACTGCATTGTTTGCTTCCGAGTACCAAAGGGCGTCCGCTTTGTATGTTCCACTCCTGCTAGCATACTTCCAACTTCACTACATACGACTCGTTCTAGTAACTTATTCTACACCCAATAATATATATTTGTTTCTTACTTTTCAAATGCCTAAATCTTACTTTTAGCGGCATTCAAAGATAGATCTAATTTTTACGAGTATCGTTTATGCTAGCGTTTGTAACTCACTGTCCGATAATTCAGTGAGAACGGTGTCAGTATCCGTATATAGCAAATAATAATTGGTTAGTTACTTTTTATACAAAAATATTAGTACAACACATGATTTCATAGATACCTAATTGAATAACTTAATTTGATAAGTTAATTAGATATATTTCATTGTATGTGTTAAATGTACTATTGTTCTATATAAGTATAATCTATACTATAATAAAGCAGTAACTTAGCGAAATCTGTACATGAAATATTTTTTAAAAACAATGACTGTAACGTATTATGTATACGATATAGACCCCAAAACAATAGTTATTAATTTTTTTGTCTGTTTGTCTGTTTGTCTTTTTGTCTGTTTGTCTGTTTGTCTGTTTGTCTGTTTGTCTGTTTGTCTGTACGCGTTTCACGCAAAAAGTAATGAACCGATTTCAACGAAATTTTGTCAACTGATAACTTATTACTCGGGTCAACATTTAGGATAACTTTTACTTTTGGAAAATCTTTGTTTCCCGCGGGAAAACGCAATGACTGGTTCTATCGAGTCGTCCTTAGAAGTTTATATGGCTAACGCTGGCTGAACCGTAAGAGATAAATCAAAACAATGTACTAGAAAATTGTAGGTCTTAAAAAGTTCTACGGAAAAGTTCTCAACGGTATATGTCTATCACCTAAGGTACACTCGCAATTACTATTTTTATTCACTACTCGCGACTCACAGGCTGACTTATCAACGTTTAGCTCAGTTCAGCAGTGAAACGTAACTAGGGACGAACCCGAGCGAAGCGAGGGTGAGTCGCTAGTATATTATAAATATAAAATTCCCGTGTCACGATGTGCGTCTAGGAGAACTCTGAAACTACTTGTTCGATCTTGAAGTATTTTTTTTTAACTTAAAAGACAGGATAGTTTTTATGCCAATTATTTCCTTTTATTATTGCAAAATTAAGGATTTTCATATGTGTGCCATAGCAACACGTGGCCGGGTCTGCTAGTATATAATAAATATATATATATATATATATATATATATATATATATATATATATATATATATATATATATTATACAAGTCCTCACAATTATTAAAACTTATTGCCAGCCTTATTGAAAATGAGGAGCTTATTTTTTATTCTTGAATGTACTCAGTTATAAAGTCATATCTTCACCGACTGTAAACTGATTTTAATAATTCATTAGCGACTCACCTTCGATTCGTTTCTGGTTCGCTCCTAAACAAAAACAAATATATCCCACGGGAACCGAACATTTTTCCGGGATCAAAAGCCAAAACATAGGTTATGTGCCAGTCCAGACTAGTCTATCTCTGTGCCAAATTTCATCCAGACCCGTTCAGGCGTTCTGGCGTGAAAGAGTAACAAACATTCATACATTCATCCGTCCACCCATCCTCACAAACTTTCAGATTTAAAATATAGATTTAACGAATTAATTAAACTAATTTTGATGATACTCTATATCCAATTACAACTTACAAGCAGATCTTGAGTTATCACATTTAAAAAAGAAGTTTTTTGAGTAAAAATATTATTATATTTTTTTTACCTAGAAAAAGAAATAATCATGTACATAAATTATTCTTTTAAACTACGTTCTTGAAAGTATTCCAATTTTCTTAAGTAAGACTCACATTATTTCCAAGATACAAGACTTAACTTTGCGAGTGCGAATCGTAAATTATTCATTTGCCTTATAGGGATACACATTTAAAGCCATCGATATATTATGTAAGTACCTAAAAAAGTAAGTTTGTGGTTTTTTTTTTATATTTTATCCATTATACATTATATGGTATTTATATAGTTTATTTATTTTAAAAAATCTCTGGAATTACTGATCTCGTTCTAAAAGTTTATGAACTAGTAAAAGACTACAATAATCGTTAAAGAAAATAGGCTATTATACTAGCATAACGACTTACGGCGATGCGCAATGAATCGTACTAGCATCATAAATGCAAAAGATCTGTATGTGTGTGTACTGTGTGTGTATGTTTGTTACTGCTCGACGCTGGAATGGCTGGTCAAATTTGGATGAAATGTAATACGAACTTAGACTATAACCTGATGATATATATTATTTTATATATTTAGTTTATATTATTATTATATACTCGTATTTAATTGTTATATTTTAATATTAAGTACAGCATTAAATGTTATTAGTATTTAATCCTGTTCCGTACCCAGTGCCGGATTTACCTATGACGGGGCCCCAAGCAATTTCAGGTTTTTGGGGCCCTCATTCTGACATTAACCCCCCCCCCCCCCCTATATTTCAAAATAATAAATAACCAGTTAATTTTGCAAAATCAATATATTATTCAGTTTACTTATAATTTACTAACTAAATTACAACTTTTTCTACTTTTCTCAGTCGCAAATTGATGAATGACATCATCAAAGTCAAGTTTTTGAAGCTTGTCTTTTTCGATAAACAGTAAGCCTAAATCACTCACTTTTTCTTGGCACATCGACGAAATCTGATATATAATTCAATTACCTATTACTTGCTCTGTGTATTAGAGAAGATGATGCTTTTACAATTACAGCTGTTCAGACGAAGACACAAACACGAGCGACTGAAGCGCCAACTATACGCGCGAATATAGTTTTGAACTAGTAATTTAAAATCATTTGGGGACAATGAAAAATCGATATTATTTACCATATCGATGGATTGGATTGTTTTATTTTGGATTTTTTATTTTGTATTCAAAAAATATTTTATGTTTATGTTTTCAAAATTTTGCAAATTTTGGGGCCCCTGTCCAAGCGGGGCCCCAAGCAATTGCTTCCTTTGCTTCCCGGTAAATCCGCCACTGTCCGTACCTACACCGCTCTAAATTAACTTATTTTCTCACTTTTGAAGGGTTTCTGGAAGAAATCTCTTAAAGAGATAAGTTATCCTTTGTCGACATTCTGTTACTTTATTTTGTATAACATATATTTTATGGTAAATAAATAAATATATCGAGTAAGACATAACTATTTTTAGACACCTAATATCTTGTGTATTGAAAAATCGACACATATATTAGAATATTAATATCCAAAAACTACTTTACTGGAGACACGCTAGAGTTTCAGTTTTGAACATTTCATTTAAACTTCGTACAATATTAAAAGTTTGTTTCCCAAGGCATTGGGAGACAATTGTACCTCAACTTTGCTGGATCCAGTTGAGACTACAAAAGCGGTTAGTTTCACTTCCAATTTGATTAGTTTGTTAACCACTAATCGTAATTGTAAAATTTTCTCATTTATCTCTCTTGTTACTGATATTATGTATACGTATTAAGTAAGATAAGAAGTACGGACATATATAATATTATTACGAGTACGGAAACGAGTTCATGCTCCCTACTTTTACGCGACAACAGAACTACAGATCGTTTTACGATCCAAAGAAGTACTCAATGCGGTTTCTTTTTCTATGTAGTAAGTAGGTACTACATGGTACGCGATTCCTGTGACAATTGTAAACCGATTTTCATAATTATTTTGACTAGTGTTTGCCCAGTGGTCGAAATTCGACCAAAACAATCCTTCTAGAAAAAAAAACGGTTTGTAAAATTTTTTTATTAATAACGCTACAGCTCGTCAATAGCTACGAAGAAAAAAAATTAAAATCAGTTGACAAACAGAGCAGAAAAAAGTATTGAGCTCTTTTGTCTTTGCCTATTTATATATTAAATGGAGTAAAAAGTTTTTATAAAATGAATTTCGAAGTTGGGTTATTGTTTTGGAAAAAAAAGTATTTATTATTATTTATTAGGTACATTACACTTTATCTCATTAGAATGAATGGCTCCTGTAGGAATTGCTTAGTACGTTGCAATATCTGAGAGTATTTGCCTAACCAGGATAAACATACATTATATATTAACCTCGCAATCCTTAAGGTATATGAACTATTATAATGGCTGTCAAGCTTTTATAAAACTTTTTTTATAGTATTATCTCATAATTAATTTTCAGTATAGAACATCTTAACGTCAAAATAGCGTGTGAACTATGCTTAAGAAAAAATGTCAAAACAGTTCATATTCTACAACAGGAATAGCTAACACTAAATTGTCGTGAGTGAAAAAAATACCTTCCAGAAAGGAATTTTTGACTAATAAATTTTGAAAATGTTATTTCTCTGTGATGCAAGTGAAATTAGTGGCGGAAGTAGCGCTTAGTGACTGGAAACTAATAAAAATGACTTGTTTTTTTTGCAAACATTAGCTACTTTTTAGTTTTTTGTTATACCCCTTGGCTGTATGGGTTATTGCTTACTTATGATAAAGCCCTACTGACCATTGTCATTTGTACTCTATATATAAGTCATGTAATTAAAAGTAACTTTAGTTCGAGAGTATCGTCGGTCGCGAGCATTAGCTCCTCTTAATATTGTATAAATTAATTAATCAAGTTATTAAAGTGTTTTCAGTAATAAATAAATCGTTTTTTTTAAAAAGGGTCTTATCCAGGGACCCATAACAATTGGTGGCAGCGGTGGGATACTAATAATCCCGGATACCTTGGGATAGTAATAGTCCCGAATACCCCAGGATTAACGAAAATTCCTGTGCCTTAAGTGACCGCGAACTCTCGGCTCCGCGTAACTTCTAATTAAAGTGGGGAACCACCATAAAAAGTGAAAAGTTGTGAAAAGTTGTGAAAAGCTGTGAAAAGCTGTGAAAAAGTGTTAAGTGAAAATTCAGGTCGTCCACCAGAGAGTGAGACGCCTACGTCTACTGGCAGAGGACCTAGTACGTGTGTCGTGTTCGTCTCCCGTCCGGAACGACGCCAGGTTTGAACCTGTGACCACTGAGCTGGCTGGCATACAAGGTCTGGCCTTATCTACAGGAATGCAGCTCGTCGCCGCCCGCGTCGTGTTCGTGTTACTTGTAGCCCACACGTGAGTGATAGATAGTATTACAATAAAAACAATTCTTGGAAGTTGCGCGTTAAAGACATTATAATACTTATATGAAATTTAATACTGTGACTATCTCAGACTCTTATAATATAAATATTATTTTGACGAATATTTTATTAAAACTAAAGTTATAATACTTTATGAATATTTTATACTCCTTTATTATTTTTCTGATTGATTCTTTTATTATTGATTGTTTTGTTTATTTTATTAAGTTTATATTTTTGTAATATCTATAATATAATAATAAAATAATTTGTAACAAATTATCCAGATCAAATATTAAAATAATATAAAATGGCGGAAAAAGTCGACATTCCGATTCTTCCGCTTAATGACGGAGAAAAAGCGCCTTCGCCCGCCGTCTCTAAAACGGAAAAGAAATATAATGTAAATGACATCGATTTAAATATTCTTTTAAAATTTATTAAACCATATGACGGTTCTAGAGATACAATAAATTCTTTCTTGACGAATTGTAATAATGCGTATGAACTTGCATCGGAGTCGCAAAGACATATTTTATTTAAATATATTTTGAGCCAATTACAAGGCAAGGCTGAAATAGCAGCCTCAATAAAAGATTTTACATCTTATGATCAATTAAAAGATTTTCTGAAAACTCAATTTAGTCAAAGGAAACATTATTCTCATTTAATTAGTGAATTACAGGAATGTAGACAAACATCTGTGGAAAATGTTACGCAATTTTCTATTAAAATTGAATCGATCTTATCTCAACTTTTGACAGAGATTTCTATGAATCCTATTAAAAAATTAGAGATTCCAGGCAGAACAGCTGCTATGGAGGACCTAGCCCTCCATCACTTCTTGATGGGTCTGCACCCACGCATATCGAATATAGTTAGGTGTAGATCGCCTAAAAATTTAAATGAAGCAATTAGCTTAGCAATTTCTGAGGAAAAAATTCAGAAAACATTATATAAAAAGGCAGAATGTTTTGAAAAACCTAATAAAGTAAATAAATTTACAAATAGTAATAGTTTTCAAAGAAATAATTATTTTAATAATATACCTAGGCAGGTTGATCAGAATAGATCTTCTAACCCTTTGCAGCGTTATTCTTATAGTGCGCCTAACACATTTACCCCAAGACCTCCTCAAGGTCAAGGACAAATTAATCAAAATAATCGACCTACTGATAATTTCAGGCCTCATTTTAGAAATAAAAATCCAAGTAACTTTAATAGACCTCGTATAAATTTTGTAGAGGACAATCCTTCTTATTATGAAGAAGAAGGGACGTCATTCCCTTATGAAGAAACTTATGAACCCGTTGAGGATAAACCTAACGAGGACATCGACTATGACTGTCAACAGCCTACTTTAAACGAGTAGTTGTCCCGTCAACGTGTCGGACGCGACAAAATCTTAAAAATGGCACGAATAAGATTTATAAAATAACAAATAATAATAATAGATACTTACCCCATATTAAATTGCCAACTTCTGGAAGTTCCAGACCTTTGTCATTATTAATAGATACAGGTGCCTCAGTTTGCCTTATTAAAAGTTCAGCACTATCAAACACCTTAAAAATCTACCCCAATAATATTTCTGTTAGGGGAATAAATTCGAAAGATGAACCTCCATTGAAAAGTTTAGGTTACGTAAACTTAAAATTAAAAATTGGTAACAACTATATATGTCATAAATTTCATGTTTTTGACGAATTACAGCTTCCATATGATGGTATTATTGGTACTGACCTTTTTATGACATATAACTGTCAAATTAATTATAATTCCAATAGCTTAGAAATAAATAACTATAAAACTTACCTTATGTTTCACGAACCTACCTATATAATAAAACCTAGGTCTGAAACCGTTATAGAATGCACCGTAGTAAATCCTGAAATCCAAGAAGGATTAATATTGGATAAGAAAATCTCAGATAAAATACTTATTTCAAATTGCATGGTAAGAGTGAAACCTAACAATAGAGTTAACATTACTATATTAAATATTACAGAGGAACCTGTCCAAGTGAATTCTAATTTACAACTCAAATTAGAAAAAATTCCATCGCAGAATGTAAAATTAGTAAACAATTGTCAAAGTACAATAGAAAGAACTGAACAAGTTCTAGACTCACTTAGAATATCTCATCTAAATCATGAAGAGAGTGAACAACTTCTAGATATTTGTTCCCAGTACTCTGATATTTTTCATTTACCTGATGACCAACTGACATATACAAATGCACTAAAACATCAAATTAAAACTAACTCCAATATTCCCATTAATACAAAATCATATAGGTTCCCACAGTGTCATAAAGAAGAAGTACACAAACAGATAAATAAGATGTTGGATCAGGATATAATTCAGCCATCCGTATCACCATGGTCTTCACCAATATGGGTTGTACCGAAAAAAATTGATGCCTCTGGCGAAAGAAAATGGCGTGTAGTAATAGACTACCGAAAACTTAATGATATAACTATAGGCGAATCTTACCCTATTCCTCAAATAAACGAAATTCTAGACCAATTAGGTAACAGTAAATATTTTTCTATTCTCGACTTAGCGTCAGGTTTTCACCAAATTCAAATAGCACCAGAAGATGCTGATAAGACAGCCTTTACCATTCCAGAAGGACACTTTCAATTTAAGAGGATGCCATTTGGGCTGAAAAACGCTCCAGCTACCTTCCAAAGATTAATGAACACCGTATTATCTGGTCTCCAGGGTATACACTGTTATGTTTATTTGGATGACATTGTCATTTATTCCTATGATTTAAATTCACATATAGAGAAGTTACAAAAAGTATTCAGCAGGTTACGTCAATTCAATTTAAAATTACAGCCGGACAAATGCGAGTTTCTCCGTAAAGAAGTAAATTATCTAGGTCATATAATTACAGACAAAGGAGTTAGACCAAATCCTGACAAGGTTAAAGCTGTGAAAGAGTTTCCTACTCCAAAAACTCCAAGGGACGTAAAATCCTTTCTAGGTCTTATTTCCTACTACCGTAGATTCATTCCAGACTTTTCCATGTTAGCTAAACCCCTGACTTCACTTCTAAAGAAGAACACATCATTTACCTGGAATAATGAACAGCAACTTGCATTCGAAACCTTGAAAGATAAATTACTAACAGCTCCTATACTCTCTTATCCAGATTTTACCAAGCCATTTGTTCTCACTTGTGATGCGTCGAAATACGCCATCTCAGCAATCCTATCTCAAGGAGAAATAGGAAAAGACCGTCCCATTGCATTTGCATCCCGTACTCTTAATAAAGCTGAAACAAATTACAGCACTACAGAAAAGGAATGTCTAGCAATAGTTTTTGGTACTAAAATGTTTAGACCTTACCTGTATGGAAATACTTTCACCATTGTCACAGACCATAAACCCCTCCAATGGCTCTTTAACTGTAAGGATCCAGGATCCAGACTAGTAAGATGGAGACTGAAACTAGAAGAATATAATTACAATATAAAGTATAAAAAAGGAAAAGTTAACTCAAATGCTGATGCTCTTTCAAGATACCCAGTGAACCCAGTTTCAGTTTATACAAATGAAATGAATCCAGAATCTCCTCAAGTTTCTGAACAAGGAAATATGAATATTGATAGAGATCTAGAAGAATTGCTAATTTCTCCACCTTCTTTCCGTTTAGATGAAATTCTCTCTGATACAGGAGAAATTAACTTACCTTCTCCAGAACAAGAAAGATTTAACTTACCTTCTCCAGAAGAAATTAACTTACCTTCTCCAGAACGAGAGAGATTTAACTTACCTTCTCCAGAAGAAATTAACTTACCTTCTTCAGAACAAGTTGACTTACCTTCGCAAGAGCCTGCTGGTTCTCCAACTGCAGAGCCTATTGGTTCACCTGTCGTTGAACCCATTGACTTACCAAGTCGAGAAATAAGCCCATCTACTGATGACTATTCAACATTTCTCAAAGCAACATCTGAAAAAAATAGAAATTTTAATACACAAATTATAGAACATAATGAAAGTTTGATGAAAACTACCGTAAAAACTATAATAATACCTACCTCAATAGACCTTGATGAATCTAATCCTTATATAGAAGAGATTTTAGGTAACCATGAAAATTCAAAAGAGATTGTAGAAGCAGAAAGACAATTACATTCTTTCCAGATAATAGAATCAACCAATAAAACCTATCTTCTTCTTTTCACTAGAGTACATCATTTTGATGAATCACGTTATGCCGAAATATTTAAAACTCTGGAAAACGCCAGAAATAGATTGTTAATATTCGGAAATATAAATGAAATAGCAATTTCAGATTTTAAAAATCCCTTTGAAAAACATTCATTTACTAAGATATATAATATGCTGATGTATCTTTTCCATAATACTGACATAAAAATAAATATATATCATAATAACATAATTTATCCTTCACCTACTGAAATAAAAAAGATATTACGGGATAATCATGATATACCCATTGCAGGACATCTTGGTTCTGTCCGCATGTATAACAGAATAAAAGACATGTATTATTGGAAAGGTATGCGAAAAGATATAGAGACATATGTTAAAGCCTGTAAATCATGTCAAGAAAATAAAGCCTTAAGAAAAATAAACAGAGCACCAATGCAAATAACTAGTACTTCTACTGCTCCCTGGCAACGTGTTAGCTTAGATATAGTAGGACCACTTCCAGAATCTGGGACAGCTAAATTAAAATACATTCTCACACTTCAAGACGATCTTACTAAATTTTCTGTGGCTTACCCAATTCGTAGTACGACTGCAGAAGAGACAAGCGAATGTCTTCTTCATTTTATTGCTATGTTCGGAATTCCTAAAATGATCCTTACCGATCAAGGAACAAATTTTACAGCAGAACTATTTAAAACAACTTGCAAATTTTTAAAAATTAAACAGTTGTGGTCATCGCCTTACCACCCACAAACGCAAGGAGCGCTGGAAAGAAGTCACTCCACCCTGAAGGAATATCTGAAATCATATGTCAACGAAGGACAAACTGATTGGCCTCGTTACGTCTACACTGCAATGTTAGCTTATAATACCAGTGTTCATTGCACTACTCATTTTACACCCTATGAGCTAATGTTTGCTCACAAGCCTTTTATTCCAAATTCTATTTTCGAGGAATCACCTGGAGCAACCTATCCAGAATATGTAAAGATGCTACAAAACCGTCTTAAATACTCAAGAGAAAAGGCAATTCAAAACATACAAAATTCTAAAAACAATTCGAAAAACTATTATGACTCTCATAGTAAACCACAGCAATATAAAATAGGTGATTATGTTTACCTAAAAAACCATTTAAGAATGCGGAAGGCCTTATCTCCTTTATGGAAGGGACCTTATAAAATCGTGAAAATTCTTGGTAACAATACGTTATCACTATTAATCAATAGACGACATGTTACTCACCATTATGATCAAGTAAAACTAGCTGATAGATCTAGTAATACTTTATGAAGTTGCAAACTAGTTAGATATAAGTTTTAATTTTTACACTTTATTTACGTTTACTTTTATTTTTATTTTTATATTATATTCAACTTAAGGTTTAGTTAATTTTAGCATCGGGTTAATTACGTAAATTAAAAAATTATTAACACGTTATAATATTTTCAGTGTATCCGCCCAACTGGAACAGGAATTCATCCAACGAATTTCCGCAAGCTCCGGCATATATTTTGATTATTTAGGAAATGTAAAAATAATTGAAGGACAATTAAATGTTTTAATTCCAGTAGATACATCTTTTATAAAACCACATATTGAAAACATTAATTCAGTAATTAATACAGTTAGGAACAACTGTAATCAAACACCGGATAGTATAGAATGTTATAATATATTTGAACCATTAACATTTCGTTATAATGAAATTTTAAAACAGTTTTCTTCTATTTCTCATTTATTAGACACAAAAAATAAACGTAATGCCTGGTTTGCCGGCATTGGTTCAGTAATGAAGCATATTTTCGGAACTCTAGACGAGGACGATGGTCTAGCTTTCAATAATGCAATAGAGTCCGTAATAAAAAACGAGGAGAAAATGTCATCATTAATTAAGGAAAATGTTCTAGTAACGAATTCTATAATTACCCGTTTTAATGAAACAATTTTAAAGGTCCAATTAAATGAATATCATTTAAATGAAGCGATTAATAAATTTTCTTCAGTAGTAGAAAATATATCTATTGCTACCGACAAAGTTCAGTTACAGTTAAGTATAAACGAGTTATTTAGCAATCTTGAAATGTCCCTTCTTACCTTATCTTTTCAATTAGAAGATATTATAAATGCCATAATGTTCAGCAGTCTGAATAAACTGCACCCGGCAATAATGACACCGACACAGCTCCATAAAGAACTAGTCGATTCTTTTCGATATTTACCACAAGGACTCGAACTACCGGTCCCTCTTGAAATTAATATGATGCATATTATTATGAATATTTCCAAAGTATCATCTTATTTTATGAAACCACGACTAGTATTTGTATTGCAAATACCGCTAGTGTCTAATAAATTATATAAATTATATCATAATATACCTTTACCTACACCGCATAATGTTAATAACCCAGAGACCTTCAGTCTGATAATCCCTAGTACTAAATATATCGCAATAACGATTGATAAAAACCATTATTTTGATCTGGACAGTTTGAATAATTGTTTAATTATAAGTCATGAACATTTTATATGCGACGTTCCTAATGTATATGCAACTGATTCTAAGATTACTTGTGAAAGTGAATTATTATCAAAGGTTATTAATAAACTTCCCGACCAGTGTGAAACGAAATTTATATATGGTAAAGTTGATATTTGGAAAAACTTAAATAATAATAAATGGATATTTATTCAGTCTGAAAGTAGTAAAATAGTAATAGAGTGTCAAAAGTGGAAAATACATCGTGAAAATATATTATTGGGAACAGGTATTTTGAGCCTACCCCAATCCTGCATTGGCTATAATAAAAACACTGTATTGATTGGAAAAATTAATAAAAATATACATCCGGAGATAATTACCTTTGATTATAATATTATTAATGACACTTGTTGTAATAAATTTAAGTTAGATAAGGTTAAGGACAATGTGTCTCCTATTAATTTAGAAAAAATTGATTTGGACAATTTAACAATTCAAAAAGAATCATTAAAAAGAAAATTATTGGAAACTGAAATAGATACAGATATGCCTCATATAATCAAATATGGGACACATTATTCTACATTAAATATAATTATATTGGTTATTATTATTCTTGTATTAGCTTATTTTATTAGTATTAAGATTATATACTGTTATAAAAAATGTAATAAATCATTGGGCCTTAATATAGAATTAAAAGATGAAAATAACCCTGACAATACTAACTTAGAGATGGAAGAACAACCCTCTTATCCATCAATCAGATGTAACGTTTAATTTTCATAAACTTCGGTTTAAAAAGGAAGTCCGAAGTTTATTTTAACGGGGGAGGTGTTATACCCCTTGGCTGTATGGGTTATTGCTTACTTATGATAAAGCCCTACTGACCATTGTCATTTGTACTCTATATATAAGTCATGTAATTAAAAGTAACTTTAGTTTGAGAGTATCGTCGGTCGCGAGCATTAGCTCCTCTTAATATTGTATAAATTAATTAATCAAGTTATTAAAGTGTTTTCAGTAATAAATAAATCTTTTTTTTTAAAAAGGGTCTTATCCAGGGACCCATAACAAGTCGTTCAATCTCGATTCAGTAAGGCGTATTAAAAATTGGTTTTGCAAAGGGCTAATATTCAATGACAAAAAAGGGCAATAATTCATATGCAAATGTCACGCCATCTTGCAACTACGTTGCTGGGTGACCAACAAACACACTCTCATTAAAAATGTTATTAGATTTACGTTAAAACTTATGTATCCCATATAGAAAGAGGATTAGTTAGAGGGTATAAAAATTTACGATATGACAAGGATTCGGATGAGATTAAGGTGGAAAGAACTCCACGTGCGGAACATAAAATTTATACTTTACTCACGAAAAGTAAAATTAGGGTCGTCATATGTAAGCAATGGAAATAAAATGCTCCAGCTGCTATTGTTCATTTTGTTTCGTACTTCACATTTATATGTCATGTGAAAATGAGAGTATTTGTTGTCCATAAAAAATAAATATTAACTGTTAGTAGGGATTATGTCCTATATAACGTTTTATAATGATTTTCTTTATAAATAAACTTATTCAATGAATGCTTATAATAATTAAATGTATTAGTGAATAAGGCTTATTATACAGTCACAGAATACTTCGGAGATATCAATGTGTGGAACTAATCTGGTTGGGTCTCACGTAGGATAAATATATAATAATTATTGTATTACAACATTGTACACAATTATTATTTTAAAAGAGCAACTGTTGAGTTTCTCGCCGGCTCTTCTCAGCAGAACTGCCTTCCGAGCCGGTGGTAGATTCCTCACGGACTGACTACACTGACATTTAATTTAAATTTAATTTCAATGTAAAATTGACGATTCAAAAGTGCTTGTAAAAGTCTATTTGAATAAAGTATATTTTGATTTGATTTGATTTGCTTAAAAATTTTTAAATAATTACTTTTTAACTAAAAAGGTAAAGATAATTAAAAACATTTTAAAAGTAATTAATTATTCTACCCTTAGGGGCTTGGAATTTTACTTGAAATTTTTAAGGCACAACCCACTTGACAACCATGACATTTACCGTAAAAATACGTATACCTAACTTTTTGGCGATAATTCAGTTTTCGCATAGACATCTTGTAATGTACACACAAAAAAAAACACTTCGATTGAGTTTTGAAATTTGAAATTGTATTATATGACACATTTTTATTAGCATTTTTAACTAATAATTATTAAACACTCATGAAAAAAAAAATGTATTAACTTTAACGCCTTTATATTTAAGTATTAGTTATTTATGAAAATTATTTTAAAAATACTGTAATACCTGACCACGAACAATAGCTGCAATAGGTCGGCTAAAAACTCACATTTGCAGTACAAAATAATATGGTAAGAGATTAATATCTCATTGATGGTTTAAGCTGCCATTGATATTAGAGGCCAAAATAAAAGTTTAAAATGGCATTATTGTATAATATTAAAAAATTTACTAATTTATTAAACTATACCTTTTAAACAAGTTCCTAATTTATTTTAAAATTGACTAGATAATTAGTTCATTACCGACTGCCGAGCATCTCCCACAAGCCTGATAAATTTTAATTAAAGCTTAATTAAAATTGGTATACTAGATTTACAGCACTAACTGGGTATTTAATAATGTGCTTAAGTTTGTTTATATATATAATAATATTATTAATATCATTTTTTGTAAGAATAAAGTAATAAGTAAGTATTTTAATTATAGTAGAGGATGTAGAGTCACTTATTCTAATTTAATACTAATTTTTGTTTTTTTTTTATACTAGCCATTCACCCTCGCTTCGTTCGGGTTAGTCCTAGGTTGATTCCCCATACAAACTTTTATTCTTATTATCACCCCCTTAAGGGATGATTTCCGGTATCAAATCTATCCTATGTCCTTACCAGGGTCTGAAACTATCTTCTTACCAAATTTGATCTAAATCGGTCCAGTAGTTTCGGAGCTTAGTTCCGGTACAATCAAACAAACAAAAAAAATCTTTCCTCTTTATAATATTAAATATAGATTGAACAATTACGTCTTAGTTGTATTTTGATATAAATATTTGGCTAATAAAAGATTCAGAACGACTCATTCTGAGAAAAACGTTCAGTGGGACAAAATTATTTCCGATTTTCATATTCAAAGCTACAATACACAAAAACCCCATGTTATAATTTTTATCGACCTACCAAGTGAGTAGGCGGGTGAAAATTAGTACCTATATCTAGAATAATAGCTGGATTTATAAATTTGTAATTTGAAAATATGTAAGAAATTTCCATTTCTATTGTATATGAATTGCCTTTTTTATATTGGCCTGATTCATCACTAATTGCTTAGGGATATTAAGGATACCTTTCCCACTCGCGTAGAATGTTATCTGTGCTGTGGACTTACATCCTAAGCATGTGTAAAGGTTTAGACCTTTTATATATTTTTCATCAGCTTCAAAATAAGAACGAAGGTACTATTTATGTATTTATTTGTAAACTAGCGACTCACCCTCGCTTCGCTCGGGTTTGTCCCTGGGTTGCTTCCCAAAACGAACTTTTTTTTATTTTTTTTGTGTTTTTTTTTGTGGGACCCTATGTTTTTTTTTTAAATGAAAATAGCCTAAGTTACTCCTTATTACATCAGCTATCTCCCTGTGAAAGTCCCATCAAAATCGGTCCAGCCGTTTCAGAGATTAGCCGGAACAAACAGACAGACAGACAGACAGATGAACAGACAGACAGACAGACAAAAATTGTAAAAAATGTTGTTTTGGTATATGTACCGTGCATACATCCATATGCATTTAGTAAAAAGCAGTTATTTTAATATTACAAACAGATACTTTTAAAGCTAGTTCAACATACGTCTACGTATACGTTTTTTATCACTGTATTAGTCATGACTGAGTATAATCAAGAGAAGTATAAAAATATATTTACATTTTATATAAATAAAAAATAAAATTTACAGAAAGCTAAGAGCAGCTACGAATATATGTAGGTATATAAAATATATGTACATTTAATCTACATAACATTATGGCATAGTTAAAAATTACAAAGTAACTGGTCTTTATTACATGAATAGAAATAACTAAGCTATCATTTGCATTTAAAATACGTTTTTATGTAGTAAGGACTGGCTTGTTATGTGATTTTTTGTACTTTGTACATATTTTCATATAAGAAACCTGTTTCTTATGTGATACATAGGAGCGAGGTTCGTGATTTAGGTTTAGGAACGCTAAACCCGTCAATCCAGACAGCACTTAGACCTGTTTGCTAAAAGTAGACTACACCTACGCTTGTTTTTGTATAATTCCAATTTAATTTGTATTTACTAAAAGGTTGTTTTCAATAACATAAATTAAACAAACAATTACTAATTACATAAGGTTGTTATTTTAAAATCATAAAAAGGCCCTGTTGTTTTATTTTATATTATACTAGCAGAACCCGCGGCTTCGCCCGCGATCAAACTGCGAAAAAAATAAACTTTTTCGTAATACATACTTGTAAAAATAAGTTTGTGTAAGTTTTATTTTTTGTTAAAGTATATATGGAAACAAATTTAATTTTAGCGACCGGAACTCAAAATATCCAGTATCTTAAAAGATAATAAGCATATATTCTGTAATTATACACTTAGGTATTTAGCAAGCTGCACTATATGTATTTTTTGTACATTTTTCTACTCCATCTTTCCAAAGTTAGAGGAAGAGAGTACAATGATACAATCGCATACAATGTTTACGACTTTAGAATCATGTAACATGGCTAATATGGGTTTTTTTACCTAACATACTAACAGGCTAACATCTACGTTATTTTTAAAGAACCAATGCTATGTACACCTGAATCTTAGTCTCCCTCCTTCTCCTTCTTTTTTAAGTTACACATATAAATTGCCATTCTTATTTTGCTATAGCTTTTTCCCGCGGCTACGCTCGCGTGGACTGAAAAATTTGCTCAGTTTTAATTTCCATTAAATTTATATGTTGTTATATCGAATTTTTAATATTATGTCTAGATTCACTTAAGTTAGTCTACACTAAAAAAACCAAACACAAATATAGGTTGGGTTCTCTCTCTCGTGCTCTAGGTCTGTTATAGTTGTCGCTGCTGTGGCCAGCCGAAAAGTTATACATAATTTTCTTTTGGATTCGGAATAATTTCCGTTCTCTGCTTTATATCTCACACAGTTAGTGTGCACTTACAGAGAACTTGAGCCATGTTACTCTATTTAAATATATTCAACAACTCAAACTTCACTGCCCAGTTTTACCCACTTAGGGGCTGAATTAAAAAAAAACTACAATACATGTTTATTTAAGTGTATTGAAGAGCATTAATACCAAGTTTCAAGTAATTCTGATCATAAACAAATTTTTCCTCATATAAACAGAACAACCCCCTTTTACCCTTTTAAGGGATAAATTTTGAAAAAAATGGTATCTGTATTGATTTAGTCTTCATTTTAAAGGTAAATACTATTTTTCGTGCATCAATTACAGAGTTTCATACAAACTTTCATCCCCTATTTGACAGCCTTATGGGATGTATTTCAAAAAATACTAAAATACATATTTATTTAATTGTATTGAAGAACATTAATACCAAGTTTCAAGTAATTCTGATCATAAATAATTGTTTGCCCATATAAACTTTATCATCCCCTTTTACCCTTTTAAGGGATGAATTTCGAAAAAAATCTAATACACATATTTCTTATTTTTCATCTTAAAGCTAAATACCACTTACCGTGTATATCGCGTTAAGAATAACAGAGTTTCATACAATCTTTTATCCCTTATTTTACCCCCTTAGGGGATGAATTTAGAAAAATCCTTTCTTAGCGGATGCCTACATAGTATAAGGAATATGTCCTCTAAATTTCACCTTTCTACGACCAGCGGTTTAGGCTGTGCGTTGATCGATCAGTCAGTCAGGACAAAGCATTTTATGTATATATATAGACTATATTTGTATGTGGCTCCACTCGCTAATTTTATGAATGAATAAGTTATACATTTATGAATAATATATCCTCGCTTCTAGAACGAATTTGAGCGTCCTAGGTGCCTAAAATTGTTCTGGGTATGTAATAATATGTATAAATTGTGTGGCGCAGCGGGTTCATATCCCGAGTCTCGCACCTCTGATATTTTAATGTGCGAATCATTTCCTACATGATTACTATTTGTCTTACCGTGAAGGAAAACATCGTGAGGAAACCGTAATGTCTGAGAGAACTTAGCAAGTTTTCGGAAAACATATTATGAAGTCCGCCAACTCGCATTTGGCCAGTGCCTCCACCCGCATTAAAAGAAGGCCGGTACCCAGCAGCAGGACGTTAGAAAAGGGCTAAATAGGCTAGTAGGTACTTCAGGTCATAGTTCAGAGTTCATCTATACATATAATAAAATTGTAATTGATCGCTGTCTGTAAAGAAAGATAATTGAGAAAAACTATTATTGGGGATCTTTATTAACGCAATAGAATCCAAAACTGTTTGTCTGTTTGTCTGTGCGTTTGTGCGCGCTAACCTTAGAAACGGCTTAACCCATTTGGGTGCGATTTTCACTAATGTTTGTGGTAAGCTTCATTTAACATTTAGTAGGTATTTGTTTTATTTGAATTCATCAATCAATTTAAAGAATCATCTAGGGGCGAACCCGAGCGAAGCGAAGGTGAGCCGCTAGTACATAATATATTATAGGTCAGAGTTCATACATAATAGTAGTAGTATATCTATACTATACATGAGGTATACAATATACATGTTTCGATATAATATGTATTATTATTACGCTTCCTCCGTAGCGATCTGCGATGCCATGCAGACATCCCATGTCGTCACGCCGCGCCGTTCGCTTGTGAATAATCTTATTGTAATACTTTTCTATAGATTTTTGTATTTAACTTAAAATATATTTTTTTATTGCATTTGAACTGTACCTATAGCGATTTTTCAATCAGAACAATATTATGCAATTTCAGCAGTTAGCGGTTAAACCCATAAACGTCATTGTAATATGTATGTAGTGATTTTTTAATAATTACAGCGTTACAAAATTATTACTTGTACATGTTTCGTATTTCAGAAAAAGAGATAATAGTCATTAGTCAGAGATCTCTCGTGAGAATTCTCGTAAGTAACTTTGTTTTGACGAGATGCCTAACTTATTTGTCTACAAAAAATTTAGATAGTGGTAGCTAATACAGGCTACATATAATGTTATATCGTAGATGGATAAATAGAACTCATATGGATAAACTATAGGTACTTTAAAGTTAGAAAACGATTTAATTTGTGGGATTCCTATTACAATGTTACTTGTAATTCGGCCAACTAACTTAAATAACAAAATAAATAAATAAATTTGTTGGGACATTAACACACAGCACCATTTAGTTCCATAGTAAGCTACGAGGCTTGTGTTATGGATACCAGATAGTTGATATACTACACATATATAACTTTAAATACATATATTATAAATATAAACACCCATGATTGGAGTACAAACATTCGTGCTCATTACACAAATAAATGCCCCCAGCGGGACTCGAACCCGCGACCGCTGGCACAGCAAGTAGGGTCACTACAAACTGAGCCAAACGTGTCGTCTATAAACTATGACCTGGAGTAAATATATATTAGCTTAAATATATTTAAAAAAAAAATAGATAATATTGTGTTAGTCTCATTATTATGTGTATGCAATGTTTATATTTTCGGTATGCATAAGCTTTATTTAAGTAGACAGAGACCTAGATAAAATTTAAATTTTAACGCGGATAATTTTTAAAATACATATTAATAATTTTTCCTTTTGTACCCAATCAAAACACATAAAGATGCTATCGCATTGCATATTGGCACAGTGGGGCAATGTGTTGTTCAATAAAAATAATTTTTCCTCAAAATACCGAATCGTAAAAAAAAGGAGTTATGAAAAGGAAAAAAGAAAATATTATTTACTAAACCTCACTCAGTCTAATAACATATAACCTGTAAAATAAAAAGTGAATCATTTACTAAATTTTTAGAAGTTGTATATTATTTATATAATATTATCCCCATTTTCACCCCCTTAAGGGATGATTTCCAGGATAAAAACTATCCTATGTCCTTCCCAGGGTCTCAAACTATCTTCTTACCAAATTTCATCTTAATTGGTTCAGTAGTTTCGGAGCCTATTCGGTGCAAACAAACAAACAAACAAACAAACAAATCTTTCCTCTTTATAATATTAATATAGATTCGTTAGTTCAAATAGGTGGAAAATTTTGATTACCGAAAGGTCATGAAAAAACAACGTATTTCAAATGTCCGTTTACTTATTCAAGCTTACATTGAATACTTCGTTAGGTATTTGTTGAATAAATAATTACAACGGCGTTATTTACTCTAGTTTATAATCAACCT
Source organism: Fabriciana adippe (assembly GCA_905404265.1). NCBI lineage: Eukaryota > Metazoa > Arthropoda > Insecta > Lepidoptera > Nymphalidae > Fabriciana > Fabriciana adippe. The sequence continues at coordinate 7,830,202 of FR989984.1, read as the reverse complement.
TCATTTGAACGTCCTTTGATGGAAGCTCGATACTAATTGCTTTACAGATGTCTGAATTATTTGTCTGCTCACGTTAAAAGACGTAATACGATGGTTGGGGAGGTTGGATTTAACCTATGATTGCAAAGATTAAAATGATTTGTAAAGTATGAACGCTATTCGTTAGGATATGAGATTAAAAAATTATGCAATTTTATTATTCGCATTTCTGTATTCGCATGTGCACTTGAAGTATTTTTTATAGATTTTACAAACTATGTTGATATCATATTGATTATATGAATTCGTCGATTTTAGGTATTATGTTAATATATAGTGAAATAATTAACGTTTTGCTTTTTGATAATATTATATTCTCAAAAATATTCTGTGCCGAAAACGAAAAAATACTCTAGTAAGAACGATAAAATAAACTGAACCGTCTCAAATTATTAAAGACAGAGACATATTTTTAGCAGTTGTGTAGTAGAGATTAAAATTTTCCATCGTTTTGTGTTTGCTCAGAAATGTTTGTGCAGATATTTTAAAAGAGTAGCATTTTGGTAAATGCAGAGTAGATGAGTTTACATTTCACAAGGTGGAATCTCGTTCTATTCATGCTTAGTTCTTGAATAATAAATGGAGCGCCAGTTAGGCGACACACGTGGGTGGCAACCCACATTGCATGGAGACATGTATTTAATTTATCAGGTGGATATAAAGTGACTTTTCATTTGATTTTATCTACGAACATATCTAGGAATTTGGTATTGCACTTAACTGTTTGAGCCCCTTATGATGTTTATGGAATTTTCTCCATAAAAGGTAAATTATTGTTCTTATGAATGCGATAAAAACCATAGGAAAATTATACATCGTATTTTGCATAAGTAGAGAGTTTATATTGGTTGAAAGAGAAGTGAAAATCTAGCGTAGCTAACTACACTAGGTAAGGAAACCCAATTAGTGCAAGTAATTGATCAATTATAGGTTTTCATCCGTAGCACATAGACAAAGCTTTTCTATATATTTGACAAAACTTAACTTTGCCTTCAGAACATTATTATATAATAAAATATTTGAAAAATAACTTTAAATCTTACCTTGACACTGCGTGTCTTTTGTAATAAATAGCAGAAAAGCAGCGATTGTCGCAAATCTCCAACGGCGCCGCCCCATTTTGTTCTGCTTCATTCACCTTACCATTTATAAATTTCGAGATAATTTCTTACTCATAGAAATATTCAAATTGTTAAAGTCCACTGGTTTATTTTATATTTCATTTTTGCCATACGTTATTTTTAAATCATTCCGTCGGCTCTACATCTGAAACAAAATATACATAAATTAAATTTTCGAATATTTTTTTTTATATAACATAACGCATAACATAATAAATAACATAACGCACCTCTTTGGTGAAAGTTTTGTATAAATCTCTAAAATTATATAATAGTGCTTTATATAATATAAATAACCGATTCTTTGATTTGTGACTATTTAGTGGCAAGAAAGTAAGTGACATATTTTATACTAGCGACTCACGCTCGCATCGCTTCGGGTTCGTCCCTAGACCAAAACAACTCTATCCCACGGGAACTGTACATGTTTCCGGGATGATATATAGCCTATAGCCTTCCTCAGTTAACGGGCTATCTAATGCAAAAAGAATTTTTCAAATCGGATGAGCAGTTCCTGAGATAAGCGCGATCAACCAAACAAACAAACAAACAAACTCTTCAGCTTTGTAATATTAGTATAGATTAAAAGCAAAAAATAATATTGATATATAGTACTTTAGATAGTATATAACAGGAAAGGCAATTATCAGTTTTTATTAGCCTCAAGTTAAGCTGAATGCGGGGCTCGATGCCATCTGTTTTTTGCTATCACGCTAATTATGAAGTCGAGGGATGAATGAAAATACTTTGATGAATTTTATCTGTACAAAGGAAAAGACTTCTAAATAAAAGCACAGTGAAAAGATTATAGATCAAAGATTATATAGCTGTGTTAGTTTTTTATGTATGGCGCTTTGGCCGTTTGTTTATTCAGTGTTGTTTCATGTCAACAGTCAAAGCTATAGATCTATCACCTATAGGAGACAAATATAAATATGATCTTCCAGAAAGGAATAGGTGAAACATTATCATGAATAGACAGGAATCTGAAAGTGAATTACGAAGTAGGGAATCCAAGGGAGTTATCTTGACTAACAAATTGATGTATGTAGCTATACAGTATACACCCTATACTTTATATATATATACAATCTAGACGAATTATAAATATCTATAAACATTGTTATATATTTTCCTACGTTTCTTATCTATGCCGTGATCAATAAATTTGAAATTGGATAAAATAAGTAGAGCGCAACGAACTGTCGAGAGGTTAAACTTGGTTGGCTTTGTAACTGATGACGTATTCAAAAGATTCTAAAAGTATTGAAATAGTTGTTTTTGGTAGGTGTAGATATGAACTAACACAATATTATATGTATTGAATACTGATGGTTAAAAATCATTCCTTTATAAGTACAGACTGAAAAAATAACTGATTATAATCAGTTTTGGTCAGATTCTAAAAACAAATACTGATATTTAGAAAAATCCACTCAAATATGTATGTTTTTTATGTGATAATTTGTTGACATTTGCCGATTTTAAATCGATTTCATGGTGATTTTTGTAAAGTATAGGTTACAATGAAATTTCCCATAAAAATTGACCCTAACCGAAAGGTGGAATAATTACTCGTATATGTATTATTAGATATTTTGTGACAGAAAATTCAATAATATCGAAATCTGTTAAGGTAATTTCCATATAGATGGATGTTCCATGTGCTATCCCATGGGGACTAATCGTTTTCCTCGGGTATAATATGATTAATTATTAATTGATATATTGATTGTTTATTACAGTAAAGTCTTTAACTAACAGATTTTTGAATTATTTAGAAAATAATATGAATTATTATCTATCATATAAGTATATTTTCTATCATCATTTTTGGGAATTTGCTATAGAATATAAATTTTCAAAAATAAAAAATTTCACCCTACTATATTAAAACTATCAAAAAAGTTTGATGAAATACATCAAAATAATAGAAATAACAGAATTTGTAATCCATACTTATAATATTATAAATTTGAAAGTGCGTTTGTTTGTCCTTCTTGCACGTCGAAACATAGTAACGGATTAGCGTGATTTTTTATGTGGAGGTAGTTGGAGGGCTGGAGAATGATATAGACTTCTTTTTACCGCGAGAGATTATCGCAATCCTGCGGAAAAACAAGTTATAATAAAACCCATAACAATGCATCATACCCACCCATGTATGTATATCTATAATATATAGTCTATGTATTCCATACTTACATTAAAACGTACGCTAGCTAGATAGTAAATAGATAAAAAGAAAGTATTGATCGAACAAATGTACATAAAATATTACTTACGAAAAAATAAACATTCATTCAGATAGATTTTTTTAATTTTATCAACGAATCCCGTTTCTCTGAGCAAAACAAACAAAAATATGAGGCTTTGAATAACAGAAAAGTTATAAAAAACATTCTGAAAGCTTTCGTGTAAATGTAACTATCCGCATATGCCTATAAAGGAAATATATTGAACTTTGGTAAACAATAGTAGAAAAAACTAACAAATACTGTTATATTTTATGCTAAATTGTATAAATTTTCCTTGTATCATTAAGTATAAAGTATATTATACCTAAGTTTAATTAGTGCTTACTGTTTAGATAATATTTCTAATCATTGTCATTTTAAATCCGCCTATATACCTACTTAGAATCAAATTCAACATTCTTTGTAAAGAAAAATATTTGATAGCATTGTTGATAATCAAATAATAATATAATTTGCCTCCACGTTCTTTCCACTGTTTGGTAGTGCAAAAAATATTTCAAAAGCGATGTGTTTTTCAAATAATGTAAACGTGCCTTATTTACTGTTTTATTTAATTTGCCTAAGTTCTTTAAGTTGTGCGTTTGCAGACAGCCAAAAATTCTAAAAACTATAGATTCGGCATCTGTATCGATAATAATGACTATTTCAATAAGATATTCCAAAAAATATTTAATGTATAGATTAACTATATAACAAGCGACTCACCCCCGCTTCGCTTCGGGTTTGTCCCTAGACAAAAACAAATCTATCCCACGGGAACCGAACATTTTTCCAGGATGATATATAGTCTATAGCCTTCCTCAGTTAACGGGCTATCTAATGCAAAAAGAATTTTTCAAATCGGATTAGTAGTTTCTGAGATTAGCGCGTTCAACCAAACAAACAAACAAACTCTTCAGCTTTATATTATGAAGCTGATGATATGATCATCTATCTGACATATAATTATGTCTATCTCACGTCATTTCGATACAATTTTAAAAATATTTATTTCTAAACGGTTGTAGAATGATATCTTGTCTGAGCCTCTAGATTACATAATAAAACATGTTGATCGTTTATTTAGGTTCTACGTAAGAGCGCGTAGTGAAACGTGACGCGCACTACGTCAGCTCGTGAAAGCGCGTTCCGGCTCGCCGCGCAGTTTCTACCTAATTCTGTAGCTCTATCGTATTGTACTCAAACCTTTTCAAGGTTGGTATACAAGTGTTTATTGTTTTATAACTCGAAAATATTACATCGATCCGTATTTTATTACTGTAATTGTTTTGTGTTATGAATAACGAAGCGTGAAATCGACGCTCGTCATGATTTCCAGTTTGTTCTATTAATTTCTTTTCATTTAAAGAGTTCTAAATAATATATAATTTACTAGTTTTATCGCTTCTTTTTATATGAGAACACCCAAAAAATATTTTATGTCCATAAAAATTCGCTATCCACGCTGAAAAATTTTTAGCCCGCTAGGTTTCTGTTTACTAAGGTTTGGGCTGGATAATGAATCGTTATAACTAGCAATTTTGTATATTACGCATTATGAATATAGGTAACTTTTCAAAACTAACATAAAATATCATGACTTTTTTAATTTAGTTTTATTAGAAAAGAATTTTTAAAATCAGTTCACTGCTCTAAAGATTATTCCACATATTTAAAAAACGCTTACTACCAGCTGGAAAACAATTTCGCTGTGAAAAGCTAGCGAGAAACTAAGCAGTTACTCTTTGTACTTATCGTACTATCCTATATGTACATATATATTGCGATTCCAATACAAAGATAATTGCATAAAGTAATGTACCTCAGCATAGCCTTTTATATTGTCTCCATTGCGCATGAAAACTAATATCAAATTGTTGGGAAAATACAATCTTTCCACCACAAAGGCTTATCAAACATAATATTGTGAACGTAACACAGACATGTAATTACTAAATAAAATTATTCATGCATAAAATAGACATGTTTATGTTTTGTGGCTCCCTCCACATTAATTATTCTCACCACCCTTGAACATGTTTCATTTAATATTACACGATAAGCAAGGGTTGCTTTTGTTACAAAGCGATGTTTGTCGAAATATCAATGTGTTCTTTGATCGGTCTAATCATTAGTCAACGAGGCTTATAAAACCTAAACTAACGATCGTTGAATGTTAAATGATGATGATGATGATGATTGATGTTGGTGAATGATGCTTAGTGTCATATCCTTGCTTTGCTCAAGGGTGGCCTCGAGCAACTTTTGCAACAGACAACCAACTTAATATTCTACGGGAACCATTCTATCTATATATTTGAATACAAAGCCTTTGTTACTCTCCGGTCCATATATACATTCATACTTAATGTTAAAAAGATTTTCATGAAATTTTATTTATAATACATATTTATTAAATTTTATCTATATACCTACTAGTTTTTTCCTACAGCTTCACTCGCGTGGTAAGTAAGGCAGAAATCAAAGATAGCCTATGTGTCCAGGTTGCAATTCATTAGGTACCTTATCAAACTTTATCGACACCTATTCAGCAGTTTAAGCGTGAAAAGGTAACAAACGAAGTTACGAAAGTAACAATTACAATATTAGTATGGATTTATTTTACGAATTGCATAATGTGGATGGACAAGGGCTACCTTCCATTTCCGTCCCTCTTTCTCTGTGAACAATGCCGCAGGCAAAATTATTTATCTCTTCGCAAAAAATCACATGACTAACAAACAAACTATAGTATTTATTATATCATAAGTATGGTTCTTGTGGCTCAATATAGCGATATCAGAAATTGAAAAGAATACAGAATGGAATAATATACCAATATTTTTCTTCTTTATCAAGAGTTTATCAAATACTGGGCTTAAATAAAATTTTGCGAGACTTAATTACTATTATCACATACGAATATAATTATTTATGTTATTATAATAAACGCTGACGTACAACTTTTAAATATATCAGTTACATAACATTTTTTTTTAAATATTATACCGAATACTAGCGAATCACCCTCGCTTCATTCGGGTTCATCGATAGACAAAAACAAATCTATCCCACGGGAACCGTACACTTTTCCGGGATGATATATAGCTTAAAGCTTTCCTCAGTTAACGGGCTATCTAATGCAAAAAGAACTCTTCAGCTTTATAATATTAGTATAGATTACCACTGGTGTGTGCAATAAAAGTCGATAAAATATAACTAACGTAAACGTTATCATATTAGATTGTATCTAAACACATATGGCTATTGTATTATCTATATATACATAATATGTAAACAGACAAAGACAAAATAGTCCAGTTCACAAGTCAGTCAAAAGTGTTTTTTTCACCTATGTTAGATTTTTTTTTGTTTAGTAGCCATTTTTAATTTAGTGAATGTCTAAATAGGAAGTGGAAATCATATGAAGATGCTTTTAAATGTTGAATGTAATAAATTCTTAAACAATTCATTCTTCGAAGCGATCCAAGTCGTTACACTTTTGTTTTCTTCGCATTCCTTCGACTGGAAAACTTCTTTCCTCATTACATCCAGTCAATCATGTATTGACAGTTATTGTCATATTATGGATGTCATATATAGCAGGATTAGGCAAGTTTATAAAATCGCTATTACAAATAGAAAGCTAAAAACGTATGGAAATTACATGTACTTAGCGCTACCATTAATGATCGAAATATGTAATTTGTATTAGTATTATGACAGTAAAATGAATATAAAGCGATATTGATTTTTTAACGAGTATTTCGTCAAGAAGGATTTTTGTAGCTTCTTATAGCATGTATCCTACGAATAAAATTAAAATTAAACGTATATTAGTAATTTGTTCTTTCTTATAGAATATTCTAATTGTATGTATGGATGTATTCAGTCCTTTTTAACGTCCCACTGCTGGGCACGGGCCTCCCTTCAATACGAGCGGGATCAGGCCATAGTCCACTACGCTGGCCAAGTGCGGATTGGCGGACTTCACATGTCTTTCGAAAACTTGCTCGTTTCTCTCAGACATCCAGGTTTCCTCACGATGTTTTCCTTCACCGTAAGACAAGTGGTAATTATGTTAGAAATGATTCGCACATAAAAATATCAGAGGTGCAAGATCCGGGATTTGAACCCGCTTCACTCGGTTTCCCAAGTGAGCATGTTACCACTGGGCTACCACTGCTTCTTATCAAATAAATAATAATATTTTACTTAAAAAAGTACAATTTAAAATAACTAATAATTTGTTATTATGTCGCCGTTAAAATTTTCTCAAAATTTACATCTTTTTTGGAGATGATAAAAACAAGGACATGAAGATGATTTTCGTTTTATTAAAAAAGTATCAATAATATTTAACTATTTTAAATAAAACTATCTTTTCGGATTATTTCGCGGATTTATTTTGATTTTTGGTTCCCGACGTTTCGAATGCTTTACAGCAATCATGGTCACGGGAGAGACTAAGGTGTTAGACATCTCAAAAGCGTTATATACTTGTTACAGACAGTGCCTACCCACAAATTTACAAAAATGATTTTGAAAATTCAAAAATGGCACCAGAGTACCTTACAATATTTGTTGATTTTAATTCTAAACATGTTTAAAAAGTTTAATAAGTATTATAATTAAATATTATTTGTTTAATTTTTTGGATTTCTTTTAGTCCGGAATAGGATAATAAGTATTAAAACATCAGAAAAATTTACGAAAAAAAATATATAGCTAACACCGGCTAATAACTATTTATATCTATTTAAAATGTACCCAGCGAATAACCCGAGCAAAACGAGGGTAAGCCGCTAGTCTTTAAATAAAATTTTATTCGAATCGAGTGGTTTATAAATCAGAACACGGCGATTACAGTATTCAAAAACAAATAGAACGATTGAACTGATTTTATTGTGGCTTTTATTCAATTTTGTATTCCAAATAAACAATATTTGTTCTGTTTTGGAACAATCTTTTATTTCTCAACAGACTATTAATATTGTGTTTTATTGACTAACAATTTTATTATGATGGAACAACTTTAAAGATAACTATCATTTTAAAATTGATTCTCTTGGTCCATGTTTTTACCCGACTACGACGAAGCTCAAAGGAAGGTTATGTGTTTGACTTGTATGTATGTTCTCTCGGAATTACTAAGCATTTTAACCAATTTTCATTATTCATAAGTCATTAGATTCATCTATGCTGGATATCAGGCGTAAATTTGTCTGTCTTGAAAACAAAAAAATCGTTCAAACCTACATCGTGTGGAGTATCAAAATAAAGATTTATAAGAGGCGATTTCAAAAATGTATACAACTTATGTTGAAAAATAGTTTAAGATACAAAACTGTTAACTAAAAATGTATAGTTGCTACTACAATAATAATAATTAAAAAAAAAAGAAAAAAAAAGCATAACATCATTAATAATGTTAATACGAAATTTCACACTTCAAACACACATATACATTCATTTACATATATTTACATACTCTTGCACATATGCACACGCTTATATACACATTATACATATACACATATACTTATATACACTTATACATGCATACATATACATACATACATATAAATAATATAATATGTATATTATATTTTATTATTTAATATTTAAAAGTAACAGAAATATGTAAAATAAACAAAAGAAAAAAAAAATTAAAATTTTTCTATGTAACAAATAGATGCTGCATCCTAATGTTTTGCTTACACTACAAGCGAGGGAGCGAGTTTACGCGAGGAATACTGTCCTACCGTCATACAGTTTAACTAGTACGGAGGGCAGCGTTTCATCGTATTTTGCTAGCTTAGCCTTAGTATTAGAGTTCATTTTGCATTATATAATATGATATAGCTTGCTAAATATACCTTACTAAAAATTGTAACATTACAAATTAAGTAATCTAAGCTGTTCATGTATATTGAAATAAATAAATAAATATACAGTTAAAATATGTACGTAAAAAGTTGCTAAAAAGCTGCAAATAATTAACATATAAAAATAATAAAACTCGATTGCCTAAAAAGGGAACTAAAAAGATGGGAACGAGTTGACACTCGGACACACACACGCGTAGCAAGACTCGCAACAAGCACAAAACATATATTCTTTTCATGATTTTCATAGGACTTTCTTAACAGAAGGATTCAATAACTAAATGTGGCCACATTCCCGACTCGAACCCTGGACCTAAGCTGTATACTTCCTTCAATCTAAGTTTGTTTTCTATCTTTTCAGAACATTTTTATGTCTCACTGTTGGGCACGGGTCTCACGACAATAGAAGTGGGATCAGGCCATAGTCCACCACGCCGGGCAAATGCGGTTTGGCGGAATTTATATTCCTTTCGAAAATTTATCAGACATATATATTTCCTGGCGATGATTTCCTTCACCGTATTAGCAAATGGTAATTATGTTGAAATTGATTAGCATACGAACACACCAAAGGTGCATGACCGAGGATTTGAACGCGCTTCACTTGGTTGTCCAAGCGAGCGCGTTATCACTGGGTTACCACTGCCTTTTTTTGGTTTATTTTATCTTTATATATTACTAGCGACTTACCCTCCCTTCACTCGGGTGCATCCCTAGGTACGTTTTAGTTTTGAGCGAAACCCTAATTTTTTTTTTAAATAAAAGTAGCCTAAGTTACTTCTTATAATATCAGCCATCTGCCAGTGAAAGTCCCGTTAAAATTGGTCCAGCCGTTTCGGAGATTAGACGGAACAAACAGGCAAACAGACAAAATTTTTAAAAATTGTGTTTTTCTTATAAGTGCCTTATATAATTCCATTATATGCATTTAGTATAAAGCTGTTATTTTGACATTACAAACAGACACTTCAATTTTATTTATCTGTATAGATTATGTAAGTATTTAGTATAATAAAACTGAACATTCACATGTTACTAAATCACGTTTGTTATACATATATGTACGTATATGTATATTTTAAATATGTTTTCTACTTTTTGTATATTTAAATCATTATTCCATGTAAATTCCAGAGTATGCTTCACCAACTATCTAGGTAAACGTATAATTTTATCATCATTATAGAATTGTTATTGTATCACACATTTTACTTCTGAATATAAAGATTACATTAGTGTTATATATTTGCATAACATTTTAGCCTCTTTCCACGATTTTATTATTATCGTTTATAACGGCTTTCTTATTATGAAACTTTTTACATATTTTATAGTGTCGATTGATTATGTAAAATGGAGAAACTATTACTTATTTGTGACAGATTTAATGCTTATTGGAGTAGCTTATTAAATTAGCCTTTTCCCGCGTATTTTAACTATGTATTACTACATCTGTATAAACTATATATATATATATATTATCAGATATATTTAATAGGTTATATTACTATAATATATTTCTCAAAAACTAGAGATACATTTCATAATCGTAAATTAATTTTAGTGACTACTAGCGACTCACCCTCGCTTCGCTCGAGTTCGTCCTTAGGTTGCTTCCCAAAACAAAATTAAATAAATAATTTGGTTTTAATTTGTTTTCATGGGACCCTATTTTTTTCCTAAAATAAAAGAAGCCTAAATTACTCCTTATTACATCAGCTATCTATCTATCAAAATCGGTCCAGCCGTTTCAGAGATTAGCCGGAGTAAACAGGCAGACAGACAGATAAAAATTGTAAAAAATGTTATTTTGGTATACGTATCGTGTATACATCCATATACATTTAGTAAAAAGCGGTTATTTTAACATTACAAACAGACACTCCAATTTTATTTATCTGTATAGATGACTTGACAATAGTTAGAGATTCCTTATTGATTACTACGTATGAAAGCTATTTTTTTATCGATAGTTGCTAAATGAAAGTAAAGAGAAGCTTATAAAAATCCTTAATTGGTAAGCAATATTACTCAACAAAAGTATTGCATGCAGTTAACGCAAGTGTGTAGAGGCAGATTTAAATTGCCACTATTGTGGTGATTATGAAACGTTCTCACGGCCGACGTATTGTCATGTGTGGGCCTAGCTTTAACTCTACTAATATTCAATTTGGTTTTTTACCTGTCACTATTAGCATTGCTATAGGCCATTATGCTTAACGTTTAATATGTCCTTAGACAACGTAAATTGATTTATGATTAAACATATTTAATAGTGATATTGTAAAATATTAGAGACTAGATATGTGCCTAATAGTAGCTTAATGATGTCTTACTAGCAACATATCCTCCCTTCGCTTCGGGTTCGTCCCTAGACTAAAACAAATCTCTCCCACGGGAATCGTACAGTTTTCGGGGATAAAAAGTAACCTATGTGCTATTCCAGAATATAACCTTTCTCTGTGCCAAATTTCATCCTGATCCGTTCAGCTGCTCTGGCGTGAAAGAGTAACAAACATCTATCTATCCATCTACCCAACCATCCATCTATCTATCCATTCATTTATTCATCCTCACAAATTTTCACATTTATAATATTAGTATGGATGTACTCCGGGTCTATACCTACTAAAATTCATAGAATTTCATTTGTTTTAGCGTGAATGTCACATACATACATACATACATACATACATACATACATACATACATACAAACTTTCATATTTATAATTAAAAGAAACATTTATATATCTTTGATAGCTTTTGAAATATCGTTGTTTAAATTTTAAATTAAAGATTAAAAGTACAATAAAGATATCTTTGAATGAAACTAATTTCGAATTTCCATTACATTAAACATTGTTTATTTAATACACTAACGGCTTGTTTTTCCTCCGCTCAGAGCTAAACCATAGCCCACACTTCTGTCAGTACTTTTTGCAATATCCCACAGGACTCATTTTATGTGTAAAGATAAAAATATAGCTATACTTTTTAGTACCTACTCTGCGATCATAAACTATCTCCATAAAAATTATTCCCATCCGAGGCAATGTCGCTGAGTTAAAAAAGGACAAAAAATTTAGCAGAAGCATATTAGACATTTGCCATAATACTACTGTTTGTCAACAGCTTCGCTCGTGTAGTTCATTTTAATGTGTTCCGTTCCTAAGGTTCGTAGTGTAATATTAGAAAACTAAAATACTTCAATAAATGAGTCCTATTAAAAAATATATAATATTAGTATAGATTAAGATATGATTAAAACTCAAATATTACTACATAGATAATTAATCCAGTAACTTTTACAGTACAATTTAAATACTTAAGAGAAAGCAAAGAAATGATACAGTCTAAGCCGTCGTTAGTCTAGAAATGGAACAAAAGAGTTCGTAATGTCTTTTATGTCGTTATTGTCGAATAGATGGTTATTATTGTGGTCGCTAAGAACGCAATTAGTATGGGCTATTACTCTGTGAAGTTACTTGTGCTAAGTTATTTCGAGGCCAGAAAGACATTGGACACATATCAGGCCTAAATAATCGTGACCAACATAAATATTTAGTTACTGACCTCTTTATAGAAATATGTTATAATTGCTATTGGACGATAAAATTTAATTTTCACATACATGTAAATAGATTTTTTAAGGTTAACATGAAATAGTTTGTTAATTTTATTAAGGTTGTTTCATTTACGTTTCAATGTTAGTATCATTTTATTCAACAAATTATGATTCCTTTATATTTTTTTTACGCTCTTTCATTTTTTTTTTGTTATATTTTAACATAACTTAATATGAACCCTCGAATCAAAGTTCGTATTTTTAAAATGCCCTTTTATTTTATTTATTTTAAAAGCTATATAGTTTAAGACATATATATATATATATATATATATATATATATATATATATATATATATATATATATATATATATATACATATATATATAATATAAAATTCTCGTGTCACAGTTTTCGTTGCCATACTCCTCCGAAACGGCTTGACCGATTTTGATGAAATTTTTTGTGCTTATCCGGTATCTATGAGAATCGGCCAACATCTATTTTTAAACCCCCTAAATGTTAGGGGTAGTCCACACCTAAATTTTTTTTTTATTTTTTAGACAAAATTTTTAATTTCTATTTTTTTATGATACAACATACAAAAATACATACAATCCTCAATTTTCACCCTTCTACGATCAACCCTTATTTTTAATAGCCATTTTAGTAATAGGAAATTATTTATATGGCAAAACAACGTTTGCCGGGTCAGCTAGTATATATATATATGTAGGTAATTACAGCCTACTATAATTACCTACATACATATTATTGTACATACATATTCTGTCCTAACAGAAACATAGACTTTTCCCTTATATGGTTACTTTAATTTATCAAATACCTACTTACAACAAGCTAGAAAACAGTGGATACAAAATTCGATATCACGAAATAATACCATGAATGAAATGAAACTTCATATAACAGTGACGTGTGGTGTCACAGTGAAAAATGTTTGCCACAAAATTTATCGTATTTTCCATGAAAAATGAAAATTGTCGTGAAAAATAGCTGTCAGCAACTTGAAGTATCAATTTATGTTATGCACCAATCGACAAATAAAAATTGTTATTAACTACCCATGCAAGTGAGAGGCCTAATTTATTGCTTACTAGCGACTCACCCTCGCTTCGCTTCGGGTTCGTCCCTAGACAAAAACAAATCTATCCCACGGGAACCGTACATTTTTCCGGGATGATATATAGCCTATAGCCTTTCTCAGTTAACGGGCTATCTAATGCAAAAAGAATTTTTCAAATCGGATTAGTAGTTCCTGAGATTATCGCGTTCAACCAAACAAACAAACTCTTCAGCTTTATAATATTAGTATAGATATATCAATGAGGCTCAGAATAGAAAACTTTAATTCTCTTGTTAATGGCTTCAAAGCGTGCTATTGCCACGTAGAATGGAGAAGACAAGAGGGAGATTGAATAAAAATCTTAAAAAATATATGGGGATGACACTTTATGACTATAAATATGATTTTAAACGACAAAACGATTAAAGTCTTGCTAGTAGAATAACATCTTGTCTAAGCCCAGTTATTATAATTCCTATGTATAATAAAATTTTATTGAGGTCAAATCTCAGCAAATAATATTTTGCGTATTAAATGAGTCATTTTATTTTTATTTAAAAATTAAAATATTTTACGTTGATTATTTTTTTTTACATACTTGAAAGAATAGGAGATACTCAATGTATACCTTCAGATAAACTTTGATTTATATATATTATACCTATAGATGTAGGTATATCTGAAGGTGGTCCCATATGAATTTAAATAAAAATGTTCCTAAACACTTATTTATATATGATTCTAAAGTCAGTATACCATATTTTTTTCTTAGAAAGCAATTGTTACGACTATTCGTCAATTTCACTGGTTATCCTATGAAAGCCAGTGAAATAGATAATAGAACTTAATATTGCTTGAGCTAATTTTAAATGCACTTTGACAATTTTATTGACCTAAAGAGAAAAAAAAATAGGCTTACAAAGTTTCTACGTACTAATCATTTTCATAAACTATTAAATATGAATTAGCCCATATACACACAACGCAGTAGAAGAAAATTGAGAAAAACTCAACATTACCGTGACATACAGAGCAGAAACTATATCTTTTACCGTCATTAGAACCTAGCATGAAATGTATCTACCCGTTTCAATGAACACGAGTGCGGGTAATTGGAGCGTAATGAATTTTATCGGTTTAAGTAACTCGAGCTATTATTTCATAGCAAATACCTATAGCATTACTTTGAACCAATTGGTTTCTATAAAATTATTAATTGATTTAAATTATCAAAATGTACATTTCTTCTTCTTTAAATTTTAAATCACTAACTTTATAATCGCTTTTGCGACATTCAATATAGCAATTTGTCGCAAATCAAGCTTTGCTTAGTTGAACAAATTTGAATTTGAATCATTATTATAAAAGTTTTATTATAATAAGCTTTATTATTAAAAAGCCTTTACTAAGTAAATTTTACTAAAGTTAATATTTCGCTTATATAAATATTCTTTCAACCCAGAAAATTCGTGAAATTAGTTAAGTTTGATATCTTCTATAAAAATAACTATACCTAATATTTTATAGCTGGTGGAAGTTTCCTTACAGGCGGACTACACAGGTTACCTTTAGTTGACATTGTAATCGCCTAAATTCATACGAATAATTTTATGTTATATTCTTAAAACAAAAACTTAAAAAAACCGACTTCAAAAAAAAACACTAAAGAGTAAGAAAAAACTCACTGGTAGTTTTCATTTACTATAGATACTTAATCAGATATTTTCGAAGTCGATGTGCTTTGATTTGTATCGGCTGACACCGACTTCGAAAATATCTGATTATATATCTATAGTATATGAAAACTACCAATCAGTTATGTTTTACTTTTTAGTATTTTTTTTTGAAGTCGGTTTTTCTTAAGTTTTCATTTTTTCACTTTTAGTGTTGACATAGTAGTATTCGCTTAAGCCTTTAAGTTAGTTTGATGCCAATTTTTATATGAATACCACAAACTAAAATTCACTGTTATTAGTAACACTAAAAATCCCGCTCTAAAATCCAATTTTAAGGTATTGGGTTTGTCAAAACAAACAAAATAAGCCCAAACTCAAGGTATCTGCTATTAGCCGTTGAACAGTTCCACCTATCCACCTTCTGGCCTTACCATCAGATCAGGTTGACGATACCGAATCACTGCACTATCAACGGTAATAGAAACACTTGCAATGTTTTAAGTCAATAGGAAAATTGGAAGTAGGTAAAATTTTTAAATTACCTGTTTTTCCACCCTTAGGGGTGCTATTTTTTTCAAATTTAAATGGGACCAAACTGGAAGTGTACACTTTCAAACAAAACAAAAATTGTCCAAATCGGGTAATAATAATGACGGAGTTCAGAGGTAACAAATATAAAAAAAATACAGCAGATTTGAGAACCTCCTTCTTTTAAATGTCTTTTGATTTTTATGAATCAATTAAGTAACTAATGAATGAAAATAAAATAATAGCTTAGTAATATATTTTTATTAAGTTATAAACTCTATTTGTGTGTAGAGTATGAGTATGAAGGTCAATCAATTCAAACTATGACACGAGAGTGTGGTATGTTTGCCGCATTCCACATTGCTATTAGCAATAGGTTTAAACGGGGCAAACAAGGCAAATATCCTATAACTATTACTAACTTTACTACCTATAATTCTATTAAATAATTATAGAGATTGTCATCGTATAAACACGTACACGTACGTAAACATATGTATACTATAAATATACCAATATAACAATACTAGCGATTCTCTGTCTTTGTTCCTAAATATACACCTTCTCCTTTTTAAAGAAGTCGGTTGAAAAAGGCTGGAGTGTTCAGAGGACCATTAGGCTAAAGTGTAGAGGGGTGTAGGTGGAATGAGATTTACATGTTATCACACTAAAACTAGAAAAGGCAGTGTTAGTCCAGTGGTAACAGGCTCGCTTTGGAAACCGAGTGAAGCGGGCTTAAATGACGGGTCTATGGCCTGAACCCCCTCCTATTGAAGGGAGACCCGTGACCAGCAGTGGGAAGTTAAAAAGCCACGCAGATAAGGATGATACTTTTATCATATGTCGTCATGATGAAACTTGTGTCCTAATATTACTAATTATATACTAATTTTCATACAAATCGGTTCAGACAGAAATATTGTCATATAAAATTACTATGGTTATATTATTATACCGACCTGGCCTTAATTTTGATGTTATTGTCCTAGCAAACAGCGCGTAGAATTTACCCATGACCTAAAATTATGTCAATATTGCTATAAATCTATAAATAGTTATTACTTATTACTCATTAGATACTTCTTAACTTACATTTGTTCAAGGTTTCTATGGTATAATGTTGCTTGCCTTAAAAATATAAATGTAAATATGAAAAATAACGACATGGTATTCGATTTATAAAAGTAATTAATACCTAATTATATTTTTATTATTATGTCTTCCTCACACTATGTACCTGCCTACATAGCTAAACTAAAACTATAAAAATATAAAATTATGTAACATTTGTATAAAAACAGAAAACTTCACTTAATTTATACTAATAGTACCTGGCGACCGAGCTTCGCTCGGTGTTCTTTTTTGTTATATCATATTTTTTAGATTAAAAAAAAAACTAAAAACTTGGATAAATACAAAAAAAAAGTAGAACTTTGTATCCAATATCCAATATGATCCATATAATGTTAATCTTGCATCTGAGTGTAAGAAATACGAACATAAATATCGAACATATTCTGCGTAGAATAATGCAAAAGAAAACCGCATGAAAACTCGAAAACACGCGTTTTCCCAGACATGAAACTAATCTAGATCGATTTTTCGCCCCCGAAAGCTCCCCCTTACCAAATTTCAGCGAAATCGTTAGAGCCGTTTCCGAGATCGCCGGTATAAATCTATACATATAATAAAATTCTAACTAAGCCGAATCTGTACATTAAATATTTTTTTGAGAATCTTACTGAAATAGTCATTATTATCGATACAAAGGCCGAATCTATAGTTTTTAAAATTTTTGTCTGTCTGTCTGTCTGTCTGTCTGTCTGTCTGTCTGTCTATCTGTCTGTCTGTCTGTCTGTCTGTTACCGCATCACGAGAAAACTACTAGACAAATTTTGATGAAATTTGGTATGGGGATAGCTGGCTATCCGGGTCAACATATAGGATATTTTTTAGCGCGGGAAAATATCTCATTTTTGAGAGAAAATACAAAAACTGCAATATAAGAGTATACTAATATGTAAAACCTAAGAATTTGGTTTTTCGCCATCTGAACGCGGGCGGAGCCGCGGGCAATGCTAGTAAATATATAAAGATATAAATATACAAGAATTGCTCGTTTAAATATATTAGATATAATAGAAATAGAAAGCTGACGAGTTTGTTTGATTGTTTACTTGAAAGCATTAGTGTCTAGTCACATTTTAATATATTTTTTTGTTATATATAGCCTATTTATTGAGGGAGCCTATTTATAGCATTACACTATTCCCCTTTGGATCATAGCAAATACATACGCCTTTTTACAATTATATCACATGCAAAAGTATATAGGGGGCGCATATGCGGATTTCATACAACTTTTTTTATAAAACAACGTCGGTTTTTTTTATAAAAATCTATACTAATATTATAAAGCTGAAGAGTTTGTTTGTTTATTTGTTTGGTTGAATGCGTTAATCTCAGGAACTACTGGTTGAAATTGAAAACTTCTTTTTGTGTTAGATAGTCCATTTATCGAGAAAGGCTATATATCATCCCGCAAAAATGCACGGTTCCCGTGGGACAGATTTGTTTTTGTCTAGGGACGAACCCGAAGCGAAGCAAGGGTAAGTCGCTAGTATTAAATAAATGGCATAAGTTTAAAATAGTAACAAAGCATAATCTGTATATGAATTATTTTTTAAAAACAATGACTGTTACTTATTGTGTACAGAATATCAATTCAATAGTTATTTATTTTTTGTCTGTTTGTCTGTTTCTCTGTATATCAGTTTGCTTTCCACACAAAAAGTACGGAATAGATGTGAACTAAATTTTGTGTGGCAATAACTTATTACTCGGGTGTCGCGTCAACATTAAGCATATCTATTACAGGGTAATCTCTCATTACCACAACACACTGGTTTGGCGGAGTTTTCGTTCGTACAAAAAATTCAAAGATTTATTCCACAAAACTATTAGTAACAGGGTTAATACGGTTAACAATAACATATTTAATATTTAAATTGCGGTAAAATATCTTATTTTCATAGGAAAATGAAAAAAGCTCGAGCCCAAGTCATTCTTAATTCATCTTTATATGTATCTATGTTCTATTCTTATAAAACAAAATCTAATTTATTATTAGTCCAGTGCAATTATTCATTATAAATGAAAAATGACGGATTTGAATGATTTTTTGTTTTTTGGGTTTTTAATACCATAAACTAAAAAGTTTACCCATTAAAAATTACCGCAGTTTTGAAAATCTGTAAATATAAAAAAACAAAATTCCTAGAAGTCTTCACAAAAAATACAACTCTCGGAAATTTTAAATATTTATTTCAAGAAATCAATTACTGTTATAGTTTTTGAGTTTGTTTATATAACATTCCTTAAAATATAAAACTATTTATAATTAAATTGAAAATGGCTGAAATTCCAAAAAAACAATAATTGAAAAATAAAGTTAAATAATACAAATAGGTATATAATAATTGTTAAAAATTTTAATCTGTATAATCTGTATAAATATTATAAATGTAAAGGTTTGTGAGTATGGATGTCTGTTACTTTCACGCCAGAACGGATCAACGGATCTGGATGAAATTTGGCACAGAGATAGATCATAGTCTGGAATAACACATAGGTTACTTGTTATCCCGGAAAAATGTACGGTTCTCGTGGGATAGGCTTGTTTTTGATTTTCTAGAGGCGAACCCGAGCAGAGCGAGAATGAGCCACTAGTAAATAATTATTAATATTTATAAAATCGATGATTATGTAAATTAACTGTCTCCTAAGTTTTCATTTTCGATCTCATTCATGAATACCATTAGTGTTAACTCCTTTACAATGTAAAAGTTTCAAAAGGTAATCTTCTTATTTTTTAGTATAAAAATTAAAAAATCCGAAAACGTCCAAATCCGTTCATTATAGCTGGGTTTCGAGGTATAAACCTAATTGCACTCGACTTCATATATAGACTAGCCACAGCCAATATATGTATGTAGAATAATATGGAAGGCACTAAGTGATATAAAAATGGCAGACAACGCAAATCCACATGCAATTTAACAATAGGTAGGTAGTAGATTTTCAAGGGAAATATACGTTAAGAAAGGATTTGTTAAAGAAAAGCCCCTTAAAGTACGCAGAGGAATGTACAAGCTTGATGGAAGATCGATTCTATAATAAGGATATTAAATATTATACAGATAGGTAAAATATTATGTAGCATAAGTAACCTTTGTGTTTAGGATTTTCATGTATTATCTATATAGATGAATAAAATTGAAGTGTCTGTTTGTATTTTTTACTAAAGACATGTGGAATATATTTACGGTACTTATAAGAAAAACTCAATTTTTAAAATTTTTGTCTGTCTATTGGATTGATTTTGACAGTACTTTCACTTACAGATAGCAGATATTATAAGAACTAAGGCAACTTTTATTTTAGATAAAGAATTAGGGTTCCGCTCAAAAAAAATAAAACAGACCTAGCACCCGAGCGAAGCGAGGGTAAGTCGCTAGTAGGTATATTATATATACTTATTTGTTAAATAAACGAATATATAAATTGAAAGATTACAGATAATTCCTATATGCCTATGGCTTATGTTGAGATTAACATTTAACAAAAAGGCTTAGGAAAAAAAATTGTACCGAAAACGTCAAAATTAAAGAAATAACCGAATAGATGTTAGATTCATGTTCTTTTAGTGCCAGGCATGACTTTCTGGAATGTTATAAACTAACGTAATAGTTCATTCCAGTATCGAACTAGGTTTTAACATATTAGTAAGTTATTTTGATATACGGAACAGCTGTGACCTCTTACAAGTTGGGAAAACTTGTTCAAGTTACACGATAAAGATAGATTTATACTGTATTCACCTTGGTTGTTTACTTTATGCATACGTATGCCGAAACTTCCGTTTTTATTTCCGCTTCCGAATTAAGCTAGTAACGTTCACTTATTATACATAATTAGTAAAAATTTTATGTAAGTAAATATCACAGAAATTGAATAGTTCCAAGACTTGTGATTAAGTTTAAAACTTATTCTATTTTCAACCGACTTCCAAAAAGGAGGAGGTTTTCAATTCGACTACTAGCTAATACAAATCATGCTTTGATTTGGATTCCTTCGAAAATATCTGATTAGGTATCTATACTAAATGAAAACCCTCGTTTAGTTATTTTTTACTTTTCAGTGCCTGGAAATCGGTTTTATTTTTTAGTTTTTATTATCTTTCTCATAATTCATAGTCCTATCAAATCTAATAGTGTTAGATAGATGTATAATATGTTGATTAAGTTACATAATATTTTGATATACATTTAACATATATATTAACATTTTTATTAAAATTTGAATGAAGTAACTTGGTCAAAATTATACATACCTAACTAACGTTTCAAAACTTAAGTATAGTTAAACATAAAATCTTACAAATACAAAAATACTTCATTCCATCCTACTTAACAAACATGTGATTACTCTAAGTTACAAAAACATCTATTAAGCTGACTAACGCAATGGATAATACGATTACTCAACTAGTATCGGGCACGGTGAGGTCGGTGCAATTCACAACCTTGCTTCCCCACCTTCCCCCTCCTCCCTTACCTCCCCGACACTTTCACTCTTGGCCTTAAACACTCGAGTATTTTGGACTTTAAATACATTTTAATAAATATATATATATACATATCGTTTATCTATACAGTATACAATATACATATTATAATAAAACTGTAACTGATCGCTGTCTGTACATGGAAGATATTGGAGAAAAACTATTATTGGGGATCTTTATTAACGCAATAGAACCCAAAACAATGATTTTTAGAATTTTTGTCTGTTTGTTCATGCGTTTGTGCGCCCCAATCTCAGATACGGCTTAACCGATTTGGGTGCGGTTTTTACTAATGTGTTATGGTAAGTATCACTTAAAAAGGTTATGTCAAATTAAAAATTACATAGGGACGAACCCGAGTGAAACGAAGGTGAGTCGCTAGTTCTATCATATATCTGTATATACGACAGTAAATATTTTTCCCCATTAACACTAACTACAATAATGTAGTAAGTGAAAAAACTAGTATAACTTAAAATTTTTATTGTTCAGTCAGTCAGATATATGAAGTGTGTATGACAACCATTCATCACATAGTACCAAAGAATATGTAAAAAGGGTACACTATTTTAAGGGTTCTCTTGTCAAAACACCATTTTGACTGAAAATAGATAATTTAGTGACTAACGAGTCTCTAGGTAGAGAGAGGGGGAGAGGGGGGGAGAGGGAGGGAGGGAGAGGGAGAGAGAGAGAGAGAGAGAGAGAGAGAGAGAGAGAGAGAGAGAGAGAGAGAGAAAGAGAAAATACCTATTCTCCGTCTCTCAGCAAAAGAAAATGTGTGGATATCCTTGTACATAGGAACATCTATACTAATAAATTATTATAAATGTGAAAGTTTGTGAGTATGAATGTATGGATGTTTGTTACTCTCACGCCAGAACGGCTGAACAAATCTGGAAGAAATTTGGTACAGAGACAGATTATAGTCTGAAATAACACATAAGCTACTTTTTATCCCGGAAAAATGTACGGTTCCCGTGGGATAGGTTCATTTTATGTTGTCCTAGAGGCGTGAGCCGCTAGTAGCATATATAAAGGAAACTATTAATTTCTATAAAGTAACTTATATTCTCATACATAATGTAGTTTCATAGCTTTAAATACTAATTAATATCAATAGTAACTC
This sequence comes from Fabriciana adippe, assembly GCA_905404265.1. NCBI lineage: Eukaryota > Metazoa > Arthropoda > Insecta > Lepidoptera > Nymphalidae > Fabriciana > Fabriciana adippe. The sequence continues at coordinate 7,807,306 of FR989984.1, read as the reverse complement.
GTTTTTGACCATAACAAAAAAGTGTTGATGTTTTTGGCTATATGTAGTATGTATACAATGCTATGCGCAATTTTTTAAGGTGCTATCAGATGGATGTGTTTACACAAAACCTGTGTCCAGGTCTAAATTCCATAAACCGGTTTAAATTTGCAGTCTTACGGAAGAGTTCGAATTAAATATCACTTGATCACCTTCCAAAGTCGGATCCACCACATACGTATATACGTAGATATACCTATACATATCCACTATAATGGATATATTTATTACCTGTTTTGACGATATTTTACATAATGTTAATTTTAATATAGTATATTATTTATTTATTATTTATTTAGTTTTTGTATAAAATTAGATTTACATTTTTACCATATGTTCACATAGCCATGGTGATGTAATTTAAGTATAATAATAACGATGGTTATCTTAAAAAACAACCATATCATAGTTAATGGTAACTATATACCCAAATAAAGGAAATACTTTTAATAGCTCATAAATCATATCGTAATTTAAACAAAATCTTGTACATTTCAAGTAATTTCATTTGTCGATTATTATCATGAATTGTATAATTATATGGTCAATTATTGGGTAATTTAGTATTCATTTGAAACGAACAATCCATCAATAATTCAATGATATTTTTATTTAAACGCTTTTTGTTAATTAGACAAGTCCGCAGCGTTAATTTGATAAACGTCAGTTTGCATAATTGCGGTCATTCTAATAGGAACATTGTGAGCTGTGACGTCACCGCTCCCACACCAATTTGCTAAATGCTAATGTCTCTCATTCGGATAACGAACCCCTTGTTTAAAGTCAGACGAATTATTGTGTCGAGCAACTGTGACTGCGGAATTGAATTCAATGGTATAAATACAAAAGCAAACTATATCATTAGTACAAAAGTATATATATACCTTCTGTTTATACGTAAACATAAAAAAAAAAACAATACTAAGGCTAGATTATAACTACATATTTTCGTAATCTATATATACATAAAATGCTTTGTCCTGACTGACTGACTGATCGATCAACGCACAGCCTAAACCGCTGGTCTTAGAAACGTGAAATTTGGAGGACATATTTATTATACAATGTAGGTATCCGCTAAGAAAGGATTTTTCAAAATTCATCCCCTAAGGGGGTAAAATAGGGGATAAAAGATTGTAAGAAACTCTGTCATTCTTAAAGTGAAATGCACGGAAACTGATATTTAGCTTTAAGGTGAAAAATAAGAAATAAATGTATGTATTAGATTTTTTTCGAAATTCATCCCTTAAAAGGTTAAAAAGGGGTAATAAAGTTTGTATGGGCAAACGATTATTTATGATCAGAATAACTTGAAACTTGGTATTAATGCTCTTCAATACAATTAAATGAATACGTATTTCGGCATTTTTTGAAATTCAACTTATAAGGCTGTCAAATAGGGGATGAAAGTTTGTATGAAACTCTGTAATTGATGCACGAAAAATGGTATTTACCTTTAAAATGAAAACTAGACTAACTTAAGTGACTCTAAAGTTTTACGCTGGACATAATATTAAAAATTCGATAAACATATAAATTCAATAGAAATTAAAACTGAGCAAATTTTTCAGTCCACGCGAGCGTAGCCGCGGGCAAAAAGCTACAACAAAATAAGAATGGCACCTCATATATGTAACTTAAAAAAGAAGGAGAAGGAGGGAGACTGTACCTAAGTTTCAGGTGTACTTAATATTGGGTCTTTAAAAATAACGTAGATGTTAGCCTGTTAGTATGTTAATTAAAAACCCATATAAGCCGTGTTATATGATTCTAAGGTCGTAAACATGGTATGCGATTGTATCATTGTACTCACTTCTTCTAACTTTGGAAAGCTGGAGTAGAAAAATGTGCAAGAAATACAGGTGTAAATTTATGTACAGATTATACGCTTAACATCTTTTGAGATACTGGGTATTTTGAGTTACGATCGCAAAAATTAAATTTGTTTTCAATATATCTACGAGTATAAGAAATATTAAAACTTACTCGAACTTATTTTTGCAAGTAATAAAGTATGTATTGCGAAAAAGTTTATTTTTTTCATAGTTTGATCGCGGGCGAAGCCGCGGGTTCTGCTAGTAAAACATAATCCGATTGAAATAAGAATATTAAATAAATGAAGTATAATTTTCAACATCCTAAATATCAACGCAGAAGATATGAAAGCTGAATAACAAAACAGTTTGAGAAACCTTTGTAAAGTGCTGACATGTGGTATCCCCTTTGTTCTTAGTGAAACGTATCTCAGAAAATTAGCTGAGGTTGTTATGATAAGAGTTTTGATCAGTTGTGTGTCTTACAGAATAGCCACAGTTGTTGTTTAACTTCCTTTATACAAGTAAAACTTACAATTTCATGGAATAAGCTTAAATAAAGAACTTTTTTAGCTATGATATCTAAAGATATCTTTTAATTGCATAGAACTTCTTTCAGAAAAGAGATTCTTCTATTCCTGCTATTATTATTATATACAAAATAACTAGAATAGTTTTGATAAAAAGCTGTTATTTGACTCCACTTATATTTTAGACCATTTAAAAGTTTTAATCGTCTTTTGCCGTCACTGGAGTATAAGTTTTAAACTGAACTTTGGTTCATTAGCATTACCAGATAAACGTTATTACTTCTTTAGCGAATACCTGGAAGATATCCAAGTGAAGTAGTTTCATCGTAAGGTAAGATACTTTAAAGTATCATAAAAGAAAAGGTAAGCCAGTTAAAAAAATCTTAGAAGAAATTTGAGATGTTTGATTAAAATTAAACTTAAAAAACCAAGTTTTTAAACTATGATAAACAGCTATAACTTATGTATTATTATTATTACTAGTGAGCCCAGCGGTCGAAATCCCATAATCATTTTTTTATAAAAACTGATAACTCTAACAGTCATCCAATTAATTATTTTATTAACAATGTACAAAAAGAGGTAAGTATTTGATTTGGTTATTTATATTTTATGTTACTTTTTGTCTATATATTGTAAAGCTAGTATTCATTGTTGTGTGCTAATTTTCTTTTTTGTTAAATGTATTGGTTATTTTCGAGGAAATATCCCACCACTATGGGAAGAACAATTATATTTAAAGTGATTTTTAAACTCGTGAACATTTAACAGAGTTACTATTTTCAAACAAAGGAACACAAAATTACTTTATGCATATGATGATTCAATCTTAATACTATTAACTTAACCAGTAAAGAAATAATGAATGAATGAACGTAATATAACTAAATGCGAAACGTTTTATTCTGTTTTTGCTGTATTGCAACCGTGCCGGTATTAATGACAACTAGTTCACCTCTTTGCGACACTGCCTGGTCGATTAATGTACTTTATGATTAATACATTTATATGGTTTTGAAATCTGTCTAGTTTAGTAATGTCTATATATGAAAGGATTTTTTTTTATTTATACTACAAATTGCTAATTTTATTATAATATGTTTGTAATTTTGTAATGAAAACTGCTGTTTTAGTTTTTATAATATTTTAGACCAAACTAACACTACACAGCTACATATTTCTATACATACATAGTACAGATATTAGTACAAAAATGTCAATAATAATTTTAAATTATACATCTTGTACAAACGATTTATTCATTTTGTTCTTAATTTCACTATTCATTGGGAAAAGGGAGAGTTATGTCTATTGATTGTGAACATAAGCAAAGTCATAGCAAAAACTATTAAGTCAATACTTTCAATTTCTTAGCACAAGTCGGCCTCGCACCACGCCTTGCATCGCCACTCACATACCAAACATGGTCGTGATCACAAACAGGTTTGCCAACTGTTATGCGCAAAATGTACTTTATTTGTAACCTCATTATATATTATATTGCTTCAATGTACCTTTTAGAACTGGAATATTTCAGGTTATACTCTAAACAAATAATTGATGGTTAATTAGTAATTGATAGACATAAAATTAAGTTGCCATAATTATTCTCCTAATTATAAAATACTCGTTTATGGTCACAGCTCCGCTCACATGGTAAGCGGGGCGAAGATAGATTGTGGTCAATAACCCTTACCATATGTACTCTATGTTCTTGCCAAATTTTATCAAAATCAGTTCTGTAGCTTAAGCGTGGAAAGATAATAGGCAGGGAGAGTCTCTTTTACATTTATAGCATTAGCAAGGATTTGTGAGGTATCTTTGAGGTTTTAACATTTTGGAAGATTAATTGTAAATATAAATGATATACTCAAATGCTCTTTTAACTAAGATTTTCCAGAATTAGGAGTTGAAAAACAAACAAATTGAAAGTAGATGCATACCATCCACAATACACAACTATAGCAGAGGAGACTTTTGCCCTGTACGTGGATTGAACCCGCTATCTTCAATGTTATCAAATTCGAGTCCATGCATGTAGCGTTAACTAAAACAATTAGGTTATAATAGCTAAGACATAATCGGTTCTGTGAATGTTTCAGACAAACAGCCTGATCTTTGTAAGTAATAAGGTCTAGTTTGACCTTTGAGACACCTAAGTTTGGAAATGAATTGCATAACCCGGTACTCGATAATGTAACATATATATGTGAAATATATTACTAAAGAATGAATCTTGAAAACTTAAATCCTCAACACATTAATGATCAAGTCTCAGAACAAACTTGTACTGTGAAAGAATTGGGTCAGTCACTTATTTGAGGGACACCAATAACGTGCTTGAGTCTGAAGCGAGGAAACGTGATCAACGGTCATAAGTTTTTAAATTGTATCTCTGAAGTGAAGTACTATTGTCAGATACTTAAAGCTTTTTGTTTGAAATTGTAATTGGATATATGTAGAGACGGAACGTGCTTAAGATATCGAATAGGTTAGTTAGTGAACTTTTAGTCGGATTTGTAAAGTTAAGTAGCCGGAGGCCGAAGGGTCGAGACGTTGCCCCATTGTTAAGCCTATGTTGTCTGCCCATCTATCGATTTGCCTTTTAATTTGAAGCCGTAATGGGTAGTCAATAGAAATTTTAATGTAATATGCGTTATTTCGGAAACCTTTAAAAATAATAAAAAAAAATCTATATACTTGTTTATTAAATACATGATAAAATATGATCTGAATTTATAAAATAAAGATCAATATAGTTATAATATGAATAGTTAAAATAATTTATTGTAAGAATATAATCTATACTTAATATTATAAAGCTGAAGAGTTTGTTTGTTTGTTTGTTTGTTTGTTTGTTTGGTTGAACACGCTAATCTCAGGAACTACTGATCCAATTTGAAAAATTATTTTTATATTAGATAGCCCGTTAACTGAGGAAGGCTATAGGCTATATATTACCCCGGGAAAATGTACGGTTCCCGTGGGATAGATTTGTCTAGAGACGAACCCGAAGCGAAGCGAGGGTGAGTCGCTAGTGCAGGATAAAATTAGATTAGTACCTATTTTCTGAAGGAAAAATTCTTGACTTATTCAACAATATACAAGCTCCATTATTTTGTTGTAGACTCTTTCAAGATTATTATTTTAAATGTATACTTCTATACACATTCAAAATAATAATCTCGAACATGTATACAGCAATATGTGTGTGTATGCATAGAGAAGTATTACTAAATAGTGTAGAACTATAACATTTTGCCAAACAAATCTTATCGAACAATCTTATATAACCATAAAGAAAAATCTCCTATAAACTAAACATCATCTTTATATTGGGATTCCCTTTAAATAAGATATGAAAAGGATATAACCACGATAACTTTTTTGGCATGGCTGAACCCATGAGTCACGCTGTTGGAAGAACTTATTACGCGGCTTTAATCGAAAAAGCTAGTTTGAGTCATTTATAATTTTTTAGAGACAGCCTTCAGATAAGGAACATTAAATATGTTTAAAAATTATACTGATTCATACAATTTATTGCTTTATTAAAATCAAATGGCCATCGTTATTTCTTTTAATATCTGTAGTCTACGTCATTTTTATATATTTTTTAAATATTTTATCGATTATATCAATACTTTTATTATGCAATAATTTTCTTGCGACTACGGCGCTTTCATTGCGCCTTTGCTACAACCGAAATAGATTCGATGAATATCAATTATAACTATTTGTCCAGTGGTCGAAATTTGACCATAATCATTAACATATCTATATAAAAATTTTTCATAACACTTAAAGCTCGTCAATTTGAGCTACTAATAAAAAAACCGGTTGACAAACGGCGGAGAAAAAGATATTAAACTGTTTTTTTTGTCTTTGTCTATTTATAGGTATAGATGTAAATTAGCTGTCATCCTCAGTTTCACTCGCGTGCTACAGCGCCATCATCAAAGTTTTCTGATTACCTTTAAAAGTCCTGTTAAAATTATTTAAGTTACTTTTATTTTATCCTCTTTCTCACCGGAACAAGACCATATAGAGTGATACAATAGACACTTCAATTTAATATTAGGTATCTATAAGTTACAAGTACAGATAATAGTAATATTTTTTTTAATATTAAGACTTTGCCAAATCATGTTGAAACAATGTAATATTATCATCTATACTAATATTATAATATTATAAAGCTGAAGAGTTTGTTTGATTGTTTGTTTGTTTGTTTGGTTGAACGCGCTAATCTCAGGAACTACTGGTTGGAATTGAAAAATTCTTTTTGTGTTGGATAGTCCATTTATCGAGGAAGGCTTTAGGCTATATAACATCAAGCTTCGACCAATAGGAGCGGAGCATAAATGAAAAATGTTACAAAAACGGGAAAAAATGATTCCTTTTCAGAGCTTTCGTTGCGTACGCTACGTAAACGGTTAAAGTTACGCAAAAATAGTGTATGACGGAAATGTTCCCCTTTAAAAGTTCTAAAAAAAAGTCCGCGACAGCATATGTCTATCTTTTAAGGTTGACTCAATATAACATTTTTTATGGTAATCAAATTTGTTCTAAAATAATGCATTACTTCCGAAGGTGTTTTTATAAACATGATATTAATCCTTATCCAAATAAATGCCTTATTCATAACAAGTATTTAATTTTGAACAAAATTGCCCTTGACGTCATTTGATTTCAATGAATATCTTAGGAGATATCATAGATTTAAAATATACATATTTAACTTTACGCGGATTATGGGTGAGCGCGCTCTCAGCCCGATGCAAGGCGAAGGCGAGGCGATCGTGAGGGGGGAGGGCGCTGGCCGCCGCCCGGTAGCTCTGCGAGCAAAGTCACTATTCCACGCGGACGAAGTCGCGGGCAAAAGCTAGTCTTAAATAAATACTAGCGACTTATCCTTGTTTCGCTTCGAGTTCGTCCCTAGGCAAAAAAAATCTATCCCACGGGAACCGTACATTTTTCCGGGATGATATATAGCCTATAGCCTTCGTCAGTTAACGGGCTATCGAATTCAAAAATAAGTTTTCAAATCGGATTAGTAGATCCTGAGATTAGCGCGTTCAAGCAAACAAACAAACTCTTCAGCTTTATAATATTAGTATAGAAAAAAGCAGCGCCTTAAGCCCTCAGGTGATATATGTATCAAACACCCTTGTAAGCTGAATTAGTCAAAATAACAAAGGAAAATCGTCTTAAATAATGATTTATGCTGATAGAAAAGATATAAACAAAAACTCGTGACTTAATCGTATTTGATTTTAGTGTCGCTTTGAAAAGCATTTAGGCAGGCTATTAAATACGTATTTGATGCAAAGATTTTGGACGAAAAACACTAAAAACTAAGGAAATACAATTAACAAGCCTCTTTAATTTTACTCGTAATGGGCATTACCTTTTTTATTTTTTGTTTCGTGTTATCCATATTTTTAGGCTAAGATGACTATTGATGTAGGTTACTTTGTTTATTTTACAACATCAAGATAGACTCATAATATTCATATTACAATTAATACATAAATCTAATAATTTTAAGCTTACTGGTTTAAAAACGTGACCTTTAAATACTTGTATCGATGAAATAGCGGAAGAATTTCAATATCTGGCGTCCTTTCCCGGGATTGACGCAAAAAGTACAAAATAAGATATTTTGTGCCGACGACGGAAGCCTTGTCACGTACGATGAGGACGTATTATATAACATTCGCTCACAAAGGTTGCGTAAGTACTTCAACTTTTCGGTCCTGTATTTTTGTAAGAAAATTAGCTATGACGCAGAATCTAGAGTTTCGTTATTAAGCCTTTTCTCTAACCTCGGCTTTGTGGAATTTTGTCTATAATTATTAATATCATGTAATCTTAAAATCATTCTACTTTTTTACTTAACTTACTGTAAAAAAAGTGTTTTATTTGTTTGTTAGAAAGACTAACAAACAAATAAAACGCCTTAACATTTACTCGTAAACACTAACAGCGCGTACATATAATATAACCTATGACATTTAAAAGACCTGTTTATATATTTATTTAGTTATTTATTATTAATAGATATTTATTAATACTTTGTGTTGACTCGACAGAACTATAAAATTAGAAAAAAACGTGCTAAGTATGTAGAGTTGGGACTTAACTGAAGCGAGATAAGTCTAATAATCCGTCTAATAAGTTTAATATCGCAGGCTACTTGTAAAATTAGTACTTTTAGTATTCTTAATAGAATATTCTGGTCACTGCTTCGTGATTTTTTCTTGTTTTTGCATGATGGACGTACCTACAAAGCGTTTAAATACATAAATGTCAAAGTAGTTTTACGTGTTTGTTTGTATATATAGTGCGTGTGTGTAAATATATCCATCTCTCTATATCGCTATCACTATATATTATAAAATAAAGTCCCCCGCCGCGTCTATCTATCTCTCTGAACGCGATAAACTGAAAAACTACCGAACGGTTTCATACGGTTTGCACTAATAGATGGAGTGATTCATGAGGAAGGTTTAAGTGTATAATTCATTAAGGTTTTGTGTAAATTGGCTGAAATATGACGATGATTGTTGAAGATGTCAGAAAAAAACACGCCGACTCTCAGCTTTACTAGTGTGCGCCGAGTAAACTAATAAATTTACATGAAAACAATGTATTACAGAATTATTCCTCTTAAAAAGATCTTCCTATTAAACTGTATTAACGCTATACGTACGTATAGTATAATATATTATTCACACCAGTGCTATACGTCGATAAAAGTCTATATGGTCATGAAGGATAAAGCTATCTTTTTCAGAATTTCACTCAATTTCGTTTACCAATTGAAGAAATAACACAATCCAACTTTTGCATTTGTATTATTAGAGTAATGATAATATTACAAGAATAAAACCTTATTAATAAGGCACTATTCTCCAAAAGCTGCAGATTCGTTCTAGCTTTAAGCTTATTTTACCACGCTAATGTTTGTCACATCTATATCAAGTCAAACCATTATCTACCAGAATAAGGAGTCTTGTTTACTGGAGTCACTATGTCTACACAAGTAAACACAAGGAAAAAAGTAAGTGACAATAACGTATAACATATTACTAAATGTACATGATTGAAGGACTATCATTTTCATATAGAACAGCGTTGTACATCTCCGTTCATCTTGAATTCGAAGCGCCATCGTAAACTCGATATGCATTCACAACAATTCAAATGCAAAGGTATTGTGAAGAATTTCGTTTGTGAATATTACTCCGTGTAGAATAGATCATGTTTGTGACATAAAATCGAAAGCTTTTGATATAAGGGGCTATTGTATAGAATGAGATATATTTGATGTTTTTTAGGAAAGGCACTCCTGACATTATCTTAAAATATTGAAGTTCATGAAGTCGATTTTTGCTGGCTGTAGATATTTTTGAATAGCACAATATGTATTGTATCATCAGTTATTTATTACCTATCATGTCATTGCATATGTATTATGGTAGAACATGATGTCTCTCTTTATGGATGTCTGTTTCTGAGAGCTTTCATAGTTTTAAAACTACAGGTTCAATTTAAAAAAAATATTTATATGTTATCAAGCTAGATTTTGATATAAGTTTCATTATCATAGGTAATAATCTAAGGTGTTATGTACATACTTGTACTAGTAACAATTTGAGTTTATCGAAAAGGAGTCGTACGTGAGGTTTTTAAGAAACGTGGGGTCCAGCTAAACCACTAGGCTATTAAAGAATGCTACGTTAGCTCTTAGAAACACTGTAAAATGTTTTTTTTAATAATTCTATAGAATAAAAACATTATATTTTAATATGACTAATAAACAAATCATTTAATTATACAGTCTTGCCAAATCGAGAGCACAATTATGTATAATTAATAGTTTTGTTCTATTTAGATTTTCACTCATACGTAATTAATCTCGAAATAAAATATTGCTACATTTTGTATTATATTGTACCAAAAATCGCAACAATTATGCAATTTGTTGCGATCTGCCGTTTCAACACGTTTCCCGCTATTGTTTCTAGCGGTAAATGTGCGGCATAGTTCACATTGCTTACTCATTTCTAATTTGTATACATGGATTGTAATACATTTTCGGATAATTTTGACATGAAAATTTGTTATATAAATGCTGTTTTATAAGCTGTACTAAACTTTAATAATATTAAATCATTTAATTATTATGAATAATTTTAATTATACGTGAAAATTAAGTTTCTTTTTATATTTTTGACAAATAATATTATGTTCTCGAATATTTTTTTTTATAAATAATGAACTAAGCATTTTTAATTTTTTGTTCTACATATACTCTATATTTTAAATTTTGTACAATATATATATTTACGTATACAAAATTTATATACTTAAAATTCAACTTTTCTTTGCTCAAATAATTACTATTAAAAAAATAAAAAAAAAATAAAGTAAGCGGATGCTGCATTAATCCGCACTATGGTTCTGCTACATTCCTGAGCGGTCGAGCTGTCGCATTCCTGTCGTACCGTCCCGCCTTATAGCCGCCATTTTATAAAAACTTCACGCATACCGTGAAATTACATTGTGCTCTAATTTTTAATACTATTACTATAATTGACTTTTGATTTTATCGAATTAGACTTTATTAAATAAAGTTTTTTTTCCTATTTAATTATATTATAACCTCTAACAATTCAAAAATAAATTAAAAGACTACATATAACCAAATCCTATGATATACTTGGAGGATTTAGCAAGGATAAATACGTAATTATTTTTCTAATTCTACGATCAATCTTACTTCATCTTAAGAGTTAATTAATCTAATGTATCGCTGTTGTTTTTCTTTGATTCGCCTTTCAGATAAAAATAGCTTTACGTTTCCTCCTTTAATTGAGGGACAAGATAAATGAAAATTCCTTTTGCTATTGGAATTCGCTTTGTGATATTTACTATAATTCCACGATCTGAATTTATTATAACTAGTGGCCGAAATTCAACCATAATCATCATTGAAAATTTGAGGTTTTCCTCATGAAAGAACAGAATTTATTTACCCATTTATATAAAAAACTGACTGATAACTGGAATATCATGTAAAAATGTAATGTATTACGTTATATTAAAACTAATATAATTATTTACAATAGTATCTTTTCTTTTAAATATCATATGAGACATATTATCTTTTTTGAAATATAAAGTTTGTTTTTAAAGGCCAAGGCGTGTTTTTATTATATATAGATTCAGCGATAGAGGCCCAAAGTAGTAGACCATTTCCATTTCCCTATCCACTTCCACTCGCAGCCTTGCACGCACATACATAGTTGCCATTTACTTCGTAACCAATGACCGTGAATACTAAAAATCATTTTTCTTTGTGTATAAATATTATATCACACTCAAGAAAAACAAGACAGATTTAATTTTATACATTTATAGACTTTCACAGCTAGGTATTAAGATTCTAAATCCTTTATTTTCCAGGGATAGTGTAGCATTCTATTAGAGACTATACATCTTGAAAAGGTTCAATACACACAGACAAACAACTACTACTTATCTGTTTATAACCGAGAATATATCGCTTCATTAGACAATTTTCCACCGACATTCGAACACATCAAAGAAAACCGTCATAATCATAGCCTTAAATTAAAACCATAATGGGCATGATTATAAAGATATGAAAAAATATTTTGGGAGAAAGTAAACACAGTGGGACAGGTTAGAAAGCATTTATTAGCATCTATTGATATTTGCATTAGAAATCTGCTAAACACAACTGTTACTTTCTCACAAACAATGCGTTGTGGAGATTTTTCTTTCCATTATTTTAAAAAATGTAGAGATTATTCTTTAAATGTTAAATGACTTAGTTTTATCTAAAAATTAATCAAGAATATATGTACATTCAAGTTTTTTTTCAAAATAAAGGTTTGGATATTAAAATACTTATTACTTTATTTATTTTTTAGAATATTATTACGTATATAAAAAAAGTTCGATTTAGAAGCCTACCTAGTTAATTTGTCTGTATGTCCATTTTTTAGTTTTTATATATTTATATTTACATAAGACTATCTATTAAGCCGTAATAATTTTGCGATGATAGAAATGTTAACAATATGTGTAATTATGGTGATGCACGAAACAAAAATAAAAAATTATGTTATAAAAAGCAGTCATGAGGGCAGCCGACAGAAGTGAAAACTTAAAACTATAAACAAACAGTTGTTATTTTTAGATATTCAAATTAATTGTTTGATCTTAAATTAAAATTTATAAATCAAAATTGATCACATTTATCTGGTTTTGACATCCATCGGCACTCTGAGTGTTAGCGTTAATACAACACGTGCCCATGTCGATGACGACTTACATGAATTTATCCCCATCAAACCTGCCTATAGAAGTTTTCACTTCAAAAAACTAATTTGAGGTAAGATATTAAGACAAAACAAAAACGTTCAGTAACATAATATTATATACGTATTTGAATAAATTAATTTTCTGAAATGAATATTCCAAAGGCATAAATCACTCTAATGGGTTTTCCGGTGCGCTAAAAAGGTCAACTGTAAATATTAAACTATCCCCCAAGAGGTTCACCTCGGGCGATTTCAAGTCGGTCCAGCGTTGCGTAGCCTATAAAATCATTTAACATTTTGTTTACGCTGTTTTAAACATCTATTTCTAACATTCAATGAAAAAACGGAAAAAATTGGATTAGTACGAGTATTTAATATATTTTTAAGGTTACAGCCGTTTGAAGTTAATTCAGATTGACGTAAACGTAGCAATAATATTTCGACCGCACCCTATAAAGTTATAAAATTCTCTACTATTCAATACTTCAACTAAACAAAAAAATACACAAAACAATAAACACTTGTTAGAATATTTTTGATGTGAAACCGACAAGAGAAGGCGAAGTTGCGAGGTTGAATTTACGCAAATTCTATTTCGACACTACCCCAGATCATGTTTAGGGTGTGTCAAGAACAAAATAAAAAGAACAGACACCCTTCAAGGGAAAAACGCTTACGGACTGACTGTATGAGAATACGCTGACATCTTTGTTTCACTGGCTAGCGATTCTGTGGTTTAGAAATGTAAATATATGTTGGAATATCTAAACTTTACCTAAACTGTTTATATTCGGTTTGTAAAATAATTATTTGATTAATAAACGTAAATGGCCTCAAAAAGAACGCAAACCGACAATAAAATAATGAATATTATATTATAGAATAAATACTCGCATTTATTTACATTGTACTAAGTACATCTATATATATATATATATATATATATATATATATATATATATATATATATATATATATATATAATAAAACTGTAGTTGTGGAATGTCTGTACATAGAAAAGAAATGGTAAAAACCGAGTCAGGGGTATGTAAGAAGAGAAATAAAATAAATCCAGTTTTTTTTTCATTTTTTTGTTCCCCTGTCTGTTTGTCTGTTTGAACGGGCTAATCTCCGAAAATATTGGACCGATTTAAATAAAATTTTGCATGGTAGTACCTCATGTCTTCGGTCATCATTTTAGATACTTTTTATCACGGAAAAATAAAGAGTTCCGGTGGGATAGTTAAAAAACTAAAGTAACTTATACAGCTTATTACACAACAATTTAGACACCTAATTTAGTAAAATTTGTCATGCTGATACCTCATATTGCCAGTCAAACAATGTGTATTATAAAATTTATAAATCTCATAAAAGTGACGGGTTCCCGCGGGAAAGTAAAACATTACAAAAACAGTGTCTAGCATAGTATCTTTCATACTAAATCAATGGTGTGTGACGGACATTATTTTGAACTAAGGCAAAGGCTACTTTTAATCTCAAAAAAATGTACGGTTTCCGTGGGATAGGTTTGTTTTTGTTTTCCTAAAGACGGTCACGAGCGAAGCGAGGTTGAGCCGCTAGTCTAAAATAAATTACTTTCAAAATCAAATACCCTATTTAAATTGACGCTTAAGTACAAAGTCTTATTGAGGAGATCACTCCTCAACGACTTTACATAATGAAATGCGAAAGAATCTACTAGGGAATTAAAAAGTCCACTGCAGTGTTTTCCTAAATAAATGAGCTTTGCCTTCAAGTGGCGTTTATTGCCTTATCTTAAGAATGATAGCATTATAGGCGGGACAAAAAACTGTTACCATGTCTTTGAACCTTGGCAAGCAGCCTTGAAACCAAGCCAATTTTGCTGCATCGTAGGCAAAAGTTGAATGTGTTTTGGGAACTTCGGATCGAATAAAGCCATTATGCCTGAAATGAGACTGTTTAAGATTATAATCATTACATTTTATTGATTTTAACCGCGTTTCCTTTTAAGATATATTATTTTATGGTTAGATTATATCGAGAACAAAGCTTTTACGCTAGGGATTTCCATGACCTTACAGCTTTTGTGTTTGGAATATTATGGATATATTTTTCACATATAGGGTTTTAGTAATTAAAAAAAATGTAAAGTTAAAAAAATATGAATAAATCATGATTTAATATTCACGTGCCTCATTTCACAATGACAGCGTATTCAATTGGCATGGATGCCTTACAACCTAGGAGACTTGGAAAGTTCCTACAACCTTATAAGATCGTTGAGAAACGGGTGACGGAACAAGGCTACAATCAGTGACCTTATATATGAATAACAAATAATTAATCATATTCAATGCACACACTAGTCCTTCGGTCCTATTCACTCACTGAAAGTGGCTCACGTAACAAAGAACGGTAACCTAATACGTGACCAGAAAGATGATGTATTATACTCTTTATTATTCCACTAGTCACTGCCCGTGGCTCTGTCTGCATGTTATTCTATTTGCTTTATAGCCAAGAAACATATAGACTTAGCCAAGATGTCATGTTCTATACGTTTGAAGAACGGACATTTTAAAAATTGTATTGAAAGTCATTTTTAAAATGTCTGTTCTTAAAACTGAAAAAAACTTAAAACTAAGCATATTTCAAATACTTGCAAAGGGAAGTATTTGAGATTTAATTGAATTTATTTTAAGTAGCCTATACAATGAATGATTAAAATATTAATTAATGTACAAACTGATTTTGTTCAAATTTTATGTAATAGATTTTTAGACCCATTTACCGATTAATTATTTCCGACGGTTCCCAATTCGTGACTGGTTTATCGTCCAACATGAAATCCGAAGTAAAATTTTATTCGAAAGTGCGTAATTCATCATGATCATCCATCCGACTTGTTTTAGTTGAAGTAGCATGTTTTAGCTTAGTGTAACACGCAATCCATCAAGTGACTGGATATCACGCCTTACTAGATATGAGATTTTCTGATGTGATTCAACTTTCATCAAATATGAATATATTATTAAACTAGCAGTCCAATT
Organism: Fabriciana adippe; assembly: GCA_905404265.1. Classification (NCBI taxonomy): domain Eukaryota; kingdom Metazoa; phylum Arthropoda; class Insecta; order Lepidoptera; family Nymphalidae; genus Fabriciana; species Fabriciana adippe. Next base: position 7,791,530 of record FR989984.1, on the reverse strand, counting down.
CAAGACTTTTAAAGGTTAGCCACTTTTAATTATCAAATTTTTGTTGTTGTTTTTTTTTTTAAATAATAATTTTTTAGTTAGAAGTTATACGTTTTTATATAAATCTTTTTCAGTAAATGTTATCTTTTAAGGATTGATTTTTAATAACAATAGCTGATACTATTTCTGCTTTCAAAGCTCCACGTCACAAATTATATCAAAATCGTTTCAACACTGAAAAATACATACATATATATATATATATATATATATATATATATATATATATATATATATATATATATATATATACACATATGTCTGTACAAGAAAATCTAAATTTAAATGTTATAGTTATGAGTTGATATTTATTTTTTTAAATCAACGTATTCCCTTCAGTTATATTCATTAAAAAAAAACAAATTAATCTATTTACAATTATCAAAGATAATATTGCATACCAAAACACCCACAAAAATAAAATACATCAGAATAGTGTACACTCAACACCTCATTTTTTGAAATCAGTCAAAAATAACACGCCAACAACAAAATAACATACAATTTATCTCAAAACTTATATATATCAAGAAAATATATCAATTTTACCCGTCTTTAAATATCTGCTCCTGCGGTTTTCTCTACCACAATACTCAATACTTAGGGCCAATGTAGTGCACGTACCAAGTCTTTGACCTCAGCTGCAAGCGTCCTTTAAACCTCTAGACATTCTAGAATATTTTATTTACTATCCTCTAAATAGTATTTTCTATTCTATTATAGTAGCAAAATATTTTGGCCTCATATTTATACGATAAATTAACGGGTTGAAAAGTGCTGCAAATTAAAGGTATTTCTTATCCTTCTACAAAAATGTTCTAAAATATAAGGAAACTATCTTGTGTCTGCGACTTTGTCTACGGAGTTTATCTATACATATAATAAAAGAGTAACTGATCGCTGTCTGTACACGGAAGATATTTGAGAAACACGATTATTGAGGGTCTTTATTAATACATTAGAACTCAATACAAACTTACAATAGAACAATGATTTTTAGAATTTTTGTCTGTTTGTCTCTGTGTTTGTGCATGCTTATATCAGAAACCTCTAAACCGATTTGGGTGCGGTTTTCACTTATTCATTGTGGTAAGCTTCACTTAACATTTAGTATTTGTTTTATTTCAATAGGTTCATAAATAAAAAAGTTATGTTGACCTAATGAATCCTAGATCCTAAACCTAGGGACGAACCCGGGCGAAGCGAGGTTGAGTCGCTAGTTTATAATATATTTACTCTGCTAAGTATCGTAGCTAATATCGTAAATCCTAAGCGAACATCGATATAAAGTAACTCATCTATTAATTGAGTTTATAAGCTAATATAAATAAATATCTTTATTCCAAACTACTTAAATTCGTCGAACCGGTAATGGTTCGTTGTAAAGAAATAATAACACTCACAAAAAATTTTTGCGTGTCTCCCGTGACCAGATTTGACCGTGTGACCCGTGACTGTAAATCGGAAAGGACGCGAACAAAAATATAAAACAAAACCGCCACAAAATCCGAAAATATACTTTAATTTAAAATATTTAAACATTTTTGCATTAACATAATATTTGTGTTATAAACGTCAATCCTATTTCTTTTACTTTTAAGTATGGTGGCAATTTTCCCGGTAAAATAGGTGACTTGAGATATCAGATGTTGGCATGAATTCGAAATTTCACGTGCATTAATATTGACTTCACGTTCTCGGCAGGTTGTTAATGTTCCGTGAGGCTTGCGTAAGAATCGAAAAGCGCGTGGAGACGGATACTGAGATGACCTCGAGAGGGACCTCTGACTCATCTTATACTCATCTTAACAATAGAATTGGGTGTCGTGTTTACAAAGTCAAAATATATTACTAGTTAGATAATGTAGGTATTAAGAATTATTTTGTTCTCTTTTTCGAAATTGTGTTATTTTATCCGAAAAGAACAAATCTATCTAATTTATTCAATAATTTTTTTCACAAAAAGAACATTATATAACGAGCACTGAGAAAGGAATTCTGAAAATTAAGGGGATGAAAGTTATTTGGGGAAATACACTCTTATAAAACTTTTTTTATTTTTACATTATTATCATGTTTATGTTTAGGGAGCATAACATTTTACCCACACGAGACGTCTTTCTCAACAATATTTTATAATTCTTAGCGACGCGCGCTGTCGCAAAGAATTCCACAGTGACTACAAAATGCAAATTGTTTCAAGCAAGCCGGATCTATCTTGCGACTGTGTTGTTTATTTGATATTACTAACAAAAATTGTAAAATTATTATTATAGGATTATTATATTATTATAGGATTACGCGATTCTTAATTTGATTAATTAAAAAATAGAAAAATAGGAAAATATTATTGTTATTATTTATTACATCTCTATATATTAATACGTGAAGCAAAAACTTTCTACCCATTTTTACGAAAATTGCGCGGACGGAGGAGTATGAAATTTCCCACACTTATAGTTTATATAGAGGAGTGCAGAATGCTAAATTTTTTTAAATTATGCATAAAAAATACATTAAATCAATAAAAAAAACATTACACACACTACCATGTATTTGACACACACACGCATATACTCTTTTGTTTATTGTTAAAGTCTGTGGTCAAATTGAGAATAGAGTAATATTGTACAAGTGATATACGCAAGACGATAATTAATATATAACTTAATGAATTATGGTTGATTTTCAACCACGCGGCGGTCACTATTAAATATAATTACATAATTTAAAGGAGTAGCATAACGTTTCTGAAATCAAATCTAATACATTTCATCTGTCTATAACTGTGAAAAATAAATGGATTCTATTTTCACTCAGGACATTTTAATATTGAGTATGCGGTTTTTTTATCAGGGATATTTTAGGAAAAATGTTATGCCGTATATATATAAAGCCATCTAACATGAAGTTCATCAAAATAAAGCGAGAAATTTCATTAAATTATGCAAAAAAAAATACAAGACAGCTAATAAAATAATATCATTGTTGAAATATACAGATTTTTTCATAAGAGCTATGTTATCTAATATCTACATTTCCATAAGGGGTTCATCTATTCATATATATTTGTTTGTGTGTATGATTGTGTGTGTATGTTAGTTTTAAGCGTTATTTTGAAGTTGCTGTAGTTTTTGAATTAAAAGGATATACATTGTACACGCATGACGTGGTGTTTCCTAATGTCAATCTACTGGTTTTGGTTTTTTTTATTTACATGATCATTACGCCAGTTTTTTTATTCAATTACACAATAATTACGTCTAAATAATAAAAGAAACAGATTTTTAAATAATATTAATTTAATGAGAAACAAGTGATTAAAGCACTAATTATAATTCTATCAAAACTAGTTTAACTGCACGTCGTTGCAAAATATATACAATGTTCTAACAAAAAATCGTGACATAAATTTTGTAGATATTGTTATTTAATTTCTAATTTATTCAATTATATGAATAAGAATGAGCATGTTATGAAAAATATAAGTTTTCGAGGAATATTCTAGACTAAAAGATGAGCTTTGAGCTTGTGTATGCGATTTTCGTTTAATTTATTACATCCTCAATAAAAGTTTTTTTTTTTTATAATTCTTACTGTATTTAAATCCTTTTTTAAGGTAAAAAGTATTAAGTAAACCTACACAATTTCTTCGCCAGAATTTTTTCGTGTCACGTCGAAAATGATTTACCGTAAATTTAGCCTTTGTGTCTATTTTTCTTATTTGATCTCAGACGAATTTCCTATCAAAAAAGAAAGCTTCCCTTAAGTAATTAAGTTCGTTAAGGGTTTGAAGCGTCGTATTCGCAATTGCCCTTTGCTTTTATGTCCAGGGCCTATACTTTTAGCGCCTCTCAAGTATCTTATTACAGGCAGAAAATAAAGGCAGCTTTATTTCAATACTTATATCGGTATATTTCTTATACATTATATACATATATATATCCTTATAATTTGTACTATTAAGATAATATAATAATTATTACAAAGTAAGTTCATAACGTGTTAAAAGTGATATTTTTGAATAATTTTATTGCATGAAAAAATTATTTGAAAGCTAAAGTTTTACTAAAATAAAACCTAAAACTTATAAAAGCACATAAGTTATGTATAAAACAACTTTAAATAAAAATAAGCATCATGTTATTTTAGAAAATAGTATTGAACTTACCAATAGGGCCAATGACAATCCAAATCGGGCGATATAACACACAAGCACAGACAGTCCACTAAGAAACAGGGTTAGGAAATTATATAAAATAAAATCACCAGGGTCAAACAAGTAACACTAAGACAATATGAGGACGGCACTTGAAAGCAAGTTTAAGGATTCGCGTGGCTTTACAGGATCTAATGCAACGAGCTACCAACGTTTCATAATCTTTATTCGCTGTGGTAATATTTACGTAATTTTTTCAGGCTGTCAGATGTTCGGGACGATGTAGTGTGACGGCGACCGAGTATACCACTCTTGGTGAATGGACGCTCCGCACTGCTGCCCGTAACGGCAAAAGGTCGTTCGTTACCCACATTCTCTTTCCGCGCAAGCCTCTCCAAGTTGAAAAGGGACAACCGACCGATCAACGCACTTTTCCATATGAAAAACAGAGACAGATGTAGTATCGCTTCGTAGAAAATCCGAATTCGAGTCTTGATAGTTTCAAGTTAAGACCACGCTTTGCCTTTGTGAATTATCCTAAAGATATTTGTAATTGCACAAATATGTGAATAAACGGGTATGTTGTAAAGATATTGTCTCTAAGAATAGAGAAAAAGTGACAATGATCGTTGAGCTCTCACGAAGCTTTTTCTCTTAAATAAAGTAAACAAAGCCCTCGTTAGGTGTTTTACTTGATACATGATATTTAAGTGGTTTTTATGCTTACCGCTTACCTCTCCTTCTTTACCTCCTTCGTTACCTCTGCACTCGAAATAAAATTGCAAACTATAGGACGGGAATACATTTAAAATACAGTGAAAAAACTCCTGTAATTTAAATGTTTATGGGAAATTCGACGTACACTAAGAGTTTAATGACCTACCTAACTCGTATATATATATATATATATATATATATATATATATTTGTTTATATATATATATATATATATATATATATATATATATATATATATATATAAACAAAAATGTGATCATGTACAAAATGATGTGATAGTATTGGTAAGTGTATCACAGAACACGACTGATTTGGCAACATTTTTACACAAATGTTCATAATAGTTTAAATAATATTTTAGTCGTAAATAAGTTAATAATATAAGTTAATAACACCTCGTCTTATCGCCTCTACTGGTGACAGGAGAGCTGGCGCATTTTTCGCCCAAAGAATCGGCATTGTCGTTCAACGGGGAAATACGGCTAGCATTCTTGCCACTATTCTACGCGGACATAACTTGTACAGTAATAACTAAGTGTACATTTGTTTTGTATATAAAATTGAGTATATTTGTACTTTTCTTTATTGTAAATAAAGTATTTTAGTTGGGAAAGTCTAGAAAAAACAAAGGGTATTTTTTTTTTATAAAAATCTCCGTATGTACTCAAATATCACAACAATAATTAGACAGGACAGGATAACATCTGTCGGGTCGGTTGGTCAAACTTATAAAACATTATCAGAACGAAATTTAATGAGAGTATGTTTGTTTAACACAAATAGAACTTTTTATCATTAAACTTACGCGCTCGGATCCGTAGACAAAAACTAGTAATTACATTATATAACAATACTAATTACAATCGAAAAGTTGTATTTAACATTAATTGGCGATATAATTAACAATAATCTATAATACTACAATAGAACTCAATTCAAACATTATATTTAATGAGCCATTTATGTACAGTATTATATTTTTCGTTTTATATACGTTTTAAAATGATTCAGATGGTTCAAAGTCCTTATCAAAATAAAAATTAATACACGTTTTACGTCACGTCACCATATTCTTTAATTAATTTTTAAATTATATTTATATGTTATTGTATTTATTTTCAAAAATAGCGTAATAAATATTAATTTATTCAAAAAATATATTTGGTAATATTTTTTCCATATTTGCTTGTAGTATAATAATAATAATTTTATCACGTGTACGCAGGTACTCTCTATCCTATTATTCTCAAAGTCCATACGGGCGTAGCAGCCGCTGAAAGATCGAGGTGTAGATTCGACACTACGCATTTTTATATAGAAACTGAGTGATTCCCGAAACAAAAAATAAATATATCTGTAAAAAGAACGTACTATATTAGAAGTATCATTTGCCAATAGGCAAACTTTGAAAGCTCTAATTTTAGACTTTCATGTACGAAGTGAGATAAACATATTTTAATTTTAAATATTAAACAAGTTTTAGTTTGCGGCTTAGTCCGTGATCTGATATAAATTTGGACGAACTTTCAAGGCTATACACGCACAGAATACGACTCTTATTAAATTTTTTCTACCTTAAATTTTCTTATTTTACATTTATTAAAATATTATACCTACGAGTACCATCTTTTTAATATAAGGGCCATAATAATGTGATATTACCCTATTTAGTCTGTCATATTATCGGACAAAGAATTGCTAGAATTTGGGCAAAGAACCTAAATATTATAAATGCTTTGGGAAAAATAAGAAATAAAAGTTTTCCCTTGATTTTGGTCCAATAATATATCTTCAAGTAATTGAAGAAGCAAAATTTTGCGTCATAAATTTACTCCAGTATACAATGAGTTTACTAATACCAACGACTACTCAATTAGTGGGATGCGGAGACGTAGCCTGCTTTAATTATCCAGTTTGTATCGACTCTTACGTAAAATGTCAATCTTATTATTTTGTGCCGCCTCATTAGTGTTTTCTAAAGTGCTTCGTAGACTGGTTGGAAATTCTAATGAAGGGTACGTTATTGTAGAAGCCTTGAAAAAGGGTGTATTAAGAACAGATCCAAGTTTATTTATTTGGAGAAACTAAGCTTAGTTATAAAAAGACTTTGCTGAATTAATTACTTTTTAATTGTAGGTACATTTAGGGAGTGTCTATTCATCCGATAAAATGCGATGATTAAAAAATATAATATTATTCGTCCGACTATTGCCGGTGAGTGTTCCTATAAAAACAATTCTAATGTATCATGTTATAATATAGTAGATTTTACATGTATCGATTGTTAAAATACTAAGTTGATAACCCTTTAAGGAGTTTATAACATGGATTTTTATAAATTGTTTTAACAAAAACCCTTTTAATAAGGTTACCCAGCTAAGAGGCTTAATTAAATCATTTTCTTATAAGGTTAAACCTTTTTATATTGGTTAATCCCAACATTGGTTGGTTATAGGTTAACCCAACAACTAATGGGTATACCGTACCTATACCCTATATATAATATTTTACCAAATTATTTATTAGTAATACAATATTAGACTTTAAAATTATTGATATAAATTATACGGACATGTATAGTTTTGGACAAGTATGTAGGTACGAGTTACTCCTGCTTTTAATTCTGCTACAAGTAAATTAGTACACAAATATAGATTTTATTTTTAAATCTTTATCTACATTTCTTCATCAGTCCTTAAAAAGAATCATCGGGTTAACCTCATAGTTTGACTTATAAATGTTGTGGAAATCGTTCGACAGGGTTAATTCTATAATAGGGTGATAGTACAAACGATTACAATTGCTAGAAGATAGGGAGAAGATTTAATGGGTAACAAGGTTTCTCCTATTTTTTTTTATTTGTCGGAAGCCTAACTAGAGTTAACTCTAGACCCGGGCTTGTATGACGTAGAAATATTCTCTAAAAAAAGTTCATTTTTAGCTCCATTCGTTAGAGCGCTTTTCTTTTTTTACGCATAAAAATCCAAAAAAAATTTAAAACTCTTTTAGGTCGGTGGGGTAATTTTTTTTTTGCCCATAAAAACTCCCGCACCTAAAAATGAATTATTTTATTTGAATATAAAGAAAGTGGCAGATATTCATGATCAACCATTAATAGACGACAAACCAATATTGTCATACGAATAATTATTATATGTTATCAAGTGGCAACTGCCGTTTATTAGGAAAAAAGAGAAAAAAGTATAAAATTTATACTTGAATACTTTATTATATACCTATACTAGCGACTTACTCTCGCTTCGCTCGGGTGCGTACCTGTCTACGTTTTATTTTTTGGGCGGAACCCTAACTCTTTTGCTAAAATAAAAGTAGCCTAAGTTACTTCTTATAACATCAACTATCTGCCAGTGAAAGTCCCGTCAAAATCAATCCAGCCGTTTCGGAGATTAGCCGGAACAAACAGACAGACAGACAGAAATTTTAAAAATTGTATTTTTCTTACAAGTACCGTATATAATTTCATATGCATTTAGTAAAAATCTGTTATCAAACAGACATTTCAATTTTATAGATATGAAATAATAAATGTTCTCAAAAAAGCTAGTTGCATTTTCTTGCAGAATTGCAATATCGTTTCTTTTGGGCGAAAAACGAGTTAGCCCACTGGTCGAGGCGATAGGGTATTTTACAATTATTTAAATGTTTGCATAAATGGAATTTAGTTTTATTCCCACTGAATTGTATAATAAAAAAATTATGGCATTTTATACGAGTATATAAGATAGGTATAATCAATTCTTTAAATAAACCTGATGAAAATCGGTTTACATTTATCAAAGATGCTGCGTAGTATACCTACACACAAAATAAACCAAATATATTTTTTGATGTTACTGTAAAAACATTCTGGCTACTAAATAATACGAAGCATTACTAAAACTACCTTTTATTCTAAATAAAAAGAGAGAGAAAATTTCTTTTTTACTGATTACTTTGGATATTTGATCCAATTATTTGTATAGGATGAAGGGAATGGTCTTTCTAACAATAAATTACTTTGAAAACAATTATTTACTCATTAACTATGTATTTGAAAGGCCTTATACAATTTAATAAATGTTGCAATAAATTAAGTTTAAAACAAATTAATTATAATGGTTCATACTAAGCTTTTGTCATTAATTTTATTAAGTTTTACCAATTGTATGAATGTATTGATGTAATTTTTTTTATGGACCAGAATTTTTATTTATCAGTAATACAAATTGCCTTAACCTGTTAACAACACGGTTCAACAAAACCATGACGTGATCGACTTGACTGTGGCTATTAATATTAATGATCGGACAAATTTTCCATCATAATTAAGTTTAAAAAAAAGTCAAAAAGTACCTATGACAACATTTACTTATACTACTTACTTACTTAAGTACTTTTAGATTTTTTTTAAGTAATACTACGCATCATGTCGGGATATACATCGGCAGATTATTTAATTCACACAGCCTTTTTTTATATCATGTAAACCCGTTGTTTAAAACCCTTAACGACTAAAAGTTAGAACGGCCCGTAGACAATTTCACTCAAGCATAAACGCGCATAATAGTGCATAATCTTTAACTATAGTCAAACGTATTTTGATCTATTCTAATATAGTAAATAAATATAAACTAATTCTAAAACTACTTGACTTGTCATCTTCTTAAGTTAGACACAATGTTTATGTAACTATTGGCTTGAACAAAAAAGTAATTTAGAAAAGTCAATCTAAATTTTAAAAACCCATCCACTCCAGCCGTACAATTTACAAACTTTTATGTACAATTTTATTTTCACCCCTCCGTTACATGGAAGGATTTTTTTGTGATTTGACTACAGAATTATCTAGCGGTATACATGAGACACCTACTTACTGATATTCAGCCATGTGAAATGGCTGTTAAATTTAACCTTTTTTAAAGGATATCGCCAGAATTTGTGTGATTTGAAATTAAAAAACATAATGCTTATTTTTTGATGGGGCTTAGTCTCTTAATGAAACTACTTTCTTATTATAGATTAGGTATCCCGTAATCAAAATCTGCAAATAGTTTTTCATTTTTCACCGTGACTTAAAAAAACATTTTAATTTTATTATTTGATAAGTATAAAGATTGACATAAATGACAGTTTTTCAATTGACAGTTCTGCCCAATATATTATTGAGTACAAGTTTAATTTTACAATAAAATATATCGTCATCACTCAATTAATGAATAATTAATAAAGTGAAGAAATAAACGGTATCTGTCTATGTTATAAAAATGTAACTGCAGTAGTTTTCTGACCTGGCTGACCCCTTTCAAATCAAAAAAACCTAAATCAATCTTCATTTATATTAGATACGTTTCTTATAATTGATTTACCCGTTATCAAGTACAAGTTGTTCTTGCTTTTCAATTAACCATATAAGTGTTATTCTAGCTCGATCATAAATCAAGATATTAGAAACTCCATAATTAACTCCAGTCTATGCACGAATTTCATAGGGAGTCCTTTTACAAAAAGGCTTTGATCTTTTTTTAAAACAAACAAAGACCAAAAAGTATTGTTATCAAACTATAATGAAATACAACCTCAAAAACTAATTATTGATTTATTACTATTTTATGAAACATAATGCTTATACTTAGATGGCGTTGCAAAAAACACTATTATATAACTATATTAAACACTATATTAAAACTTTGATAATTAACCATATTTAATTATCACACAATCATCTACAAAATAGAATAGTAACTGTAAATATAACCATTTAATGGTTTTACTTGTGGAAGGTGAATCTGAAATTGATCTAACATATTATATTACTTAATTATGTAATATATAAGTAGGTACTTCTTATAAAAGATTTTAAAATATCATGTGCTTAATTAAGCATGGTCATATAAGCGCCACCGGAGAAACATAAATCTTATAATGTATATTAAAAGTTCATTCATAAATCCAATTAACTTTGGGCTGATTGATGATTGTAGCTGACTGTTGAGACACAATATTCACTGGCCAAGAGAAAAGTTCCGGGATATAGTTATTCATTGTTAAACGCAGAAACATTATCTTCAGAGGGCGTGATAGGTCTGTTTGAATCTTGCAAATCTACCTGAGTAAATGGGACGATCCATGACCGTAAAGACTTCTCTTTTTTCTCGATTTTCTCGTTGATATCGTCTACCGTATACCGGATTCGGTGGTTATTTTATATAGAAAACTGCACGATAATGTGACGATAATCACGCACTGTTATTTTAACGTAGATATATGGAGCCCAAATCTGACAACAGAAAATTTTTCACAGTAGAAACCTATAAATATTAGGACTTTAAGTTAGTTTTAACGAGGAATTGCGTCAATCTGATGCTAATAAATCTACAGTTCACTACTACCTTTCACAATATTCGTATCGTTAAAATTAGTCGTATTATGGAACGGTATTGTCATTTTACTTAAAAACGTGATTATTCAAATATATTTTTTATCCTTACATTTAATAATCCTTTATTAGTTAATTTATTTTTACATAATTAATCAAAATATTTAATTAGATAAAGAGCGTATCATTGATTTACAAAATATAAAATAAATAAAAATATTGTGTTCAATGTTCTTTGTTCTGTAGCTTATAGCGAGTTATTTGGGAAAAATTTTCTTCGCCAATGTCATGTAGAATGGAAAAGACACGGTAGAGATTAAGAATTGATCAGTTTAAAAAGAGATATTCACACTGAGGACTATAGACTTTGACATATGAGAGATTTATTGTATAAGTAATCTTTACCTATAACAAACAAGACGTCACAATAAAATATATATACAAAATTGATATACATAAAAACAGATGTAAGCATAAATTATTAGATATTTTACAATAATGTAAATATATCAAATGTAATATTATTAAATTGTATTTAATAATATTACATTTGATATATTTACATAAAAATCTACATAAGGGACTGTACACCAACATTAACAAACAATTTACATTAACGGGACGAGGGACTTTAGAAGGGAAAACGTCATGCAGAGGATGAAGGAGTTGAGGATGCCTGAAAAGGATGTGGGATAAATTACCTTTGTCAAGGCCATATTCATGCAGGATAAAAATATTGAGTAGTTAAAACATTTCAGCAATGTCATTGCGTGACTGACGTCTTTGCGTATTCGATATGGAGGGTAGTTCTACCCTCCTAGTAGTATTCGATGGATGGGAGGAAATAGGAAATAGTCGTTGGCATTTTTAATTATTTGTGCTTTTAAACCTGGCTGAGAAACTGTCTAATAATTTGAGGTTTCCATCGAATATTTAATATAAGAATTTACACAACTAAAACTAATTCATGTACGCACCTAAAAGAGGGCCATCTTTAAATTTTACACGTACACTGACTGATATGGCAATTTTCTCATCTCACACAGTATATTTTCAATTATCAATTATTTCGATTTTTTCAACGTTATTCTTTTGTGTTCAGAAAAAACAAAGCTCTAATAAAAGTCAGTAAATAATGAATGCTACTCGTATTAATTACAGAAATATCAGTAGTGTAAAAGTTCTTAATTGAGTCATCTCGTTAATACTTTTAATTTATTCGTTCTGTTTAATCAGAATTGAGTTCCTGCGTTTATATATTGGATTAATTAAAACGTTCACTACGAAATAATTTTAATTAGTCATTTTTTTTAAATAGTGTTATATTTTATTAAATATGTTTATTTGAATGTAGAAAATAATCTCTGAAACTGAAAAACATTTTTTTTATATAAAAGTCAGTAAGTAACATAGGCTACGTTTGTTACTAAGGGATTCTTTTTTTTTTTGTCGACTCTCAAAGTATTTTAAAGAAGTATATTTATTTGTTTGCACAGATTAGTTTAGTTACAGATGACACAATTATAATCAATACTGTACTAGTAGTATAGTAAAAATAGAATAAAATATGCTATAAGCTTTAACTTGACTAACAATTTTACGTTTTTATTAGTACCAGTTGTTTGGTAGTAGATATTAACCTATATCTAATTGTCATTGTTATTATTTTACTAGCTAAATCCGGATGACAATGAAGCATGAAGCTGACGATGAAGCATGGAAATTAATAGTGGAACTTTTTATGGCTAATTATCTATCTAATCTTCGTGTTTCTTGATCTTTGAGTTATTTTTATAATTCCCAATTCCCATACATATAGTCCGGTCAAATTAAACCAAAAAAAATAAGAGTGAAGCTACATTAATTTACAACAAGCTGAAAATTGGTGAAATCGTTCAAAATATAATTATAAATAAAATTTGAAAGTTCCCCTGTGTGGAAAAAAAATTATTCAAGGTCAAAGGTAAAAAATGAGTATTTCGCGATTTTCAGCAAAACGGTAAGTTTTATCATAAAAATACTTCAGACAAAAATTGTAGGTCATAAAATTATCTATAAAAAATGTTTAAATATTTTTTTTCCTACGAGTCACCGTTTCTGAGATTCAAAAATTTGTAAAAGTTGTAATCCATTACAATTTCCTTACAATATATAATCATCCCATATAAATCGTTACACAATTACAATCAATAAAAAGTGATTTTTTGATCTATAATTATTTTTTACGTGTAACGGGTGCATATCTGCGACCAGAGCACTATTTTTTTTAGCTTTTTGTTGCTATATTATCTGTCTTAATAACCCAACTACTTAACCTTCCTGCTGGTCATAAAATAAACGTCAGCCATATTTTCTTTATAAACCATTTTTTTAGTGAATTCATTTATTGCATAAAAAAATATTTCAAGGCATTGTCCAAAAATATTTTAATCAAATTTTTTTTTATAAACTTATGCTGAGTGTCGAAAAGTTAACAAAATCGCATAACAAAGGATAAAAGCAAAGTGGAAGTGTAAAGTTCAAAAGGCAAATAGCGTTCCAAAATTGTTCCTGAATTTAAGTAGGTTTTGTTTTTCAGAGTTAACTTTCTTATTTTAGCCCAACGAAATGATGTTTTAAGCTTTCCCATTGTTTCATGTACATACATTATGAAAAGGTCTCTTTCCGCGAGAAACGGAATGCGAATGTTTAACCAAGGTGTCGACGGTTGTAAAGCCTAATGATGGAATTTTACTCTAGTTTTGCAGTCTGACACTTCTTTTCTTTTCTTGCCTTATTTGGAATGGAATTTATTTTAAAACTAGCGACTCACCCTCGCTTCGTTCGAGTTCGTCTTTACTTACATTTTAACGCTTAGTATAGATTTCTCAAAGATGAGATATTTTTCCACAGTAAAAAGTATCCCATATGTTGACCCGGATAACCAGCTATCATCTTACCAAATTACATCAAACATCAAAATGATGAATTTTTGTGGTCACAGACAGATAGACAGATAAAAAGAAAAAAAAAACAGACAAAAATTCTAAAAGCTATAGATTCGACCTCTGAATCGATAATAATGAGTAATGACTATTTCAGTAAGATTTTCCAAAAAATATTTAGTGTACAGATTAGACTCAGAATTTTATTATATGTATAGACTAGCGACTCACCCTCGCTTCGCTCGGGTTCGTCCCTAGTTACGTTTCACTGCTGAACTGAGCTAAACGTTGATAAGTCAGTCTGTGAGTCGCGAGTAGTGAATAAAAATAGTAATTGCGAGTGTACCTTAGGTGATAGACATATAATATTGCGAGTAGTGAATAAAAATAGTAATTGCGAGTGTACCTTAGGTGATAGACATATAATATTGTTTTTAAAAAATATTTCATGTACAGATTTCGCTAAGTTACTGCTTTATTATAGTATAGATAACGTACTCGTATAAGAAAACAGTAATATCATTTAATAAAAATAGTTATAGCGAGTGTACTTTAGGAGATAGACATATACCGTTGAGAACTTTTCTGTAGAACTTTTTAAGACCTACAATTTTCTAGTACATTGTTTTGATTTATCTCTTAAGGTTCAGCCAGCGTTAGCCATATAAACTTCTAAGGACGACTCGATAGAACCAGTCATTGCGTTTTCCCGCGGGAACGAAAAATGTGCCTGTAGTAAAAGGTATCCTAAATGTTGACTCGAGTGATAAGCTATCACTATACAAAATTTAATTGAAATCGGTTCAGTACTTTTTGCGTGAAACGCGCACATCGATTTAACTATGTTAGTTTTGCTATAGGTATAGATAAGAATAGGTGTTGCGAGTGTACCTTGAGAGATAGACATATACTGTGGTAGATATTTCTGTTGGCCTTTTCAAGATCTACAATTTTTTAGTACATTGTTTTGATGTATGTCTTTAGGTTTAGCCAGCGGAGGGTTCCTAAGGAGGACTCGATAAAACCAGTTATTGCGATTTCCCGCGGGAAACAAAGATTTTCCAAAAGTAAAAGTTATCCTAAATGTTGACCCGAGTAATAAGTTATCAGTTCACAAAATTTCGTTGAAATTGGTTCATTACTTTTTGCGTGAAACGCGTACAGACAAACAGACAAACAGACAAACAGACAAACAGACAAAAAGACAAACAGACAAACAGACAAACAGACAAAAAAATTAATAACTATTGTTTTGGGGTCTATATCGTATACATAATACGTTACAGTCATTGTTTTTAAAAAATATTTCATGTACAGATTTCGCTAAGTTACTGCTTTATTATAGTATAATAGATTATCTCGCTATATGTAGTCATTTCTAGAGAGAGGTCAGCATATTTTTAGCGAAAATTTAAAATATTTCTAGAACATATTTATATAGCTTTGTAAGTTCGGTTCGGTTTTTTATGGTCATTATAAATTTACTTTATGTAAGGATTATTTGAGAAATCTAAAAGGTATATACAATAAATGATTTTCTAGAGGACAGCTTGAGAATAATTTAATCTCGTCCATGCGATTTCGACGGATTATGACGGATAATTAATTAAAATTAAATTCAGCAGAGTTTTCGATAGTTCTTTTTGTTTTTTTGCAAATAAATTTTGCAAAAGCAATTTTGAATAAAATATTTTAATAGATTTTAAATAAAGTAGTGTTAACAAATCTGGTACGTAATATTTAATAATATGAGGATGGCGATATTGCTGTCTGTTAATATTCAAGTGAGTTGTATAATAAATAATACCATTTATACATTACCACTCAGCGCCATCTAGTTCCATGGTAAGTTACGAGGCCTGTGTTATGGATACCAGAAAGTTGATACACTACACATATATAACTTTAAATACATACATATTATACATATAAACACCCTTGACTGGAGTACAAACGTTCGTGCTCATCACACAAATGAATGCCCCCAGCGGGACTCGAACCCACGACCGCTGGCACAGGAAGTAGAGTCACTACAAACTAAGCCAAACGTGTCGTCAAATGTATATAACATGAAAATCTGCCTCTTACACACCGAGGTTTTCCAAATCATAGTGTTCTTTACAATTTAAGAAACTATGAGTTGAACCATGAACTCACGTATTACAAATACACTTCAATACAAAAAAAAATGTGTTACATTTGTATTAATTTTACAGTCCCACACGTTGAACCCCACTGTAGCATATGTAGTTAGTTTAACCTAATTATAATCTTAATTTATATATTTTATATGAATAAACTAGCGGCTCGCCCCTAGATGATTCTTTAAATTGGCATAACTTTTTTATTTAGGAACCGATTGAAATAAAACAAATACTAAATGTTAAGTGACCTTACCACAATACATTAATGAAAACCGCACCCAAATCGGTCAAGCCGTTTCTAAGATTATCGCGCACAAACGTACAGACAAACAGACAAAAAAACTAAAAATCATTGTTTTGAGTGCTATTGCGTTAGTAAAGATCCCCAATAATAGTTTTTCTCAAATATCTTCCATGTTCAGACAGCGATCAGTTACAATTTTATTATATGTATAGATATAGAATATGTATAGATATATAGATTCAATTTAAAAATGTGTACATAAATAGTCAACTGGAGACCTCCCTAGGCCTAGTCATTAAATGTGAAGAATGCTATAATATAATCTAAAGTACTTAATTGCTGTGCTGATAATTTGAGTTTTATAAGTCTTAATATAACATTAAGACTAATAAAACTCAAATTATCCGACCCAACTCCAACGCCATCTACCCTACGTTATTCGTATTGCGAAAAACTTCAGCGTAATCGATTAAATATTATACGAACGCATTAATTACAAATAAACAGACAAATATATGTACATTTATTTTTATTACACACATACCTATTGAGCGCGCCTGCTTGGGAAACCAAGTGAAGCGGGTTCAAATGTCGCACCCTCGTATTGAGGAAGGCCCGTGTCCAGCAGTGGAACGTTAAAAAGGGCTAAATCATACATACATATGTACATATGTATTGTACACTAGCTATTTACAATCGCTATAATCGGGTGCGTCCTTAGGTAATTTTTAAATAGATAAAAATGAGTGTACCTTAGGAAATAGACATTGCGGGCTCTTCTGGACTCCTTATAAGACCTACAATTTTTTGTACATTGTTTTGATGTATCTTTTAAGGTTTAGACAGCGTTAACAATTCAAATTTTTAAGAACAACTCGATGGAACTAATTCATATGTTTTCCCGTGGGAATTAATGCTTAGCCTGTAATAAAATCGTATTGTTTTAAATAAAAATAATGTACAGATTTAGATTGGCTACTCTTTTTATATGTATAAATACATATTGTTTTTATATTTAGAAAATTTTAAGCTCCCATTCACAGAGTATTACAATAATAAACCACTTTCTGCAAGCCGATGTTGGGTATTGAAAATGTTTATAAAACTTCAAGTACCTGCGGAAGTAGTTAACCTCTGAAACCTATAAATTCTTTTATAGATTCCGGGTCGCGGCGTCGCGTGGCCTCAAGCATTTCGGTTTTCTAATAAAAATTACTCTTTGATCGTGTCAACAATAGCAACTTAAATAAATTCTGTGTTTATGTTACTGGAAGAAATATATTTTTTTTCAACAAGAAGCTATTCTGGCCTACCTACTGTTTAATTAAGTTTTACTTTTTAATTTAAAGTTTATAAAAGTAAGTTAATTGCAAAAAGGTTTTAATTCCACTTCATACATTCATTCCTTACTATGAAATTTTAGTAGGCTTGATTAAGGATCATATTTCGCAGCGTTATTTGTTTGGGACAACTCAATATTAGGACTTTACAGATTTGATCTTTTTCCTCTTTAAATAATTTATTTGTAGTTTTGTTAATACTAATTGGCATGAGTTCAATTAATTGGAACATTTCCTAAGGTAAATAATATAATTCTAGTTTCTGTTCGCGACTGTAGCCCCGTTTTAGACGGCTGTAAATGTTTTTTTTTTTTCTTTTAACTTTCTTGGGCAGAGCCATTTCATATTTAAAATTAAAGTGTTGTTAAAAATATTAAGGGCCCACCCACACATTATCCTTTAAATGGGATGTAACTAATAAGTGCAATAGTGAGCTATGCTTCATTTACTTCTTAAATACCTATAGGGAATAGTTTCACAATTATATATTTTTGTTTTTTTTTTTTACTTAATTTAACGTATTAGCTTGAAAGTATTTTGCTGCGTTATAAATCTTAAAATCCTGTAGGCGTTTTAATATAAACATTCAACGGGCTAGTATTATAAATGGAAAGGTTCATATGTATACATATGCTTGTTATTCCTTCACGCGGAAATAATTGGACGGATTTTGATGAGTTTAGTGTATCGATAGATTTTGGCCTAGAGTAACAAATACATTAATGTTAGTAATAAAATTTGCCAAAAGGTGGTGCTGCCTCGATGAATTCGAGCGAAACGAAGATAACTTGCTTGTACAAAATAAAGAAGTTTTATATTTTAAAATTAAATTTAATTAAAGAAAAAATGAACACAAAGATCAAAGAAATAATTATATAAAAAAGAAAATATTAATTATAACAAATTCAGATAATTGCAATTCGAAATACAGTATTCTAAATTGATATTCACGTTTTCACGAGCGCACCCCTTTTGTCCAAAAAACTGAGGAACTTTTCACTGTTTTATATAGTGCTCATCACTGGCAGCCTCCCTCTACTTACAGTTGATATAGCTATAGGAAAGTTTATTTTGACAATATTTCAAATCAAATAGGTACCAAATACTACTTTATTTTATAGTTTTTCCTAATACCTAATAAATAACTTACGATATAACAATATGCTTATAAGTGTGATAATGTGTCGCCATTAAAAATTTATGAGCAGAACTTCCATTATTATGACCTAAAATTTATAGTCCATTGTTAAACTTCGGCCCACTTTATTGTAACATTAAGCCAGAACTAATTGCCTAGTGTGCAATTTGAATATTCTAAGCCTAAGGGAATTACGAACTTGAACATACCGAATGACAAAATTTGCAAGTTCACATAAACACAATTTTGTTCCAGAAACGTTAAAGTAATACAGACCGTATTACTTAAAGCAATTAATATGTGAAATTGTGTAAAGAAAATGTATTTATTTTACATTTTATCTCAGTTTTAATTGTTATCAATATACCCTGACACCGTCCAGTTGATTTTTTAGGTTAAACACTTTCCTAAATAAGCCCTTCTAAATGGCTCACTTATAAAAAAATGTCAAAAATACAATCAAACATGATGATTAATACCAAGTTTCAAATAAAATCGGACCGAAATTTTGTTTTCTTCTAAAATTTAACCTTTATTCACTCTCCCATGGATTGGGATTAAAAAAAACATTCCTGATGTTTGTCCATAATATTAAAAATTACCTTAACTCAGTCAGTCGATATGTATCTGTATGTATATTTCTTAGTTATTTTTACGTAAAATTAGTTTGTGCCGGTAAAAATGGGTTACAATTTAAACAAAAAATCATTAACTATCTTGAATCTTATAAAATTTTGATTTCGATATGCGAAAATAATTCTTTCTTAACATTCGTGCTTTTGAAGCACTTATATTAGGTAAAAACAAAAATCCCCAAAAGAGTATTCCTGTCAAAACTTTCATTTCCGTACAGGAAATTACATCATAAAACTGAGGCTATGACAGGCCATGCATGTGTTTCGATATATTTGATATAATATACGATTAACGACGATTTCTGTCTTCTTTTAATAATTGAGATTTCTACATGGTTTTCATTAATATCTAGTAACTTATAGGTCCTTTTTTGTGGTATTTCTGAAACCTATAATATACATATATCAAATTTAGCAATTTAATTTAGCATTAATTAATCCCATAACATCATACAAGATAAAGTTTAGAGAGAAACAAAACAAGGAATTAAATTATACTAAGGTAAACGAACTAACAAGCATCACCCAAACAACTTAAAATCCTCTCTATAGAAAAAAAATCCTATGTTATGCAGTAAAAGGTATAAACTTTTTTGTAAAAGTAAGCACATTGATCAATATTTGTGATATTATCATAAAACTTTATAAATGATGAAAAAGAATTCGATATTTAATCAATATTTACATACATTTTTAAATGTACCGCTGCTTTCAATAGAGCAATTTAATTTAATAACGTGGTAAAGCATTTTGCAAAATATTTCACGTTTGCCGAATTACTATATAAACATTACACTTGTGTTAAAATATTGACTTACCATAGATTTAATTTATCAAAGTGTTTAATGAATAATTTCAGTTCAAAATTAATTGTTTGTAATTAAGATACTAAAAATAATATATTTACTTTTATTCAGTTTTATAATAGGTTTTGTTTCATGACGAGATATAGATTATAGATACATAGAAGATGGTAACCGAAACAAAAATGTGGGTTGATAAAAAATAAGTAAATTTGATATCCCTAAATCCACGAAACAAAATATAATTTAACAGCAGAATATTTTTTCTTTAAAATGAAAAAGATACGACAAAGTAACAGCGGAAATTTTACTCAATTCAAATATTCCCACTGTGAGATTATTCATGGTTTTATCGAGGCTCGCTTAATCTTAAATAAATATAATTGCTCTTGAATTAATTTATGATTTTATACAGTTAAATTTTGTTTACTTTTCTAGTATTTTGGAAGAACAGTATCTCGCAATAGTTAGAGGGTCACAGGTTCGATTCTCATACAAGGCAAATACTTGTATATCTTCCAACCAACTAAATAGAATTTTTGATCTTGTTAAGATTAAGTATCATATACTATATTTTCTCAATAAGCATCGTCTTAAAATTATTGGAAAAATAGAAAAAAACACTAAATTATGAATATATCATTCTATTTGAATCATAATATAAACTAAATTACAAAAAGTGTACGTGCAGTATGAGTTATGGCAATTCGTTCTGTAGCAGCAAACTTTACATGTATTGTTGGTGCAACAAAAGCTCTTTGTGACGTGCTTGGAACGTTTAGAGGAATGTGTGGGCATTCAGCTCAACCACGCATCAATCATGCGCTTTTGTACATCGTATCAAAGTTCGCGTTTACCTTTTAATATTCGTTTATTTATGAGTATGTTGAAATAAATGTAAAAAGTTTTTTAAAACAAACTTTTATTTAGTAGTTAGTGAAGTTAAAGAACTTTTTAGTCACCTGGCAACATCGTCAGTCTAGCTTAACAATACTATATATCTATTCGAATTTGTTACAAATTTTTATATATAGATGTGCAAAATAATTTGAAAAAACTGTACTTACATCAATTGAAAAATCGATTATAAAATATAAACCAAAGAGATAGGCATACATGCGTCTTGGAAAAAACAAAATAGTGTGGTAAATCGAAAGGCGATGATACGAGTTCTTTGTCTTAAATATTTTGTGCAATGATTGTAGATTATTATAAAAGTAAAAAGATTTATTTCATTTCATATATTATATATCCATACAATGTACACAGTCAATGTATCCAAAAACAAGCTGTCGCTCAATCTGCATGCTTTAAATAAGTAATCGACCTAAGATGGAAAGACTACGGGAATTATGTCCTCTCGACCATAAAAAATACATTTTGATGCTACTTTTTTATACACAATTATGTCAGTTTTATTTTACATACAGATTTACAGTCATAACAAAGATAAGACGACTTAAGCGCTTGCATAATAAAAAGCTCTATTGTCCTCCATAAATGGAATAAAAATATAGAAAAGAACAAACCTTTTATACCATTATCTGTAATATTGTTGTATTATGACGAACATTAAGTTTTAAACGTATTTTGTTCAAAATGCTGTATTTTTACAAGGCTTTATGAAACTTGCAATGTTTGTATAAATGTTTGTAGTAATGTTGTCAGGTCAAATCTTGCAACTGAAAAAAGCAGTTATCCTCAACTGATTGAGCTGAAATTTTGTGTACACGTTTAATTTGGATGACAATGCATGATAAGCTAAGTGACGTCATTCTAAATCCAACATGGCGGACTCCCAACGATGGCGGACTATGTTTTTTTTTATGTATCTACCCCCAATATGTAAATATCAAATGAAAGGGTTTGCTGAGAAGGATACGAATAAATACCTAAAAAATAAAAATAAAATCTTTAAATTACATCAAACTCATTTATTATACAATTTATATGACATAAAAGTTTGTTTTTAAAAATATTTTTTTATATTAATTTATTGTAAAATGTACTTATTATGTTTATATTTCTTTCTTTTTTCTCACATGCTGTTTTTATGTAATGTTAAATTGAAAAAAAGTACATGCATATTTCAGTTTTGCAAAGCGTGACTGTAGGATCCAATGATATTATACATAACCTCATTGGTAGGATCAGTGAAAATAACTACGCAATTATCGAACATATGACCTCTGCAAAGTATCAGAATGGAAATAGTTAATATAATTTATTTTTTTTTAGTATATGTACCTGTTTTGTAAACGATTATATGAGACTTACTAGATTAATCGCAATTTTTTTTTGCCTTATAAATGTCTCGGTCCAGGAAATTTTATTCTAAAAATTTTATTCTAAAATACATATCTTTAATAGAAAAGTAAAGCAATGCTTCATTCTTTACAAGCAAACTTGATATGCATTGTTAGTGCTACGATAGCGCATTGTGGCACGTGCTACGAGCGTTTATATGTGGATATTCACCTCAGCCACTCATCAATCATATAATCCTGCTTTACAGTAGGAGTTTGCTTACATAGAAGCATAAATTATAGGTGTATTAAATGAAGAAAATAATTTCTGTACAGCATATTATTTTTTATAATTACCTAAGCTATTTACTAATTAGCTTTAAAACTTTAAAGTTTAATTTGAACGAATATCAATATAATATTAAATTGTTATGTGAATGATAAAATATTACTTAGCTATATATCCTTAACTGTTTCAAATGTTCTTGAAATTATTATTATTTTTTTTATAATTAGTAGGTTTCTGGTTTCTATTTGTAGAATAGATAAAGAAAATTCTCTACGCCAAATTTTGGTTACGGCGGTGAATCTCACTAAGACTGGCTACAAATAATACTAATACATAACTAATAAGCAAGTGTGCAAGCGCAAGTACACACCCTATACATACATATATACATATCTACAATCCGCCTAACATAAAATTCTAAAACAGTCTATAGATCTAGTCAAAGACATATTAGACATAAATAGCCTTAAAATTGGTAACAAACTATGTTACCTTTGCGTTAAAAAGTCACAATGTAATGCATTCAAACGTTAATAGGAAGAAGAAAAATTAACGAGTACCAACTAGGCAAAAGTTAATTCAAAAACTCGTTCGTTATGCGTTGGAAAGTTTAGAAAGAAAAAGGCTTCCGGTAATATCCTCTATGCTTAGTGCCTCTGTGAAATTTAAAAAGGTTTTCATACTTCAACTTTACGCGCGTGCTGTACTTTATACCTGCAATATTAACTTTTTAAATGGGACACCTCTTAAAACTTCAATAAAAGCTTAAAAAGGTTTCAAGAGGTAATACATAATAATATTATAAATAATACTTTGTAGATTTACGCGAATATTTGACATCTATATAAATAAAAATGAATGTTGGTAAGCCCAAAACTCGAGAACTTGACCAATTCAGGTATTTTTTTTTCGTATGTTCCTTAGGGTCCACGGAAGGTTTTAATAAAGAGAAAAAACGAAAAATTAACGGAAAAAAATTATATGGCTAACGCTGGCCAATAACTATTTATATCTATTTAAAACGTACCTAGCGACGAATCCCAGCGAAGCGAGGGTGAGCCGCTAGTTTTAAATAAAAACTATCTTTTCGGATTTTTTCGCGGATTTACTTTAATTTTTGGTTTGGGAACCAAAAATCAAAAAAAATCCGGAAAGATAGTTTTATTTAAAATACTAGCGACTCACACTCGCTTCGCTCGCGTTCGTCGCTAGGTAAGTTTTCACGGTAAGCTATGTTTATACATAAATACTAGCTTGCTACTCCTAAGATATTCATTTAAATTATATAGCGATTTACCCTCGCTTCGCTCGGGTGCGTACGCCGCACGCGAATTTTGATGACAATTTCATGGGTTTTAATTTTTTTTCGCGGAACCCTGATTCTTTTTCTAAAATAAAAGTAGCCTAATTTACTACTTATAACATAAGCTATCTGCCAGTGAAAGTCCCGTCAAAATCGGTCCAGCCGTTTCAGAGATTAGCCGGAACAAACAGACAGACAGACAGACAGACAGACAGACAGACGGACAGACAGACAGACAGACAGATAGACAAAAATTGAAAAAAAAAATTGTTTTGGTATATGTACCATATATACATCCATATGCATTTAGTAAAAAGCGGTTATTTTAATATTACAAACAGACACTCGAATTTCATTTATCTATATAGATTATAAATGTGAAAGTAACTCTGTCTCTTAACTTTTCATGCTTAAAACCGCTTATCAGATTTCGATAAGGCAAGGATTGAATCTTGGGGACGGACATAGGCTACCTTTGATCGCCTCACTTACTATGCGAGTGAGGTTACGTGCAAAAATTAGTATCATAATAATACAAGGTGTCAAATTTCATATACTTTATACGTAGTACTTACATGAAACATATTTAAACTACTTATCTTGATGGTACGTGCTTAACGGGCGCCTTGTTTGGTACTTGGTAGTAAGTATCTACACTAGCGGATGATCCCTGCGAAGCTCTTACATTTTTTCTGCTGTTATCACTTTTTCTATACAATGTATCTCTAAGGTCTTAATTTTTTTCGTAGTATTTTATACAAAATGGATGTTTTAAATTGGAAATTTATAAGATTTTACTTAATTTTACTACTATTATAAATGTGAAAGCTTAGATGTTCGGATGTTTGTTACTCAATCACGCCAGAACGGCTGAACGGATCTGGATGAAATTAGGCACACAGATAGATTATAGTTTGGTAGAGTATAGGTTTATATCTTGGAAAAATGTACGGTAACCGTGGGATAGATTTGTTTTTGTTTTTGTAAAGGCGGAACCCGAGCGAAGCGGGAGTGGGCCGCTAGTGTAATAATAAATTCTTCTTACTGTCTAATAAATAATAAATTATTTAAATTTTAATAGGATTGTTAGAATGATTCTATCATATAAGTACAAGTACTATTTATATTACAAGTACTAACGACACACCCTCGCTCCGCTCGAATTCGTCCCTACTTACGTTTTAACGTTTAGTATAGATTTTTTAGAGATGAGATATTTTCCCGCAGTAAAAAGTATCCTATATTTTGACCCGGATAACCAACTTCACTCCAGTGGTTTTTCCATGATGCGGTCACTGACAGTCAGACAGACAGACGAAAATTCTAAAAACTATAGATTTGGCCCCTGTATCGATAATAATGTCTATTGTAATAAGATTTTTCAAAAAATATTTAATGTACAGATTTGGCTTAGTTACAATTTTATTATATGTATAAGATAAATGCACAAGTTTATACATTGTTACGTGTATAATTATTACTCCTTCATACTAAATGGCTGAACGGATTTGGATTAAAATTTGTATACAGATTGGTATAATACACAGGTTACTGTTAGTATAGTAATAGTTATATAAAATTTACGTCTAAGCCTGCACCTGAGCGAAGCAGGGGTAAGTCAATAGTTAAGTATAACCAACAAACAAATGCTTTTTAACAGTATTTGATCGTACAACATTGTTCTGAATTGAATAAGAGCTATGCAAATATCCTTAAGGCTTTCATTTCCATTATCAACGTTATTGAAAGAGTCAACAACCTAACTCAAACTAGTTTAAGCGATCACAAAGGAACCCATAATAGTATATGCGTACCTGTCTACCGCATTACAGTGTAGCCGTTTAAATATAAGTCATTGTATAGTTCAAGTGGTATGCAGAAAGAAATAGGTTGTTCTATATAATCTACACATATAATAAAATTGTAACTAAGCCGAATCTGTACATTAAATATTTTTTTTTGGAAAATAGACATTATTATCGATACAGAGGCCGAATTTATAGTTGGAATAGAATATATAGTTATTAGAATTTTTGTGTCTGTCTGTCTGACGGTCTGTCTGTCTGTTACCGCATCACAGAAAAACCACTGGAGGGATTTTGATGAAATTTGGTATAGTGATAGCTGGTTATCCAGGTTAACATATAAGATACTTTTTACTGCGGGAAAATATCTCATCTTTGAAAAATCTATACTAAACGTTAAAACGTAAGCAGGGACGAACCCGAGCGGAGCGAGCGTGAGTCGCTCGTACGATATACTTGTACATAACTCTATATGATACCTCACTGTTTTCTTTCTTTATGCCAACGGAATAGTAATGCAATAGAAATATTCTTAACAGTCTATCCTAGCTTTTTAACGTTTTAGTCTAAATATTATATTATGTTTGATACAAATGCAATATTATATCCGCGGAATATCAACGCGTGGTTCTACACAAAAAAACCACTACTTTTTTAGTTAATAAAATAAATTAATATACAGAAATGCTGTTTTAAAACATAAAAGAACTAATGTATAGCTAATAAATTATGTTTTAAACAAATATAATTAAAAAATATATTATATTTAAAAAAAACTTCGGTCTCGCCAAACTCGTTCCATACTGCTTTTATAAATAGAAAAAAAACACTAATATAATAAGTACGGTTTGTTGAACTTTTTTAATTCGCTCTCTGTGCACACGTCAGTTTTCACCGTCATATAACAACTATAAGTTAATAAACTAGTGTATGTGTACGTGCCAACATTCGCGTCGTGGTCAAGCTGCAACGTCGAGTGCAATAAACTCACTACGCCTTGATATTTTCCGAATACTACATTAATTAATTAGCAATTCTAAAAGAGGGATTCTGCAGTTTATCACCCGTTAATGCGAGACGAGTCTGGCCATGTGGGTTGGTCGAGTTCATATGTCTTTCGAAAACTTACTAGGTCCTCTCAGACATGCAGGTTTCCTCATGATGTTTCGTCCATCACAGTAAGAAGAGATAACCACAATGAAAAAGATTCTAACAAAAAAATATCAAGAGTGCGAAAACCGACCTTTGAACCTGCTTTTGGCTTCACTCAATTTTTCAAGCTAGCGTGTTACCACTGGGCTGGTTGCAAAGTGTTACTTCGAGTATATATATATATATATATATATATATATATATATATATATATATATATATATATATATATATATATCCTCTCTCGCAAGTGCATAGTGCAGGGAAATTCCACTTTGTATAATTGGTGCATCAATATTCGACCGCCTAAACGTTATACATAATTTACCACTATCGCTCACCAGACGTTTAAATTTCAGACGGTTTCCCACTGTTGCTATAAAGTGCTTTACTTTACTTTTACAATTACATTTGCATTACTGTAAAGACGTAAAATGTATTTATTTGTATACAGGTGATATTTTGTAAAAATATTCAGCTAAATATTAATTTCCTAATAGTAAGCCTAGCGATTTCTATATTATATAACTTAAGCTATATAAGCTTATAAATCATCAGCATTAGCTATAGCTGATCAATGTATAGGTATTGTATAAACCGAGCGACGTCACGGCCGAAAATTAGCAAAAACGATATATCTCAAAATAAATGTACGTTTGTACATTTATTTTTAATGTCTATGTTTCTAAATCATTCATGTAATTGTGATGATATTTTGGTGAGCCTGCGAAGGTTTTTTCCATCGTATCGGGCAGAGCCTTAATAATAAAAAAAAGTTATACAAAATTGAATAATGTCCCTCTCCCGTAAATCAATATTGGTTGGAAACTGCGTCGATCGCCGAGTAATTAAATTATTGGATTCGATTCGGTAGGCCCTTGTTGCCCACGCAGTACACAGATGTGCGAAATGTTGCTGATTGAGTCATATTTACCTTTGTTAACGGGATTGTGTTTGAATTATTACAAATTTCGTTATCCCTTGGGAAATGTGATATAGTATATTTACAGGTAGGTATATCTTGAAATTCATTGAAACATCCCTTGTTTAGTACAATATATGTATAACTAGCATTTCCCGCGGCTCCGCCCGCGTTCAGATGATCAAAAACCAAATTCTTAGGTTTTACACATTAGTATACTCTTACATTATACATTACTTTCATTGCGCACCGCATGATTGGTAAATAATGGCAGAGATTGACAATGCCACAAAGGTTCCTCCGTTGAATTGAATTTTTTGTTTTAGCAATAACATTTATGTATGTCTATACTTCCGTTTTGTTTGTTTTTTTAGTTTTTCACGATAAACTCTCAAACTACGGAATTAATTTTAATCATTTTTTGCTAATAGTATTAGTAATATTAGTATTTATACTATAGATTAATTTAATATATAGCTGATTATTTCAATTACATAATGATAACTTTTCTTAATTAGCGCTAGTTAGTAATATTTTCCAAAACGATTTTCAAAAGAAAGTGTAATAAGTAAATAATTCTAAGCGAATACATTTTTTTTATTTCATATGGCTCTGCTAATATGATTAAAGTCGTAAGCATTTTATTGTGTCCTTTAAGCCTTTACCTTCCAAGAAAAGGTGTCAAGAAAAAGTGAAAAAGTTGAGGTATAACAGTTCCTAAAATACTTTTTCATAGTTTTTGAGATATTAAATATTTTTAGTTACCCGCTTTAGCAGTTTAACAGCCATAAACTTGTTTTCCATAAAATGTTATAAAATAATATAAATTGGACTTATTTTTACGGTGCAAAAAATGAGTAGGTATTGTGGAAACGTAAATATTATTCGTATTTATTTTAGTGTTAACCATACAAAACACGTAAGTAAGAAAAACAACACAGTATTTTGCTATACGAAACCTAAAATGCGCGAGTTGGATTTACATTTGCCCAATTTTTACATTAAAAGATTAAAAAACATTAACATTATTTACTAAACAATAAAAATTTACAAATATTCTCATTTGAAAATTGTTTCGGCCAACAAAATATTACTAATATGTTACCTACTAATTTATAAAGCCAAAAAGTTTGTTTTATTAAAAATTTAAGCACGGGCAGGGCCGCGGGTAATTTAGTAGTAATTATAGTAAAGTCATAGAAAGGTTATATCTGTACTTTTTTTTTTGATAAAACTACGTATTTTAAAAACACATGGCGACATCTATTGTCAAATAGCTAAATAACACATAAATAAATTTTCATTAAAATAACTATTTTAATGAATAAAATAGCGCTGTTAATATTTCTTTTAAGATAAGTTTTTTTTAATAGTTTTAACATAATATATAAGTAAGTTACCTTGCTAAAATATTAATAGCATCATCGTGCTTTTACTTTAACCAGTTTTTGTATTTTTTCTCAGAAATGAGATATTTTCCTGCGGTAAAAAGAATCCTATGTGATGACCCGGATAACTTGCTATTACCATACCAAATTTCATAAAAATCCCTCTAGCGGTTTTTCTGTGATGCGGTCACATACAGACAGACAGAAAAAATTCTAAAAACTATAGATTCGGGCTCTATATCGCTAATAATGAATATTTCAATAAGATTTTCCGAAAAAATATTGAATTTACGGGTTCGGCTTAGTTACAATTTTATTGTATGTATAGTTACTAATTTATGAAGCGAAAAAGTTTGCTTTACTGATAATTTAAACACGGGCGGAGCCGCGGGTGATTTAGTAGTAATTCTAATAAAATCGAAAAAAGGTCATATCTGTACATTAATTTTTTTGGGATTAAAACTATGTATTTTAAAAACACATGGCGACATCTATTGTCGAATATCTAAATAACACATAAATAAATATTAATTAAAATAACTATTTTAATGGATAAAATAGCGCTTTTGATAATTTGATTTTCAAGATAAGCTATTTTTATAGGTTTTACCATATTTTGTAAGTTACCTTGCTAAACTGTTTACAAATAGTATCGTCGTGGTTTTGTTCCTACCAGTTTTTGTATTTTTTTTCAGAAATGAGATATTTTCTTGCGGTAAAAAGTATCCTATATGTTGACCCGGATACCTAGCTATCATCATACCAAACTTCATCAAAATCCCTCCAGTGGTTTTTCTGTGATGCGGTAACAGACAGACAGACAGACAGACAGACAGACAGACAGACAAAAATTCTAAAAACTATAGATTCGGCCTCTGCATCGATAATAATGTCTATTTCAATAAGATTTTCCAAAAAATATTTAATGTACAGATTCGACTTAGTTAGAATTTTATAATATGTATAGATGTATATATAGGTAGGTACATTTTATTAGCTGTTTCCTGTGACATAATTTATATGTTCAAAGGATTTAAAAATATGAATCTGATTTTACAAAAATATATCTAGTTGTTACTTTCTACTAAATCTTCTAGACATTTTTTGTTTTAAATATTTCTAATTAATTTTAAAAAAGACCACCATTTATTAATATAATATCTGTACTAGTAACTTGAAGTTTGGCTTAAAATTTAGCGCACACAAAAGCGTACAGCAGAGCTATGAGATCCACCACCCATATAGCTTGCGGTTTTCCCTTTCCCTCCAAACATCATACTAATTTGTTTCTAATGAAATATAATTATTTAATTAACTTTATTTTTTAAAAACTCTAGATCCTATTAAAAATATATAAAAGCTAATAAATAATTTATATTATGATAATTTGATATTTAAATATATTTCCTGGCCTCCAACCAAACTACAGTCTTAAAAACATCAATAAACGGAAAACGTTATAAAGAACATAACATAATAATCCCTCTGTCCACTCTGCGAGAAGAAGTAGTTAAATATAAAAAAAAGGATTAATGCTAAAATATGCAATGAAAATAAAATATATTTTAACGCATTTCAACAAAAGAGCCGTAAACAAACGACTCTTACGTTTGCGCAAACCTTAACTTGCTCGCTACTTAAGTGGGTTTCAAGAGTCTGCATGCCCTAGAACTCTTTCATGTCATTCGTATGTAGAAAGTATAAGTAAAAATATGAATGAAATGTCTGAAAGTAACAATTTATTAATCGTTTCGTTGCTTTACATAAGTCTATACATATATAACTGAGTCGAATCTGTACATTAAATATTTTTTGGAAAATCTTATTGAAATAGTCATTATTATCAAAACAGAAGCCGAATCTATAGTTTTTAGAATTTTTGTCTGTCTGTCTGTCTGTCTGTTACCGCATCACGAAAAAACCACTTGACAGATTTTGATGAAATTTTGTATGATGATAGCTGGCTATCCGGGTCAACATATAGGATATTTTTTACTTCGGCAAAATATCTCATCTCTGAGTTAAACGTTAAAAAGCAGCTAGGGACGAACCCGAGCGGAGCGAGGGTGAGTTGCTAGTACTTAATAAATATATGTATTCACAGTCTAAAATATGCGAAAAATTCGGTATCTACCATTTGTCGTCTGCACCTTTGGCACGCATACACCTGCTCACCTGGCGAAGATCAGGGTCACAGACCACTCGATGTGTGAATGTGACCTTGATAAATGTACGCCCTCTAATATTCTCTTCAGCTGTCCTAGACTCCTCCAACCTATTTACGGTGTGAAAGTCACCCGTCCCATTCCTCTTTGTAAATTTCTATCTAAATATATTAAGTGTTATAACTTTAATTTTCAATTAAAGTTTTAATGTATATATAATTGTGCCGTCTTTTATTGTAGATCCAAGATTTCCA
The DNA here is from genome assembly GCA_905404265.1 of Fabriciana adippe. Lineage (NCBI taxonomy): Eukaryota > Metazoa > Arthropoda > Insecta > Lepidoptera > Nymphalidae > Fabriciana > Fabriciana adippe. Next base: position 7,759,466 of record FR989984.1, on the reverse strand, counting down.
AAGGAATCACTCCCTTTTTACAAAATATAATTGAAACTAATATTATTAAAATCTTATGTTACCGACCAATCTCCCTCGTATCTTCTTCATTTACGTTACATTGGCGAAATAATCTTTGCTCAACTTGAACATTTTGAAGCTTTACGAATTCGCTCACCCTAACGTATTCCAGGACCATTTTATACTGTTCTTAAGTGTTAAATATAATAAAATTGGCATTATAAGTATAATCTTAAGATGTTAGAGGTACACGCTATGGATAAATATAATGAAGCGTTAGTTTTGGCTATCAAACATGAAATTAGTTACTGTTTAATCTATAACGAAGAACAAAAAAAAATCATGAAAGCAAAACCACGACTTAAAGCTAGTATAATAATAAATTAAAACTAACCGTTTCATAGTTTCCATTCATTAATGAACGACTATTTATAAAAGGCGTAATAACATTCGTACAAAGCTCTTTTAAAATCGTGTTTTTGTTGAGGTAAATATTCATGTAATTACTTAATTTGTTTAAGTTTCTATTATTAAGATATACATATATATATATATATATATATATATATATATATATATATATATATATATATATATATATATATATATATATATACTACATATTTCCACGACAAGTTTCTGAATTGCGATATATAAACTTATTAACAAAGAACTAATATACGCAAATTGAAAAATATTACTTTATTGCTTGTCTAATGAAAAGACTACAACATAGAGTTTATTATTTTCATTTAAGTATTTAAAAATTCTCTAAATCCAAAAAGTTTCATCAACATATATACATAATTAATATAATTCTATATGTGTAACATATAAATATTATTTTTATTTTAGTATTTTATTCTAAAGAATTTTACAGAAAGTATTCTTGCGGAACTCGCTATTTCAAGGAGGATATTGTGTTTGTTGGACCATTTCCAGATACTTGTATCTTCAGTCGAGTAAACCTTAGGACGACTTATATAGGAACATTTAAACTCAACTGTTCCATTCAATTTTGTCTATAATTTATATTTGAATCCTGTTATTGTACTTTTGTTAATATAAACCTTAATAACATAATCTTAAATGTTATAAAGATTCTTATTACTTATAGAACATAGTAGAAGTATCTTAAACAACACAAATAACTAGATCTAGCTGCACCAAACTTAATATGGCAGTACTTTTCACTTTAATAGATCTGTAATACAAAGAAGAACTTGAGAGCTTACAAAAGACGAGATTCTATTTTAATAGAAAATTAAACATTACTTAGAATCATAATCATATCTATGTGTATATTATGTATTATATCACATTTTCAATATACGTTATTCCCATATACTTTTTACTTTTCTATTAGATTAACGATCGACTAGAGAAAGTAGGGACCCCTATTATTACAAGAACTCCCGACTATTTGATCTTCACTTTAGACTTGACGAGCTGCCCAAATTTCTTCCAGCTACTGACAGCGGTCTGCTTCTAAGATTATCCCAGTCTAAATCTGCAGCTTTTCTTTAGAATAATAGAAACATATGCTGTAATAGGCGCCTCTAACTATTCATATATATTATACATTTACATACATATAATAAAACGGTAACTTAGCGAAATCGATGTGCGCATTTCACCAAAAAGTACTGAACCGATTTTAACTAAATTTTGTGTAGTGATAAGTTATTACTCGAGTCAACATTTAGGATACCTTTTACTATAGAAAAATCTTTCACTCCCACGGGAAAACACAATAAATGGTTCTATCGAGTCGCTCTTAGAAATTTATACGTCTAACGCTGGCTAAACCTTAAGAGATACATCAAAATAATGTACTAGAAAATCGTAGGTCTTAATAAGACTTACAGGAATATCTGTAATGGCATAAGTCTTTCTTCTAAGGTACACTCGCAACAACTATTCATATCTATTTAAATCGTACTTAAGGTAGAGTGAGTCACTTGTAATCTATATTATTGGTTCAGTATATTATATTCTCATAATAACGTAAAGGAATCGTAAAGGCAGAAAACCGATCGAATAATTATCTCAACACTGCGCCAGATGGTCACGAAGTAAGCTTCAAATGTAGGAATTTACTCTCCTGAATAACTAAATCGGAATATTCAATTGCGCAAATCCTATTCAATACTCTTTCACGGTCACTTGAGAAGAAGGGACAGTAGCATCTATCGATTTAAGTTAAAAGGAATTTCAATTGGATGTGTGAGGGTGTGTTGAAGCACCAGGTTTCTCTAATTGGATACAGTTTAGTTCAAATAGCAGATGTTGCTCTATACTAGATGGTTAGTTAAGTTATAGGTTAGGAATATAAACGGGTTTAATTTTCCCCTTAGGAAAGTTAACCGACATTTTCGTAGAGTGTGTAACATAATATGAATATATATTTTTTTAATTATCTTTAGTAATATGCGAAAATTCGTTCAAAGTAATTTTTGTGGAAAAACATATTTTAAAACATTTCGAAAAAAATATTTTTGGTCATAAATGGCACTTAAAAATACGCCAAAGACAAACATAATTTAACAAAGTACATTAATTTTATTGGTACAGATTTTATATGTTTTTAGTCATAGAAAGTCTAGGAAAGTTAAATGCTGTAACTTATAAGGCTCTCTGCCCACTACACCGTCTCATACCATGACCGTGCTATGAACGTATCAGGCACGGAAACGAGCACGGCACGGACTACTATGCCCACTAGACCGTATCAACAGCGTATCATGCCCGTACATAACGGTTATAGTGACCGTAGCATCCGCGTATCATCCGCGTATCAACCGCGTATCAAACGCGTATCATACGCGTATCAACCGCGTATCATCCGCGTGTCATATCCGTATAGTTCCCGTTTTAGTATTACCTGTTGTTTCTCGATAAATATCACTAATATAGAAGTATTAGTTACAATATTATAATATTGCCAGACGAATATATTAATATTACCTAATCCTGAGAAATATCGGTACTAACCCATCTTTAATAACGATTATCGCCCATCTTTACAAGACAAGCGGCAATACGTAACGGGCTTAGAACGGTCATCATACGCGGTTATAACGGTCATCATACGCGTTTATAACCCGTATGCTCACCGGTTCAACAACGTCGCGTGCCAGGCACGGAGCGTACCGGCACCGGCAAAATATTCTCGCCGACAATTGTTGACGCTCCGTGCACGGCACGCGACGGTGCCGGTCGGTGACGAACGGTCTAGTGGGCAGAGTCTCATACATTTCAATACAAAGAATATTTTTTTGCCTGACACGCTCCTAGCACGACCATGGTATGAGACGGGGTAGTGGGCAGACTCCTTAAGGATTTTGCAAAAAATAATATATCGGTATAGTGATATTTGTGATTGTCGAAAAAATCGTGTTTTCTATGAGCGAGCTAGAGAAGTTTAGCTTAAATTTTTCATTTTGGTTTATAATTGAAGATGGAAGCAGACTCTACTAAAACTAAAATTAATTTTATACCTATTAAAGTTTATGATAAATCCTAAGTAAACATTATATTAGGATAAAGAAAAAATGAAACAAATAACATAATACGTAATTCCAATCATACTTTTAATACTTAAAAGAACTGTACAATAAAATAGAAGAAGTATGTGTGCGAAGAACAGTAACAATTTTCACAATTGTATTAAAACAGTCGCTTTGCTCAAAGCTTGGGTGAAATGTGTTAAGAAGCACCACATAAATTGTACATTTCTTTGTTTCTATAAACAATATTTTATTATATACTACAAAGCTTGTACTGTTTCTTTTGTATGCCCACTTGGTTACGAAGCTGTTTATTTCTATGAATTTATATAAGTTTATTTTGATAAAAAGAAATACTAATACCTTTAAGAGAGCAATTCTTGTTTATTTATTTATGTATTTATTTATTTATATGTACCGGCGATCTCGGAAACGGCTCTAACGATTTTTTTGTTTTTTTTTTTTGTTTTTTTTTTTTTTGTTCATTCAAGTTTTTAGATCTCTTTTTTATCTAAAAAATACCATACAGCTAAAAAGAACTGCGAACGATGCTTATTCGCCCAGGTACTACACGTTGAAATAAGGAAATGTTCTTTAGCTAAGGGACATTTATTTTAGTTTAAAAACATACATAATGTATTATTTATTTTATTTTTAATTTTAGAACTTTTGTCTATCTGTCTGTTACCGCGTCACATAAAAACCACTGGAGGAATTTTGATGGGTATGGTGATAGCTGATTATCCGGGTCAACATATAGGATACTTTTTACCGCCGAAAAATATCTCATTTTTAAGAAAAAATACAAAAACTGCATTGTAATGTAACTGCCAAGAGTATACTAATCTGTAAAACCTAAGAATTTCGTTTTTGGTCATCTGAATGCGGGCGGAGCCGTGGGCAATGCTAGTTTACTGATGGATATTTTATAATGCAATATCATGACATTTAAAATATGTTCCAGTGTAAGTTACAAATGGTTCGGGTATAGGTACAACTTTTCACGTCCTCGCATGTAAAGTTCGAGAAGAACACCAGCACCTGTGAGGAAATATATGAAAATTGAACGTAAGCGTTTATTAAAAAAGGAAAAGTTTATTTTTCCTGCTCAATTTTGAAAGTATAATATTGGAAAAGTGTTACAACTCAGATATTGAAAAATTTGGAGGTTCGGTTACCTTGCGGGGTAATCACAGGTAAATTGCCATTATATTTCCATAATTTTAGACTCCTCCTAAAAGTTATCACGTTCTTCGTGCAAGGGTATTAGAGAACTCTTAGAAGTTTGACTTGCCTAATAGTTATATTTAATCGTGCTTTAAATAGGAAATAAGGTATTTCATGTTTTAATAATATATGCCATTAAGTTATTTAAATAAAATATACGTCATTATTGTACGTCATTAACTTTAAAGCTAATAATGTAATATTATGCGTATTTTGCAATAATCGAAAAATTATGACTCTATTAAAATCTATACAGATAAATAAAATTGAAGTGTCTGTTTGTAATGTTAAAATAACAGCTTTTTACTAAATGCTTGAGGAATTATATACGGTACTTATAAGAAAAACACAATTTTTAAAATTTTTGTATATCTGTCTGCCTGTCTGTTTGTTCCGGCCAATATACGGCTATATATACATACTGGATAATACGGTTGGACCAATTTTGAGGGGACTTTCACTGGCAGATGTTAAGCAAACTTTCAGAGCTGATGTTGTAAGGTGTTATTTATGTTACTTTTATTTTAAAAAAAGAATTAGGGTTCTGCACAAAAAATTCAAACCCACGAAGTTTTGTACAAAATCGATTTTTTTCTTACAAGTACCATTTATACTTTCACTAGCGGCATACCCTCGCTTCGCTCGGGTTCGCCTCTAGACGAACAAAAACAAATTTATGCCACGGGAACCGTACATTTTTCCGGGATAAAAAGTAACCTATTTGTTATTCTGATGTATGAACTATATTATTGTAAAGTTTAATTAAAATCCAATCAGTAGTTTTTTGTGTACTAAGCTGTATAAGTTACTATAGTTTTTAACTATCCCACGGGAACTCTTTAATTTTCCGGGATAAAAAGTATCTAAGATGTTGACCGGGGATATAAGGTACCATGCAAAATTTTATTTAAATCGGTCTAACAGTTTCGCAGATTAGCCCGTACAAACAGACAAACAGACAGAGAAACAAAAAATAAAAAAAATCAGGATATATTCTATTTCTCTTCTTACATCGCCCTGACTCGGTTTTTAGCATTTTTTTTTATGTACAGACATTTGACCTCTACAGTTCTATTATATGTATAGATATGTAGATATTTAGTAAAAAGCTGTTATTTTGACATTACAAACAGACACAATATCCATGTTATTTTTTTGTATAGAAGATAAAAAAATATTGTTTCATTTCTACTTTATATGTGTATAACAAAAGTAAAAACGTAATTTTTATTGAATTAGAAGAAAATTGTTCTATAAAGAAGAAACAAATTAAAGTTTAAGTTAAGGATGAAGAAAATGTCAAAGGAGCCTTCTAATAGATTTTAGTGACTTATCTCAAAGTGTTACTCAAAGATTAAACAAGTTTCATTTAAATCGTTTAAGTAGATTTAAAGTTACATTTTAAGCTCGCTACACTATGCCGTGATGTAAAGCTAGTTCAATTCAATTATTCAGGCTTTAAGATGTAGATACAATTATTATTATCGCCAATACCTATTATAAATGCGAAAGAGTGATTTTAGGAGTTTATGAAAAATGTACTATGTGGACCCTCCCTTATTAGTATATCACAAAAAGTTAATAAAATGCCGAATGTTGTTATGGCCTGATCAAACTAAAGGTTTCTATTGATGCTTGAAAATTTATTAATGTGTATTTTTTATGATATATATATATATATATATATATATATATATATATAATATGATTATAGACATAATTCAAAAGCAATAAAGATTATAAAAAAATATTTCATCTTTCATTACATCACAAGCATATTCCCTATTATTATCTCAAAACATATTACTTAAGTATTCGGTATTCGGCCGAATAGTATGTAGATATTCGGTATTCGGCCGAATGGGATAAAAGTAGCCGAATAGGCCGAATACCGAATAGTAGCCGAATATTCGTTGCAAGTCTAATATATATAGAAGGAAGGAACGGACGAAGGAGGATTTAGTTATCTTTTTCTACTAGAATGTGAAACCTTATTGTTTAAAGTCACTATGTTATTTAGTTTACTTTTTATTGCTTTTAATGTTATTTTAAATTTAGAGCAGAGATTTAGTCTCGAGCGGGGTCGAGAGGCCATCACGACATTCTTTGTGATATATTCATTGGAGATACGTGGTTTAGTAACATTGGTTGATCATGGTGGATCATAGAGTTACGTTTTGATATTGTAGTTGAAAGTCTGATCGGTGACTGTGAACCCGCTAACTCTCTATATCATTAGAATTACCGTTTCAAGTTTATAACATTGTGATTTCCCTGATTAAATTGTAATGGAGTATTGAGATGTCTTTATTATTTAAGCCCTGATAACGCCCACAAGATTAGTAATCACTAAAAATGATGATCATAGTATATGGATAACGCGTCATATATATCTATTCCATAGAATAATAATAATATAAGAAAAAATTATGTTATATTTTTTGTTTTACTTTTAAAGATTTCATGTTTTTTTGTTTGTTTGTTTTCTTCTCATATAAATAAAATATAAGATTGCGAAATATAATTGTGTTAAACAATTCTCACTGCGAATAATTTAGTTGTAATCCATAATATTCATAAATGTAGGAGGATGTAATAGCGGAAATGTTACTTGATATATATAATAAACTATCGACTCACCGTCGCTCCTCTCGGGTTCGTCCCTACTTACGTTTTAATGTTTAATATAGATCTCTCAGAGATGAAATATTTTCGCAGTAAAAAGTACCCTATCCGGATAACTAGCTATCATCATACTAAATTTCATCAAATCTCCAGTGGTTTCCTCGTGATGCGGCTACAGACAGACAGACAAAAATTCTAAAAACTATATACATTCGGTCTCTATATTACTAATAATGTCTATTTCAATAAGATTTTCCAAAAAATATTTAATGTACAGATGCGGCTTAGTTACAATTTTATTATATGTATAGATTAATGGGTAAAAAACCATTTTATAAACAAACTTTTATAGGTATATTTTCTTCTTTTTAGCGCATTAAAATAAAATTTAAATATTTTTTACTTTACAAAGCATGGTGTTTACAGGGGCCTTACCATGAACTCTTATAGCATGAATACTATAATCTTACTTTGAGTTTTCGTACCATGACGTCTTAAAAGCAAGGTTATTATAAGCTTGAAACATTCTTACTTTCTTAGCAATTTTGTGACGTCACAACACCAAAATTACTAAAAAAATATTATTGTCGTTCATTCAATTCGTACCATGAGGTGAATTTTGACAAATAGCATTCTTACTTTTATGTCATAATTAGCAATCTTGTAAAAGTTGTTGATACGTGACGGATGCATTATTATTTTCAAAATTTATAATATAAAAAGTAATTAACTGTGCCAGATAGATTGAATAAAACCTATTATTTTCATAAATCCATCGATTGGTACACGTATCGTGTAATTTTAGTACTTCGGTAATTAATGTGTACTTTGATTCTAGAAGTGTAATAATTTCGAAATACTTGTGATTTTAAAAGCTTATAACGCAGAAGCTTGCAGTATACTAAATCTCGTTTTCAGCTATGTTGCGAATATAACCTTTGTGACATCAATTGAGAAGAATTTACTTAGCATTATCTATTATAAAAAATGTAAAACAAATTCTGTTATGAGACTCTCTGATGAGAATTTATATATTCGAAGGAAATATAGTAAATAAAAATACCTATAGAAACTTTATTTCTAGTTTAGTAATTCCTTTAGTGCTATTACGTTTAGTCTTTCCCTTTCGCATTTTCGACCCCCTACTCGCTACACTTGATGCCTTCATTACAAAATATCGAGGTTTAGGTGTGAATACATATAATAGAATAATAAACAGACAGATATAAATTAGAATTACTTCCACATTTATAATCTTACTATGATTTTTTATTATATTATCCAAAAATTATGTAAGAAGTTGGATGGAAAGATTTCTATACGTAATATATAGACCCTTTAGGTATGGAAAAGAACTTACAACAATTATAACAACTGTGTATGTATATTAATATATTTATTTTTATAAAATAACAAAATATGTAATAAAGGAAACTCAATTACAGCACCAAAGCAGTAATCAACCACACAGTACTTCCTTGATCAGCAGCAGTATTATTAGGCTACGTGGAGGTATTTTCTCCACTGATTCAGGGAAAAGCAGCACTTAAAGACCTAAAAAACAGTTTTAATTAAACGTTTGTAAAGTTTCTATTTTATTTTTGTGTTTGTCTAGCTGAAAAATTGTAGCTTTATAATATTAAAAAAGTGTAGTTGATGATAATATAAGTTGTATTAAATATTAAATTGAAATAAAAAACCCAAAAATATAAAGAATTTTTTTTGTTTTTCTCCAAATGCTTCCTTTGCGAAGTGCTCGTGAAACTATGTAGTCTAGCTAGTATTATATTAATTTAAAAAAATATTTAATGAATAAAACGTTTCAGTACACCTTACCTTGTTTCTTGCTGTTAATTCATATAGTACAAATTACTAATAAAATAAGTCCAACATGTTTTATTCTAATCTAAAAGCTCACATAAACAAACTATCATCTCATTGACTTTTAATTTTCGCTCGTCGTCAGACAAGTAAACAAATAGTCAGACGGTTGTCAAGTAAATAATTTGTTCCGAATTTTGTATCACAATTTAGCCGTAATTTATTTTATTTTCTTTTCTAATAGTTTTCCTAATTTTTAAAACTATACTAAAATTATTTGTATAAATAATATAAAAAAGATATAGATTGCGTATATTTTGTGGAAAACATGTACTTTTGAAATTAAATAATATAATATTTTTCTTTAATTTTATCCTAGGTAAGTAGTAATCATATTTAAGAACGACTATCGGTGTGACAGGGATAACGCTATACAACTTATATAGCACTATTTCTTTTCTTTTATAGGAGGGAATAGACAAATCATTCGTTCTGTCGCAACACTAAGCAATTTTAAAGCAAGCTTGCTTTTTAAAGTTCATGGTACGAATAAAAGTAAGATTATTGTAATCTTGAAACAAAACAGTCTTGAAGTAAGAATGTTTTAAAATAGGTGATGGTAAGGCCCCAGGTCAGGATGTGATGTTTTTCCGTAGAGGAGTTTTTTCATGCGGAGGCAATCTTAGACGGATAATCAGGTCATAATTATCATAAAAAGTCATTGTCATTGGAACTGAACCAACATGTAAAATTTAGACTCTGTAGGATAAGAGGAAGTGGTTCTAATTATGCTTGCAAGATTTGACCCATACAAACATACTAACAAACATTGCAAGTTAAATAAAAGTTTATAAAAATCAGTCCAATTATAGTTATAGTTGTACGTACAGATATGGATATATAGTTCGAAAATGGTTTATATTGATTCAGAAAATTATTTTTATAAAGTATCAAAAACAGAACATGCCATCAATTTATAGAACATCTCTTTTAATGAGAACATAACCGCAATTTAATTGACATACTCGCACATGCAAATATTACATTTTTCCCTAGGTTTCACATTGTAATGGCTACTCAACGCGTTTCGTTAATACAGTAAAAGTCTAGAGGGAAAAGAATATATTATCTTCATTTCCTATGCATATTTTTTACATAATAGAAATATTACGGGAGTACACCATTATCTCCATAAAAGAACGGGCTCAACCTACTTCTTGCTTTATTTAAAAAAAAACCTTCATGGCAATTTGGCTTTAAAATAAAAAGGGACAAAAAAGATTTTGTATCTAGTTTAATTAATTATTCATATAAATCCCTCAACCATGTACAAATTAACATCCCCCTTCTCACTTGAACATCCCAATGATGAAACTGTGTAATTACTTCACAATCTACACTAATATTTTAAAAAAGTAAAGTTTGTAAGTATAGATTGACCTTTGAAATTATTGATTCGATTCTGAAGATTCTTTTACTAACTTTACTGCTACATTACTGCCGAGCACTAAAGCTGATAAAAATGCTAATGATAAAAATCCTGATAAAAATGCGCTTACTAACAGAAATCATAATAAGTTTAATTGAAGTGAAAAAAAAACCAGCCGTTGAAATGCTTCATCATCGTAGGCCGCTTAAACGTTTTGAAATAAAATAATAAAAGTACTTTATCATTCTAGTCTCTCCTGTGCCCATGATTGCTGTAAAGCATTCGAAACGTCGGAAACCAAAAACCAAAATAAATCCGAAAAGATAGTTTTATTCAAAATGTCAAATATTAGTATAAATCTAAGAGAGTATTAAGGCAATAAAACATACGACATAAATCCCTAGGGACGCATGCACTCGAGCGAAGCGAAAGTAAGTGTGCTAGCTTAATATTTTCGCTAATAAGTTAATACGTTTTTAATATAATGTAATAAATGATTTATAGACTTCCTAATATTTGCATACATCTGCCTTAAAAGATAATGCATTTAGAATTAAGCTACACTGTATTTCTTTTTACTTAATATTGTATTAATGTAATTATCACTAGTAGATTTAAATAAATAAATGTATGAAACTGACATGTACAATGTAGGTACTGTACGTTAAATCTTGAATTTGCACGACAAATGTATGCAGGCGGCGTAGCAAAGCAAGCCCCGACTAACAGCGTGATTAATATTCCAGTTATTGTACTACAGATCTGTGATGTGTACATTGGGCAGGCGAAGCAGAGGTTGTATACACAATGAGGTAAAACGCGAAATTCTCATATACAAATATTGAGCGTTCTGATAAACATACATATGGATGTGTAAACGTTCAAACTCTATTGAATCTGCGTACCTTTTATAATCAGACTTAACAATGTAAAAATAAACGTGTATGTTACGGGTAATATTAATAAGTAATGTTACCATAATTGAGAGTTATTATCTAGTTTTTTTTTGGCACCCAAACATAATATTGTTTTCAATAAAACCTTTAGTACCTCTCTCTATGGTACTAGATTTAAAAAAAAATACTCTAAACCCAAAGAAAATTCTATAGGAATATGCAGCCAAAATCTCAGTCATCCCTAAGTTCAGTGCATAATCCAAGAGTTGCTTATAGAATTAGGACTTTATGTAATTGAAGAATCATAACCAAAAAGAGTACACTACATGAACCAAAATTATATTATATACTAGCATTTCCCGCGGCTCCGCCCGCGTTCAGATGATCAAAAACCAAATTCTTAGGTTTTACACATTAGTATACTCTTACATTATACATTACTTTCATTGCGCACCGCATGATTGGTAAATAATGGCAGAGATTGACAATGCCACAAAGGTTCCTCCGTTAAATTGAACTTTTTGTTTTAGCAATAACATTTATGTATGTCTATATTTCTGTTTTGTTTGTTTTTTTTTTAGTTTTTCACGATAAACTCTCAAACTACGGAATTAATTTTAATCATTTTTTACTAATATTTAATATATAGCTGATTATTTAAATTACATAATGATAACTTTTCTTAATTAGCGCTAGTTAGTAATGTTTTCCAAAACGATTTTCAAAAGAAAGTGTAATAAGTAAATAATTCTAAGCGAATACATTTTTTTATTTCATATGGCTCTGCTAATATGATTAAAGTCGTAAGCATTTTATTGTGTCCTTTAAGCCTTTACCTTCCAAGAAAAGGTGTCAAGAAAAAGTGAAAAAGTTGAGGTATAACAATTCCTAAAATACTTTTTCATAGTTTTTGAGATATGAAATATTTTTAGTTACCCGCTTTGGCAGTTTAACAGCCATAGACTTGTTTTCCATAAAATGTTATAAAATAATATAAATTGAACTTATTTTTACGGTGCAAAAAATGAGTAGGTATTGTGGAAACGTAAATATTATTCGTATTTATTTTAGTGTTAACCATACAAAACACGTAAGTAAGAAAAACAACATAGCATTTTGCTATACGAAACCTAAAATGCGCGAGTTGGATTTACATTTGCCCAATTTTTACAGTAAAAGATTAAAAAACATTAACATTATTTACTAAACAATAAAAATTTACAAATATTCTCATTTGAAAATTGTTTCGGCCAACAAAATATTACTTATATGTTACCTACTAATTTATAAAGCCAAAAAGTTTGTTTTATTAGAAATTTAACCACGGGCAGGGCCGCGGGTAATTTAGTAGTAATTATAGTAAAGTCATAGAAAGGTTATATCTGTACATTTTTTTTTGGATAAAACTACGTATTTTAAAACACATGGCGACATCTATTGTCAAATAGCTAAATAACACATAAATAAATTTTCATTAAAATAACTATTTTAATGAATAAAATAGCGCTGTTAATATTTCTTTTAAAGATAAGTTTTTTTTTAATAGTTTTAACATAATATATAAGTAAGTTACCCTGCTAAAATATTAATAGCATAATCGTGCTTTTACTTCAACCAGTTTTTGTATTTTTTCTCAGAAATGAGATATTTTCCTGCGGTAAAAAGAATCCTATGTGTTGAGCCGGATAACCTGCTATTACCATACCAAATTTCATAAAAATCCCTCAAGTGGTTTTTCTGTGATGCGGTCACATACAGACAGACAGAAAAAATTCTAAAAACTATAGATTCGGGCTCTATATCGCTAATAATGAATATTTCAATAAGATTTTCCGAAAAAATATTGAATTTAGGGGTTCGGCTTAGTTACAATTTTATTGTATGTATAGTTACTAATTTACGAAGCGAAAAAGTTTGCTTTACTGATAATTTAAACACGGGCGGAGCCGCGGGTGATTTAGTAGTAATTCTAATAAAATCGAAAAAAGGTCATATCTGTACACTAATTTTTTTGGGATTAAAACTATGTATTTTAAAAACACATGGCGACATCTATTGTCGAATATCTAAATAACACATAAATAAATATTAATTAAAATAACTATTTTAATGGATAAAATAGCACTTTTGATAATTTGATTTTCAAGATAAGCTATTTTTATAGTTTTTATCATATTTTGTAAGTTACCCTGCTAAACTGTTTACAAATAGTATCGTCGTGGTTTTGTTCCTACCAGTTTTTGTATTTTTTTTCAGAAATGAGATATTTTCTCGCGGTAAAAAGTATCCTATATGTTGACCCGGATAACCAGCTATCATCATACCAAATTTCATCAAAATCCCTCCAGTGGTTTTTCCGTGATGCGGTAACAGACAGACAGACAGACAGACAGACAGACAGACAAAAATTCTAAAAACTATAGATTCGGCCTCTGCATCGATAATAATGTCTATTTCAATAAGATTTTCCAAAAAATATTTAATGTACAGATTCGGCTTAGTTAGAATTTTATAATATGTATAGATTACATTATAACTTTAACTAAACTTAAAGTGTTTCATAACGTAATATTTATACTATAAGCATTTTAGAAATTCCCGAGTATTTTTAAGCTTCAAAAAAAATTGCTCCTTGATCACTGTGATGATTGATGAGTGATTGTGGAAATCACTCCTTACAAAATAAATACCAAATTGTTTCAGTTCAAATATAGTCTTATTTTTATAATAACGAATTTTTTTACGAATGCTATAATTATAATACCTATAATAATACTCTCGTAATCATCAATATTAATCATACTTACTACTTTAACGTAACGTATGTTTCTTTGTAGAAGATAGTAATTATAACAGATATCAGTTTTCCGACATTAATTTTTTTTTCCGACATTAATTTTCCGACATTACTTTAACGTAACGTATGTTTCTTTGTAGAAGATAGTAATTATAACAGATATCAGTTTTCCGACAGTGTATATAGAGTTCCTAAAATCGGAATCTAAAGTCTATGTGATCCATATACAATTAGTTCTAAGTTTACGATGAAACTAGAAAAACTACAATATATGTACATTGTACATACATAAATATATAGTATACTAGTGATTCACCCTCGCTCCGCTTGGGTTCGTCCCTACTGACGTTTTAAAGTTTAGGTAGTATAGATTTCTCAGAGATGAGATATTTTCCCGCAGTAAAAAGTATCCTATATGTTAACCCGAATAACCAGCTATAATCATACCAAATTTCATCAAAATATTTCCAGTAGGTATTCCGTGATGCGGTGACAGACAGACAAACAGACAGACAAATATTCTTAAAACTATAGATTCGGCCTCTGTATCGATAATAATATCTATTTCCGTAAGATTTTCCAAAAAATATTTAATGTACAAATTCGGCTTAGTTACAATTTTATTATATGTATAGGTGAGTTTTATAATTGTTTTACAGGTAACTTGTGACACGTGAAAATAAAATCGTGTACTTGGAGCGTGAAAATTTAGTTAGTTCGGACTTCGTTCTATCTTTTACAACATTGATCATTATTATTTTAAATCGATTGTCACCTTAAATTAGCCTCACAATTCTTTTATTTTAGTCCGGTCATTTTGGTAATTCTAATAGATGATTAATTATATATTATTTAGCTTTTTATACATAGTCTGTAACGTTAATATTTTCTTACAATAAATCGAAAATGTAAACAGTGATATAAAAACATGGTTTATATATTTTCATCAAACATCAATTTGAAGGGATAAATATATTACGTACTGTAAAAATATAATTGAAAACGTTGATTCGAATCTCTGTCGAAATTAAAAGCAAATTTCATTTTAAAGGGAATATGATGAGTGAAAAAGGGTCAAAATACAATAAATACAAGCCCGTAAGGCTTTCATTTCCATTATCAGTTAAATTAAGCGGGTCAATAGTGAGCCTAAACTAGCCTTAGGTGTGTTTAAGCGATCACAAAGGCACAAAGGAGCGTTACATTAGTACGCCCCAGAAGATCAGTATAATAGTTTAAATTAGATAACATTGTGTCGTAGACTAAAGTGGTTGTCGTTCATTTCCCTATCAATACTTAGCTGTTTCATTATCACTACTACTGCTACTATAAATTTAAGTTTTTTTAGGGTTAGACGATATAGGCACTCGATGTATTTGTTATATAATCCAAAAATATATTTGCGATGTATAAAACGTTGCAGGAATAATGTAGGAGTAAGATTTTTATGTACCTTTAGTATCTGTTAGCTCTAAATTGGCCCCGCTTTCAAACTAGCAAGTATGCATACCGTCTTAACTGCATATTAGACTATTAATCTTTTAGCTTTTCCCAAATGACGTAGGTCTGGAGGCTCTGGGATCTCAGTCTAATAAGTGCTTAGATAAGTTGCTAGACGATAAATTGCTTAATGTATTACGATAATATTGAAATAAATAAAATAATAATAAATAAATATGTTGGGACATTAACACACAGCACCATCTAGTTCCATGGTAAGCTACGAGGCTTGTGTTATGGATATCAGATAATTGATACATTACACGTATATAACTTTAAATACATACATATTATAAATATAAACACTCATGACCGGAGTACAAACATTCGTGTTGATCACACAAATGGATGCCCCCAGCGGGACTTGAACCCGCGACCGCTGGCACAGCAAGTAGGGTCACTACAAACTGAGCCAAACGTTTCGTCAAATGTTACATGTTCAATTCAATTAAATTTTCTTGGTAATGGCTTCGAAACGTACCAATTGAACACAGCATGCTATGTATTATGTTAGCTGGTCCGAGATACAGTAACCTAATAAAAATTATAATACTCGTTACAAAAAAACATACTTATTCACTGGCTTACTGACAGATAACGTTGAGCCTAAACCGCTGACTCTAAAAATGATAGTATAAAATTTTGCACAAAATTTCCTTATATGATTAAGGTAAGTACTAAGGAATTTGATTTTTGAAGGAGAATACGAAAGAATTTAACCTCGATCAACTACTAGAGGAGTTAAATATGATTGGGAGAACCCATGAGGGTCTTGTAAGGTCATTTTTAATGTTAGAAATATGGAATTGATGTTTGGGGGTAAACAGGGACGGATGTTTCAAGATGTTTTAAATTTTGCTTACGAAGTCGTGGATAAGAGCTAGTAAATACATGAATATAATTTTTATTGCGTAAATCTGGACAGCTAAATTAGATATAATAATTTAAAAAAAGAAGACGTCAATTTACATTAGCTATTATTAATGTTGATTAAGTAGCTATACTTAATGAAAATGAAAGGAGTAGAGTATAAAAGCCTCTACCAACGTCTTAGAATACAGAAGGGACCAATAAGTATCAATATATTTTTGACAACTAGAGTAAGCTTTTGTTTTGCAATAACAACTGTATTTACATCAATATTTTATATAATAAATAATAAGCTCCTTAGAGGGCAAAAATTGTAGCAAACTTTATGTAAGAAATAATAATAATTTTTCTACATGAATTTACTTGAGTAGGATTGTTATAAAATACTCTTCTCTTCAGCTTAATCAAATAAATAGTAATTTCATAAAAAAAAGTCGACCAAAGCTGGAGTATGTCGCTAGTAACATATATCTTTGAAAATACACAAAACCTATCTCAAGCTTTCAGTCTACTCCATCTGGCCTATAGCTTTCAAATATTTTCTACGTTATATAGAAAATAAGAAAAAATCCAAACAAAATGCTTTACTATTAGCTTATATCTACGTGTTAAATGTAATGGGTCGTTATAGTAGCCTCAAGCGTGAGTTATTTCTACATTTACATTGTTAGCCTTATTTACAACGACAGAAAATGTTCATAGTTCATATCTGTCTGAATGGAACAGTACTAAATTTTTGCAATTTGCAGTAATATTTAATCCACATTGCTTACCTCCTGCATAAAATCTAAATTAACGATATAAAGCGGAAGAATTTTTGAAGTTATACTTCTTTTGGCACGTTTAGAAAAAAATATTAGAATAAAATTTTTACGATGCGCGCGCACACCGACAGCCAAAAAGCGACATGATGAAGTTAGCTGCATTCCTTTTACAAACAGAGAGTTGTGACATACAGGATGAAATTTTTAGCTATTTTTGTTCTGTTACGCCAAAGAAGTATAACTTCTTACGTTGTCTACATAAGTACACACGAATATTTTTTTTTTTTATTTATTCTTGTCTGTTTATCAGAAAACATATATATTTTAAACCAATTTGTTAAAAAAGATTATAGGCGTCACTATACAATCCTTTGAAGCGGAGCAACGGCCAAAGGCTAATTTACTGGAATTCTGGAAAAAGTAGATAGCCTATTACTATTCTAAAATATGTCAAAAGTTTCTAAGGCTACATCCGCACAGACAGGTGGCTTGCTTAGCACCTAGAGCCTAGCGAGTCACCCAGCTAGTAGCTTAGTGAAACGAACGTTTTAGAATGTTCGCGACCGGCCGCACTGCGCGCTTGGCGCCTAGCTAGTCGCTTAGCAAGAAGCGCCAAGAGCGCAGTGCGGCCGGTCGCGAACATTTTAAAACGTTCGTTTCACTAAGCTACTAGCTGGGTGACTCGCTAGGCTCTAGGCGCTAAGCAAGCCGCGTGTCTGTGCGGACGTAGCCTAAGGGAGAGCTTCATAAAGTAATCGTAAGTACTTGTTCAAAATAATCATTATCATATTCTTAATAGCTTTAAATTTCTTCCCTTCGTTGTATATCGTTTGAATGTAAAGCTATAGACTTTTTTACTACAGACAGTCTTTATCGATCACGTACTCGTAAAGCCTGCAACTCATACAATTGTACATACATACGCCATAGTGCACTTTTGTGAATACGTCAATTATTTTATCGTTTTCCAGTTTCTATTATTAAGGTTACATCACACTAACCACCACAACCATCACCTATTTTAAATAAAGAATTTATACTATAATATTCCGTCATTTATATTATTATTATCATTGAATGTTGATCATTGAAATAATTATATTTTTTTAGAAGAAAATGATATTTACTAAGAAGGGCAAGTAACGGCTTAATGTTGCGGACACAACAATATTAGGTTAAGAGGGCGTAAGCAATATAACTTGAAATGGTATATTTCTGAAAACACTTTAAGTATTAGTACTACGTTGCAATGCACGCTCGATGGAAGTTGGGCCTTAAGCCTCACGGCCTGCAAAACCGTTGGAATATTTCGCTCTTCGTGTAATTGGAGCATCAATATTCGCTGTTATAAACATTTTGCATATTTCACGACTTAACAGTATTCTACTGGCACTGAAAATGGAGAAACTTTTCAAGTAATAGCTTGAATATTTTGTTCAAAAATATTATTTTACATTTGTACGTGACACTTGTATGTACTTGTACATACTAGGAACGTAAGTGGATACACTATATCTATACAGATAAATAAAATTGGAGTGGAAACGAGATGGAATTATATACGGCACTTATAAGAAAAACACATTTTTAAAATTTTTATCTGTCTGTCTGTCTATTTGTTCGTTCCGGCTAATTTCTGAAACGGCTGGACCAATTTTAACGAGACTTTTATTAGCAGATAGCTAATATTATAAGGAGTAACTTAGGCTACTTTTATTTTAGAAAAAGAGTTAGGGTTTCGCTCAAAAAAATTGAAATATACCTAGGAACAAACCCGAGAGAAGCGACGGTGAATCGCTAGTTGTAAATAAGTGTGCGCTTATTATTCCATTTACGTACTATGACGCCAAGAAATAGCAAACGTAACTTATGCCCGAATCTTCTATCCGTCAGACCCATTAAAGTCAGAGCAGCTGTGTGCGTGCGTGCGTGCAGGCGTGCGTGCGTGCGTGCGTATGTGTGTGTGTACTCATACCTTTTCAAGCTTAAACAGCTGAACAGATTTGTATAAAATTTAGAACATTTGCCTATCAACGACCGCCGAGCCACTGGTGGTCCAATTAACAATTAATTTCTTAGATATTAACCAGGAGGTGTTAATAGACGAAGTCCTGAAATAAATAGGCTACTGTTAGGCACTTAGGGTCGCACCCGCACGAAACGAGGGTAGGTCGTTAGTCAATTCATATATTATAATATAAAATTATAAAAATTAACATAGTTCATTAAAAGCAAAATACTCGTACAAAAATGTCACAATTTGAATAGTGTATTTCAATCTGAATGGACGCTACGTATGATTATGATACATATGCATCTACATACCTACAGATATATAACACACATGTGCTCAGTGACCTGCCGTGGACAAATTGCCTTCCTAATCTATTGAAGTGCTCTTGTAACGGGACTTCAATTTGACTAGAATGCAAATTAGCCTAATGACTATGATATGGTTTAATGTAGAGATAAATAACGTAGAATATTTTTTATTGGTCAATCTTATCGTGTGTTTTCCATTCTACATGACATTGGTGAAATAAACCGAGGCTTATGTGCCTAAAGGCTACAAATAAAAAAAATGCATTTCAATTAGTATATTATATAGCAAAAATAATATTAGAAACAAACGATCCTTACCTACCTACTCGTATTAAAACCCAACAAAACCTCCCCCGTCTTAATGGAGCAGGACCGCTTACGCACTCAACTACAACGCCCCGACGCGACGGCAGGTCTGCCGAAGCAGACCACAACAAGTATGGGGTTGCTCTACAGTCCATTCTGTTATCAGAGAAGTACCAGGAGCAACCCGCATGGTACACCGCCCACCGAAGTGGGCCACCTCCCACCGCCTACCAAAGTGGGCCCGTGAGTTTCTTAGCTTCGCGCCCGGCTGAACTGCCGGACGCTACTGAGCCCCCCCCCCCCCCCCTCCTTCCAAGATTTAATAAGATACTTTATAAGATAAAATGCTAAGAAAAACCAATCGTTTAATAGAATATTTCAACAATAGAAATATTCTTTCTTACCAATATCAATATAAAAAGTTGTTTGCCCAATATTAACAATACGTCAACCTTGTACTGTTTCCAGATCAATGAATTGCTCACAAGTCGCAGAAACTGAGGACATTAGAAGCTCAACACTCAAGAGACAGTAGATAATTGTATTTTGACATTATTTCTTAATAAAAGATATATTTTGTTAAGAAATAATAATTATACTTTACGTTTTGAATTTTACAATGAAAAGAGATATTTCACTCTAGAGATTAGAGTCCCGTCACTGTGTACTTCACTTTAATTAATATTGACTTTTAGATATATAATGTATATATTTGAATAAACTTTACGCGATTTCTGAACATACTGTTATTGCATTTACACGTTGTATAGGAATTTAAATCATGACATATATTAATTGCACAGCCAACACAAATATTTGCATGTAATGTGATTAAGGCTGTAGACTGATGTAAAGGTCAAACTCGTAATTACTTCACTGACGCTAATAAATATCATCAAAAAAGATATCTAGAACAAAATTCAAACGAAATAAACATTACGAAACAAATTTTCCAGAGCGTTTATTTAAAAGTTGTATACATTTTTGTACCCTTAAAACGCAGCTTACTTGTGAAGCCTAAAAAAAGTTAGATTAATTATTATCAATACTATCTACGCTAATATTTCTCTTGATCTGCTGATCTGATTTGAAAAATTCTTTTTGCGTTTCAAAACTTTAAACACATACATATACATGGAGACATAGTGGTTCACTTGGTAACGATGCAGCTGATGAACTTGCAAAGAGGGGATCAAAACTAGAAGTGACTGGCCCGCTTCTCCCTCTACCTTTTTCACAGGTTCGCCCCTGGATCCGCCAAAGATCCACGACATTTCAAAATAACAGATGGTCGCAAACTGCAGACTGCAGATAGTCTAGATTAGCTCTGCCTGCAGTCAATAGAACAAATCTCAAAATGATGATAGGGACGATAACGAGCCACTGTTCCTTGAACAAGCACTTATTCAACATCGGTGCAACGGATAGCCCTCTATGCAAAGGGTGCTTCGACGATGAAGAATCAGTCACTCACGTAGTCCTGGAATGCGTAGCGGCAACTTCTCAACATAATGGAATCCTCGGACCAGTGAGGTCGCTCCGCGAAGCCTGTGAAGTTCCCAGGAAACTTCTGCGCTTATGGGCGAAGCTTGGCTGGCTAAATTAACCAGGATTCGCAACGCACAACGGACCAAATGCGTATCTAAGTGCGGAAATCGAGTTCACTTTACACTCCACAATAGGGGGAGCCGCGAGTAAAACGCTAGTGAAACAAAAATTTTTAGGAATATCATTCAAATAACCTTACAAGCTCAATAAGTAGAAGATATATACATATATTCGTATTATAAATTGCTAGTAAAGTGTACATATACAATTTACATACATATTTGGTAGAACAATTATGTTAAGGTTAACACAATTTAAACATCAACATACCTCACATATGTGTTTTAGTCCCTATAATGGGACATTTACCATTATTATTCGATTATTTGCTAGCAAATTGTATACAATTGCGTCCTAATTTCGATTGATTTTAATTTACTAGCGGTTTACCCTCCCATTGCTCGATTGCGTTGCTAGGGTCCTCTATGAAAAAATACTATATAAAAAAAGTTCATTTTTAGTTACATATATACATATTTTGTTCTGCTTAAAATACTAATGTATAAATGGGGAGATCATAACTACAGTTGACAGTAGTGATATAACTAACCATACTAATATTATTAATGTAATTAACAGTATCTGTTCGCTTTAAGAGTAGTTCTTTCACATTTAAATCTCTGAACAGATTTCGATTAAATTTGGTAAGGACATGGATTTCATTTTAGATTCCAATAGAATATAAGCTACTTTCAAAATAATCCTTTATGTATATTATTTTCTTCATTTTTGCGTTTTTATATATTTGCAATAAAAATGCAATATCTTCTTTTTTATTTTGTTTAAGCATGATAAATATAATAGGCTATGCTTATAAATAGCTAATACCTAATATTCTGTAAGAAACTTTATGATGAAAGCTGAATCCGCAAACATCTATAGGTACATATAATAAAATCGTAACTAAGCCAATCTGTACATTAAATATTTTTTTGGAAAATCTTATTGAAATAGACATTATTGTCGATACAGACTCCTAATCTAAAGTTTTTAGAATTTTTGTCTATCTATCTGTGACCGCATCACGGAAAAACCACTTGACAGATTTTGTCTAAATTTGATATGATGATAGCTGGTTATCCGGGTCAACATACAGGATACTTTTTACTGTGGGAAAATATCTGATCTCTGAGAAATCTACACTAAACGTTAAAACGGAAGTAGGGACGAACCCGAGCGGAGCGAGGGTGAGTCGCTAGTACTTCATATAAAAAATACTTCAAGTATACTCGGTTATACTCGCGGATTCAGCTGTCGAGTTATGTAAATTGTTTTACGGAATAACAGTATATACTGGTATGATTGAAAGAAGCTAGGTTAACGTTTTCGTAACGTAGCGCTGAATTTCTCTACATACTCGTAGCATAATTACTTGTAAGTATAGCGGAAAACGAAGTTAAGTGCTACTTTACTCGCTTTCTCTTCGTATATACGTAAAGCTATAAATCAATTTACTTTACTGGTATCTTTTAAAATAATTAAATTATATTCTCAGACATATGTAGCTTATATATTATGTATAGTAGTACCTGGGCGACCGAGCTTCGCTCGGAGTTCTTTTTTGTTGTATCGTATTTTTAGATAAAAAAAAAAAAAAACAAAAAACTTCAATAAATACAAAAAAAATAAAAGTAAAAACTTTGTATCCGACCGGATGTGCTCGAGCGTAAGAAATTATCGACCATATTTTGCGTGGAATAATGCGAAAGAATACCGCATGAAAACTCGAAAACACGCGTTTTCTCAGACATAACACTAACCTAGATCGATTTTTCGCTTCCGAAAACTCCCACATACCAAATTTCAGCGAAATCGTTAGAGCCGTTTCGGAGATCGCTGGTATAAATAAATAAATATACAAGAATTGCTAGTTTAAATATATTAGATTAGATAGGTTAGATAGATAAACGGGCGTCAACGTGTTGAAGAACGAGCGATATATCTAGAGTTTTTACACTTAGCACAAACGTCCCTCATAATGTAATCTGAATATTATTATTGTATCACAATTCCATTTCAATTTTAAATTCAAATAAGCTTTACTCCTAATTTGTTGGACCAAGAATGTGACAAGTTTGACATATACAACGAGGGCCATTTTCTTTGAAATTTATTCGCTTAAATCGGACAGTGATTTGGGACAGGTTCAAAACTGGAAAACGAATTCACATTAAACATTTACATTTACCTTTGTATT
Organism: Fabriciana adippe; assembly: GCA_905404265.1. Lineage (NCBI taxonomy): Eukaryota > Metazoa > Arthropoda > Insecta > Lepidoptera > Nymphalidae > Fabriciana > Fabriciana adippe. The sequence continues at coordinate 7,735,595 of FR989984.1, read as the reverse complement.
GATTCATTTTAACAAATTTAAAAAAGGCTTTTTAAAATACTTTGTCAATTTATGGCAATCCAACTGAATCTTCGGCAATTCCTGTAAATGTCGAGTATTTGGGATTATTTTATATATTGGGGTTATTTAAATTTTTTTTTAAGTACATGTTATAAAACGAGATTATTTTTACTTTAATGATAGACTAATTTTTATATATGGCAATTATCTAACAACTTATACATTTATTTAGACTAGTGATAGCATATTGGTAACGCGCTCGCTTAGAAAATTAAGTGAAGCGAGTTCAAGTCCCGGTATCGCAATGATGTGCGAATCAATCACACTTGCTATATATACATTACATTGGACTTGTAGGTGCATTACATGTCTAAAATTACCTAAGTAGTTTCTGAAAAACATGTGAAGTCCGTACAGTGCTAACGTGGACTATGGCTTGACCCTGCCGAATTAAAGGGAAACGCAAACAGCTTAACAGTGGGACTTAAGAAAAAGTAGACTAAATAACTATGCGGTTTAAGCTAAATAGACCTTTGAAACATTAAGGAAAAATATATAAGTATCTACACTTTAACCGATGAGTTATAGGTTATTTTCAACATCACTTCTGTTTAATTCCAGTGTCAATAACAATCACGATGTCTCATATGCCAACAAATACGAAAGGAAATTGAATTGAGGAGCGTATCAATGTTTTCGTATTTCACGAAATCCCAATATTTCGTTTTTCTCCATCAATGCGTACGGTTGATAAAAACGATATATTCATTCGAAGTGTTATATACTACTAATATTAATATAATTAATAATAATTCCAGATTTCACAAGCTGGTAAAACATGTCTATTAATAGTAATATTATTTAGGTAAAAAGATTATTTTCTTTTTGTTTATTTCAACACATTAATCTCTAGAAGTTCCACTACAATTCTTTTTGTATTTTTTTATAAATAAATATGTAGGGACATTAACACACATCACCATATATATATATATAGTTTTAAATACATACATATTATAAATATAAACACCCATGACTGAAGTACAAACATTGATGCTCATCACACAATGAATGCCCTCAGCGGGACTTAAACCCGCGACCGTTGGCACAGCAATTAGGGTCACTACAAACTGAGCCCAACATGTAGTTTTACAGACTACTAGTGATTTACCCTCGCTTCACTCGGGTGCGTCCTTTGGGGGCCTTTTGTATTTATTATAGTAATAGCGTCACCTTTTGAAATATTTTATTACTAGATACTAGCAATAGCCTAATTTCATGAAAATCCGTCTGACCCATACTGTTTGAACAAATAACAAACATTCACTCACATACAAAATTTCACATTAATTATAACTAATGTTCGCATTAATTATAACATAATATTTAAAATAAGAGGAAAACGTATAAATCTACCTATCTATATAAAAAAAAACTGATCACTTCCAATTTTTTTATTGATAACACTAGCTCGTCAATGATTACTAAACAAAGAAAAAAAACCGATTGACAAACAGAAAAGAAAAAAGTAGTGAACTGTTTTTGCCTGCTCTGATTTTCATATGCACACTTCTGTTTGTGGCTAATTAAACAGACTAAATGTCCCTAAACAGCTGAGTACCTCATAAATATGGAAAAACAAAGTCACGTACTACGCACTGATAAACAAGTCAAATTATGTCGTCACGAAGAAAGGAAATAACTTGAAATAAATGTCAATAGATCACGTCGTATAATATATCGATTTATTATTGTTGTATGAGTCAACCTGTGACGAAGGATAGGAACCCTTCGTCACAGGATAACTGTAAGAAAACATTTTAGAAATTTATAGATTTATAAAAGATTATTTTCTAAATGAATATACGCATTTCTGTTTTTATTTATTTTTTCACCAGTTCAAGACTCATTTGTTTCAGAGACGAGATGGAGAAAATGATAAATTTTCGCACATTTTCTTTCATATATTTTAATTAAACTAAGAATTTTAGAAAACTATATTTGTATATTTATTATGTCCTTTTATACATATGTTTTTTTTTTAAATTGTGTTGTCTAGGTCGGGCCTAATTAAACTTAGTAAACCTTCACATGACTAATTTAGTCTTTATTTACTCAAAAAAATACAACACACTTATATGTACAATGTACTTATGTATACGCAAAAATATAATAAAAAAAAATTTGCAATGTGCATAATTTAGTTCTTTATATATTATTTTATTGCTGATTATATAATATTATAATATATAATAATACTAGCCGAACCCACGATAACGCCTGCGTACAATCTGCAAAAAAACTCTGGCTTTATATATATATATACAGCGACTCAACATCGCTTCGCTCGGGTTCGTCGGTATTTATATAATATTCATATAGTATTTATATAATATACATAATATTGTTCATACAAAAATACTAAAATCGCAATTAAAAAATATGAGGTGGGGGTAGGAGATGAAAAATACTTTACGACCTATTCTCATACCTACCAAATATACAAAAAAAAAGATTAAAATCAGTCGAGCCGTTTTGGAGGAATGCGACCACAAACACCGTGACACGAGGTATTTATATATTAGATAATTAATATATATTTTTATATTTAAATGATTTACCGACAAGTTTGGCTCAGTTTGTAGTGACATTACTTGCTGTGCCAGCGGTCGCGGGTTCTAGTCCCGCTGGTGTCATTCATTTGTGTTATGAGCACAAATTTGTACTCTAGTCATGGGTGTTTATATTTATAATATGTATATATTTAAAGTTATATGTATATGTGTAGTGTATCAACTGCGTAACACAAGCCTCATAGTTTATCATGGAACTAGATAGTGCTGTGTGTTAATATCCCAACATATTTATATATATGTATCTCTGCAGCAAACCTCCTATTGTTTTCCTAAGGCATAATACTACTATTGTCGTACTTAGGCCGAATGCATAAGTTCAAATCATCCTATACGGGAATGCTTGGCTTTGCAAGTTGTTTATTGATTTCCAGGCATGTTTATTGTGTTAGTAAAGCAAGCTACGAGCCTCATATCTCTTTGAAAATTGAAACAAATTTGCATAGCTCAGGAGCTAGAGGTAATTAGGTATAACAAAATACAATAACTCAATCATATTCCTACCTATACCTATGTATATCTTCTATATACTTACATAGTATTTCTACCCGACTGCGCGAAGCAAAGGAGTCGTCCATTAATCACGTGATGTTTTAAGCAACTTCTTAACTCCCCCTTCCCCCATGGAGATCCCCCCCCCCCTCCCTCCTCCCTATCCAAAATCACGTGTATTTTTTTTGGTATTTAAAAATATATATATAATTTAATTCTAGAAAATTATGCATCGTGATAAAAATTTTCATACAGACATTAAGGTTGCAGTACCTTAAGCAAATACTAGCTCTCTCGCACATTCTCGCTATACCACTGCGGAGAAGGCCGCTGTGAAATAAAGCTTTCAGCATTGTCATCGGGCTCGACATACTCTGCTACGACGTCATGGCCGTCAAAAACCATGTTATTCCATACTTCTGTGAGAACTTCTCCAGCCTTCTGAATTCAACGAAAGAACGAACGAGAACGAGAAGAAAGTTAAAAAAAAACCGACTGGTCGCCCGACTGGTCGCCCGACTGGTCACCCGACTGGTCGCCCGACTGGTCGCCCGACTGGTCGCCCGACTGGTCGCCCGACTGGTCGCCCGACAGTCGCCCGACTGGTCGCCCGACTGGTCGCCCGACTGGTCGCCCGACTTGTCGCCCGACTGGTCGCCCGACTGGTCGCCCGACTGGTCGCCCGACTGGTCGCCCGACTGGTCGCCCGACTGGTCGCCCGACTGGTCGCCCGACTGGTCGCCCGACTGGTCGTCCGACTGGTCGACCGACGGAAACTTAACTTTCGGCGACCTAACTTTTGGAAACCTAACTTTTGGCGATCTAACTTTTGGCAACCTAACCTTCGGAAACCTAACTTTCGGAGACCTAACTTTCAGAAAACTAACTTTTGGCAACCAAACTTTCGGAAACCTAACTTTTGGCAACCTAACTTTCGGAAACCTAACTTTTGGAAACCTAACTTTCGGAAACCTAACTTTTGGCGACCTAACTTTCGGAAACCTAACTTACGGAAACCTAACTTTTGGCAACTTAACTTTCAGAAACCTAACTTTTATAAACCTAACTTTCGGCGACCTAACTTTCGGAAACCTAACTTTTGGCAACCTAACTTTCGAAAACCTAACTTTTGGAAACCGAAATTTCGGAAACCTAACTTTCGACGACGTAACTTTCGGTCGAAAGCCGCACACTAACGACGAGCGGCACCGTGCAGGTGGTGCCTCAACCGCGTTCGACGGCCCGCTGCTGCAGGCACCCCCGCCCCCCCCATGCTGTTGGTCCGCGCCGGATTTCTCCGGTACCACCCGCCCGGTCCGAAGGCGGGTGGCGTTCCCCCATCCGCCACCTGGGGACGCGCCCGGTAGGAGTCAGCTCTCCACCGGGAACTTTCGGAAATCTAAGTTTTGGCAACCTAACTTCGGAAACCTTACTTTTGGCAACCTAACTTTTGGAAACTTAACTGTGGGACAGTCGGTCGACAAGTCGGTCGACCAGTCGGCCGACCGGCTTGTTGACCGACTGGTCCACCGACTGGTCGACAGACTTGTCGACCGACTTGTCGACCGACTTGTCGACCGACTGGATCACCGACTGCTCAACCGATTCATCAACCGATTGATCGACCGATTAATTAACCGATTGATCAACCGATTGATCGACCGATTAATCAACCGATTGATCAACCGATTGATCGATCGATTGATCAAATGAAATCTGATTAGTAATTCCTGACATTAGCGCGTTCAAACAATCAATCGATCGATCGATCAATCGATAGATCTATCGATCGATCAATCGGTCGATCAATCAGTCGATCAGTCGGTTGATCAATCGGTCGATCAGTCGGTCGATTATCAAGAAATAAAATATTATGCAGTTGGAGAAATACATATATGTACATACTTTTTGCGACAAGGATGAAACGTATATGGCTCCGACGTTATTCCTTCGTCAACTTGTTTTTATCTTTTTGTTAGCTTTTAAGCATTCTTTTTAAGCGGTTTTTTTTTTATTTTTATAATATTTGCCATACATTTTATTTGCTATATTTAACTACATAGAGGCACTCAATTCGCTTGCGTGTTTTCTGGGTGCGATAGGCATTCTTAACCAATTTTCTTGCTTCTTTAATAATATCTTTTTAAAAATGGTTTTTATTATTAAATAGATTATAGGTATACCTTAAGGTATTCCTTCCCTAAAAGTGAAACAATTATTTAGTCTTTTTGGTTAGACAGGAACCAAATAAGTAAATTTATTATTTGGCGACATTAATTAATATTTTATACTATATTTTATGTTGCAGGGTATAGAATGTAATTACCTGTAAATCCCGTACTCTAAGTCAACGTGTTTGGCCAAGCATGATGAAACCTACCTATATTTTTAATATCCGCATAAAAAATACCATTAGCATCACGACGACAGTAAGAATTTTATTATGATGGTATCATGAAAAGTTTTCTTAGAAGTCTTATATCACACTAAACGGCCGTGTGCATGTCACGATCGTTGAAATTCATCTAAATACAACTTTTTGCCCGCGGTTACGCTCAAGTGTTCAGTACGTCGATAAAAAGTAGCCGATATGTTGACCTAGAATATAAGTTATTTAGCAGTTAGTATTGGCTCTTCCAATGAGTAACCCACGAACAATTTTCCAACGTTACACACACGCGCGCACGCACGCACACATGAACGTATGCACGTAGCACACAATTTATAATATATTATGTGTGATGTACTTTATAACTCATGTCATAGAGAAATTATTGAATAACTGTCATTAATGTGGTACGGCTATTACAAGTTTTAACGATGGGACTTAGCAAAACTCGTTTCATAAAATACTCTAAAAGTTCTCTTCTAACTCACTTTTAACATTTCTTTATAACGTATATTATTATGTTATTTTATTCATATTTTACATACAATTCTTATATCTATGTTATAGAGCTAATCTAGCTAATAAAATATACAAAAAATAAAACGTGAACGATGTTCCAAATAAAAACTTATATTATTATTAACAGTTATGTATAGATCATACAGATTAATATTTACCTACTGATATAATTTCATGAACATTAAAAGACAATGTAAATATCTGGTTTATATTTTATAGTCTAGCTCTAATATAGTACTTATAGCTTATATGTTGTTGAAAATGTTCTCGCACCTATCCTTAATGACATGCTAATTAAAAATCTCTGAGGCTAAGTGAGGTACGCTTATGGGCCTATCATCAATCATCATCAATCAGCCTATCGCCGTCCACTGCTGAACAAAGGCCTCCCCTAATGAGCGCCAACCATCCCGGTCCTGGGCAGCCCGCATCCATCCACTGCCAGCCACCTTTCTTAGGTCATCTGTCCATCGTGTTGCAGGGCGTCCGTAATGACATACGGAGCCGAAACGTGGACACTCACCGTAGGGCTGGTCCAAAAATTCAAGGTCGCTCAGCGAGCAATGGAACGCGCGATGCTTGGAGTTTCTCTGGCGGACAGAATTCGGAATTAAGTCATTCGCCAGAGAACTAAAGTAACCGACATCGCGCGCAGAATAAGCTCGCTGAAGTGGAAGTGGGCCGGTCATGTCTCCAGACGTACTGATGGTCGATGGAGCCGAAACGTGTTAGAGTGGAGACCACGTTTGGGCAAGCGTAGTGTATGGGCCTATAAAAATTAGAAATTAAATTAATTTTTCCCCCAACTTAGAAGACACCTTAATATCAAAACCATAGTAAAGAGGCTATTTTTTATATTTTATATTGACGTAGTGTTTATCGAAACTTACTTTTATCAATACAAAATTATTTATTTAACTATGAAGGTCTAGAAGACATTTTCTTTGAAGATCTATAGTTTATTCTATAGAGACCTATGACATTTATGTAATACAAAAAACTAAACTATTAAATAAAATATATGTATTATATAAATAGTCAAAGATAGAACAGTTAAGTACCTTTTTCAACTCTGTTTGTAAAACGGTATCAATAAAAAAATCAATAATGATTATGATCGAATTTTCACCACTTAGCGAATATTAAAGGTATTTTGCAAACGAATGTTGTCGACACGTAGCAATAATAATTACTGTCATTTACTAGTTATATTTACACATACAATACAAACATAGATATATCACGGATATAATATAGTAAAGAATAAATGGAATCTAACTTAACTGCTTCTCAGTTCACAGTAAAATAATAGCCAAAATAAAATAAACGAAAAATTACTTCACAATTTTTAAAAATATAACTCACATTCAATACCTGTATCTCAATATCGATGAAGTAACAAAATTAAATAATGTTATGTGGTCGACCAAAAGAAACTTTATAGCCTGACCTGAAAACCTTTTACGTGAAATTCACTGCCAATTGACCACGCTATTTATATTTTACTAAACCTGTTTATTTCAAAAAATTACTTTTAAACAATTGTTTTGTAAACTATAGTAATAATTTACATAAGAGTAATTATAAACTTTTATGTAAATTATTATGTATTAAATTTCAATTTATATTAAGTATTGTAAAGGACCTAAAGTTTGAATTTCACGACTTCGATGTCATCGACACAATGATTTTGACATTATACAATGAATATTCTAACCAAATTTACACCAAAACAAATCTAATTTCAAAGAATCCGTTAAATCACATCTTTTCATCGCTGAAGATCTACTCGACTAATTTTAATTTTCACTGTACACGTAAATAGTATAAATTCGATTTAAAACTGTGCTCAATGTGTGGGACTTTTTAACAAATAAGCCCAAACTCAAACCTTCACTAGAAAGCATTGAAAAGTTTATTACATATTGAATATTATATTATTATCCTAATTTGATATGTTTACCAAATTTCAAATCGATATGACAATAATTAGAAAAAGGTTAAAAATTGAATTCCAAGATTTGAATACATTTAGTGAAGTTAATAAAAGTTAAAAACTAACTAAGTTTCATATCAATCGGTCGAGTAGCTTAAAAGATTGAATCGACTCGAAAGATCAATCTAAGTAATTAATTGTAATTTTGAGTCTTATCACTGACTAAATCAAGTGACCTTGTAGTTTTAAGCATTTTTAGTTAGATCGATTACCGGTTCAGACAAGCTTTTTTATAAAACATCTTAATGCAGTTATAATTTTTTTTTAAATAAAGAAATGTTGCGTTTGAATGAAACCTCATATTTTCAATATTAAAAAGAAATAGATATGTTGGGATATTAAAGCACAGCACCATCTAGTTCCATGGTAAGCTACGGGGCTTATGTTATGGATACCAGATAGTTGATACACTACACATGTATAACTTAAAATACATACATATTATAAATAAAAACGCCCATGACTAGCGTATAAACATTCGTGCTCATCACACAAATGAATGCCCCCAGCGGGTCTCGAATCTGCAACCGTTGGCACAGCAAGTAGGGTCACTATAAACTAAGCCAAATATGTCGTCAATTTAAGGTTTTATATAATTGAAGGTTAATTTATTCCACCCTGTCTAACATGTATATATCTAATATATTTTAAGACTGACACACGAAAAGTAAAATTTCATCTTTTATTCTCACAAAAATATAATAATTTCCATTTGTAATAATCCAGAATTTTTTGAGCATTTCTCGAGGCGTTTTTAATCTAGAGCAACTTGAACGACCTCGTAGGTCTATTGTTAAATTAAAAGACTGTTGTAGCAAAGATAATGTTCGTAATCAATTAGAATTGTACCCGTCTAGGAAAAAAATCAAAATAAAAAATCATTGTTACAATTTGAGTACCGTTTTAATTTTAACGATGTTTCAGGAATTCTAAACCCATATATTTATATTTCAAAGTGAGATAAGGAAAAGATACTAATAATTATTATATTGATACTGATAATTTATAACCTAGAATCAATATTCATAATTTAATTATAATTTATCAATATTAATATCAATACTAATCAGAATTGGTTATTCTTGATTTAATTTTGATACTCCTAATACTGATTTGTGTGTACTGTGATAGCTCTGCCAATTACATACAACATTGTAATTTTATAACTCTTCTTTTAATGAAAATGTGCTTCAAGGGTGGTCTCATATAAAATTCAAATATCAGCTAAAATAATTGCTTTTAAAGTAATTTTGAAGCCGGTTCACCTTTCAGTTAAAAAGATATTAGACGAGCATTAACACACTGGAATAACAACGAATATGATCATTTCTTATGGGCTAAGCAAATTAAGAAGTTTCACCCTAAGTTACGTAAATTTTCTTACTTCGAACTTGTCACTTGTTCTTCGTTAAAATTTTAAGTAATTCAATTTTAAGAGAAAACTTTTAATGACGAATTAGATTTCAAATTTAAAATTCAAGCGAAGGGCTCCCTAATAGTCGTTAGTGGAAAACAATTAAAGCTGAGCGGTTACAGACGCAAGCGCCCATTTAATTTAATTTTCAATTAAAGGAGCAATTCAAATAATATCTCGCCATATAATAAAAATAAAGTTAAAACTTTGTAAGTGCTCAATATAATAATAATAATATAATTTTGTTCATCACAAAAATTTTTTAAAGTTTTATGACGGAACGGAGACGGAACTGAGATGGAACGGAGACGGAACGTAGACGAAACGGAGACGGAACGGAACAGAAGCGGAACGGCAACGGAACGGAAACCTATATCTATGAAGAAAACCTGCTGAAAAATACGAATATTATATTCTCCATTATGCAGTAAAATTCAATTAAAATATTATAAACAAGCAAGTATTCATTGTTTTTATGTTAAAAATAAACCTTCCATCACTAGTTTCTTTTCTGTTTGTAGATTACATTTAAAATAAAATTTTCTAATTAATATACAAATATACTTACAAACGTCCAGAATATAACAATATTATATGTTAGCTTTACACTGCCGTACATTACGATGCAACTTGCATGAAGGTAGAACGCCTATGTAATTTACAAGGTAATTATTTTTCGCTTCGAGAAAGGTTTTTCAAAAATGACGATAAATATTAAAAAGAAAACCGTGTACATTATAGAAATAACATGAACTTTTGATGTAAAATGGAAAATATGAACGATAAATGAACTTATTCCTTAAATTAACAGGATCGTTATTTAGCACTTTTATATCTTGTGATAATAAGTTATATGAAGTAATAAGTAAAGGCTTGATGTTGTTTGCATTTAGTATGACATAATTAATATAACTTCCTTTCTTAGGGTTCCATGTGAGAAAGCTTTGAACGGGGCATTGTTACAAAGTCTATTGCTGAGTAAGGCCATCCATCTTTTTTTGAAAGAGAATGACTTTGTTTTTTTCACATAGTTTTAAGCAATCAGTTTACAATTTATTGAGTATTGAGGGATTCTCCATTTAAAAAAAAACTTTTTTCATTTCTATATACACATAGTTTACGTTTGTGTGCAAACGTAAAACTTTGTGTGACTTTAGTGCTAATAAATATTACAATAAATACTGAGAAGTGACCAAATATGAGTTGTTCTTGCTCTAGGAAATTTAACAAATAGCCTTACAATAAGTAAAGTAGTATTTTATGGGTAAATACTAAATACACGATACACTAAAAGTGTTGTTCTATTCCTTGATGCGCGATAACGACTCACCCTTGACTGATTTTCATTTTTTAAATCAATTAACTCACTTAAAAATCTTAACTTTGTTTATACAACTTTACACATCCTTGAATCGCTAAGGAAAAACATTTAATTTATGGAATATTATGTTAAATTTCTTATTAATAAAATTCCTAATTGCTTTAATGTAATAGGAGACCCTCGCTTCTATTTTTCCTTAATTAACATTTTTGTACCTCCAGCATAAATATTCATGTATCCAAAGTAGGTAGAATTATATGAACCGAGTTTAGTTCACATTTTTCCTTACTTTAACTATACTTAAAATTTTTAAATGGATTCTACAGTAGCAACCGTTGTGGAGCCGTCATAACGTCTGGTAATCACGGGTTCGATTCCGTTCAGGGTGAAAATTTGTATTGGCCACATTTTAGTTCAAGAGCCCGCGACGTTCAGACCTCCGTTACTTTATAAAAGCTGAAAGTTTATCTGTGTATGGTAACTGACAGGTATCTAACAGGCTAATAGGTAGCAAAGGTGCATAAAATTGCACCGCAAAATCGTTCTATTAATTTGCTTGTCACTATAACTATTTGAATCTAGAATTGTAAATGCAAAATACTATAAAAAAAATGATATTTCATTACGGCATATCTTGTATATATAAAATGTATGGTATTTATACTCGCAATAGATAAATACAAAATTATTGTATTCTAATGTTATAAACTAAAATATTATTTTAATGTAACAATTGTTGTGCTTTTTGCAAAGTTGCCTTTCGAAACTTTGGATTTCTTTAGGACTTAAAAAATGTAAAAAAAAGACGAAAAACATGTATAAATTGTATTGATTGAATAAAGTAGAAGTATTTTTTATTTCATTCGATTTGTTTGTTGCTCCATCACACTCAAACGGCTGGACAGATTATGAAGAAATTTTGTTCAGACTATAATCTGATATATAGATTGATTATAGATACAAAAGGCACATAAGTATGCACCGAAGTGAAGCGAAGATCGCTTGTATTACAAATCCGAATGCTTGCAAGCCAATTCTTCGATTAATAACACTACGCAACAAATTAAATACTTTTTTTTCACTGGGTTTACAGTATGTAATTATATGTGTAGTAATGATTTGTCACCCTAAAGAGAATTGAAGTGTATAAACAAAATTGTTACATCACGTCAGGTTTGGTAGAGAAACACATTTATTGATTTTTATTAAAATTTGTACGAAGGAGTTCATAAATTTTAATTTTATATTAGAAAACGTTTTTTTTGAAGCAATTAGCTTTCCTCTTGTAATCAGTAGTCCAAGTTTCTCTTTGGAGTCCACAACTGTAATCTGCAAGCATGGTTGGCTTCCATCTACCCTGATAACACTTCTCAAACTCTACAATTTCTTGATGAAAACGTTCTCCGTTCGTCACTTGCTAAGCCCATGTTATTCAAAAGGAAACTCAAATAAGAAGGTACGAAATGGATTTACAAAACAGTAATCCAATCAATCAAACATAACAACAATGTTTTGAATAGAAGACAACTAAAGAAATGTGACACTTTCGATAAGTTGTAAATTCAACTTCAGTAAAAGGTTTCACTGTTTTAATCTCTTTTCTTTGGACAAATCTAAATCTCTGACAAGTTTACTTCTGATTGACTTATCAGTTGTGGTTCTTATGTGGATCTCCAAATATCTCTCTCTCTCTCTCTCTCTCTCTCTCTCTCTCTCTCTCTCTCTCTCTCTCTCTCTCTCTCTCTCTCAAACAACACGCTTTATGCACCCACGATTTGTCTTGATTTTTTAATTGAAATTTATATTAAGCTTTATAACAATTCTCAAACAAAGGAGAAATTGGGTTTTTTTTTTCATTTTTAGGCGTAAATGGAGTACAAAAATAACAAAATAAGTTAGGAAAATTAACACAAACACATAGCATATTATAGACTTATGAGTAATCTAAATGTTTTGATGACTTTTATACATAGGAATGATATATTTTTATGACTATCCTCCAACAAGTATTGCGAAAAGTACGCAACAAAAGATTTCCAGTATATATTTTTTGGGATGTGATATCTAAATATAGATATGTTTTTTGTTGTTTACTAGGTATACCTTATACAAATTACCATTCGGGATATTGGTGATATTTTTGTTGTTGCATAGTGTAATCGGAATGTAGACGGCATGTGTTGTTTATGTACGATATATGAGTATATATATAATATAAATACAACCATTACATGAAATGGTCGTCCACATCATGAAGTGATCAATGCTAAGATCTGGCCACGACATATACACTTTATTTGATTAGAACATCTGACGAGTGGAGACGCGGGACAAGATTAGTTCGATATACCTTCAATCAATGCTTTGAGAGTAGGTACGAGTATATGTCATTAACATAACAGAGAATACATAATACGGTTAGTCCTTCGGTTAAGCTGTACTGTGGCGTTCGTTATGTAATCCTCTAATTATATTAATAGGCTCTGCAACCATTAACCACTTATCATTAATTTGTTGGATAATCGTAATATATAACAAATAAATTTGTATGTCATGTAATCACAATAATTAATCTTAACTATATTTGTTTTGCTACAATGCCGCATTTCGTGTATTCTGTTTCCAGTTCCGGTATTATTTAAAACATACATGCATACATATTTATCTTTATACAAGTCTTAGACGAATTTAAGAAGTAATATTAAATCTTTAGTAAATATAGAGAATGCAGTAATCTATACATATAATAAAATTCTAACTAAGTCGAATCTGTACATTAAATATTTTTTTGGAAAATCTTATTGAAATAGATTTTATTATAGATACAGAAGCCAAATCTATAATTTTTAGAATTTTTGTCTGTCTGTCTGTCTGTCTGTCTGTTACCGCATCACGGGAAAACTACTGGACAGATTTTGATGAAATTTGGTACGATGATAGCCGGTTATCCGGGTCAACATATAGGATACTTTTTATTGCGGGAAAATATTTCATCTCTGAGCTAAACATTAAAACGTAACTAGGGACGAACCCGAGCGGAGCGAGGGTGAGTTGCTAGTCTAAAATAATTTAGAGTATTTCAAATGTCAATAAACGTAAAAGTGTGCAATTTATATACTACAATTCTGAGTCGAATCTGTACATTAAATGTTTTATGGCAAATCCGTCTCCGCCAATGCTATATTTCAATTATATTTATTCCACTACAATATATAAAACGTGAGAATCTAGATTAGACATATCTATATAGTGATTTAGGTGAACTGTAAATTACGAATTCATGAAACTAAAATATACCTAATAATTGACGACACGTTTTGCTCAGTTTGTAGTGCCCTACGTGCCTTGCTAGCGGTCGCTAGTTTGAGTCCCGCTGGGGACATTCATTTGTGTGATGAGCTCAAATGTTTGTACTCCAGTCATGAATTATAATATGTATGTATTTAAAGTTATATATGTGTAGTGCATCAACTATCTGGTATCCATAACACAAGCCTCATAGCTTACTATGGAACTAGATCGTGCTGTGTAAATGTCCCAACATATTATTTATTATTTATTTATACCCACTGACTTACAGTGTATCTTTAAGTATTGGAGTCTGTAGTTTTCTTCCCTATATAATTTTTTCAGGTATCAGTAGTACCATAAATTCAACTAAATTCAGTTTATCTATAGCACTCGTCATGATAAATATATCTTCAATCGTCAAAAAATAGAAACATTTCCATTAATCAAGAAACAGTCTTCTTTGTTAGGAATGAACACATACTAAAACACATAACAACATATACATAAAAAAACATATACAATACATAAAACATGTACAAAAACCTCATAAAAAATTAGACTGCCGGATGTCGGGCTATAATTTGGATAGTTTTGGTTGACCTTAGTATGAACAGCCTTTACTTTAAATTTCATCAATTAAAATTACTTGACTAAGTATAGTAGGTTAATATTTTAACTTGAAAATGAGTACAACAAAGTTTAAAGCGCCAACTAGCTCTATCTACGAAATTATATATATCGAAGCTATTGGGCAATTTGACAGTAAAGTTGTGAATTGAATTTTAAGAGGGTTGATGGAGGCACGTTTTAAACACATAACGTTCTGCAGGAATTTTCAATCAGCGTCATTGCTCTACTGCCAGCAATAGTTGCCAAATATATAGAAAATTACGGAATATCCTGATTTTTGAGAAATTGAAATTACCATATTTTTTCATCGTTAAATTATAATTGATATTATCTATTCTATTAGATTGCGATACAAAATTAAACCAAGTAATTATACATATGCAATCTCTGAAATATATAAAAGTAAACAAAAATATCTTAAAAATTCAGGTGCTGAATAATACGCTTAAATTGTATTTATATATTTTTTCATACAATAATTTGTTTTTTATATGTATTCAGCCCTTTTTATCGTCCCACTGCTGGGCACGGGCCTCCCTTCAATACGAGGGGGATCAGGCCATAGTCCACCACGCTGGCCAAGTGCGGATTGGCGAACTTCACATGTCTTTCGAAAACTTGCTAGGTTTTCTCAGACATGCAGGTTTCCTCACGATGTTTTCCTTCACCGTAAGGCAAGTGGTAATCATGTTAGAAATGTTTCGCACATAAAAATATCAGAGGTGCGAGACCCGGGATTTGAACCCGCTTCACTCAGTTTCCCAAGCGAGCGCGTTACCACTGGGCTACCACTGCCTGTTTTTTATATAATTTTATGTAATTAAAATAAAATTTAAATATTCATATCTTTATTGCTCTACAAGATTCACTTATCTTTTTTTGTACACCTACATATATTTCTTACTTACATGGTAATAAGCTAAACGCGTTAATCCCAACTTGGGTCTACTTTTTATATTTATAAAAAAAATATAAATAACTAAGCCCTTCATATGGTCAATATAAATGGCAGTTATAACATTATGCCACAACGTATCTTCTAGTCATCACCAGTTACATTAAGTAATAATCCTGATATCTAGGCGTATTTCCTTGTGGCACTACTCTGCATCTGCACAAGTAACACGATGCAGATGACGGCTCACAGGGTGAATATTCGAAATTGCAGCACGCTTAATGAGCCTATCAAGAACAAAGCTGCTTGATATTTTGCATTAAATCTTGAAAATTAAATTTACTTCTAAATAGGATATCATAAGACGTTATCAATTTCGTTATGATATAAGAAGCCGATATGTTAACGGGAACGAGGTAATCTAACAGATCAGACAGAACCAAAGCTATTAATATAGAACAAAGTATTAATAAGTTGAAAAGGCCTGGTCTCATTTGTCGCAGAACCGACGTCTATATACTTTTAAATTTAACACATTTTACTCACATTAGTTTTCATTAGCGGCAAATAATTATGAGCCTATTAGTCCGGTCCAATTAAACCAAAAAATAAGAGTGAAGCTACATAAATTCACAACAAGCTGAAAATTGGTGAAATCGTTCAAAATATAATTATAAATAAAATTTGAAAGTTCCCCATATTTCCCCAGTATGGACAAAAAAAATATTCAAGGTCAAAGGTCAAAAGAATGAGTTTTTCGCAATTTTCAACAAAACGGTAAATTTTATCATAAAAATACCTCAGAGAAAAATTGTAGGTCATAAAATTATCTATAAAAATGTATAAATATTTTTTTTCCCTACGAACCACCGTTTCTGAGATATAACGATTCAAAAATTTGTAAAAGTTGTAATCTTATTATATAAAAGGCAAAAGTGATTGACTGATGTATCAACGCACAGGCCAAACCCCTAAGGCTAGAAAATTGAAATTTGGCACACGTATTCCTCGTATGACGAAGGCATCCACTAAGGAAGGATTTTTCAAAATTCAACCCCCAAGGGGGTGAAATAGGGGATAAAAGTTTGTATGAAACTTTTTATTCCATGCACATATTTCCATGAAATTTCGTAAGAATTAAGTACGGTAAAAATAATGAGTTATGTATTTCAACGTTTTCCAAAATTCAACCCCTAAGAGGATAAAATAGGGGATGAAAGTTTGTATGAAACTTTTTATTCCTTGCACATATTTGCATGGAATTTCGTATGAATTGATTACGGCAAAAGTAATGAGTTACGTATTTCAGCGTTTTCTAAAATTCAACCCCTAAGAGGGTGAAATGGGGGATAAAAGTTTGTATTAAACTTTTTATTCCTTGGACATACTTGCATGAAATTTCGTATTTTTCGTCATAATATGCATGAGTACGCCTCGTACATATATCTCCAGAGATGTAATACATGTTACAAATTTTTGAATCGTTATATCTCAGAAACGGTAGGACGGTAAAATCATAAAAATCGATCGAGCCGTTTCGGAGGAGTGTGACCACAAACAACGTGACACGAGATATTTACATATTAGATGAAAAAAAAATTAAAAATATCTTTTAAATAAAAAAATTTCATAAGTATTTTTAATCTTAAATAATTTTTGTGCTTTTATATGGTTTATTTGCCTAAATAACACAATAATAGTGTTACATTATTGAAAATGTAAATGCTTTAGCGAGAGTTAAGTAATATTTGTTTGCAGCTCATTTAATACACAGCTTAATTTTGTTTCACAGCTAACATAAGTATATAACACGCTCTTTAAAGCTCCTCATTTATATATTAAACTGTCCAATTTCTAACAAACTATTCTGCAAGTTTAGTACAAACTCGCTTATAAAATACTCGAGATCTGTAGTGCTACTCTGTAAGAACTATCACATAATACGACAGCTGAATCCACGATTATATATTATTTATGTATATATATATAAATATGTAAAAAATAATGTTCGTATTTTTGTGGTCTATGCGTTCCTACTTCCTAAACCATTCAAGCCTAGGGGCGTAGCTCGTCGAATAGAAGTTCTTACAGAATAGCACTACCTGCTGCTAAGGTTACACTCGATATTTTTTTCTACTGACACCTCTCGAAAATATTAATGTCTCAAAAAATAACATTAAGTTTTAAACGAATTGAAGTAAATCATCTGTACCAAAATTTCAGCTCTTTAAATCCACTGATTGGGTCTGAGCGAAGACTAGTCAGTCTCAATCAGTGAATTTTATATGTATTTACTGGAATAAAACAAAATTTTGACTTATCTTAAAATTACTTTGTGATTGGATAAAAATTGTTCTAAACGAATACAAAATGTAATTGGATATTCGAGTTATATAAATTGTTCCGTAGTTTCGGGTATAGAACATTTTTTCATAATTAAATTACAAAAAAAAACTCTATTGCCTAAAATGCGAACTAACAAAATGAAACCAATTGACGTAGGAACATAGTATTATCCACTTAAAGACATACGTACTTATGTAGATACATGTAGAGACTTGCAGCACGTATAAAACAAAAGTAACAAGCATATACTTAGGAATTTTTAAAGAGTTGAAAAATATCCAACTTCACTATAATATATACATAATAATACATTGTGTATATAAAAATATAATTTTTAACTTTTATATATGACATAAAATATCCCTTATATTGATTTATATAAAAACCCCGTTTCTGAACTCAGAAGCAATTTCGACGTCGTATCGTTTAGGGCAATGGTATTAAATTTCATTCTAAAGCTGATATTTATGAGGCTACAAGGATTGGCAATTTCCTTGATATGAAGCGGCGTGGACTCGCCGCCTTAGTTTGGTTAGATAATGTTATAATGGGTCCATAAACATTTTATAAGCTTTTAGGTTATAAAATATAAACCTCTGTGCTGTTTATTTTGTCCCCGGCTCCACTCAGTTTAGTTATATATAATTGCAGCGCTCCTAAAGGCCGTTTTTAACATCCCACTGCTGGACACAGGCGTACGGGAAGCATCAGGTCATAGTCCACTACGGTGGCCAAGTGCGAATTGGATCGGACTTCACACGTCTTTCGAAAACCTGTTTGAAGAGAACATTTTTTTTCATATTGGTTTCGTCATTCAAATTCTTACTAGTGCCAAAAATGTGTCTCATCAGAGTAGTACTCGTATCAAGACTATTTGATCATTAAAATATGCAAGATCAAATCCGCAAGTAAAAGCTCGTCTTCAATATGCTCGTATATAAAGTAATTCTCATAAGAAAATAAAGTTTACTTGAGCTATTTTTCCAAAAGCTTTTATTATTAGAACTACACGCAACTAGAAACTTTAATGTAATAAAAAATGTTTTAATAATAAATTGAAATATTTATCTAGATTTGAAATGCTGAAACGCTGAGTTTCAAAATACTCTTAAGATCATAAGTATACTGAAGTACCTACCACTGTAGTAAGCTTATACCACCACAATACCACCAACAGTACAATACCACCAACTTCCCAGCTCTGGGCTACTACTGAGAAAATCTTAACAGAAAAACTCAGTAATTAAACTTGGCCCTACCCGGGACTCGAACACAGGATCTCCGGATCGGCACCGAGTCAATTTGAAAAATCATAATAACATATTTATTACCTCCTCCATCGTTAAAGTGGTCAAAAATAGCATTTAGAGGAAGCACAGAGCATAATACATATCGTTAATAAATAAAACCGCAAGTCTGAGCACTACACCTTTATAGGACTAACTGCCACGAGTGCAATGTATCCACTTCATTAGAGAGGGGACGCTGGAGTGAAGATTAATTGCTTGTTTTACCTCACATTAAAAGTAGTAGCAATTTTTTCAAGCATATTTATTCTGTATAAGTAAAATAAGAGGTCCGAATCCACGTGAAACTTCGAATGTCTCATTTAGTTTTTTGAATCATTTCTTATTGTAATAAAAACATCATATAACGTAAATCTAATTCTTGATATATATTACTACTATGAATATCATAAATGTTAATTATATATAGGTTTTGACAGATATATTAAAAATTGCCAAAATTTTTTTTTTTAAAACATATTAGATATTAAATAGTTGCATAAGGTACATTATTTTGAAAGAGTCAAATCAAGAAAGTAACCAGTGAAGTCCCCGTATATATACTTAGTTACATAGTATATAAATCCTACATCTAACTTAATTACTTATAGTATTAATTGCTACGTTCAATTATATTATTATCATATACTAACATTACGACTGGAGCTCTAAATAGGTTAAGCCAAATTAGGAAACTAACTCGTACTGTATATGCTGCATGATCAAATTTGAATCAAATTATAGCACAGTTCTTGCTGATTTGCGGAATCTTGAGTTTGTAAATTTGGTTCTAGTTTATACACTTAAAATTATTTAAATTTCATATTATATGAATGAATAGTAGTAATAAAATCATAGTCAAGTCAAATATATACATATATACTTTGAAAATTAATACGAAAACATAATTTTGTTTATATCTATGTTAATTTGACCCCTTAAGGAAATGACAAGAGTGACATAATTTAAAATAAGAAAAATATGTAATCTATTTTTAACCCACGATGCAAAAACGACGGGGTGTTATAAGTTTGACGTGCCTGTGTATGTGTCTATCTGTGGCATCGTAGCTCCCGAACAGATGAACCGATTTTGATTTTGGTATTTTTGTTTGAAAGGTGAATTTGTCGGGAGTGTTCTTAGCTATGTTTGATGAAAATCGGTCCAAGATAGCCACCGACACAAAATGGTGAAGAAGGATTTTTCAAAATTCAACCCCCAAGGGGGTGAAATAGGGGATAAAAGTTTGTATGAAACTTTTTATTCCTTGGACATAATATTTGCATGAATTTTCGTATTTTTCGTAGTTTGATCGCGAGCGAAGCCGCAGGTTCTGCTAGTTATATCATAAGAAACAACCACAATTGTTATTCGAGTTCTCTTATCTATTTCTCTTTTCCTAATACAACTTAATTTTCAACTTTTTAATACATCACTCAGTAGTTCGCACTCTAGATTCGTTACCAGTTAAGTTTCAGTGAACTACTTAGCTCTCTAACAACTTTCTACCTTGCATTCTTGGAAAGCATGAAAAGCTTGTTCGGAACGAATTCTGTAACATTTTGAAATGGTAAAGGAAAAATACACGGTACTTTACGATATGGTACTTTTAATATGGAACAATGTTTCTTGTGAAAATAGTTACTCATAAATTGTCAAAACTACACATATATATATATAATTGGAGATTGTGATTTTTGTACTGAATATGAGTTTTCTTTTAAGTTACTTAGTAAAATAAATTTTATATTCTATTTTGAGAGATGTTAACTAAAATTATTCTGTTCTTCGTCTTCTTCCTACAAAAAATATTTATAACTCTATCCAGACAACAGTACAAAGTTACATTTAACATAAAAGTTTGCTTTTGTGTCTTAAGTAGCCTCGGACGCTAAGTGCATTAGGTTGTTTAAAAATACATTGCGCTTTGTATCTACGTCAGGGAAAAGTTTTTGAAACTTCTTTCTTATCTTTCTTCATATAAATATATTAAAAAAGTTTTTTTAAATATAAAAAAACTTTGAATTATTAAAAAAAAAAACATTAAAACCATTATACATTTTTTTCACTTAATTTAACCCAATTATAATTTTAAAGCCAACGCTTTGTATTCACATAACTTTTTCGTTGTTATACCTTTTTTAAATAAAATTTTAAAGCGGTATTTCCTGCTATATATTGTTTTAAAATAAATATTTTTTAGTTATTTATATAGTTATATTTTTTAGTTAGTGGTTGGGACACAAAGGGACGAATTTAAAATGAAACACTGCCCGTATTAGTGAAATAAGATTGTTATATCACCAAATTGATATGAAAATGAGTCGATATGAAAATTGAACCTTGAAATTAAAAACCTTTTTCTCTTTATTCTTTACTAGCGATATGCCCTCGCTTCGTTTTGGTGCCCTCGATAAGTGCGACGCACGTAATATGTTTTAAATAGGCAAAAGTAGTTATTGTAAATGTACCTTAGGTATACATATAATCCCCCCTTACGTGATTTCATCTTGTCGTGGTGGGAGGGGATGGGGGTTCGGGGGGGTGTGGTGGTCAGCCCGGCAATCCAGCTGGGCGCGAAGAAATGCAATGGAAGGCAGCCCACCACGGTAGACGTTGTAGCATGCGGGTTGCTCCTGGTACTTCTCTGATTGCAGAGTGAACTGTGGAGCAACCGTTATTGTGGTCTGATTTAGCAGCCCTGCCGTCGCACATAGGGGTATATTGCATTTCTAGCCGGGTGAAATTAGAAAAACAAATTTAACAATAAAGACAAAAATGAATACTTATTAGCAAGCCAGGTAGTCAATAAATAATTAATAGACGACCATTTGCAGATTCGTGCACCGCTTCTAACCAGTCAGGTTAAGTCAAAACTTTACCGTTGTCGCGTACGCTTACGTCTTGCTGTTGGCTACATTTTTAAAAACCACGCTGTTTTATGCCATAGTGTTTTTTTTTTTCTACGATTTCGTTTACCAAAATTACTATGGATTATCATAATATAGGTAAGAACAGTTAACATTTATTACGATTCACTAATATTTAGATATATTTAGAAGGCTCATACATAAATCAAAATAGTCTCTCTTTTGTAAGCAGTTTTTATGCAATTATAATTTAAAGTAATTTTTGTTTTACTTCCGAGTGCTTCCGAGTAACGATTATTGTTATATCGTATGAATAAAACTTTCAGTAAATAGGTGTCTCCAAAATTAGGTGCCACTTTTTGCCTTTTTCGATAAAACAGACATATTAGTATTGGCATTGGTTAAAATGTAGTAACTATTATTTTCAAGCAGGAACTATTATTTTTAAGGATGAGGCTCTGACAGGCACAAGAGGAATAAAATTAGTGAACTACGGTCAACTGTTACATGCTGCTAAAACTATCTTAGAAACGTCCGGCCACAGAAAAACGTCACGTTTATTGTCTGAAGTCATGAAGTCTAACGAAACGAGTTAAAAAATACAAAAAGGCTTATGGCAAATCTTTGCAAGCCAATGACGCACAATTATCTCCCTTCAAAGCATTTCCGGTGCTATTGCTTATCGGCTTACTTTCTGAAAGAAGCTGCTGAAGATCGGAACAAGCATTTTAGAATGTATCGATACAACTTTGCAAGGAAATTTTCAAGAGTAGATTGCAATACAGATATACTTAATCGCCTCCTACTATCCTCGGATCCACTGTTCACTAGTTAAAAGCCAAAGCTAAAGAGGAATATGTATCCTTTTTCAAAAGAAACAATACGAGTAGATATGATATTGCCTCCTGAAGAAGATTCAGATTCTGAAGTATCTGAAACAGAAGAGATGAGTGAGTCTAATGATGAACTCTAGCATTCTTCTTCGTCAAATTAGTTCATAAATTTTTTTTTTGAAGAATTACTAGTACTGTTTTTTAATTATTTTATTATCTACTAATTTCAGTAGGAAACGGTCTTAAGATTTTTGCATTTACGGCCCGCGCACAATTTTGACCAAGTTGTCTGTCCATCTTAGTAAGTCCTACCTACTTTTTAGCGAAAAAAACTACACAAATAATTTTGACCAGCTAAAAAAGCGAAATACCCCTATGTGCGTCGGGGCGTCGTGGTTGAGTATGTAAGCGTCATACAAGGATCGCTTAAGACGGGGTAAGTTCCGTTGGGTTTTAGTAGTACTAGCTTTGCTGGCGAGTCCCACACCGCTTGCCTAAATGCATTTCAAAAAAAAATAGTATAAATATGTATTGTGCTATCGCGGACTTTTCTGTAGTTTAAAGCCTACAATTTTCTAGGGCATTGTATCTTTTAAAATTTAGCCAGCGTTAGCCGTGTAAACGAAAGAAAACAGTTTTTTTTACAAAATACCTTCACCACACATTACATTTACAAATTACGCAAACATATGTATTATATACCTACACAAACCTTCCTCGGAGAAACGGACTGCAGACGGAAATTTTAAGTCGTCGGCAGTAATTTAATTTTTTCCTACTTTAGAAAGCTGTACTTACAATATTTATATTTTGACAATGTACAATTCATGTTATTTTGTAAGGGGCTTATTTTTAAAAGTTAATCGGATGAAAAACTTTTGTGATGTATTGAAGTATGATTCAATTATACGGTAAAATTTAATAAAGCTGAGTGCAGTGACCGTGCAAGCCAATATTGACTGTACGTAGGTTCGCCCTTAACAATATACAAATAAGAGAATTATAATAGTTATTGTGCGTAATACCTAATATTTGTCCTAAAAACTTCCTCAGTAAAATCAATTCAAATAAATAAAACAAATGTTTTATTGACTTTTAGGGTTTCATACGCCGGATGAAAAAGTGCTTCATGAGATCACTTTTGACTTTTATGTCTGTCTGTTCGCTTGTCACAATCTTTTTTCTACGAATTCACTACATGAAAAATGTAGCCTTCATTGGATAGGTATTTATTTTTATCCATTCGTTATTTCAAATGTCCAACGGTATTACTTAAAAGAATTCTAAGGGTCATTTGAGGATCGAGTTTAAAATTAAAAAAGAGTCTGAGGGTTTAACTTTTTTTTATTTATTGTAGCTAAAATATGTTTATTTGTTAAGACGGCTAAAAATATTTTTTTTTTTTGCATATTAGATAATTGGTTGAAAATAAGCAAGCTCAAAAATACTTAACATTTTTCAAAAAATTGCATTCTTCTCAAATGAACATATTTTAAAATATTTATGTCTATAATTTAAATAATTAGAGTTCAGAAATAAGACAATAAAATGGCAGGGCATCTTGTTAAAATGTAAATAAAATTCAATTTAATTAGAGCTCTTGATAAAATATTTTAACGCCGCAGACAGTCAAGGGTAATTATTGTCAATTACTTTGGGACGAAATTGTTTAGTAAATTTATTTCAATCGTTCAGACAAAATCATCAAACCGTTATTGCATTTATTAATATTTTATTGAAGCGGATTCAAAACTGGGTCACACATCTCTGAGATTTTCAAATACGAATTATTTCACATGTATACCACTTGCCTTAAGGTGAAGAAAAACATTGTGAGGGTAACTGCAATCTGTATGTTTGAAGCTTAATATTTTAAATAAAACTATCTTTTGGGATTATTTCGCGGATTTATTTTGATTTTTGATTCCCGACGTTTCGAATGCTTTACAGCAATCATGGTCACGGGAGAGACTAAGGTGTTAGACATCTCAAAGGCGTTATATACTTGTTACAGACAGTGCCTACCCACAATTTACAAAAATGATTTTGAAAATTCAAAAATGGCACCAGAGTACCTTACAATATTTGTTGATTTTAATTCTAAACATATTTAAAAAGTTTAATAAGTATTATAATTAAATAATATAAAAATCAAAAAAAATCCGCGAAATAATCCGAAAAGATAGTTTTATTTAAAATGTCAAATATTCGCGTAAATCTAAGAAAGTATTATACCTTAATATTTTTTGAAAGACAGGTGAAGTCCACGTTAAAAGTTACTAAATGCTTAAGCAACAGCATAGACTCTTTTCTGTAGTAATGGTAGTAATAGAGATAGATATGATATATTATAGAGTAAGCTGTGTACATGAATCATAGCACATTCAACGTATACCTACTTATTTGACCTATTCATATACAAAATCCAAACATGACATCAAAGTAGATAAACGTATATTAATTACTTTTTAATTAAAAGAATATAACGTCTTCATTAAAAGCAGATAGAAAACGTCTTATATAGACTTCAAATTAAAAAAATATATTTCAAAATCGTTTAATCCGTAATATTAATTAATAAGTATCACTGACACACACACATCGGGAAACAAAGGTGTCAAAATTACAACCATCGTATTAGTCTAATATGAAATATTCGACTTAAAAATCTACCCAGCAATTCTGAAATTTAAGAAACTAATAAACTTTATTATATATATATATATATATATATATATATATATATATATATATATATATATGTATATATATATATATATATATATACTATTCTTTATTGCACTTATAAGTAAAATACAGTGATTAAGAAACAATAATATTAGTTAGCAAAGGTGGACTTATCTCTAGAAGAGATCTCTTCCAGTCAACCTAATTGAGTAAGAGAGATAGTATTAAAAAGCAGGCTAGAGTGCAGTCACACAAATATAAATAATTAAATAAATAAACTATATATAAATATATAATAAAATATTATACATATTATATATACCATAACATATATACATACTACTACATACACAAATACATATCTATATAATATACTACATAATAATAATAGTTAATATAATTGTGCATTAACTTGGGTGAGAAGGTGCTGTTTTATTTTCTTTTTAAAGGCAGTTATAGAGGGACTTAATTGGATATCTTTGGGGAGTTTGTTCCAGAGCGATGCGCCATACACCGAAAAAGATTGTAAAGAGAACTTTGTGTTGCTTTTGGGTATGTCAAGTATCGCAGTGATGCAAGGCCGTCTGGAACGTGAGGGAGTAGGGAGAATTTGGAAGCGAGAACAAAGGTATGAAGGAGCATTGGGGTCATTAAGAATATTGAAGAGGAACGACAGGATGTGCATATCACGGCGAAGTCGGATTGGGAGCCATTTAAGTTGAGCACGAAAGTTTGATATATGATCATGCTTACGCAAGCCAAAAATAAAACGAATAGCTAGATTTTGAAGACGCTCTAATTTGTTAAGTTGCTCCTCAGTCACATCCAAATAGCACACATCAGCGTAGTCGAGTATGGGGAGAAGAAGGGACTGAGCAAGCATAATCTTGGTTGTGAAGGGGAGGAAGAATTGGAGACGCTTGAGAGAGTGAAGAGTTTGATGCATTCGTTTGCTGACTTCGTTGACATGAGCCACCCAGGTCATTTACTGTGTTTTAAAACTGTTATTTGGTTTCTTTTACGTACCTATCGCACTTTCCCTAAATACGAGAATTATAAACTTTCAAGAATCGTTCAATCTAAAACTGAAACCGGTTTACAAATTCTGACTGACTTCAAAAAATATTCGTTACGTTAATTGTATTTATATCGATGTACATATTTTTTATGTTTAATCACCGTACCTTCTGAGACGGCTTGACCAATCTGGATTTTCTATTCGATCAAGATAGATCCTGTGGACCAAAATTAATAATCGATTAGAAAAATAAGATTATCGATAAAATTTACATAGGTACATATTAAATAAAACTATCTTTTCGGATTATTCCGCGGATTTATTTTGATTTCTGGTTCTCCACGTTTCAAATGCTTTACAGCAATCATGATGATGAGAGACCAAGTTTTTAGACGTCTCAAAGGAGTTATATACTTGTCACAGTTAATTTTATTGAAAACTAGCAACTCACCCTCGCTCCGCTCGGGTTCGTCCCTAGTTACGTTTTAACGTTTACCTCAGAGATGTGATATTTTCCCGCAGTAAAAAGTATCCTATATGTTGACCCGGATCACCAGCTATCATCAAACCAAATTTCATGAAAATCTGTCCAGTGGTTTTCCCGTGATGCGGTAACAGACAAACAGACAGACAGACAGACAGACAAAAATGCTAAAAACTATAGATTTGGATTCTGTATCGATAATAAAGTCTAATTCAATAAGATTTTCGAAAAAATATTTAATGTACAGATTCGGATTAGTTACAATTTTATTATATGTATAGATGTCAAATATTCGTGTAAATCTAAGAAAGTATTATGTACATACATATTTTTTATGTACCTATTGTTTATAAAATCCCTTACTTGTTTATTATTATTTAGTTCATTTGATTACATTTTTTATATACTTTTATAAATGTAGGTTACTGAAATTATATACTCACATTAAAGAATTGAACTTTGAATAGATTTATCGTAATGCAATCGCACTAGAATAGAATATGTAGATCTTTAATTAAATTTTCCATTAGTTCCACTATGAACATAAGACAGGAATGACTCGAAATTTTGTTTGTACACAATTATTTTATTGCGCAGAAAGCTCCATGTGACTACAAAAGCGTAAATAATCCTTACAAATGGCACAGTTTACATATAATTATGCCGCGCAACACAAATTGCGAGACTTCGTACGACTGAGTTAATTAGTATAATACTGCGCATTGTGATGTCATAATACATCAGCCGCCCGCCGACTGTCGAGCCCTTAGCTCTTTCTCTATACCCCCAACGAGTAAACAATATACGAAATTAGGGCAAGGTCAGCATTGATGTCGAACAAACAGATCTCATTGGTGTTCCTAATATCGAATATTTTTAAGACAATCTCGTGGCATAACGTGATGTGTGTTTAGGATAGGAGTATAGAATAATTAAGGAACGGATAGACAAAATGAAAATGTTAAACAATTAATTAGCTTTTAACTAAGATATTCTGGCGTCAAAATCATTTTTAAAGCAATTATTTTACTTTTGACTGTGGAATCTATACTTAAAACATACATACATACTACCCTTGACCTATTATCATAATTGACAAACAAAAAAATACTCCCAAATTAAGTACGTATTTCATTCTTGAATTTGAATAAAATATTAGTCCTTAAGATCCTCTCTTAAACGGTCCGGAATTTAGTGCCTCAGAAAGTACGTAAATCCGCCCTATGAAAAGCGTGTCTCCGAGAAGATGAAACACCAGTTCACATTCTGCTAGAATATAATGAACTGAAACACCTACGCGCAGAAAAACTCGGCTCCAAAAGATCGCTCCCGGAAATCTTCAGGAAACCGGTGACCTGGTACACTACTGAGACATTCTGGGGTGGAGAGAATAACACACGAAGTAGCACAAGCTCACGCACAATGAGCAAACCTGCCTAAGTATGGAAAAGCCTTGCAAGAAGAAGAAGAAGAAGAAGAAGCAGGTAAATCCGTCGATCCTGCGTCTGATCTCTTACCAGCCATGTCGAATTGATGTTCCACCGGCTAGAGAAAAGGCTAGTTATATATGGTTAGACTCAATAAGATTGGCCGCCGTGGCCCGTGGCCGAAATCCGTTATTGCAGAGTAGTCGTAAACAGCGGAACGTTTGCCTGGAAAACCAAATAAAGCATGTTCAAATATCATCTTAACGCATTTTTAACAAGATTAGAATTTGTTAATACCTACAGTGAAGATTATTACAATACGAACGAATACGAATTAAGAACAATATTGTGCGGAATTCTACATGTCTGAGAGAACCTGACTTGCTCTCGAAAGACGTGAAATTCGCCAACATATATTTGGCCAGCCAACAACAGGCTACAGTAGATTGACTAAAAACTTGATTATTATTTTAATATTAAATAAAATATTAATTAAAACTTAAAGCACGGATATGTTTACTTTTTACGCAACGCCCTCATCTTCTTTGTGATTAACGAGAGCACAGAAATAAAGTTTCTAAAGACGTACAAGTTTTAAGTGAAATATGTGCAAACGTTTCTAATGTTTTCCAAGTATTCTTGTACCGTTAACACAAAATATGTTTTACGTAAAACAGGATTTTATATTGATTAGTGTTCACCCAGTGCTTGAAATTGAATTATAACATTTATTTATTTTTGTCAACACTAAAGCAGGTTAATAACTACTAAACAAAAAAAAAAGAAAATCAGTTGACAAACAGAGGGTAAAAAGGTATTGAACTATTTTGTCATTACTTATCTAGTACCTGGCGACCGAGCTTCGCTCGGTGTTCTTTTTTGTTATATCATATTTTTTGGATTAAAAAAACTAAAAACTTGGTTATATACAAAAAAAAAGTAGAACTTTGTATCCAATATCCAATATGATCCATATAATGTTAATCTTGCACCTTGTTCGCTTGACCACGATGCTTATGCCTGAATGTAAAAAATACGAAAATAAATATCGAACATATTCTGCGTAGAATAATGCAAAAGAAAACCGCATGAAAACTCGAAAACACGCGTTGTTCCAGACATGAGACTAATCTAGATCGATTTTTCGTTCCCGAAAGCCCCTCCATACCAAATTTCAGCGAAATCGTTAGAGCCGTTTCCGAGATCGCCGGTATAAATAAATATATAAAGATATAAATATACAAGAATTGCTCGTTTAAATATATTAGATATAAAAAAAAGAACTGTTTCCAACTCTTTTTTACACCTCCTAGATAAACTCTAAGAAATTAATAGTTAACTGACACGCCAGCGTGTCTGCGGCTCTCAACGGGTTAATAAAACTAAAGCTCATCAATCCAAAAAAAAAATTCGGTTGACAAAGAGAGGAGAAAAACTGAACTGTTTTGTCGTAACCTATTTATATGTACATAGTTAAGAGGTTGAAACACTTAACGTAAATCCTATTCACACTATGTCATTTTTAATAAATTATGTGTGTATGTTATACTTTGCAGTATAATAATACTATACCAGATATTTATATATTTTACTATTATAGACCCTAAAAATAAGTTTCTCCTACGGTAATTTATTTCCTTTCAAGGGTTCCGTACGCGAAGGGTGCCAATGGAACCCTATTACAAAGCCTCTCATGCATTTCCATCCGTCTGTCAGAGGGCTGCATCTCATGAACTGTAATAGGTAGAGAGTTGAAATTTCTACAGAGTATGTATTTCTATTGTCGCTTTAACAACAAATAATAAAAAAATAAATAAAAACCGACTTCAAAAAAAAACACTAAAAAGTAAAAAATAACTGATTAGTAGTTTTCATTTACAAGGTACTATAGATACCTAATCAGATATATATTTTCGAAGTCGTTGTGCTGTGATTTGTATCGGCTGATACCGACTTCCAAAACATTTGATTAGGTATCTATAATAAATGAAAACTACCAAGCAGTTTAGTGGAAACATAGTAGTAGCAAAGTAAGAAGAAAGTATTTTAATAAAATATTCGCTTAAGCTGTTTAAATTATTTTGATGCCAATATTTATAAGAAGACTGACAAACTAAAATACTCTTTTATTAGTAACACTATAAATTCTGGCTCTAAATTCCAATACTTACTTAAAGTTAAATCAAACAAAATAAGCCCAAACTCAAAGTATCTACTATTAGCCGTTGAAGAGCTCCACCTATCCACCTTCTAGCCTTACCATCAGATCAGGTCGACGATACCGAACCACTGCACTAACAATGGAAATAGAAACGCTTGCAAAATTTCAAGTATTATTAATATTTCAAGTATAAAATTTTAATATGACAATTAGAAGTAGGTTAAATTAATCATTAGCTACTGTTTTTTCCACCTTTAGGGGTGGTTTTTTTCTTTTTTTTAATTTAAATGGGCCAATCAGGAAGTATACACTTTCAAACAAAACAAAAATTGTCTAAATCGGCTAATAAATGACGGAGTTTTGAGGTAACAAACATAGAAAAAATACAGCTGAATTGAGAATCTCCTTTTTGAAGAAGTCGGTTGAAAACAAAAATACGAGTAACATTTTTGTAACGTTCGTAATCGATCTTCGAAGTTAATATACTAAATACATAGAGTAAAAGTTATATTAATAAAAAGTACATGTACGACGGTACGGAACCCTTCGTGTACGAATTCAACTCGCACTTGACCGATTTTTATTATTTTATTATCATTTACACTTGCTATCTTATGAAAATTTCAACCGGCTGTTAACTAATATTTAAAATTTACTATTAACTCAGATGACTAATATTTAAAATTACAGTCCTGCAATTAGAGATCGTATTCAATAATAACAAATCAAAAATAACTACATTTATTCAGCCCTTTTTTTTAACGTCCCACTGCTGGGCACGGGCCTCCCTTCAGTACAAGGGGAATTAGGCCATAGTCCACCACGCTGGCCAAGTGCGAATTAGCGGACTTCACATGTCTTTCGAAAACTTATTAGGTTTTCTCAGACATACAGGTTTCCTCACGATGTTTTCCTTCACCTTTACTTAGAACATATTCCAAATCCAACCTATAAGCGCAAGTATCTATTTACTAAATATTCTCTCTTTTTATTGTGGAGCCATATAATAGCCATAATAATAAGAATATTTACGCTTCATATTCCTTACCAATTCCCTTTAACTAAAATTCAATAAAACGAAGTATCCGTACGTAGGAAACACTATTCCTTTGTCCTCAAATGACCGTATAACAGTATAGAGTACGATTGGCACAATTTAATATTCCGAGCCAGTAACTCAGAAAGAAGAGAATTGTAAACGTTTTTATATAAATTTACGTTCTTTCTAGCATTTTAAATGTGTTCATAGAAGAGTATATGAATAAGATAGCCACATCCTGTTTTATATTATTACTAGCGACTCACCCTTGATTCGCTTGGGTTCGTCTCTAGGTATATTATATATAGTTTATAGTTTAAATAGAAAAAATATAGAAAAAATATAATGTATGTATAAAACTTCCCTATTTGAATCGGATATTATTCAATTTTTCCTTGGATATATTTTTTTTTCATGGGACCCTATTTTTTTTTTCTAAAATAAAAGTAGCCTAAGTTACTCCTTATTACATCAGCTATCTGCCAGTGAAAGTCCCGTCCAAATCGGTCCAGCCATTTCAGAGATTAGCCGGAACAAACAGACAGACAGACAAAAATTGTAAAAAAATGTTGTTTTGGTATATGTACCGTGTATACATCCATATGCATTTAGTAAAAAGCGGTTATTTTAATATTACAAACAGACAATCCAATTTTATTTATCTGTATAGATTTAATTAAACGTTTAACTCAAAAAAACCTATGTTATTTTCAAATGTTAAGTTTTTTTTTTTTTATTTTAAACTGTCTAAACTCTATGATCCGCCATGCACCGTGTTCTACTTGTAACGCCCCTTCATTTGCAATATATGTTACACGAGAGTAATTTATTCACGTGTACTCCGTAGTGTCCAGTCCCTGTGCATTATTTAAAAAAAAAGTATCCGACGAAATAGTTCAATTTAAAATATCAAATATTCGCGTAAATCTAAGGAAAATATAATCCTTTTTTTAAACTTGAAAAAAACTTTAACATGATTCCAATTTAAGAAGTGTAATGATCCTTTTCTTCGAAATAGCATTTGAAATGTTCTTTCATACTTACGTAATAAATGACATCCGTTCCTATTCGGAATGAAACAATTTATCAAAACTGCGGGTTTCTAGCGCGAGAACTACGCTTTAAAGTGTTCTTATTAATGTTTTATGTGTTGAGCATTATAAAATATGATATAGAGGAAAAAATTAATGCAGTTGTCTTAAATAAGGAAAGTCTCACCAATTCTCTCATAAAGAATATTTATATCTCTATACAAAATATGTTTATAGAAATTGTGAGCACTTTATCTTCGTATTATTATTAAAATATTTTAGCTATACATTTTAAAATGGTGGTATTTTTGATAATCAATATAACAATAATATTATCTTTATTTGCTTAGTGCCTGGGCGACCGAGCTACGCTCGGAGTTCTTTTTTGTCATATTTTTTAAATTAAAAAAAAAAGCATAAAACTTGAATAAATACAAAAAAAAAGTAAAAACTTTGTATTCCGACCGAGACTCGATCCCGGGCATATGTATGAGTTGTCTAACTTGCGCCTTGACCGCTTGACCACGATACTTATACCCGTGTGTAAGAAATTATCGACCATATTCTGCGTAGAATAATGCAAAATAAAACTGCATGAAAACTCGAAAACACGCGTTTTCCCAGACATGAGACTAATCTAGATCGATTTTTCGCCCCCGAAAGCCGCCACATACCAAACAGCGAAATCGTTAGAGCCGTTTCCGAGATCGCTCGTATAAATAAATAAAGATATGAAGATATAAATATACAAGAATTGCTCGTTTAAATATATTAGATTTATCCTCCAAAATTCTTACTCTAGATAAAAACAAGAATTCGTTTATTTGTAATTAGGTTATATATATATAACTCTTTGCCATATAAATTCGAGAACATAAGGCCACTAAAAGACAAACACGTTAGTGATTCTGTAGGGGTCATATCTTTCCAATAATATTTAATTTTATATTATGAATATTAAAAAATACTTAATTTTCTTCTATAAAATTATACAATAATTTCATTGAAAAAAATGATTAATCAACTTAATTAAGACATAGTAGAAATTAATTAAAATGTGAAGAGCGTTCCAAAATGGCAATACTTTTGTTCGCTTTGGTTGTAATTTTAGTAAAAGCTCGAGCGGTTTAATTAAAAATTTCATGACCTCCTGCGGTTTCTTGCGACTTTTAAATGCGCTCTCATAATTACCTTTGTAGACTGTATCTGTGCTGCTTGGGCTACAGAAATTGCTATTATAATATCTAAGAATGTTCATCTCTTTTTTAAGCCAGCAGCTACCTCATGATTTGTGAATTCTTTTAAAATGTAAGTTTCGAGCAAGTTTTACGACAAACAAACTTATTTAATATCTAGCAAAATCCTGATTTTTGCTGTGTTAAAAAGAAAATCTCCAAGTATCAAAAGACATAGCCACTTCTAGATAACAAAAACTATTTTTGATGATTAGTTATTATTATTATTATAGAAATTAATACATTAGCAATTAGCATGTTTCTTAATAAGTAAATATTATATCCTGCTATTTCATTGAAGTGTATAATTAGCTTAGCTAATGAAGATTAAACATCAAAAACCAATCAGTAGTAATTACGCTAAACCCTAATAATATAATAATTAATCTGATGCCAGGATATTACTAAAATTGATTATAATTAAAATAAAAAATATTTTAACCAACGAAAATATCAACCTTTGGCTACCTTTTTTCTCTAGGAAGACTAATAATATCTTACACAAACTACTAACGGTGAATCCCAATAACATATCTATCTTTGGTTCTCTTTACTAGAGACAGGAAATTGACAAAACTTGTATGAAGTTTATGTCAAATTTCTATCTTTAGTAAGGGAAACGACAGATAAATACTACATACCTATACATAAAAGTACTTTTTCTGTATAAGCGATGCAAACATACAGATTTTGAATCGTTTATATTTAGCAATTAGAAATACAATCTTTCAGGTTAGTTAGATCTGTTATAATTTAATTGAACCAAAAATCAAATATTTTGATGGTTTAAGAGTCACCTTTACATATATAAGAAGTATATAGTAACTAAATATACGAGCAAATATTAAAACTCTTCTATAAATCCATTGCCAATCCATTCATGTTATATTACGTCTAAAATGTAGTATGCACTGAGGTGCAGGAAGTTTGGGAGAAAGCATCTAGCCTACTACGCTGCGATAGCAACACTTCCGTTAAGGAAATTGCCACTCCTCCTGCTACTATAAATCAGCTCTAAGGTAAAACTTAATATCATTGCCTCTAACGACACGACGACGCCTGTATCATCTTCTATCTTCTATCTATACATATAAAAGGCAAAAATGATTGACTGATGTATCAACGCACAGGCCAAACCCTTAAGGCCAGAAAATTGAAATTTCGCGCACGTATTCCTCATATGACGAAGGCATAAACTAAGGAAGGATTTTTCAAAATTCAACCCTTAAGGGGGTGAAATAGTTGATAAAATTTTGTATGAAACTTTTTATTCCTTGGACATATTTGCATGAACTTTCGTATTTTTCGTAGTTTGATCGCGAGCGAAGCCGCGGGTTCTGCTAGTTTAAGAATATGATGCTTCGAATTTCCGAACACATTTTACTCGAAATAATCAACAAAGTTTTAATGAGTAGGTAACAAATACATACAAAAAGTTTGCAAATTGTTTTGTATTTTCTGAATATTATGGACTCATCTACCTACTAGCTTTGAGCCTGGATTTACCACGTATGGATGTATAATTTAATGCCACTGTAACCCCACACAAAATAACAGTATTGATGAGATTAATTAGAAAATTGTATTATTGCTACTTATTATATTACATTTTTTTTCTCAAATATATTTTAATTTCACTCTTAATTTATACGTATCCGAATTTTCATACTGACAGTTCTTTTGTAAATAGAAATTGATATCTACACAAAATATATTTTATCAGTAATGTCATAGATAGGTTTAAATAGAACTTTTTACGGTCTACGTTATAGGGTTAATTAAAAATAGTAGTAGTAGATCCATAAGAAGAATGAATGTCTTCGACTGCAAAGCACTGTTTCTAAGTCATCTTTTTAGTTCGCTTTTTATACAGGTACGAGTATACATAAAGGCCAAACACATAATAACTTTCCTTGACGCTTCGCCACATTCGGTTAAAAATAGATACTAGTGATTTTTAATAAACAAAAAATGTATGGATAATGAACATGATAATTAAATAGTTCTCAAAGCAATTGTCATAAACAATGGAAGTAAGAAGAACAATGAATATTACATTTCGACTTATAACTTGCTATTTGCACACTTACGTAGCGCCGCCAGCCATTTTAGCCAAAAGTCGTCAAGTGCAGTCTTGTCTCCATAATACTTTACAATCGTGCTACATACGTCCAAAACGATTATTTTTATTATTTATTTTATTTCACACTTCTGTTTACAGGTGTTAGTAAAAATCTTAAGTATCAATGGTATGGGCAATGTATGCAACTTGTATCATTCCAGTACTTTAAAAATTAAGTTTTTTTACTACTATTAAATTATAAACTTTTACATACAATTATCATTGAAAATAATAAAAACTAAAGATCCATGACCACGGTAATGTTATACATATTACCGTGTCATGATTATGTGATGGATTTTTTGTATTATATTCTGTAA
Organism: Fabriciana adippe; assembly: GCA_905404265.1. Classification (NCBI taxonomy): domain Eukaryota; kingdom Metazoa; phylum Arthropoda; class Insecta; order Lepidoptera; family Nymphalidae; genus Fabriciana; species Fabriciana adippe. Next base: position 7,699,155 of record FR989984.1, on the reverse strand, counting down.
AAACAATTTTAGTTTCATATAATGTGTGGAACTAAAATATAACTGTGATAATAACACATATCTACGTTAAATATATCTACTGCAGATATGTAGATATACCCATGCTTAATATTATAAAATATGCGAATGTCTCTCTGTCTGTATGTTACGTTTTCACGCCTAAACCGCTGAACCAATTTTGATAAAGTTTGGTATAGAGAATTCAAATATTCGCAAAAATGTAAAACATTATTAATACTTTTTTTTTTATAAATATTTAAATGATTTGTCCAGAAACCTTTCCTCCAAAGTTAATTCAAGATCTTCTCTGTTCCAATTTTTACTCAAATCTTAAACTCCTACAGCGAAAAAAAAACTTTCTAACTCGCTCACAAGCTTTCGCATTTATAATATACATACATATTTATTAAGAGTGATTTTAAGGACATCTGTGAATCTCGTGTGTAGCACGAAAAGTACTTCAGTGACAAAGCTACAGCAGATGAACGCACCTTCAACTCGAGAACTTTCATCTACTTACAATCCGCCACTTTCTAATCTTAGCCACGCAACTCAACTTGTAAAATTTTAACAAGGTTTTTTAACATTAGATGCAATTAACTAGCGATCCTGACTGGTTTTCAAAAGACATACATATTTAACGTTTGCCAACCCTCATCTGGAAAGGGAAGTAGGAAGTTAAAAAGAGCTGAATCCTACTGATTTATGTTCAACAATTTTGCAGGATCGCTATAGTATTGGTATTATTATGAAAAGAACAAATTCAGTTATGTTAGTCCAATTCATCCCCAAACTCGCAATTTGCCATTAATCAGTCACTCTATGGTCAGCAGAAATTATATTTAAATAGAAATCAATTTTTTTTTGTATATGGGGTACTTGGGTACTTATGGGAGAGTCTCCTGAATGGCTCTTGGCTAAAGTTGGACTCAGATTTTTTTATTTTCAAACCAAATATGTTCAGTAGCAGTCGAGGGCCACCGGTCAGGTCATAAATGATATAATAAAATATGGAACAATTAAATCATAAATATTAACACTCTTAAATATTATTTTTACAGGCATTAAGCTATAATTTTAACGTAATGAGTTTATTAAAATCAAAAATTAACTACAACTTTAAAAAATAACAAATCTAGTATTTTTTAAATAGTATATACATAATAGAAAATGTTTGCTAATAAAAGTTATGAAAGTACCTACTCGTTACGTTTGTTTCTCAACTTAAATTATAACCAACGAAGTCTATTAGAGTTGCCCTTCCCTTGATTTTAAGATTAGAAACCCAATTCCATCTTTTAACTAATTTAATTTTAGGAATAACTTTTCACGACAAAATTTACAAAATCTACATCGAACGGGAATGAAACTTCTTAATTAGCGCAACCCCATAAGAATGGAGGGAAATGAGAAAACCAACAATGTGACGCTATCATTTTCTCTATTAACGTAAAAAGTCATAGTTAAAGTTTAAGGTTCACTAAATATATTTAATACTAGCGACTCAACCTCGCTTCGCTCGAGTTCGTGCCTAGGTGATTCTTTAAATTGACATAACTTTTTTTATATATTAGCCGATTGAAATGAAACAAACACTGAAAGTTAAATAAAGCTTACTAAAATACATTAATGAAAACCGCACTCAAATCGGTTAAGCCATTTCTGAGATTAGCGCGCACAAATGCACAGACAAACAGACACACCGACATAGATTCTAAAAATCATTGTTTTGGGTTCTATTGCGTTAATAAAGACTCCCCAATAAAGTTTTTCTCAAATATCTTCCATATACAGACAGCGATCAGTTATAAATTTATTATATGTATAGATTGTTAGGTTAGAATATTTTACATTAAAATAATATGAAATGGTATGTTAATCTTAAGACATGATACATATATAATAGGACATATATAACATATCATAATTGGACAAGCCGAAAAGATTGAGCTATATACTAGATATACACACGTTTGATTCGCACGATCCCAAAATCTTTTAATTTACTTTAACATTTCATATCCACGCCATTTTATATCATTTCGCTACCAATAAAAAGAAAACAATAGCGTAAACTTAGTAGACAAATAAATACAAAATATCAATAAATATAAAAACAACAACTATCATATTTCTGAACATAAAAAAAGACAATGTTAATTTCTTTGATAGCTAATATTATTAACAATGTCGATTTATGAAGTCCTTCTTGTTTATTGGGTGGGTACGTTTATCCTGAAAGTTTGTCACGCAAAGCACTCTGTTGCTATGAAATTTGACATTTAATTTATGCTTGAGCGAAAAGTTTCGGAGAACCCCACTCGAACAGAGTAATGAGTATTGAGAAAACTTACCAAGTTATTGATGGGTTCGTATTATTACGGAAAACTTATAATAATATTCAATTAAACGTACACAGGTCATTTTCACCATATAATAAATATCTAGTGAAGAGGTTTAATTTGTACTTAATGGCACAGATTATAGCTTTTATAATTTTCTCACCGTTGGGTAAGAACATATTTTTTGTCTGTCCGTTTTTCCCCGACTATGGCGAAGCCTGTATGTATGTATGCCTCGGTGCCTATGTGGTCTAGCAGGTACAACTATAAATGTTGAGATCCTGGGTTTGAGTCACAGGTCAGGCCAAACTTGTCTCAGAGAGGTTGGCCACCGTGGCCTAAATCGGGGTATCGAGACACTTATTAGAATATAAGAAACCCTCTCATCAAATTAGCTTACATAATTAACAATGAACAAAAAGTTTCTTCTATCTCATTCTCATATACCTTCAAAATTATTCAAATCTTGTAAGAATTTAGCGTTGCATGAACAAGAGTTTTTCTTAAAATATATATGTATTTCTAAACTTTTAAAAGCTCCGAATCTAAGACTTCCTGTCGTTAAAACTCTCAATTGCCTCTCTACTGCGACGAGAAGTGCCCACTAAATCACCATTATTTAATAAGTAGGTGCTATCAAACGCTCGCTTTGCGCATATTTTAACAGGATCTATGTCGAGGAACCGTTAATGTTATTAAATACCCTACTAATGCTCGCTATAAAACTAAATAATCTTTGACAAAACATATGAACATATACATATATACATTACTTTGTGTATACCTTATGGCATTCACGTGCGATCTCATATAGTTGTCCCTCATTGTATATGGTAAATCAAGCTATAATTAGTTATATACGGTACTAATAAGAAAAATACAATTTAGTCTCTCTGTCTATTTGTCTGTTTGTTCCGGCTAATCTCCGAAATGGTTGGACTGATTGTGACAGGCAATAACTCGCCGATAGCTGATATTATAAGAAATAACTTAGGCTACTTTTATTTTAAGAAAAGAATTAGGGTTCCGCTCAAAAAAATTAAAACCTACCTAGAGAAGCTTTCCAGCGAAGCGAAGATAAGTCGCTAATATAATTATAAACTTGGGCGGTTGAGATAAGACTAACCATTATATCATTAAAAATGTATAGTACAGTTATAACAGTCTCTACAAAATTTTCTAACCAATATGCTTAGTCATTAGTTACACATTTTCTATCCAAAGACCTAAGATGAAAATTGGGGCAAAATGCTCGCCTGCGTATATTTTAATTAAGCTAATTTAGACATTCGTTATTTATTAGTAAGTAATGTAAAATTTATCTTTGCTTCCACTAGTTCATTTATTCAGTTGATCGATGCACAATAGACTGTAATTGAGTAAAATGATCCCAACACATAAAGCGTTTCTGCTAGACAGGCCAATGCCGACAATAACTCACAGAAAAATTCCTCAAAGACAATTTATCGAGGTGACAATCTTGACGACGGAGAACGAGATTTGCGGACTTTTTCTCAGAAGAGCTCCATTGTGAAGCACCGCGATGCTGCCCTAATTGATATCAATTACTCCCAGAATCCCTTATAAGCTTCAAAGCTTCGGAAGAGCAAAATTTGTTGAGTACTTTTGGTAAAACAATAGCCTTTATGAAGTTGATTTATAATTTTTAAACTGTTTTGCAAAAACGTTTAAGTTCCTATTATTTATAAGGTCGGTATTTTTTAAACGAAAGCTATTTTAAAACTGCTTTACCTAACAAAAAACTGTACTATACCTGAATAGATCGATACATATTTTGTCATCATATGTAAACGAAATTACGGGCCACCTTGGCAATTTACATAACAAATAGTTTTTATCATTGTTAATTAACTATACACACTTCCTCTAATTTAGAAAAATCTTTAATATAACTAACAGCGACTTTATAGTGTATACCCTCGCTTCACTCACATTCCGTCCATAAAGCAATTCAACAGTTTTTTTCCATCTTCAATTAAAGTTATTATGATTTCTGATAGCAAACACATTTTATATCGGTGATAATGTAGCCCATATTTAGAGTGCTAAAGGCCTGTTAATAAAAGAAATGCCATAATCATATTAGTATTTTCAGAGATTTCACTCTATATACGAACTTATAAACTTTATTTCTATAATATTAGTATAGACATACAGGTACCGTCATCTTTCGAAAAATGGTACTACTACAAACTTAAAGGTATAAAATGTTTATTGGTAAGTGCATCATTTGAGAACGGGTAAACTAATTTGCCTATTTTTTTAAATGTTCGTAATAACCCAGATCACATAATACTATACTAGTACGGAAGCCTCATCCCATACAAAGAATTAGATAGCGCTAATTCGGGTTATTCTTCGGGATATTTTTAAATAATAACAAAAGTTAATCTGTTTTATTTTATAAATACACTAAATACACTACTTACGTTTTTAATGTTTAGTATAGATTTCTCAGAAATATTTTCCCGCAGTAAAAAATATTCTATATGTTGACCCGAATCTATTACCATACCAAATTGCATCAAATTTCCTCCAGTGATTTTTCCGAGACAGACAAAAATTCTAAAAACTATAGTTTCGGCTCTGTATCTATAATAATGTCTATTTTAATAAGATTTTCAAAAAAATATTTAATGTACAGATTCGGCTTAGTTAGAATTTTATTATATGTATAGAGATATGTGCAAACTAACGTACGGTAAAATCGAATAATGTGTGTATATATAATAACAAATGCATTCAAATAATCTGTGTTTTTAACAGTTTTTAACCGTGATAAACAATTAATAAAAAGTAAAAGCGTCATCTTTGAGTATACACTACAAACCCATGATCTGATCAATGATCAGTAAAATTGTGCTTTGATTTACGAACGCATTATTTCGTTTCCCTTTACTTAGAATATTTTTTAAAACAATAATACATCTTTTTAGGATCAGTTTTTTTATCTTTTGTTAATTTAACACAACTTTTACAACAAATTGATAGATGTAACGTCATCTATTGACGTTTATTTGAACTAGTTTTTCTTTGTTCGTGATGAGACCCCATGATCTTAATCAGAGTAAGGTCGAGGAAAAAAGTTAGTTAAGTTGGCCGAAATAAAATTTTATAATCCTTATTATAATGAATAGATTCCTCGAAAGTTGTCCCATAGAAAATTATATGATATATGTATATAATTTTTACTTTATGAGTGAAGCTATCTTTTCGGGAGACCATGACCATGAATGCTGTAAAGCATTCGAAACGTCGGGAACCAAACACCATAATAATTCCGCGAACAAATCCGAAAGAATAGTTTTATTAACTAAAACTATTAAGAAAGTAATACTTATTAGTGATTTTCAAGTCAATGTGTTTATCCATTTTTGTTAAAAATTAATTACTATATTTAATTTACCTGATACTGTTTAATATAGTTGAAGTTAAAGCTCTCATTAAACTATTTAATGCGGATAATCTTGAAACGAGTTAATTGCATGGATTACTGGTGTCGGATCAGTATACAAGCGTACACTCATTCGTTCAATTTCCTCATTTGTGGGGCTCAATATGTCGATAATCCACAAAGAATTCATTAATCCGGTAGTCATTGGCAAATGATAGTATATCTACATAGTACATACATATATCTATATTAATACTATATGGCTAAAGAGTTTGTTTGTCCTTTTGTAGCTCTGGTACTGCCGGTCAGATTTGTATATTTCTTTTTGCATTTTATAGCCTGTTTATTGAAAAAGATTAATTATCTAACATCACGCTTAACTTAGGAGCGGACGACCGACGAATTATAAATAATTAAATTACGAGAGCGAAGTAACATGGAGAAAATTAGTATTACATAAAGATTCTTAGATTATAATATTCGTACCAGTACCAATGGGTAGTAAAATAATACGTAAATACCAGTTAATTTAAGAAATTCATTTTTTATTTTAGAAATGAATAATTCAGTACTTCTTCCCTAGTTGATTAGGTACCAACCTACTCTGATCCTAAAAAATTGTACTATGGTGTGACTATACCTACCTATAGACCAATGTCAAAGATTACTGAAATACATTCGCTGTATAAAGTATTTATATGTGATACTTAGTAATATTAGACAACATAAAAAATTTAAAAATACCTTAAATATAAAAATTAAATTAGTCTAAGAAAAGTCAAAACTTTTCAAATAATCATAAAAATTATTTATTTTTAAATCATCATCTCCCTACCTTTTCTGCATCCTTCTCTTTCACTCTCCCCTATTTATTCATCCCTTTTCTCTTCCATGTCCTGTCTCACACAATCTATCCATCTTTTCATCGGTCTTCCTCTACCTCTCCATCCATCTACATTCATTTCCATCCCAATTCTCGTAACATGTGTTTCATCCCTCCTCTTCACATGTCCATAATTATTTATTTTTAAATGTCAACACTAAATTAAAATTATATTATAAGTACCTATTCTATTTGTGTTCGTGTTAAGGCACACTTATTTCGTCAGCTCTACTTTAAGGACTGCAATTATTTGATGATGCCAGACAGCCATAATAGCTCAGTTTATTAACAGCGATGTTGTTTGTCACGTATGTTAACACGTCAAAATATGATTGTTGGAAATTTAAGTTACAAAATCAGTAATTCAGATATTATTATGGCCCAAGACATTTTATTTATTGAGATTCTTATTCACGTTACTCTTACATCATTAATTAAGTATAATTAATTGGTAAATGTAAATTTAGAAAGTGCTAAACCAAACAATGATTTTGCGGATAAATTTCTCAATTTTTGCGAATAATAATACATCGGACATCTTATTTTAGACGCAGCAGGCGCTTGAATAATGCAAACCCTCAATTTTTTATACAAAATCGTCAGTTTTACATTTTAAATTTAAATTTATCTATCACTATCCTACATAGAGCTTTACGTTTCTTTCACCGGAATATTTTATAGGTAATAAGTATACATAAAGAAAATATAAATTAAATAAATAAGTATGTTGGGACATTAACACACAGCACCATCTAGATCCATGGTAAGCTACGAGGCTTGTATTATGGTTACCAGATAGTTGATACACTATACATATTAAATACATACATATCATAAATATAAAATATACTCACTACAATAAAATGAGCAAAACGTTGTTAAACCAATGTAAACCTGTGATTGCAAATTTTATTATATAACATTTCTTTGTATACAAACGCCACCACTATTCTATTTTCACCTATCAAATATATTTATATTACTAGCGACTCACCCTCGCTTCGCTCAGGTTCGTCCCTAGGTACGTTTTTTTTTTGAACGAAATCCTAATTCTTTTTCTAAAATAAAAGTAGCCTTAGTTACTCCTTATAATATCAGCTATCTGTTAGTGAAAGTCCCGTTAAAATTGGTGCAGCCGTTTCGGAGATTAGTCGGAACAAACAAACAGACAGACAGACAAACAAAAAACTAAAAAATTGTGTTTTTCTTATAAGTACCGTATATAATTCCGTATGCATTTAGTATAAAGCTGTTATTTTGACATTACAAACAGACACTTCAATTTTATTTATCTGTATAGATTAAGGTTTCTTGTTATAACTTAAAAAGTTTATTATAATAACTTCCATATTCACCTCAAAGGTAGATAGAATATACTCATAAGTAAGTTTGTGCCTGCAAGTTATAGCAGCCCATGGCTCTCATCGTAAAGTACAATACCTTTGTTGTTCCTTTTATATACTATACACCTAAATGTTTATTGAATAAAAATCCATCATCATTTATATTCTTATTATATGAACTAGTGACTTACTCTAGGCTCTAGCTTCGCTCGGGTAACATTCCTAGCGTCTTGCATTTTCCCATGAAAATAATAAATTTAAACGCACAAGATTGTTATATAATTTTGTGTAATAAATCATTGAAATGTTTGTATGAAGGACAACTCAGCCAAAAGTAATTATTATGTTTTCCGTGAAAATTACAGATTTTCCTGTAGTAAAGGGTAGCTATCTTAAATACTATGTTTTTTCGTCAACATCGTCACAAAATCGCGTTTATAACCATTATTACGTATTATTTATACACATTAACATACATATACAAAGAAAATCACATTAGATAGCATTGTATTACGAATTTAAGAAAATGAAATCTGAAAAAAAATAGCCTATACAAATAACGACCTTTAAATTAATAGTAAAATAACTCAGTTTTCCTTAAATTCATTCGAATAGTATTCAATAGCAAAATTGAATCATGGGTTTTTTCTTTAGAAATCACGTACTAACCTTATTTATAATACGTACATACGTAGATTTTCTAATAGGTACATATGTTTTGAACTACTTATCAAATCACATTGAATGAACCTAATTTTAATATAAATGTACATTTTGATATACTAATATCATATCTAAATTTTTCAAAAGGTCGTCTGCTATATCTGCTATAGGTACCTACAGTGGAATTTGAGGCCGACAGGAGGAAGTATTCAATTGGCTTTATATGTATGTGTTTTTGTGTACAAGTAGGAAGAACGACGGATCATAGTATTATGCAGTCCAGAGCAAGAATCGCGGCAAGTATAAGACATGCACATTACTTATATATTATGTCTCCGACTGAATACCTAATATTAATTTCCTTTGTTAACTTGTTCCCATCTTTTAGTGTCATTTTTTAACAGTTGGATTTTTTTATTTACTTACCTATTACTAATGACTAGCTTTTTAGTTTTGCCCGGCTTTACATTTGGAATTTTATTTAACAATTTCTTCCTAAATTACCTTTCAACATAATATATGTAAGTTATATACATTTTTGTGAATGCCTCCAAAAAACCTTCATTTTGATACTCCATTCGATAGTCGATAGGCTTGGAAGATCTTTTTATTAATTAAAGAGTAAAGACTCAAATTTGCGCCTCAGATTCACCATTTTGAATTTTAACGAGGGAACATAGGATCGGACATACATACATACTTGATATACAGGTCAAACGTATAACCCTCCTTTGGGTTTCGCCGCAGTAATGTAAATATGTAAAAATACTCACACTATGAAATAATTCTTTAGTCTGAGATAAAAAAATACGTACAGCTACAGTATACTAAAATTGTATTTTTCTTTCGTTAATTTTACCGTTAACTTTATTAATCGTTACTTAAAAGAATACATATATTAAACAAACATATTTTAATTGAATTAAAATAAGTTTAAAACCGACGACATCTATTTATACTTTGAAGAAACAAATTATCAGTTATTCGAAAGCAAGTAAAACACCTTTCAAGTTTTTAAAGGTTTAATTTGACATCACTAGATGGCGCTAGCCAGTTAAAAGAGTTAATTGAATATCTAAGCAAACAGTGAAAAAGAAATTATTATAAAATAAAAAACTCGACTGCGTAAACATACATCCTATAGAGTTATACGAGTACATACTCGCAGTAAGGATAAAATATGTAGGAGTATATTATGTCTCCGACTGCGTAATACTATTCTTCTTCATTACCTCGTTCCTTTCCTTGTTCGCAGTCGGAATTTATTTATAATTTATATTATATTTTTTATTTACAGATTTTTAGTTTTGGCCAATTACTTACCATTTTATTTAACAATTTCTTATATTAAATTATTATTGTTATCGCCTTTTAAAAACCTACATTTCGATATATAATAATTTTTCAAGACACATAGTGACGCCTAAAATCCGCCATTTTGATTTTTATATCATTAAAAACTGATGATCCATATAGCCTGAAAAGAATCCCATTATTAAGATGAATCTAACGACGTATGAATCTTTAAAATGGGTTGATCGATGACTCGACGTAGATATTATGTAGGTACATTGTACATACCCTGTTTAAAAACTCCAATGGGATCCCATCAAAAGCGACAAAAACCACATAGAAACCAATAAATATTTATTTGTTTCTATGTGGCTTTTGATGGGATCTTATTGGAGTTTTTCAACAGGGTACATACAGGTCAAACACATAACCCTACTTTGGACTTCGTCGCAGTCGGGTAAAAAAGAAAATGTACTTATTTTTACTAATGCAACAATACAACTTTAAATTTCGCTAATGTTAAGTATAAGAAATATAATTAAATAAAACCACAAAATGTGCTAAAGCCATGTATTTTTTTAAACAGGTGGTAAGAAGATATAATAAAAGGATTAAATAGGTGACTATTCTAGCTTATTATAGTATCTTACAATAAAATCAAACTGTCTTTAAATCGTTACATTACTATTAAAAACAAAAACATTGAAGAATATCTATTATTATCATAATATATGTAAACAGTCACTAATGGCCCCATCAAATTATTAAAATAAACAAGTCTACAATTGACTTTCAACTAAAAGATGTTCTATGCAGTAAAATATAAGAACGAAATTTGGTTTAAAATAAAAAATATATTATATTTAATGACGGACTTTATACATCTCATATTATCACATTTTTAAAATGTATCTATTTATACATCACTCACTCAGATTTAGTTTAACTAAACACTTAAACAAGAATGAATATTAAGAAGGCACTTAAAATTATGATGTTTAGGGTTCCATACCCGAAGGGTGCCAATGGACCAGGTGCCGATTTTTTAAAATATAGGTGACACGACATTGAAAAATAATTTGAAAAGGTCCTTTACTAGCTATTAATCGAAATTATTTGTAAATGTTAAAATTTAATAATTTAATAAGTGTAAATAATTATTGTATTATGTAATACATGTACGGTAAATTGGCAGTTTTTATTTTCATCCATTAAATTATAATGAATATCTTAAAACAAATTTAAATATCTTAAAAAATATAATATGAATGCTTCTAATAAATAATTTTAACATAACAGTTGTTTATTGCACAATATTTATCCACTAATATTACAATTACAATGACGTATTTGAAATATTAATTTTACCTTGTAAATTTAATTAACTTATGACCAGTCGTACACCATAGGTGCAAATCTTATAACTAAAAAATATAATTGTGTACTCTAGACTTATGTAACACTTATAGTATTATAACGATAGAAAAGTTTATTAAACAAGAAGTGAAATGGAGAAATTTGTTACAGTAAACTCTTTGATATTTAATGATGAAAGGCAAAAAGTGATTGAGAAACAATCTTATTATTAAAAAAACACAAAAACATTAATTATAAATAGGTGTGTAGTTAGAAATTACACACAATTTTAATTCATATAAATATGATGCATTTTGAAAAAAAAAATAATTTAAAATAAGCATATGAGATTTAAAGTTTCTAAGAAAGAGCAAAATATTTTATTATCAGAAAACAAATATTATGGAAAAATTGTGTTAAAACAATGTTATAATCATGCTTTATGATAATATGATTTTAATTGTCCTTTCTATATCAGTCCTACACATGGGACAGCCTTCCAAATCCTTTTGTGAGCAAGATTGGCAGCAACACATATGACCACATGGCACAAAAACTACTTCCGACTTGGTATCCATGCAAATTACACATTCACCCTCAACATTTATGTCTTCCTTTTTATCATCATCAATATTTAGAACCCCAGAAACATTTTGCTTATCTGATTCTAAAGGTGGGGCACTCGGACTAGAATATGTTATGTTTTGAAGTTTATCAGTCTCTTCTGAACATATGTTGCAAGAGTTTTGACTTTTTATTTGAACATATAATTTTAAAGCTTTCAAAATACCATCTCTATCTGAGCTTAACGAGACTCCAGCTTCCTTTAAATTTTCTTGAGTAATATGTAAGAGGGACTCACCTGAGAATAAATACTTTACCAAAAATGGTAAACAATGAATTACTCCTTCCTGCAAAAGGTAATTGGCAAAGACAGGATCTAGCTTTTTTATGTTAAATAAAGATTTTGGGGCAGAATCAAGAAGTTTCTGGTAGCTCTTAAGCCAAAAATCATTAGGTTTATTGACTTCGTTCTCAGCTTCTTTCATAGTTTCAATTAACTGTTTTCTTCTCTTACTTTGTTGGTCGAGTAGATCATTTAATAGATCAACTAGTTTTAACCTTTGACATAAAAGCTCATTATAATTAAATGCTATTTGCATCTTCTTCTTTTCTTGTTCAATCACACTAAGCCTAGCTAAATGTGTAGAAATTAATGAAATTTCCTGATTAAGACTCCAACTTTTTGCATCAACTCGATCAAGTAGTGATGAAACAATAGCTTTTTGTATGTCTTGATCTTCTAGTAGTTGTTGCACTAAAGCTGTATGAGACTGGTCTTTGGCATTTAAAAGGTTTTCTAATTTCTTTTCGCCTTCCAATTCCTGTGATAGCAGATTTTGTTTAATATTATTCAAATCATCTTTATAACTACTCTTTTGTAACTGTACTGAGTAATCATTCTCTAAAAGCTTTTGCATTGCACATAAAATATCAGCCTTCTTTACATTATCATAATTTTGTCTCGTAATTTCAAGTAAGCGGTTGTGCTCAGCTTCCTCATAAGCAAGTTGTTGTTGAACTACTTCTGGTTTTAATCGGTCAGTTTGTATAAAGTTGTTAACCAAACACTCAATTTCTTCTTCTTCTTGCTGTATTACTTTCATCAGGTTTTGCCTTTCAATTTCTCTAATTTCTTGAAGCTTAGATATCTCAGTATCTAATGTTTGTTGTTCTAGCAAAAACGTAGATAAGAATTTTTCTCTTTGCTTTTGATTAGCTCTGTGTATTTTATTTTCCTGTTCTACCATAGCAGCTTCTTGCTCCTCCCATGTAATACTTACTTGTCTCCCAAATACATTGTAATTTGTGCTAGGAACTTGTGAAGGTGAAATATCAGTTGTAACAGATGCTGGTGCATTATATTCAATATTCATTTTTGAACATAAAAATTTCATTATTTCCTGGGTTCCCTTAGTAGTTATTTCAGCTGGTGGAAAAATAAAATTTTCCCGATCTAATTCCAGTGAAATCAAATTTTTTGCCAAACACAGCTCTACACAAAGTTTATTTAATTCATTATTATTTGATATTTTTAAACATCTCAAACATTTTAATTCACTCAGTGCTGGATTTAGTGTTCTTATTTTATTTTTTGACACATCTAATATTTGTAATGATTCCAAGAATTTTATTTCATCTGGTATAAATTCAATGTAATTATTCTGGAGATAGAGTTCTGTTAAACTTATTAAATTTTTAATTCTATTAGGGATTTGATAAAATTGATTGCTGCTTAAATTTAAAACCTTAATAAGTTTCAGATCTGACAACTGGCCTCCTTCTTCTAATGATTGCAAGCGATTGTTATGTAGATATAAATTTTCTTTTCTAAACACTTTACATATAGAAAATATCCCAGAAGGCACACGTCGAAGCTGGCAGTCTGATAAATCAAAATCTGGTTCTGGCGATTCTCGAGCAAGATACATTTTTCTTTCTAATTTTGCTTGCATATCCTCAGAGTTATTAGAATGTCTACTGAATAGAGACATTGTGCGTTGTAATCCAGATATAACACAACCCATTAAATATTGAGTAAAAAATAAGCACAATAACAGGTACTTTAAAAATATCTGAAGCTCAGCAATGTCACCGTTTTGTAATCATTGCAAAAATGTTTATCGTTACCTTTATCATAATCTTGTGCAAACGTATCAGGTAATAGAACTTCAACAATATCAATCACATAATTGCGTTATTTTATTATCAAAACAGCAATGATGTACCTAATACCTATTTATCATGGATGACAAATAAAACTATTTATATTGACAATATGTCATTGTCAAATGTTTAGTCTGGACTCTTACCACAGAATAACATATAGACGAAATTAAGAAAATGGCAGCACACTGAAGTATTAATAATATGTCGCGCATTTAACGTAAAATATAACGTAATGAACCTGAAATATTTTCATTTTTTTGAGGCCGCTCACTAGACTCACTAATCAAGTGAACTAATTAAACTTTAAAGTCTACAGAACTGCGATTGCTCATTGTTACACGAATGTATTGTGATACTCAAAATCCTGTCAACATTTTGCTGTTTCTAATTTAATAATAAATAGTACAAACGTGCGGTAATTTCAAAACATCGTCGTTAAATTCTGGGTGAAATTTGAAGTTTGAGAGAATTAGTTTGAGTTGGAGAGCTATCTATTCCATATATCAGAATAATTTGTTTGGCGTTTATAGCGAATTTTCTATTAAGGAAAGAAGAAAAAAGCTTAAACTGACACAAAAGAAAGTTAAATAGAGATAACACTAAATGAGTGGCTCATGGCTGTTAGTTACATGGGTCAAAAATGTGTGTCCAGTAGAACAACCATTTGTAAGAGCAAGAAGTTCTCATCAATCATATTATATATTTTCTTGTTTGAAATGTCTGTAGCGTCTGAAGGTCCAAATCTAAGCCAGTCAATGTTTAATCATAAGTCATCTGACGCCACTAAGGCCGAAATTCCCAAACTTCGCTTCAATTATAAAAGAAGCCTAACGTATTACTCTATCTTTTTAGATACAAACTAAGAAAACGGAATAAAAAGCACTGTACCTAATTAGATATTATATTATTTGTCGCAATGTATTTAGATACAATGACTTTTTCTATATTATTTGTAATAATAAATAATGTTGTGTTGAAATACCACTTACATGTTATAATTATTAGACGCCTTTCTAATAACGTATCGTAAAATATTTACAGTATATTCACATTTACCAATATTTCTGCGAAGGTTACCGATACTATGACTAATAATAATCGGCACAAACTGTTAAGTTTTTCTGTTTAAAAAAAAAGGGAGAAAGCGAAGCTCGATGTGTGTTGCTTTCGCGTTTTGTTGTAAGTTATTTGCTCTATGGATACAAAGTATTCGTCAGCAACTCAACGACATTCAAATTATATGTTATTTTGTATTTATATGCTTTGTTTATAATTCGATACAAAAACACTAAAGTTATGAAGTAGGTACTCGTGACTGAATAGTTACTGCCATGCAATAGTTGCCATTGGCTAAGTACTCTCTTTGTCTCTTTCTGGCAAGTGGTCGATTTTGTAAAGCTAATTAATATTTAGCCCGTTCCTTTACTAAGTGTATAGCGTTAAAGATTTTTATGGCGCATTTTCACGCTTACGCTCTGACGCTGGTCTCAACGTGGTACCTAGTTTCATAATTTTTAAAACCAATAAATCTTTTGTTCACTTGGGTCAATGTATTCTTACATCCTTGAAAGAATATGAATATAATAGGTTGTTAAATTTCAGTTAGAAACGTATAAACTGGAAAAAGAACTACAATACTGTCTGAAAAATCACCATCGCTTCTGATAAAAAGGGCTAACTAATATTGTTCATAATAACTACATAACTTTTTAAATAATTTTCAAAAAAACTAGCGACTCATTCTTGATTCATTCGGGCCCTAGCTACATCTTGCCGGTGATTCTGTCGCTTATTGTAATTTTATACACTTACATATTCTTACACTTAGAATAAAAAACATTTTTAACACGTATTCTTTATTATTTACAAATACATTTTATAATACTGTTAATACAATCAAAGTTAATATTTGTAACATATTAAAATAATAATTATAACTACTAGTTGTTACAACTTTTATACTTGAGCAACCTTTCTCTTTTATGTACTTATTTAGTATAGATTTGTAATAACCATTAATCCTTTATGGCGATTGGCGGTATTGCCGTAAGCTATTAAAATTGTTAATAATAACAATTTTAATACAAACTCAACACGTAGGTAACTATAAAAATAACACATTAATTGATTAATTTCTACATATCAATTGTTTATCTTATTAGTAGATATATAAAATAAATTACAAAAACTCATTTGCAATAAATGTTCATTCTCTCGAGGACTCTTAAATTATATAAGGTCTACAGTCTACTAATTATAAATTTGTCCATGGTCCATCCTGTTCTATATCACAATTTATTTATGGTTATACGTATCACGAGAATATTATTGCCCTATGAAATTTAAAAATAAAATCTCACTAAACAATAAATACTTATTAGTTCAGTTTAAAATTTGTTCTTGTGCTTTTATACTAAATAGTTTAAACCTTTTAAACTATTTAGTACAAAAATATGAATCTCAATAAATATTATCTGTAATCAAATGATGAAGGAGTTCCATCCCTGTAATTCTTTTTAAACTCATCAGCATTAAACCATTTTTCTCTCAATGGTGTATTCGGTGCGTCATAAAATGAATTCTTGAAGGAATTATTCGCTTCATGATTAGCTATTGGTAAATATCTCGCTCTACTTTTCTTGGGCAAATAACTTTCATCAAAAACTTCTTTGTACTTTAAAGGATTTTCCTCGTCTCTACTTGAATATTCTTTAATATTATATAATTCACCATGATAATCGTCTCCTTGTGGTTGCTTCACTTGAGTTTGAGGTTCTTTTATTTGAGACAATCTATAAAAAGCCTCTGATAAATCATCCCCAATATGGTCTGACAAAGTTCCCTCTGTATTTTGCTTCTCATTATATGTTTTTACAAGAACATCGTCTGCTAGCGTATGATGTAGTTTAAGTGATGGTAGTGGTGGATGATCTTTCATAATCGTTCTATTTGGTATTATAAAACTTTTTATACTCATTTCTTCTCTAGCTCTAGCTCCTTGAATAAGCGCATTCTGTCCCTCTGGTTTACTAAAATAATCAAATTCAGTATATTGAGGTGAATCTTGAAATTCATATGTCTTTGGTAATTTTATAATCACAGTTTTACCTTTTTGGTATCCCAAGCCTTGACCTTCAAATGGCTTATTTTTATGCTTTTTCTTGTGTACTTTTTGAATTGAATCATTACTATCAGAGGGAAGGTCTGAATCTAAATCACAATACATTTTGTTGAGCTTTTCAATATCTTTTTCGGACATACCTATTCTTTGTCCTATTTGTGCACCAAGCTAAAAGTAAAAAAAAAGGTTTAAAAAGTCTAGTTCTAGTTCTAGTTCTTTGTTCTGTGGCTTATGTTTAAAAAGTCTGTTTAACAATTAAAAAGTCACGATTTGTCACGGAAAATATTAGTAAGAAATATATGTTTTTATCTGTTTAGGAACCAAAGTATCTTTCCCATTTACAGAGAAAGCTTTACGGCTATAATGTAGGACGCTGTCATAGTCGTAGCCCACACCGAAGTCCGAAACCGAGAATGAATTGTATTTCCGAAAATTGTGTCTAGCTTCTGTAAAGTGCAAATATACATATATTAATTAGACATTTATGTTTTTATAAATTTATATTACTGCGTTTTGTATTCCCATTTACGCACATACATTAATTACTATACATCAATAATAAAGTAATAATTGTTCATATTTATATTTTCAAATTCTTCATACCCTCATCAAATTTCTACTAACATAAATAATCTAATTAAATAACTATAAGCAACCATTTTCAATTATTTAAACCAAGAAGTTATTACTTACTTTTGAGAATATTAGGCCATAAAACATCAATATAATCATCACGATCAGGACTACTTTGCATGTGGTAGAATCCTAGTGTATGTAACATTTCATGTACAACAGTTCCATGGCGGAAACAACCTCGTCCCGCTGGGTGGCGGCTATTAAGATTCATAATTTGGTATCCTCCTTGATATCCTACTTGTGAAAAACATCCTCTTCTGCTGCCCTAAAATCAATTATGTCAACTTAACAAAAACTAGTTTCATTGAATAAAATGTAATAATCAAAGTCTACAGGTGCTTACAGTCAGGAATCGGACTGTCTTATTTATAAGATTTTTTTTATTTTAGCCAAAGTTGTGTGATGTACGTCAAACGTAAATATATTCACGTTATTTAATGTATGTATTAATTTAAATACAAAACATACCTGTATTACAACTGCATCGCGATCCCCTTTTTTGTATGGCGTAAATTTTACGCAAGAAACTCTAGCTAAATCATCTATACCATCTTGAATTGACTGGATTTGATCATTTGCTGAAAAAAAAATGTATCGGTATTTAAAGCAATAATAAAAAAAGAACAAACAGTAACTTTTCTTTAAGTATCACACAATACAACAATAGCGTTTGTTGACAACATAGTTGTTTTGACGACACTTGTGCGGCAAACCGTTACTATTGTGAAACACTGACATCATGGCACAATCTCTACATATTATTCTAATTCACATACTTATTGTTTAAAATCACAAAATGATAATATGACATTTATAATATCATTTTTAATTAAAAAACTGCTTAAGAGTTAAGACTCATAAATTATAGCGACGGGGAATTCTAAAAAGTGAAACTGTGTTTTTACCAAAAGTAGAAGCTACTCACAGAAATGTTCGGTTTGAATGTAGTAAATCACTTCATTATTCGGCCAACGTTTCGTTGTATCGGATATTCCATTACGAGCGACTCCCTCGGCGACACTAGCAAGTATCATACGTCTTTGTCGATCATTTAGAATCAAATCACCCTCAAATTTGCCGCTTTCTTCCCAAGCATGGTCCGATACAGGGACGTCATCGTCGTAGTCGTTAAGAATGTTACCTTAACATACGATATTAAGAAGACAATAAAATCATATTTTAGAAAAGCTTCAATTAATATTTTAAAAATAATCATTAAATATATTACTAATAAAATCAATTAAAGGGATAATCATAATGCCTTGTATGACTAGGGTCACGGGTTCGCCTGCGCATGTAGTAAATGCATAGCCGCATTGGCATGGATAATATTCAATAATATAATATAGGTACAATGCACAGTGTGGAAGACATCTTAATTCTTATATCAAATATTAATTTTTCAAATACTAAATTAATATTACAAATTTTAAATTAAAAAAAATATTAAGAAAAAAAATGAAATAATAAATGTAATATTTAAAAAAATCCTTACTTTTAACTTTCTGATCCAATTGCGAAGTTTCTTGTAAAAATATACTAAAATCTTCTAGTTCAGCTTGAGACATCGCCAAACACTTGATGACACACATACAATATAAACTAAAAACAACGACCCACTTCATAATTAAATATCTTCTTTATGTTTAGAAGTGAAATTGGAAAATAAACACATTAGTATTGTCCTCTCATAGGCGATGACTCGATCACTTGGTAAAAAAGTATGTCACATTAACGGTTCAACCACATTGTTTAGAATTTTAGACAGTGAAAGAAACCTTGCGAATTTAGATTTTTTTGTGGCACAGCGCAAAGTTTTTGTTAAACAAAACCCACCGAGGTGGGTCGGGAATTAATATAGTGTTAGATACGACCATTTCACAAGGTGTTGGCGCGCTACTGCAGCTGCGTCTTGCGACAGTGACCGTGTCGCGCGCCGTGGTAAAGCCACCCGTGCAAAAACCAATTGCTAAATTTACTGCTCGACTTACTCTACCATTGAAGAAAACCTTGATTCAAGTAACCCATATTACTTGAAATTGTTCTATAAATTAGCAACTTCTTTCAATTAATAATTCTTTTGATAAAAAGCTGTTCCATTATTTAATATTAATGGGGCAGCTTTTACTACTTTTAAACTACTTTCAAAGAAGGTTTAAAATTAGAAAGCTACGTAATTCATATAAATTATATGTATATCCTTTTATATGAAAGTATCAATGGAGGTAATTGTAGTAGCAATGAATATTAATTTCATATCATTTAAAAACCAACTGGTTATGCAGGTTATACAGGGTTATGCAGAATGCTAAATCTGTTTACATCTTTAGCGTGTTTAAAAAGACTTTGAAATGCTTTTTATATAAAAATATGACATCTTTTTTATACTTACTAAAACCACAAACACAAGTGTATTTGTGGTGATTTATTCTCATCTGTGAGCTTAGTAATCATATCCCATCAATGATCCATAGACAGCTGAGCGTTCACTACAAACTTTCGACAAAATGCCTTAATGTAGGTACCTTTGGAAAATGTTGTAAATATTTAAGAAAAACGAATAAATCGAATTTTCATTTAATATATTCTATAAAATTAATTACAGTCTTTAACAATGTTGTCAAGTTTCTGATCGAGAAAAATAGTGCATAGTTTGCGGGCAGAATTAGCTAGTCGTGCCATATTTGATTCAAATGCCATGAGTTACCATGGTAACGCATAAATAAATAAGCGAATCACAAAAATGTGTCTATATTTTATTTTGCGACGCAGCCAAGTGCATCTATAGATTTAATATTTATAGATTTTTGTAAACGACTACGATAAGCTAGCCGTGTCTACTTTCTCTACTTATATATAACAAAGAGTATATGTATTAATTTCTATCTAATCTATCTATAAAAATAATAAAATGTGATTAAAATCAACATTGGTTCAACCTTTCTCTAATAAGGCGAAATCGAACAGACTGGCGGACAAAAAAACTTTGAAATAAATCCTCACTTAAAATACTTTTGCAAGAAATATATAACGTATAAGCTTTGACTTGGTATAATTTTTTCTGATTTATTCCACTTATATTCGTGAACTTTCACTTACGATAGAAAATGTATTCACTCAAAAACATATACATTTATCAGAAGTTTAAATCATCCGATGTAATTGCATCGACTAATAATAATATGACTTCTGTAATAATATTAATGAGAATGAAACAGATATAAGACTTCGCCTATTTCTTCTTTCTTTCTTCTTCTTTCTTCGCTTCTATCATAAATCTATACTCTTTTTCCGTAGGTTCTTCTCTTTTTTATGTTAAGAAGAAGCCTGAGTCATAATTTTCATTAGCATTATCTATTGTCTGTGAAGAATTTGCTACAATCGAATTAGTTTTTCCGAGAAGCTTTAAAACTGACTAACACATATACATAATATTTTAACCATTGCTTTGCCTCCTTATATAGTGCAGTGCTTGCAGTGATAGCTCAGTGGTAACGCGCTCGCTTGGAAAACCGAGTGAAGGGGTTCAAATCCCGGGTCTCGCACCTCTGATATTTTCATGTGCGAATCATTTCTAACATGATTACCACTTGCCTTACGATGAAGGAAAACATCTTGAGGAAACCTGCATGTCTGAGAGAACCTAGCAAGTTTTCGAAAGTCATGTGAAGTCTGCCAACCCGCAATTGGCGTGGTGAACTATGGCCTGATGCCCCTCGTATTAAATGGTGGCCCGTGCCCAGCAGTGGGACGTTAAAAAATGGGGTGAATACATACATACATACATAATGAAGGTAATTGAAATCACATATACTTATATTTTAATTTATAATTATATATATTAATTAATCATAATAACCAAAGATAAATTCTTAGAAAAAATAAACTATAAATATCTTCTAATTATCCTTGTACTTAATAAAAACATGTAAAATCATGTTTCATCAAAAAGAAATAACATTGTCAAACCTCATATTGAATACTTGTCGAAAATCAATTCTAAATTTATTAGTTTCGTTACGCTTTCACAAAAATTGGCAATGTTAAAAAAATTGAACACGAGTTCTCAATCATGGAAACTAGCAGAAGATTGCAAAATACTGCCATATCTATTGTTGAAAGTCATTTACTTTAAATGAACAATTTTTGGCATATTTTTATAAAATTGATACCAATAATAAAACAGGGATTTGAGTCTCATCCTGGGTAACATATCTAATTCCGCAGATTTCTACAACAAAATGAAGCTTATCTTGATATCTATCTAATAATGACCTCCTGACCTCCTTTCCAAGACTAGCCAAATGCGCAGGAGATATAGTGCAGCGCGTGTACACGCAGACACAAGTGCACTCTCTATTCCTGTCACTCTCAAAGTCCTATGGGGCGATACTTCGACACGACCGGTGAGAGTTAAGGCGAAAGACGGCTTTGCTCTCTGAGGCACGGAGGTGAAACACCGCCAACACCCCAAGTCGCCCGGAGTTGTGAAGTTGTCTGTGTTACTGAGAATATCTTAGCAGAAAAACTGTGTAACAGATACACAAACCGGCAAGGATTTATTGTGATCGAAAATTGCGAAATACAGATCTTTTTCTTTTTATTATTGCAAAACGAAGCTAAAGGCTTCATAAAAATAAAAAGACTAAAGTAGGCAAGCTAATTTAAAAAATCTGTTATTCCAATAAATAGAGACTGAAAAAAAAGGTACGTCTTTTATATATTTTTGATATCAACTTTAAGTCACCATGAAATAAAGATAGAAACGAAAAGATATCATCATTCCCCATCTCTTGTTCTCTGTGTCGCTGGAACTTGCAGCTATTCGGCAGAGCACTTGTCTACGCTATGAAAATCATGTGACAAGATGTCATTCTACAATAGTCGGTAATAGAAACCTATGGGTTCTATAACATAACAAATAAACTTGTTATCTCAATATTATTTACAATACATAGACTATGACTATCACTAAGGTAGATTAAAATGAACAAAATATTTCTCCAAAGCGAATTCACAGAACTTGTGGCTGGGCTTGAGATATGTACCTATGTACATACGAGTATGTAAAAATACTCTAGCCACTGCGAAAAGCATTAAAGCTAGTGTTGTTTAGCTCTAAAGTTTACATAAGAGTCATTTATAGCTAGTATTAATATTAGTAAATTAAACTAAGTAAAACGGTACGTTAGGCAAAATTTATTAAATTAAGACACGTCGACAACTTATCCACGCACGAGTGAGTTTTTCAGGCTGACGTACCAAAATTATTTATATTATATTTGTGGCATTGTCTCGCCATTTTTATTTTCTTTCAACTTGCT
Source organism: Fabriciana adippe (assembly GCA_905404265.1). Taxonomy (NCBI): domain Eukaryota; kingdom Metazoa; phylum Arthropoda; class Insecta; order Lepidoptera; family Nymphalidae; genus Fabriciana; species Fabriciana adippe. The sequence goes on along the minus strand of FR989984.1, from coordinate 7,676,049 downwards.
GCGCACAAAGAAACATAACATAAATAGCTAAGTGAAGACATTTAAACAAATAATGAATGTTATAAGTGTGGTGCCCTAGAGTGCTTTTAAGATATTTGAAACTTTTGTATAGATTAATTATTATGTATTATATTAATTAATGAGGTTATTATTTTTACTTTTAATATTTTTGTATCTCTTTCTGATAGAGGTCCTAAACGTCTGATTAAAGATGATTTGATTTTACTTACTGGCAATATAATAAATTAATTTTATCTATATCTCCTTGTGATAAACCCTCTCTTTGACCAATTACAGCGTTAGCCTAAAAACAAACCAATAAAAAGTTGTGTTCTTAAAAAAAAAAAACAATTTCATTTTTAACTTTTATAAGCTAACTATATACATAATTTATATAAATAACTGACCTCTTTGGGAACAATTGTATCTTCACCTGTTTTTGAAAAAGCTTTTCGGCCATAATGCATGCAACTATTGTAATCGTATCCTGATTTTAGTTCAATACTACTGGGTGAAACATACTTCCGGAAATTATATACTTTTTCTGCAATTATATACATTTTTTAATTATAGCTAGGTATAAGAACAGGTCTTTGTCCGGGGCAGTTTATTTGTGTCAAATTGCCTTGCCCCTAATGCCTACCTACGTCTTCTAATTTTCCTCAATAAAATAAGAAAGAAAAATCAGGTCAAAAATTGTCCAGTTACTTTATTACACGAATGAATATTTTTAGTGTTAGATACTATATAGAATATTTATTATTTAAAATTTGACCGGTAGTAGCAAAGATAAGCGCATTCAAACAACAAAAAAAATCTTTGATTTTTTAAATTAGTGCATGTGATTCTGCAATAACATTTTTTATTTAAGTATATAACAATGTACACTTACTTTCTTTAATATTTTCCCACTTTATATCAATATAATTGTCTCGATCACTTCTCGCATGCGTGTGATAAAATCCAATAGTATGTAACATTTCGTGAATAATAGATCCAAAACGAAAGCAACCTTTGCCAACTTCGTTTTTATTAGATAAATTTATAATTTGCCTCTTTTTCCGAAATCCAACGAATGCAAAACATCCTTTCATGTTACCCTGGGAAAGGCATATATCAGAATTAAAAATTTCAAACGTTTAAAATATTTTTAGGAATTTAAATCTCATTTTACATACATATATTGGTTGCATACTGCCTGAGGCTTTTATAAAACTTAACTATTGATTGCGCGTTCAAACAGACGGACAGACAAATATTCTAATACTTTAAAACTAAAACACTGTACACCGAATTCAAAATTAGCCTTACAGGTGGATTTTCTTTTTTAAAATTCATATGGAACCTAATCATCAAAAAAATATTGATATAAATCAATTTAAAATAATAATTATTATGATATCGTATAACATAGACAAAAAACATATAATCGAGCAACATTCTTGAAGTCGGTCAAACATTATTACAACTTACAAGTACGATAAATAATTATATTTATGTACTAGCGACTCACCCTTGCTCCGCTCGGATTCGTCCCGACTTACGTTTTAACGTTTAGTATAGATTTCTAAGAGATGAGATATTTTCCCACAGTAAAAAGTATCCTGTATGTTGATCCGGATAACCAGCTATCATCATACTAAATTTTATCAAAATCTCTTCAGTAGTTTTTCCGTGATACGGTAGCAGAAAAAAAGACAGACAGACAGACACAAAAAATTCTAAAAACTATAGATTCGGCTTCTGTGTCGACAATAATTTGTATTTCAGTAAGATTTTCAAAAAAATATTTAATGTACATACAGATTCGACTTAGTTACAATTTTATTATATGTATATCTAATATATTTAAACGAGCAATTCTTGTATATTTACTATATCTTTATTTATTTATACCGACGATCTCGGAAACGGCTCTAACGATTTAGCTGATTCGGTATGGCTCATGGTGGCGAAAAATCGATCTAGATTAGTCGTATGTCTGGGAAAACGCGTATTTTCGAGTTTACATGCGATTTTCTTTAGCATTATTTTATTCAAAATATGTTAATAATTTCGCAAAATTGTGTTTAAGCATCGTGATCAAGCGGCCGAGATTGACTATCACAGGTGTGTTCAAATCCCGGTTGGATACAAAGATTTATGTTTTATTTTATTGTATTTATTCTAGTTTTTAGTTTTTTTTTTCTTTCTTTAAGCCAAATTAAAAAAATAAGTACTTTTAACCAAAAACTCCTAGCGAAGCTCGGTCGCCCAGGGACTAGATATAAATAGGCAAAGACAACACAGTTCAGTTCCTTTTTTCCCCTGTTTCTCTCTATTGACGAGCTTTAGCGTTCAATAAAAAAATTTGGAAACGGTTTTTTTTTTATATAGATAGGAAAAGATACAACAGTTAAGTATTATTATTTATACAATATGACGATGGGCGAATTCCAAAACCTTTATTATTACTAGTGTTCGCCTGTAAATTGATAATAATAAAGGTCAATTTAAAAATTGCTTATTTGTTTTTATGTTGTTTGTTATGTTGTTTGTTATGTTAGATGGTTCATTTAATAGTTTTATTAAGCTGAAAATATCTAATTACGTCTTAGTTTGAAACAAATAAAATTTAAAACATACCTTTATAACAACCGCATCTTCAGTACTATCTTTAGCTACTTTACGAAAATTTAAACAAGAAACACGTTCTATCTCATCCATAGCATAATTGATTGCTTTTATTTGATGTTCATCTGAAAAAAAAAATTACGACCCTAATTTTATAAATACATAAGTTTGTGTGAAGTGAGAGTGTGGAAATAACCATTTCTACAAGCTGTACAAACTCAACGGGTTTAAGTGAAATTTTGTATGTAAAACATACTACTTACTTAATAAGTACATACCTAGTATTTACATACATAGGTATGGGACACATACTCGTAGGTAGGTTACATAGGTTATGTGTTGGCTCGCCGGTTATAAAGCCAGTATTAACGGAACCTTCCACTCTGTAGCATTACTTGCACGTGCACAAAATACACATAGTACGATGCAGGATGACTTCACACACGCATTCATACACGACGCCCTGCTGCCAGCATCTCTTCAAGTCATCCGACTGCTAGATTTAGGATAATGTTGAATGAGGTTGTCTTCCTCTCATCGATAGGGTTAATTATACATACGAACATACATGCAGGTCAAAAACATAACTCTCCTTTGGGTTTCGTCGCAGTCGGGTAAATAGTTATATATCAAACTACCTACTTACTAAAATGGTCCTCTTCAATAACAAAAAGAACTTCTTTATTAGGCCAGAGCGACACTAAGTTTTGAACTCCAGCTCTAGCAGTACCACCGACTATAGCAACAATATCTCGTATTTGTGTATCGTCAAGGATTATATCGCCCTCAAATTTGCCGCTGTTCTCCCAAGCGTCGTCGAGTTCAGAAGGATCTATATAGGAATCATTTAATTGTCTATACAGATAAATAAAATTTTAGTGTCTGTTTGTAATATTAAAATAACCGCTTTTTACTAAATGCATATGGATGTATACATACCAAAACAACATTTTTTACAATTTTTGTCTGTCTGTCTGTCTGTTTGTTCCGGCTAATCTCTGAAATGATTGAACCGATTTTGACAGGACTTTTACTGGCAGATAGCTGATGTAATAAAGAGTAACTTAGGCTACTTTTATTTTAGAAAAAAATAGGGTCTCACGAAAAAATGAAAACCAAATTAATTAATTAATTTTGTTTTGCGAAGCAACCTAGGGTTGAACCCGAGCGAAGCGAGGCAGGGTGAGTAGCTAGTTTTACATAAGCTGATGATATTTATTAAAAGATGTAAAATTACGCACTTAGTATACTATAGTATGTATACAGTACTTTGTAGGTACATATTAGATATATTATACATACAAAGTCCTGATAGAAGAGTTTTAGTTAGAGTTAATTCAGTAGATACAATTGTGGTGTTTGCCAAACACTGATAAAAAGAATATTATATGAGAGCTTAAAATTATTTAACAAAAAAATTATAATGACCAGAAAACACAATTTTAAATGTCTTAAATCTGTTTAAAAAATATGTAAAACACATTACTTATAGGTATATTTTCCAAAACAGACGTTCTTTCAAGAAAAAGACGAAATTGTTCAATCTCATTTGGGGTCATAGTTGCCATATTCAGCACTATGCACATGTGACTAACGGCAGCAAAAATAGCCAACTTCATACTTCAGCACCTTCGAAATATAAATTGAATTTTGATACGAGTATTCATCTTGTGATAATATAAATAATTAATATTAGCAAATAATTTTAATATAATAATATTGATTGTAATTATATTAAAATCAAGTATATATTACATTCCACATCAGGCATTTTTAACTCACTTTAAAATAACACAAAATTTAAGAATATTCTGAAACTACTTTTTAAAACACAAATACGTAGAGTGCTACAATTTTCTTATTGAAAATAATCATACGGTAGGTATATGGTAAATTTATAAACAAGCATTACAAATAAATCAATTGGATACATCTCATACCTGCATATATGGCCATGTTTTTTTTTTTTATTTATTTTACTAGCGACTCACGCTCGCTTCGCTCGCGTTCGTCTCTAGGTACGTATTCACGGTTAGCTATGTTTATACATAAATAGTAGCTTGCTACTCCTAAGATATTCATTTAAATTATATAGCGATTTACCCTCGCCTTGCTCGGGTGCGTACGCCGTACGCGGATTTTGTTCACAATTTCATGGGTTTTATTTTTTTTCGCGGAACCCTGATTCTTTTTCTAAAATAAAAGTAGCCTAAGTTACTCCTTATAACATCAACTATCTGCTAATGAAAGTCCCGTCAAAATCGGTTCAGCCGTTTCGGAGATTAGCCGGAACAAACAGACAGACAGACAGACAAAAATTATAAAAAATGTTGTTTTGGTATGTGTACCGTGTATACATCCATATGCATTTAGTAAAAAGCGGTTATTTTAATATTACAAACAGACACACCAATTTTATTTATCTGTATTGATGTATAGATTTAGGTTTACCAACAATTGTTTACACAATTTATAAAAAACAGTATACAATTTTTGTCATTCTTATAACTGTGTAACAATTTCTTAATGGCAAACTCCACATGTTACTGGGTTATAATAGTAAAAATGTTGAGTAGTCAATAAAAATAATGCCTACTGTATTAGCTAACTTATACAATACTAAAAATAGTTTAATTAACTTCTAATAAAAATATGTAGGTCTATGTAACTTCCAATTAACTATATTAATAATATCTGTCTTACTTTTACAATAGAAAGGAAGACAACATAGATGGTTATTCTTTTGTACCGTTTACAATGTACCTATTTGTAAAATTTTACAGCGGAATCATGATATAGATTAATGCTATCGGCTACAAATATTATCAATTTTACATAATCTTGCATAGGATAAGTTGGAACCTAAACGGTTCTACTTAGAGATGGATAAGGAGGGATAATGGGTTGACGAGGAATTCTAGATGAATCTTGCAAATTCAAAAACCATAACAAGCGCAGAGAGTCGATATGATAGTTTATGCATCATAAAATGATCTAAACTACCTTTATACGATTTGACTTTTTTATAAATACCCATGGAATATGTTAAATGCAAGAGGAAACTTTTCTGCATGCATTCAAGACGGAGTGTAGACGGAAAGTATTACGGAGTGTGTTCTAAAATCCTTCAAATTAAAGTCTTTTGTTTTGTGTATTGAAAAGATTTGCAGTTCATTAAAACGAATCCTAGCATTCTAGAGGCTCTTCGAATGATATCGTCCATATCAGTCCAAAAACTTAATTCTTAATATTCTGATCATACACTACGCCAAGATCACGCATTCTAGTAGTTTCATCAATGTTTTCATTTTAATGTAATATTCAGATTTCAGATACAATGTTATTATACGTGTTAATTTCCTACTTTTCTTAGTTTCTAAACTTAGTATAATAGATGTGCGCGTTTCACACAAAAAACACTGAACCGATTTTAACTAAATTTTGTGTAATGTGTAGTGATAACTTATTACTCAGGTCAATACTTAGGATACCTTTTACTACAGGAAAATCTTTCATTCCCACGGGAAAACACAACAACTGGTTCTATCGAGTCGTTCTTAGAAATTTACCTACCTTCGTATTTTAATGGAAATGTCATTAGACAGCTACATATGTAATATATTATCGGTGACTCCCACTACGACATTCGGTTATAAACACTCTTGTAAAGATGTCGACAAGTCAGAAAATGTTCGGTTGTGAACACCGGACACGGCACTTTGCTCATAAATACTTCGATTTATCCGAGATATTTATCAGATAATCTCTGTGTCATTTTTACAATATTATGCTAAGTGCCTGGCGACTGAGCTTCGCTCGGTGTTCTTTTTTGTTATATCATATTTTTTAGATTAAAAAAAAAATTAAAAACTTGGATAAATACAAAAAAAAAGTAGAACTTTGTATCCAATATCCAATATGATCCATATAATGTTAATCTTGCACTTTGGTCGCTTGACCACGATGCTTATGCCTGAGTGTAAGAAATACGAACATAAATATCGAACATATTCTGCGTAGAATAATGCAAAAGAAAACCGCATGAAAACTCGAAAACACGCGTTTTCCCAGACATGAGACTAATCTAGATCGATTTTTCGCCCCCGAAAAATCAATCTGTTTGTTTGTTTGTGAGTGCACGTTTCACGCAAAAAGTAATGAACCGATTTTAATGAAATTTGGTAAGTGATAACTTACTACTCGGATAAATATTTAAGATACCTTTTACTTCAGGAAAATCTTTCTTTCTCACGGGAAAACACAATTGGTTTAAACTGGCTAAACCTTAAGACATATGTACATCAAAACAATACTCACAATACTCTAAGCAATTGTAGATCTTGAAAAGGCCTACAGAAATATATAATAGTATATGTCTATCTTCTAAGGTATAGTTGCAATACCTATTCTTATTTATACATATAATAAAACTAACTTAGTCAAATCGATATGCGCAATTCACGCAAAAAGTACTGAACCGATTTTAACTAAATTTTGTGTAGTGATAACTTATTACTCGTGTCAACATTTATGATACCTTTGCTACCGAAAAATCTTTCATTCTCACGGGAGAACACAATAACTGGTTCTATCGAGTCGCCCTTAGAAATTTATATAGCTAACTCTGGCTAACACTTAAGAGATACATCAAAAGAAGTACTAGAAAATTGTAGGTCTTAAAAAAGCCTACAGAAAAGTCTTAATAGTATATGTTTACCTCCTAAAGTACGCTTGCAATAACTATTTTTGTTATATATTAAAGACAATGTCGCGACTCGCTGACTGACATATCAACGTCCAGCCCAAACCGATGATGATAGACCAGCACCACAAAAAAAAACCAGCTTTATATGTATAACCGGACTAATAATAAATGCGAAAGTAACTCTGTCTGTCTGTCTGTCTGTCCGTTACCGTTTCATTTACGATTTTTTTCACCAATAAATTTTGGTGTGGAAATAGTTTGAGACGCTGGGAATAACATACGATAGTTTTCATCCCAGAAAACATATTATATATAAGGGGGTGAAAAGAGGGGTGGAAGATTGAATGGAAAATCAGTCATTTTTCAAGTAAGGAATACATATTTTTTATTTTTTATATATTTACCCACTTTTCTATACCAATGTATACAGGGGTGAATTTTTCAAGTGGGCGTGCATGGCCAAATCCGAAACTATGAGGAATAGCGAAAAGTACTCAAAGGAGTCTCGGGCCCGATTTTCATGAAAACTAAAACTGCATCATTAGATTTTTGAAAAATCAATTTTCCTAGCCAGGAATCGAACCAGTTGATTTTAAAAAAAACACACTGTATCATTAAACCATTCGATAGTGTCGCTTATAAGGAACGCATTCTGGGAAGTAATGACATACGCTAGTTATTATAATAACATATGTATATTTTAAAATGGTTACTCCATTCTTTTTCTATCAATCTCCTACTTATTAACTGTTTTTTGGATGTCTTTATAACGTTTATGAGATGCACAATAAAACTTCGAACACTGTAGAAATAGTCCAATCGAAATACGGTTTGGGAACAAAATATTGAAAACCTGAAGTTTTAGGATTTTAAAATGTTAGCAGGTATATAAGGAATAGAAATTCGTAAAATTCCCCCGACGCCCAGCTACGCCCAAGAAATGGGGGGACAGTGTTGAAAAATAGTTTTTTTTTTTCAATTTCCGGCTTACTGTGACGTTCTATCGAAAAATATTTTCTACAAAAGTTGGAGGTCTAGTTCAAATCTATAAGTTTTATAGATAACACTTTTTACAATAACCTCAAAGTTTTGGAGATATTTGCAAAAAACTCGGTTTTTAATTTTTTCTTGGTTTTTTATTTTTAACTAGCAGAACCCGCGGCTTCGCACGCGATCATATTACGGAAAAAAATAATCTATTTTCGCTACGCATACTTTATTATTTGCAAAAATAAATTCGTATAAGATTTCGTCTTCTTAAAGATATAAGGAACACAAACTTAATTTTAGCGATCGTAACTCAAAATATCCAGTATCTTAAAAGATGTTAAACATAGATAACATATTCTGTAAATAAATGTTCATTTTAGATATTTAGTAAGCTCCACTATCTGCCTTCTTTACTCATTTTTCTACTCCATCTTTCCAAAGTTAGGGGAAGAGAGAGAAACAATCGCATACAATGTTTATGACTTTAGAATCATGAAACATGGCTAATATAGGTTTTTTAACTAACATAGTAATAGGCTAACATCTATGTTAGTTTTAAAGACCCAATGCTATTTACACCTAAAGCTTACAGTCTCCCTCCTTCTCCTTCTTTTGTAAGATACGTATATAAAATGCCATTCTTAATTTGCTGTAGTTTTTTGCCCGCGGCTACGCTCGCGTGGACTGAAAAATTTGCTCAGTTTTAATTTCCATTGAATTTATATACTGACATATCGAATTTTTAATACTATGTCTAAAGTAAAACTCTAGGTTCACTTAACTTAGATTACATTAAAAAACCCAACCACAAATATACCACGCTGATGAATATTCTGTCTAGTTCTGGGTTCTGCTAAAATGTCCCTGCGAGAAGCTATCCTCTCTTAAGTCTGCACCTGCTTTTTTTAACAACTGGCATTGAGTTACATTAATGGTCATTGCAAAACAAACTTTAAGAAGGAATTACAATAGATTAAATTCAAAGGCGTAGTCATAAGTTATCATGGTATTCGAGGTATGGATTTTGATTCCCCCCCAAACACATCCAGCAAACACAATGGCCACTATGATGTTTAATGAATTACTCACAGTCTAATCCCGTTACATAGCTTAGATGACTTTTTCATCATAGTTTCATCCCCCATTTTACCCCCTTATGAAATGAATTTCGAAAAATGCTAAAACATGTATTTAATATTTATTTAATTATATTGAAGAGCATTAATACTAAGTTTCGAGTAATTTTGATCATAAATAATTGTTTGCCCATTTAAGCTTTATCACCCTTTTTTATCCTTTCAAGGGATGAATTTCGAAAAAAATCTAATACATATATTTTTTATTTTTCATCTTAATGCTAAATACCACTTTTCGTGCCTTTCGCGTTTAAAATAATAAAGTTTCATACAATCTTTTATCCCCTATTTCTAGAATAAAAAAAAATTACTAAACTCTTTACGTCGATTTTTCCTGAGATATTTAACTTTCAATGAAAAGGGATCCTTTTCTTTTTTACCATCAATATCTTAGCATTTAATAGATGCACAGTACGTTAAAGGGTAGTTTTAAAAATTTAAATCAATTTTCTACAAGGGTCTATCTTAGTTTTTTTATATTGTTTTTTTACTTTTTTTATGATTTTTAACAAAACCATGACTAAATTTTATAAATTTCAACTTATTTTTTTTTAAATTATACTTTTAACTAATAAATAAATAAGATTAGACTATGAATGAATTTTATTTCTTTCTGTAATTAAATCTAATTTTAAAAAAAAACCAATAAATTTAACTCCAAAATCGATCAAAAATTAATAAAATATCTATAAATTCGAAAAAATTATAACATAAATAGATTCTACGGGGAAAAATACAAAACAAACAGGTATATTTTACGTAAATTCCAATTTTTATTATTTTTTCACTACTCGCCAAATTTCAATGTTGGAATGTGTACGGCGACATTGTGTAAATAATAAGAATCAAATTAAGGACCCTATTTTTTCGTTTTTTCCCTAAAAATACATTGGTGCAATCAGTTTATAAAATTTGGTCAATAAAGTGCACTTTTTCAATGATAATTAAAAAAAAGTAGTTTATAAATTAAAAATTATCGATTTCTCCAATACTTTCAATTTTTAAAAAGTATTCTTACAGGGCGACTATACAATGTTTTTATTTCTTCAAAAAGTAAAATTCAAGACGAAAATAATGAACCCTATTTGAAAATTTAACGAAAAATTTTTTAAATGTAAACGTCCATTTGAAGTTGGGGGTTATTTTCAGCTTCTCGAGGCCATAAAACAGTATGTTTTCTCGGAAATCGCTAAACATTTCAATTTAATTTTTTTTTTCTATTTATTATATATAATTTTGAAGATTATATTTCCTTAGTTTCATGAAAATTAAAAGATTATTCTAGTAATTAAAAATAAAAAACCAAGAAAAAATTAAAAACTGATTTTTTTGCAAATATCTCGAAAACTTTGAGGTTATTATAAAAAGTGTTATCTATAAAAGTTGTAGATTTTTACTAGACCTACAACTTTTGTAAGGCGGAAATTGAAAAAAACCCTTTTTTAACGCTTTGCGTCCCCCCATTTCTCGGGGGTAGCTGGGCATCGGGGGCATTTTATGAATTTCTATTCCTTATATACCTGCTAACACTTTAAAATCATAAAACTTCAGGTTTTCAATATTTTATTTTCTTTTAAAAATAAACTCATTTCGATTGGTCTAAAAGTTTTAGTCATGCAGACTCTAATGATATTGGTTGATGCAACGGAATTATGTAGCGAATTAGAAGCTATTGCAAGAAGAATTCCGAACAACACTACGCCGCGAGCAGTTTTAAGCTACATCAGTGAAAATGGGCTAATAGATAGCGTGCCTAATTAAGTAACTGTAGTAAAAGTGTTGCTTACTCTTCCTGTGTCTGGCCAGTGGTGTGCGCAGTTTTCAACCGACTTCCAAAAAGAGGAGGTTCTTAATTCGACCGTATATACTATATATAATGTGTTTTCGCAGATTATTGATTTAAAGGACATCGTTTCCACTTTGTTAAAATTAAGGTAAGAAAAATAAATCTTACCTTACTTAAGGTTTTTTTTTTATTAAAAATTATACACTCAATCTTTTTACATTATTGTTTATTGTATCACGAATTTTCTTAAAAGGGCGCCGTTACCAATCTTTTTCTCTTTTCCATGAACTCTCTGGCCGGGGCGTCGTGGTGTCATTACAGTATAATGCATTTAATTTTATTAAATCCAAATGAAAAATGTCTATTCTTTGACCAACAAAAGATGTGTCAGACTAAAAGCAAATATCAATAGTAAAATTGTTGACGTTGATATAATAATAAATAGAAGGACAATTGAAGACTAAATACTAACCTTTAATGATACAATTGTGTCTTGTCCATTTCTACTAAAAGCGTTTCGAGGGTAGTGCATGATACTGTAATAATCGTAATCTAATAAATCTCTCCCAGCTTTTGGTCCAGTACTGTATTTCGCAAAGTTATGTTCTGTACCTACAAAACATAAAAATACAGATATACTCTAAAATATTATTTTAGTAATTGATAATTTTATTATTTATTTTTAATTAATCTTTAAATGTGTGGAGGGATGTTATTTGGCCATCCGGTTAGTTGGTTAATCTGTTTTAAAGCTTTAAATTTGTGATTTAAAACACTTTGTGGAATTCTTAGGAAATACGAAGATCTTCCGAATTGTTTATGACAATTTTTGATAATTTATGAATGTAGTACCTGGGCGACCGAGCTTGGCTCGGAGTTCTATTTTGATGTATCGTATTTTTTAGATAATAAAAACTAAAAAGTTGAATAAACACAAAAAAAAACAAAAGTAAAAACTTTGTATCCGACTAAAAAAGTTATAAATTAAAAAAATCTGCGGGACATTGGCTCTTTATATCTCCATGTTCCTTATCCATACGTCCATTGAGCATCAAAAAGTCTAGCTTCCACGCCCAGTCCAGAAAATGCTATCGAGTTAACATGAGCACGTAAATTTAATCTAATGCCTGGCGTCCACTAGGTCGCCGAATCGAGGCGAATCGAACCGCAGAAAGTCGCTTCCTATATATTTACTATGAAACTGCGTCCATTAGCGACGAGTCGCGCCGCGCCGAATCGAAGCGCCCGCGCGCATTACTCGCCAGGCAATTTTCTTTGACGACGCGTTTCGACTCAATTCGGCGCGCCTTAATTAACGCGGGGAATCGCATGCGCACCGGCGAGTTTTTTGTATTTTATTTAAAGAGTATTTGTGTTTCGTGAAAAGAAACTATAATTAACTATTATATTTTCTATACATCTATACAGATAAATAAAATTGGAGTGTCTGTTTGTAATATTAAAATAACTGCTTTTTACTAAATGCATATGGATGTATACATGGTACATATACCAAAACAACATTTTTTACAATTTTTGTCTGTCTGTCTGTCTGTCTGTCTGTTTGTTCGGACTAATCTCCAAAACTGCTGGACCGATTTTGACGGGACTTTCAGTGGCAGATAGCTGATGTTATAAGGAGTAACTTAGGCTACTTTTATTTTAGAAAAAGAATCAGGGTTCCGCGAAAAAAAATTAAAACCCATAAAATTTTGAACAAAATCCGCGTACGGCGTAAATCGCTATATAATTTAAAATTTAAATAAATATCTCAGAAGTAGTAAGCTACTACGAGTATTTATGTATAAACATAGCTAACCGTGAAAACGTACCTAGGGACGAACGCGAGCGAAGCGAGCGTGAGTCGCTAGTATTTTATTATATAAATATACTATTATACTATATACTAGAGATTTACCCTCGCTTCGCTCGGATTCGTCCCTAGGTACGTTTTATTTTTTTGCGGAATCCTAATTCTTTTTTTAAAATAAAAGTAGCCTAAGTTACTTAAGTACTTAAGAAAGTCCCATCAATCTGTTCAGCCGTTTCGGAGATTAGCCGGACAAACAGACAGACAAAATTTAAAAATTGTATTTTTCTGATAAGTACCGTATATAGTTTCATGTGCATTTAGTAGAGATGGACCGAATGCGGATTGAACCGAATACGAACTTCGGCCGAACATTCGGTGAAAAAATGTTCTCTGCAAAAGTTGTAAATCTAGTAAAAATCTACAACTTTTATAGATGACACTTCTTACAATAACCACAAAGTTTTCGAGATATTTGCAAAAAACCGATTTTCTAGTTTTTATTTTTAATTTCTACATTATTTTTTTTTATTTTTATGAAACTAGGAGAATGCAATCTTCGAAATACATATAATAATCATTTTTATTTATTTTTTTGAAATTGTAATATTTAGTCGTTTCCGAAAAATTTACGTTTTATGGTCTCGGGAGGCTGAAAATCACCCCCAACTTCAAGTGGATGTTTACATTTAAAAAAAATCGTTCAATTTTCAGGTATGGCTCTTTTTTTCGTCTTGAACTCTACTTTTTGAAGAAACAAAAACATTGTCGTTCCAAAATCGATCAAAAATTAATTAAAGATGGATATATTTGAAAAAATATAACATAAATAGATCTACTGGAAAAAATATAAAAGAATGGGTATACTTTACGTGACTTCCAAATTTAATTTTCATTGTGTAAATAATAAGCGTCAAATTAAAAACTTAAGTATACAGTATTTTTGTTTTTCCCGTAAAACACATTGGTTTCAAGTCAGTTTATAAAAATTGACCACATTTTATGTGGTATATATAAAGTACACTTTTTCAATAAATATTAAAAAAAAATAAGTTCACAAAGTAAAAAATATCGATTTCTACAATTTTCTCAATTTTTATTGGGGTTTTTACAAGGTGACTGTATAAAGTTGGGGGTGATTTTCAGCCTCCCGAGACTATACAGTATATATTTCTCGGAAACAGCTAAATATTTAAATTTCAAATTTTTTTTAGTTATTATATGTATTTCGAATATTACATTCCCCTAGTTTCATGAAAATTAAAAAAAAATATTGCAGAAATTTAAAATAATTCAATTCAAACCGAATTTCAGCCGAATGCCGAAGTTCGGCTCAGACTGCCGAAATTCGGTTAAACCGAATGTAAAACGAATTTCGGCCCATCCCATTTAGTAATAAGCTATTATTTTAAAATTACATACAGACACTTCAATTTTATTTATCTGTTGATTTTATACTAGGTACACTTTAGAGTTACGAAGATCGAAGCGCATTCACGATCTACTTTGCTGACGAGGTGCGATAAATGAGCAATTCGATTCGATTCGGCTGAAAAACTCGCCTCGATTCCAAATGCATTAGGTACATTTAATGCACGGACAGTCAACGTGTTAAGCCCCGCCTACTTGAACGCGACTTTTGCTGGGTCATTTTTTTAATGCAGTTACATTTCCTTACTTATTATTTATTCGTAGATAGTACCTGGGCGACCGAACTTCGCTCGGAGTTTTTGGCCAAAAGTACAATTTTATCTTTTTTAAAAAAAACAAAAAACTTGAATAAATGAATAAATAAATACAAAAAAAAAGTTAAAACTTGATAGCCGACCGAGATTCGAACCCGGACGGACACCTGTGATTCTCAATCTTGCGTCTTCGCCGCCTAACCACGATGCCTAAACGTAAGAAATTATCGACCATATTTTACGTGAAATTATGCGATAGAAAACATAAGGCTAATTTAGATTGATTTAACGCCCCCGGAAACCCATACCACAGCGAAATCGTTAGAACCGTTTCCGAGATCGCCGGTATAAATAAATTTATACAGATAAATAAAATTGAAGTGTCTGTTTGTAATGTCAAAATTACTGCTTTATACTAAATGCATATGGAATTATATACGGTACTTATAAGAAAAACACAATTTTTTAAATTTTTGTCTATCTGTTTGTTCCGGCTAATCTCTGAAACGGCTGGACCAATTTTAACGGGACTTTCAACTTTTGTTTTTATTTTAGATAAAGAATTAAGATTTCGCTCAAAAAAATGAAAACTTACCTAGGGACAAATCTGAGCGAAGCGAGGGTGAGTCGCTAGTAAATAAATAAATATACAAGAATTGCTCATTTAAATATATTAGATACATATAATAAAATTATTGTAACTAATCCGAATCTGTACATTAAATATTTTTCTTTTTATTGTAAGGAAAATCTTATTGAAATAGACATTATTATTGGTACAGAGGCCGAATCTATAGTTTTAAGAATTTTTGTCCGTCTGTCTTTCTGTCTATCTGTCTGTTACCGCATCACAGAAAAACCACTGAAAGGATTTTAATGAAATTTTGTATGGTGATAGCTAGTTTTTTTTTTACCCGGATTAACATATAGGATACTTTTTACCGCAGGAAAATATCTCTTTTTTGAGAAAAATTACAAAAACTGGTTAGATTAAAATCAGATGATACCTACTATAAACATTTTAGCAAAGTAACTAAATATGGCAAAAACAATTAAAAATAGCTTATCTTGAAAAACAAATATCAATAGCGCTATTTCATTAATTCGTAAGATAATAATTCTAAAAATGTTTATTTATGTGTTATTTAGATATTCGACAGTAGATGTCGCCTTGTGTTTTTAAAATACGTAGTTTTAATTCCAAAAAAATGAATGTACAGATATGACCTTTCTATGATTTTATTAGAATTGCTACTAAATTACCCGCGGCTCTACCCGTGCTCAAATTATCAATAAAACAATCGTTTTGCCTTTATAAACTAGTAACATATTAGTGATATTTTGTTGGCCGAAATAATTTTCAAATGAAAATATTTGTAAATTTCTATTTCTTAGGAAGAAACGTTAATGTTTGTAAATCCTTTAATGTAAAAATTGGGCAAATGCAAGTCGAGCTCGTGCGTTATAGGTTCTGTATAGCAAAATACTTTGTTGTTTTTCTTACTTTAGGTATTTTTTTAGGTTAGGTGTTAACACTAAAATAAATACGTATAATATTTACGTTTCCACAATATCGCCACATTTTATCAACCGTAAAAATAAGTTCGTTTCATATTATTTTTTAACGTTTTATGGAAAACAAGTTTATGGTTGTTAAACTGACAAAGCGGGTAACTAAAAATATTCCATATCTACAAGATAATTTTCGGTAAAAGTATTTTAGAAACTGTTATACATCAACTTATTCAGATTTTTTGTTTAATCATATTTGCCGAGCCATATGAATTAATAAAAAGCATTTGTTTAAAATTATTTACTATTTACCTTAATTATGTAGTTCTAAAACATTCACTTTTCCCCATACTTTCTTTTGAAAATCGTTTCGAAAAATTTTACTATCTAGCGCTAACCCATCCCTATTTCGCTACAAATTAACTTTAAGATTTAAGAAAAGTTATTATTATATACCTAATTTAAATAAGCAGCTAAATAAAAATTAGTCAATAGCTGCCTATTAGTAAATAAATGATTAAAATTAATTTAGTGGGTTGAGAGTTTATCGCCTAAAACTAAACAAACAAACAAAACAGAAGTATAGACATACCTACTATAAACGTTTTTGTCAAAAGAAAAAGTGCAATATTACTAAATCAAATATGAGATTAACGGAGGAACTTTTGTGGCATTGTCAATCACTGCCATTTTTCACCAATCATACGGTGCGCAATGAAATTGGTATATGTAAGAGTATACTAATATGTAAAACCTAAGAATTTGGTTTTTGGCCATCTGAATGCGGGCGGAGTCGCGGGCAATGCTAGTTAAGAATAAATCACTACAGCTTCCATCGTTTTTTCATGCTCGGTCCTTTTATTTATACTTTTACCTGTTTTAGCTCAATTTGCCATAATTCTGCTCTAGTTTTCATTAGGTTATTGACCCAGAATGGCCGGTTAGCTCAGAATAGGGACAGTTGTGTTATTTAGGTAGCTCTGCGAAAATTTGTGGTTGTAATAGACAATCTCAATCCTACACCGTTATTTCGCGAGAATTCTTTTTCCGAAAACTTTTATTAGCTAATAATGGTGATAATAAAAAGGATAAATATGTTACATAGTCCCATTGACCACCTCCAAAACCTAGTTTAATCGAAACGTTTTTTACCGGTACAATTTAAGCAAAGTAACAACTACGATTATTAAATATTTTGAATTACTGTCGTAAAGTTAATTACTTTAATTCGTTAAGGAGTTCCGTCATTTATCTCCGAATCTCATCATCAGATCATCGTCATATTCGTTTTTAGGAAGTCGATTAAAGAGTAAACTTACCTTCTATTATATTATCCCAGTGAATGCTAACGTATTCATCTCGGTCCATCCTAGATTGTGTATGAAAAAATCCGAGAGCATGAAACATTTCATGTGCAACAGCTCCTTGCCTGAAGCAACCAATTCCAACAGGATGTGTTCTATCTAAATTTAGAACTTGTCTGCCACCCCGTCTTCCAACATATGAGAAACATCCACGTTGTTGACCCTGTAGAAAAGATTGTGATGATGAATGAACTCTGGGTATCATCTCATCTCGTCTCATCAATCTCTGAGAAAATAGACAGCTCCTGCAAGATCTTAAAATCTGTCAATATGTTTAAAATCTAATATCTTTATAATCTAATCTCTAATCTTAAGCACTTATGTTCGATGTAACAAAAGCCTCCTTTTCCGTAAGAGGCTCTGGGTAAATTACTAATGACTGAAACAACCCTTATCACTTATCTCGCTCTCACATATCTCTTACCAAAAAAAAAATATAAAATTATTAGGTAGTAATAAATATTCACTTTTATAAGTAATAATTATTATAAAATTACTAGCAGAACCTGCGGCTATGTCCGTGTTCAATCTACAAAAAAACTCTTTGGCTTTATGTTATACAGCAACTCACCCTCCCTTCTATAATATTTGTTCATACAAAAATACTTTACAAAATACAAAAAAAAATCATTAAAAACGATCGAGCCGTTTCGGAGGTATGTGACTACAAACACCGTGACACGAGATATAAAAAAGATCAATATTAATTAAATATATAAGATACTACATAAAATACGCATAATTTATTTAAATCACTGTTTATTTATACCATTTAGATTAAATTTGAAACTATGATGCAATATATTTTAGACTAACGGCTCACTCTCGCTTCGCTCGGGTTTGCCTCTAGGAAAACAAAAACAAGCCTACTCCACGGGAACCGTACATTTTTCCGGGATAAAAAGTATTCCTAAGTATAAGCCTATGTGTTATTTCAGACTATAATCTATCTCTGTGCCAACTTTCATCCAGATCCGTTCAGCCGTTCTGGCATGAAAGAGTAACAAAAATCCCTACATTCATACTCACAAACTTTCACATTTATAATATTAGTATAGATTAAAAAATGATTTTTTTAAATAATAGAAAATAGACATCTCACTCAGACATGTAGGTTAGTTGCCTATAGATGTCGGGGATAGATGCTCACGAGTAATAGTGCATAATCAGACGTTACACTCTATTCATTCCGCTGAATCTTTACTGCAGTCTTCATGAAACCACAACAAACACATTGTAATCAGTCGCATTTATTCTTAGTGACGTTATAATACTTTCCACAAGTGCGAGGGCAATTTATACTTGTACTTTACATAATGACGCAAATATCCTTTTTTTATGCATTTACACATACTGTATGTACACTATTTTCTAATACTACACTACCTGTAGATGTAAAGGTAGTTATGTGGGCCTCACCGGCTAGAAAAGCCAGTTCTACCCACTAAAGCCCAACAAAACCTCCCCGTCTTAATGGAGTACCCCGACGGCAAGTCTGCCGAAGCAGATTACAACAAACATGAGTTTACTCCCACGGTCCACTCTGCCGTCAGGGAAGTACCAGGAGTAACCCGCATGGTACAGCGCCCACCAAAGTGGGCCATCTCCCTGGCGTTTCTTGGCTTCGCGCCCAGCTGAACTGCATTTATTCAGCCCTTTTTAACGTCATTTACAATACAAAATGGTGGATTGTTAACGAAACTAGATCACAATATTACATTATGAAACAATTTAAAACTATTTAATTCAAGAATTTAGAAAAAAAATTTTTTAGTACACTGTGGTAACAGTATACCCTCACATATAAAAAATGTTAACTCATTTCATGCATTTAAAAAACAATTATCCGATTATTTATAATAATAGTTCATATAATGGCAACGACGACGAATTATACGTAACTACTTTATGTTATCACATAAGTAATAATATTTGTGTTTGTTGATAATAAAGTTCTTTAAACCTAAACCTATATTTTTTTATTCCGGAAATCATCCCTTAAGGGGTTGAAAATTCGAATGAAAGTTTGTATGGGGAAGCAAACTAGGGACGAACCCGGTGAAGCGAGGTGAGTCGCTAGTGAATTTAAAAATAGAAATATATCTAAAATAAAAAAAATTAAGGCCATAAAAGCTTGGCTTGATAATCCTGAGATCAATTAAAAAAAACAATAGCTTTATCTAAATATCGTCTAGTACCATCAATTATTATAGATTTTTGAAAGGCAAAATGATAATTATTTTAATTCGAAGCAATTAATTAAAATAATTCTCATTTTTAGACCTCCACGAAGTGGAACAGTGGAGATAGCCCAGATCCCCCAAATTCACGGTCCGCCCCTTTTAAATGTAATAGTAAGAGCTCATTTAAAATTATTTACTAGGGTATCTATCCAATGTGAATGTTTTATTTTACTTACATATTAGGATCAGAAAAAGCTATAATAATTATTTGTAAATTTGTACATACTCCTATAACAATCGCATCTCTTGCTTTTGTTCCTGACACATCTTTAAAAATTAAACAACTTTCGGTCGATATACGACCTAACACCTCCTTTATTGCTGCCACTTGAGACGCATCTGTAAAATATAAATATTTCATAGTTTAAAAAGAAGGAAACGACTGCTACGAAGATTTCGTGGAAGATTAATATCCTACCCATGCCAGTGGTAAGATACTATATAACTCTTTATAAGAATTTAAAATACCGTTACTGCATAATAATGCATAATACGCGGTAATGCAAAATAAAACTTTAACTATTTACTCGTAAGTAAAATAATATAATATCAAATTGACCTTGCCTACGTTTAATACACAGAAATATATGACGATAGAACGGGAAAGTGAGCAGAACGCGTGTGGTTTAGAATACTGTAATAAATTAAAATATTTTTTTCATATTCATAATAAAACTTTATTATGAACGAAAGTATTTTCCTAATATATATATTTGAAGTAACATTTACCTTGCCATTGCTTCGCCCTTTCGGGTCGTATAACGTGTCGTTATATTAGATTGCCCATTCTCGTAACCTATCTCAATGAATAAGCTATAATGCAAAAGAAAATATTGAAATTGTATTGGGATATAGATGTAGAGATTATTGCTTTTAAAAAACCTACAAACTAATTGACCACCTTTATATATATATATATATATATATATATATATATATATATATATATATATTTGTTTTTCGATATTGATAACTATAGTAAACTGTCACCGTTAATTCACACAGTGACATTGTCTTAGTGAGCGTGGTTTTTTCCGACACACGACATTTCAAGTAATAAAAACTGACGAGTGCGAGTCTGACCGTGGAGTCCCTTGTATGAAAAAAATCGCATTTCATACATTCGCGAATCCGGACTTTTTTTTTGTTATGTAACTAGAAATTAATGGTATTTGAATTTTTTCCTTTACCTAATTTTGTTATAAGACATTGCTCCTTGCCAAATTTCATGATTCTAAGTCAACACGAGGTCTAGCAAGGTCCCTTGTGACTGTCAAAATATGCAGCATAATCGGCCGTATCTTTTGTTTGTGTTAACTTAACAGTTTGATTTTTTCATAGCTCCAAGGGATTGCAGATTTGATATTAATTTCAACTTGATATCTCTGTTCTTGAAAAACGCGTTCCTAGAAAAGGCTCTTGACAGACTATGCCTACACAGACGGATAACGAAGTGATTCTAGAAGGGCTCATTTTTTTCCTTTTCAGAAAGGGAAACAGAACACTAAAAAGGTGATTACTACCGTTCTATCTTGACACTCCTGATTCTTCCATTTTTAAATGTAGTCAATTTACAGAATGTGATGTTAGGAAACAAATAGTAGCAATTAACTCTGATGCGGTTGGCTCTGACTGCATTAGTCGTAAAATGATCCATCCCTTATTAGATATATTGATCCTGTCATAACTTCCATGCTTAATTTTTCTATGAATACTGGTTATTTTCCATGCGCATGGAAGGGATACTCAAATAATACCCGTACCTAAAAAAACCAATCCCACTACTTTCTCCGACTATCGCCCTATTTCCATTCTACCCTTTTTATCCAAAGTGCTTGAGCGCCTTGAATATCACCAACTAAGTTATTTCCTTTCAAATCATAATCTACTAAATCCTATGCAGTCCGGCTTTCGTTATGGTCACAGCACGACTACTACACTCGTAAAAATAACAGATGACATCAGACTAGGAATGGAAAATCAACAAGTCACAGTTTTGACACTATTAGATTTTAGTAACGCTTTTAACACTGTTGATTTTGATATTCTGCTTGCTACATTAACATATCTCCTGATGCGATTGACTGGTTTCACAGTAACTTGTATGGATGCCGGCAACTAATTCATGATTCTTGCTCTGAATGGATTTCGCTACATGCCGGTGTACCTCAAGGTGGCGTGTTGTCTCCTTTCTTATTTTGTATATTTATTAACTCTCTCTGTAACTATATTTCTTCTCCCTACCACCTCTGTGCAGATGATCTTCAAATCTACCGCCAAACGACTGTATTAAACCTAACTCAAACCATCTATCATATTAATACTGACCTACTTAATATTTCGCAAAAAAATCATTAGGTCTAATAGTGAATTCAGGTAAAACACAAGTTATAATTATAGGTAGTTCCAAATTAAAATAAAAAATATCTTTATCACAATTACCACCTATTGTTTTTGACTGTATACAAATTCCTTACAGTGATAAAGTGAGAAATCTAGGTATTATATTAGATGAGACATTATCATGGAAGTCACAAGTGAGCGAAGTGAGCAGAAAAATGTTTGCTGCTGTTGCATCATTACGTCGCTTACGCAACTTTCTACCCATTCCCACTAAAATTGCATTGGTTTACACCCTCCTGTTACTAATTCTTGACTATGTTGATTCTTGTTACCTTGATTTAAGAGAGGTGCAATTAGATAAACTAGAGCGAATACAAAATCTCTGCATTCGGTTCATACTTGGACTTCGTAAATATGACCACGTTTCCGAATTTCGTCAAAAGCTCAAGTGGCTCCCTATCCGTCTTCGCAGGAATACTCACGTTCTTTGTCTTTTATACAATATTCTATTTAATCCTTGTACACCTCAATATCTCAAGGATAGGTTTAAATTTTTAAGTGATTCCCACCATTTTTCTCTTCGTTCTAACCTAAATCTAACTTTACAAAGTTCTTCACACTCTTCTTCCTTCTATACTCGCTCCTTTACTGTCCAATCTGCCCGTCTATGGAACTCTTTACCAAATAAAGTTAAGCAAGCTGATTCGCTGTCATTATTTAAAGAACTAACTAAAGAATACTATCTTGACTTATAAAGTGCTAAACAGTGTCATATTTTATTTTATATGCTTCATAGTTATGTCTGTATGTATCTATGTATGTATGTATGTATTTATGTATGTATGTATGTATGTATGTGGGTATGTATGTATATATATTATTTTATCTATGTATGTATTCATTGTAGATTTCGTTAAGACTGTTTGCACCCCTTTCTTCTCTCTGTCTTTCTCTCTACCCAAAGGTTGTCTAGAATAGACCGCTTTCTATCGATAAGACCGCCTATTGTACTGTTTCTTTTTAATGTCTACTATGTAATGTAAAATAATGGTGTGCAATAAAGAATATTTCATTATCTTGATATATTTCTGTGTTTTATTATTATTGTTTGAATGAAGTACTTACCATAATCACCACTTCTGATCATATAAGGGATATTTTTAGAAGGCCACAAATACGTTAAGTTAGTCACTACAGCTCGCCCAGTACTACCAACGATGGCAACAATTTTTTGTCTTTGAATGGCATCAAGAATTATATCGCCCTCGAATTTGCCACTGTTCAGCCAAGCATCATCGTCTGCAGGAACTGTCACACCTACGAGTATACATATTATCAATTATAAAAAAGTCGTGTTTTTAAGAGCTTAGCAGACAACTTTATTTGCGCTATAAGTGCGCCGCATATACCATCACTTGATTGGCGAATATTTGATAAGCCTAGCTTCAGTGCGACACAGTTATAATACGAGTAGGTACTACACCTACATACGTATGTTAATATTTCCTCGTTTATTAGGTTTTTCTTTTAAGAAATTCCCAGTGGCAGCCCAGAGTTGGAAAGTTCGCGGTGTTACACCAAGTGTCTCTAGAGTTCCTACGTAAAAACTGTCGATTTTACGCCTGATTTCTTACCGGTCGTATCGAATTGTCATCCCACCGGCATTTGAAAGTAAATGGTATAAAGAGTGCACTTGCATTTGCGTGCATACTTTTGCATTATAATAGAAGGATGTATGTATAAGGAAATGTTAAGTCAGGCTCACATAGAGGCTTAGAGGTTGTAGCCTCTGCAACCAGAATTAAATGAACTTTTATACAGGACTAATTTTCTAACCGAATTAATATAATATACCTACACAATATAGGAGGAAAATATTTGAGTGTTTAATACTGACTCTGAAGCAATTTCTCAAAATATATAAAATAGTAAAATTATTGGAAATCAGAACAAAAAGTCACGGTACCTTTTTCAGCTTTTCCGATTACTGATGTCTTTTCAAGAAATTTACTAAATTCTTCAATTTCTTTAGGTGATAAAGGTTTTGTCACTGTTTTCGATATCCCTGGCGCTTTCTGTGCTATGCTACTTGTAACAGCAAATAAAGCGATAAAGATTTCCCACTTCATTATTGTATTCCCTATAAACATAAATAATCTAAAAATATAACCTAGCTATTTGATTATACTATCGATATACATACGAGTACATATGCTGCAGTCAAATTATGTGATTCCACATTATACAAGCAAGAGTCGGACTACGAACATTCTCTGGCTCGTGAAATGACGAAGGGAAATTGATGATGCTTTTGATTCTTATCCATTTCCATGATTTATAGATTAATAAAACAAAATGCTGTATTATTATTAGATTATTCATACTTAAGTCGGTGACAAATTGATGCTAGTTTATTTTGATGAATTTTAAACCTATCCCTACTTTTAAATTTCAATTTAAGCTCGGCGGTCAAAGCGATTTTAAACTACTGGGTGAGAACATCTCGTTATATTTTTTAAACCCAGAAGCCCTCACAACTCGTACAGCTATTTTCTAGCCCCGCGACATAATAATAATATGCTGTCACCTAAGTAATATTGTTCTACAGCATTTTAAAAGTTACCCTCGACATTTTAAAAACTAACATGCAAACTGTCTAAAGGCTCTTTAAGAACTTACTTTTTTATTTTTATAAAAAAGATTCCTTAATAAAAATATAAATTTTGATAATGTAAGTGTAAAAAAAAAATAAGGAGTGCATTTACTTAAAAAAGAAACAGGATAAACATCTACGAGTATATGTTGTGACATATCGGTAACACTATAAACGCCGCGTTATTGACGCTTGATTCAAAAGTCTATCTTAAGTCAAATCAGACGTATCTATACTTAATATTATAAAGCTAAAGAGTTTGTTTGTTTGTTTGTTTGGTTGAACGCGCTAATCTCAGGAATTACTGATCCAATTTGAAAAATTCTTTTTGCATTACATAGCCCGTTAACTGAGGTAGGCTATAGGCTATATATCATCCCGGGAAAATGTACGGTTCCTGTGGGATAGATTTGTTTTGTCTAGGGGCGAACCCGAAGCAAAGCGAGGGTGAGTCGCTAACAAATTTAGGTAAATTTTTTTTTCGTATGTTCCTTAAGGTCCACGGAAGACCTTAAGGATAAAGAGAGAAAATGAAAAATTAACGAAAAAAAAAATCAAATTTATATGGCTAACGCTGGCTAATAACTATTTATATCTATTTAAAACGTTCCTAGCGACGAACTCAAGCGAAGCGAGGGTGAGCCGCTAGTATTTAAATAATCGTAAGCAAGACACTGGGCAGTAAAAATATTAAAACACCATACTCACTTTATCAGAGCGATATCTGTATTATATATAATTCAGATGAAAAAATCATAAAGGTAAAATAGAAATAAAATACTACTCGAATAGCTCATTCCTTTTATTATAAATTTTCTTACACGGTCGATTAAAACTAAATTATAAATCAAAATTTAATACTTTGCATACTTTATATCTTACGCTATGTAACTAATAGAATCACTTTCAATTTTCTCACAGTACATTCTATTAAGCTTCAGTATATCGCCTTCTGATAAACCAACTCTTTGTCCAATGGTTACATTTTGCTGTAAAAACAAAAATTAATTTTATTTATCGCTGTAACGAGTTAGCAACGATACGTATAATTATTTTAGGAGGCTTGCTTAATAAAAAATAAATCGATTTGGAATTTGAGTTTAAATTTAGTCACACCAAGTATGACACTACATTATAGTATATGTATATAATATATGTATATACAGGCTATTGTAGGATTCTTCATATAATTTTAGATTTTCAGGCTTTCGTACTATCCATTTTGCTCCAACTCGCCACCACAGGGCGTTGCAATGCATCGCAACAACTTATGTAACGTCTGATCGATAGCCATTAAAATTGTTACAAATACCTACCTTCCTTGGATATGAGTAGATATAGGTGCCACATATATTTTTGCACTATCAATTTATGTAGACGAACCGTGTGCAAAAGCTAGTTATAAATACAATGTTCCTCACATACGTAGACATTGCATAATAAATGTAATTACTTGAACTGTTTTATTGACTACTTCATTATGGATAGATAAATTATTATTAATAACAGCTGTTGTAAGAGACTCATTACTAACACGCCATATTATAAGTGAATGTAACTAATCGAATGTGGTAGATACTACGAGTTATATCTCTTTTATTATACAAACTAACATTATAGTTTCACAACATTAGATTATAACACATAACAGTTCGTTTATTATACTGAAAAAACTAGCTGACTTGGTGCCTAGCATGTACGGCTGCAGATCTGGAGGTCTTAGCTTCGAGTCCCGGGTCGGGCCAAGTTTGATCACTTTTAATTGAGTTTTACTGTTAAGATTTTATCAATAGTAGTCCCGAGTTGGTAAGTTAGAGGCGTTGCACCCCCGTGCCTCGGAGAGCACGTAAAGCTGTCGGTCCTGCGCCTTAACTCTCACCGGTCGTGTCGAAGTATCATCCCATCGGACTATGAAAGTAAAAGAAATAGAGAGTGCACTAGTGTCTGTGATAGTCTCAGTGAGATTAGCCGCCGTGCCGTGACCGAAATCGGTCGGAAGGACTTTATACTAAATATTTTATTTAGTAAATGTCTTTTAACCTGCAAAGGAATAATAGTATCATTTCCATTTTTTGAAAATGCTGTCTTTGGATAGTGCATCACGCTGCCATAATCATAAGGCACGTCGAAATCGGTTACTGTATCAACAGTATACTTTGCAAAATTATGCTCCTTGCCTTAAAAACAGAAAGGTTTATTAATTATTTATTAACTATACTATGTACATTAATATTATGCTATATATCTACACAAATAAAATTATATTAATTTCCATTGGACTAACGTGATTAGGATTTTAAGACTTGACTAGATTTTGTTTTATTTTCCTATGATGATGATGCTTATTGAGGCCAAAACAAATTTAAGTATCTATAAGAACCTTCTCACACGAATTAGATGTTATGGTAAAAATCAAATATCACAAAAAAATAAGAGAGCGAAAATAGCTTATTAGTTATTACACATGTGTTAATTTCTTTATGTTACCTGGATTTATGTTTTCCCATACAATTTCGACGAATTCATCTCTATCAAATGTACTTTGCATATGATAAAAACCGAGGGTGTGAAGCATCTCATGCACAACTGTTCCGTGTTTGAAACAGCCCTTAGAAAGATTCAGCACTTGCCGTTCTTCTTCGCCTTCTTCTCCATCTTCATGTTCTTCTGTGTTAAACCCTACATTTGAGAAGCACCCATTTGCCGACCCCTGTATTTTATTAAGTATCAGTATTCGTTAAATGCTAAAATAAAAATCTAAGCTAATATATTTTGTTATGTATGCTGACGGGGACAAGTGAAATGCTTGGTAGTTGGATACGCACTGTTTTATTGTTCGACAAGGTTCGCGTTGTGGGCACAGCCACTAAGCCCATTTTTTTAAATTTACCCACACACATTAATATATAACAATCCTCCCCTTTTAGATACTTATGTTTAAAAAATAGCACATAATACATTTATTTGTAGGCTAACTATATATTTAGATATTTAAACAAAAAAAAGGCTTATAATTAACCCTAGGCATCGGACGCAACGACATCTCCGACTGTCCCGCTCTAGAATGGGAGTTATCCCGGCTTTGGGGTTCTTCTTCATGACACACTCTATTGTCAGCAGAAGCCTCAAAGAATTCCTCTCTCTCTATGTCTTCAACAGATGAATTATTAATCGGCGTTTCAATTACTTGCGGACAGTTATCGCTTCTTTCTTCTTCTCTATTCTGTGTATTAGCTTCCTCGGGAGACACCGAGCTTTCCGGTGTCAAGCTGGTGTCGTGAATATCGATGTGACTATAGCTACGTTCAATTTGCTGAGAAGTGTTGCTATCCGTGCCTTTATAAGGAATCAGCTGATTTTTATGTTTTTTCAAAACCGCCGAACTTACATAATCTTTGATTATATATACAGTTTTTCCTATTTTTTTTATTACAACACCTCTATTCCAGGTAAAATTTTTGTTAAGAAAATGTTTTTTATACATTATATTATCACCCGGCTTAAAACATTGATCGTTATTACCTCTGTAGCTTTTACTCTGTAAACACTGATTACGTTCAATTTTCTTAACGACAGTGTCACATGAGAACTTCTCTGATGGTGACGGGTTTATAAAATCTAAGCGCGAACGAAGTTTCCGTCCATACACCAATTGAGCGGGCGAATAGCCTGTCGTAACATGAACTGAATTTCTATAGTCAAAAAGATATTTCAATAAATCATTATGATTTTGTTTAACATTTTTACTCATCAATAAACAAGACTTAATACCTCTTTTGACAATTTTAACGTAACTCTCCGCCTGCCCATTACTGGCCGGATGATATGCGGGGGATGTTACATGCGATATTCCGTTAGAATTGCAAAAAATTACAAATTCCTTTGACATAAAACTTGTTGCATTATCACTAACTAACGTATGAATTAGACCGAATCGTGACATATAATCGTATAACTTACTGATAACCTCATCTGAAGTAGTCTTATTCATCTTGTACACTTCTACCCATTTAGAATACGCATCTACGATCACTAAGTACGTCTGATTATTAATAGGACCCAGAAAATCGAGGTGTACTCTATAAAATGGTTGTGGGGGGCACGGCCATGGCGCCAGCGGCGCGCGCGCTGGTGACGCCCTTAACTGTGTGCAAATGCCACACCTACCAATCATTACCTCTATAGCCTTGTCTATCCCGGGAAACCAAAATCTACTTCGAGCTTCAGCTTTGCACTTAATAATACCTAAATGTGTTTTATGAAGCTCTTCTAAAAGTTTACTTTGCAAGTTGCTTGGAATAACGACCTTATGGCCTCGCATTACCACCCCGTTTTCATAAGATAATTGTGTTTTACATAAAAAATAAGGGCGAATGTAATCACAAGAACATTTTTTAGGCCATCCATTTAAAATATATTTAATTATCGAATTTAGAACTACATCTTTTTTCGTTTCTTCACGCAGTACGTCAAGAGTAACAGCCAAACTACCATCTACTACAAAATTTATATATGACGCCCTATCATGAAAAAAATTTGAACCCACAACCCCATTACAGTTCGCCTCTTCGCGCAGACTTTCATCATTAACGCTTGCGCGCGATAAATAATCAGCACAGTTGTCAACGCTGCGTATATACTCAATTTTAAAATTGTATGCACTCAAAAACATTGCATACCGTTGCAACCTATTCGCTGAAACCTCGGGTATACCACGATAGGGGCCAAAAATAGTAATTAAAGGCTTGTGATCCGTCCGTAGAATAAAAGGTGTCGACCTCCCGTATAGATACTGGTGAAATCGACGTACCCCAAATATAATAGCCGTAGCTTCCTTTTGTATTTGTGAATACCTCATCTCAGCTGAATTTAAGGTTCGTGATGCAAAAGACACCGGTCTTTCTATGTTATCTTCATCGATTTGTGACAATATTGCGCCTAACCCATTCGGTGAAGCATCTACGGTTAAAATAACTGTCGAATTTGGATTAAAATGAGCTAACACTTTATCTGAAGATAAAATATTTTTTATTGTATTAAATGCGATATTTTGTTCCGAATTCCACTGCCATTTACTATTTTTATGTAACAATTTATATAATGGAGCTAATATCGAAGACGCGTTAGGTACAAAGTTTCGATAATAGTTTACAAGGCCTAAAAATGATTTTAATTTTTTAACATTATTTGGTACTGACGCATTAAATATCGCGTCAATCTTTTGTGGTGATTTTTTAAGGCCGTGTTTGTCAATTACATAACCTAAGTATTCTACTTCATCTTTAAAAAAACTGCATTTATTTTTTTGTAGTGTTAACCCTGCATCCTGTAAGCGTTGGAGAACTTCATGTAATCTAGAAAGATGTTCGCTTTTACTAGCACCTGTTACTAAAATGTCATCTAACAAGCACAGTACACCTTTCATACCCGCTAACACACATTCCATAACGCGCTGAAAAATCGCAGGCGCACTAGCCAAACCGAAACTTAGCCGTGTATACTTAAATAATCCTTTGTGCGTATTAATGCAAGTCAATTTTTGGGATTCGTCGTCTAAAACACACTGTGCATAAGCTTGAGAAAGGTCTAATTTACTAAATTGTTGCCCACCGTGCAATTTAGAGAATAATTCCTGCACAGTAGGCAATGGGTACTGACAGTGATGGATTTACCCATAGGCCCGTGAGGCCCGGGCCTAGGGCGGCATAATTTCAGGGGCGGCAAAATTTTCGGGACGTCAAAATCCTAAAGGCGAAAAAAGTCTAAGGCAATCCGAATTCAAAAATCGATTATATTAGATTCTCTTTGAAATATGAAAAATTAAAAAAAAAAAAACAGTAAAATATCTATCTAATATATTTAAACGAGCAATTCTTCTTTATTTATATCTTTATATATTTATTTATACCGGCGATCTCGGAAACGGCTCTAACGATTTCGCTGAAATTTGGAATGTGTATGTTTTCGGGGGCGAAAAATCGATCTAGATTAGTCTCATGTCTAGGAAAACGCGTGTTTTCGAGTTTTCATGCGATTTTCTTTTGCATTATTCTACGCAGACATGCTCGATAATTTCTTACACTCAGGCATAAGCATCGTACTCAAGCGACCAAGGTGCAAGATTAACAATCAATAGGTGTGTCCGAGTTCGAATCTTGATCGGATATAAAGTTTTACTTTTTTTTGTATTTATTGAAGTTTTTAGTTTTTTTATCTAAAAATACGATATAACAAAAAAGAATCCGAGCGAAGCTCGGTCGCTAGGTACTATTGAATAATATTATAACGATTGAATCTACTTTTTAATTAATCGCAAGATTATTTTTATAATAGATCAATAGATTTTTATTAATATGAGTCTTTATCGGAAAATGCTGTTGATTTATTTACAAAAGAGGAATATTAAGTTGAAAAATTTTGAGAAATGTTCTTCTATATTTTTTGTATTTTCAGTAAAATTAATTTTACTGTACATTGTACAGCACCCTGAAACAAGTTTTAAATTTATTTTTAGTATTAAATATAAATAGTCAGGCTTAGGTAAGCTAATGAGAGTTATATATTTTTTTTAAATTATTTTAATATTGATGATTGATGATTGATTTTTTGCCTGTGAAAGCAATATTTACCCGTATTTAATATGTTGCATCATAAAAATCATTTGAATAAATATAAGTTAAAGAGCGAAATTTTCGATTGTTTTCGAAAATTTAAAAGCAAAAGCAATAAAAATCAGAAAGCTTCAGTCAGATGAGTTGCGGGCAAATGAAAGAGCACCTATTTCTGGACAAGAAAATTTCCTTACAAATATTTATTACCCAATTTTGGATACCTTATCTGTACAATTAGCTGGGCGTAGAAATGCATATGATAAGCTTTATGTTAACTTTAATTTTTTTGATAATTTATCTGACATTGATACTAACGAGTTGAAAAATCAAGCAAATGAACTCGTGAACAAGTATCCTGACGACTTAGAAAAGACATTGGGGGATGAATGTATTCACTTACATTATCAACTCAAAGAGTTAGCAAATTGTGAAGATGTGCGCTCTGCACAAAACATTTGCAATATATTGCATTCACAAAATCTTCGGGATGTTTATCCTAATGTAGATATTGCTCTACGTATTTTTTTTTAACAACCCAGCAACAAATTGCTCAGGAGAAAGATCTTTTTCTACTCTGAAAAGGGTAAAGAGCTACATACGAGCGAGCATGGGTCAAGATAAACTTAATGCTCTTGCATTATTGTCTATTGAAGCTGAATTAATGCAAGAAATTGATTATGAAGACATAATCGATGATTTTGCGAGAACTAAAGCCAGGAAGAAAAAACTGATTCCATAAATGATAATTTAAATAAATTTGATGGGATATCATGACTTTTTGTAAAGAAACTATTACTATTTATAATTGCAAAGTGACCTGTAAATTCAACTATTTTTTTAAAATTTTGCAACTATTCGTTAGTCGATAAGGCAGAATAGAAAAATGTTATTTAATCCTTGTAATACACACCGGTGTATATGTTAACGATTAGTTTCCCGGAAATTCGCACGGAGGTATTAATTCATCTTGGTGCCTTTTCTCCTGAGATAGAAAAAGTTTTTGCTATAACTATGAATCCTATATCCTATATTTCAAAAGGCACTAGGTGTAAAGCGATTGCTTTTATGTTTTGGAAGGTGAAGGGTGCAGGCAAGGTGTTCATAAAAATTAATTGAAAAATTTTTTTAAGAATTCACTGTTTTCGGATTTTTCCCCTTATATGCATACAGTTACCCATCTGGACACCAAGTTTTAGCTTTCTAGGTCATCTGGAGGTGAGTTAGGTTTTATTTCTATATGTCAGTCAGTGATAAAAATGCCGATTTTTCGACGTTAATATCTCAATTACCGTTTGCGTTGTATTTATGAAATTGGGGATTGTTAATCTCAGTGGATTGAATAATGAACCAAATTTCATGTTCATGTATCATATGTTAAATAGATTTTGAGTTATTACGAGGTGAAAAGTGGCTCCAAATGGTTCGTGTAAAATATACACACGGTGCTGCGTCGCCAGTTTCTTTTGGCTTGAACTTGGCTGGACACCCTACCGCGTGTCTTGACGTTAATTATTCATCTTTAAAAAGTTATGTCCATATTTATAATTTATATTCGAAATTCTATTTAATAAATTAATATGCTCGTAGGTTAAGCAATAAGAAGTTGTATTTAATTTAATAAAATTTAATCAATCAAAATTTTAGCATTTGAAAATTAAATCTTTAATTTTTAACTCCCGACGCAAAAAAAGGGGTGTTATAAGTTTGACGTCGTCTGTCTTCTGTGTGTGTGGTTCTTGCTATGTTTGGTTAATATCGGTCCAGCAGTGTAAGAGTAGGAGCTCTTTTCCAAAATGAGATAAGGCATTTTGGCTTATGATTACTTGATTAAGTGCTCCACGTGCGTAGGTTTTTTTTTTAATTTTTAATTTATATTGTTATAATAATCACTCCCTCACAAAGCAAAAAAGGCGGCCTATCAATCGGGGCCTAGGGCGGCATCAAGCCTAAATCCGCCACTGGGTACTGATCAACTAACAGCTGTTTGTTAACGGTAACAGAATAATCTGCACACAAGCGAATCGTTCCATCCCGCTTCAACACGGGCACAATAGGTGATGCATACTCTGAATATTCAACTGGTTTTAATATGCCGACGCTTACTAACCTATCTAATTCCTTATCTATTTTTTCACGTAGTGCGAAAGCAACCGGCCGCGGCTTAAAAAATATTGGTTTGGCATCTTTACTTATATTAAGCTTTACTTTATATTTATTAAACTTCCCTAATTCGTCCGAAAAAACTAAAGGATATTGTGATTGGAACTGATCAATCAAGTCTTTTGACTGATTGCAATAATTTAAAGGCAACATTTCCAATTTATATAAACATATAAAATCTCTTCCTAAGATCGGGGGCCCGCCGTCGGGAATAATATATACATTTAATGTGTGCGTTTTGTTCATATATGTAAACGCCAACTTAGCGATGCCTACGTAACTAATACTGTTACCGTTATATGTCAATAACTTTTTATGACTTTTAATCAATTTTATGTTTTTAAAATATTTTTCATAAGTTCGTTCTGAAATCGCTGTAACAGCCGACCCACTATCAATCTGAAACTTCATTTGCACTCCTTGAACACAAACCGTTTCCGTCATCGGTTCCCCGTTATACGTACGAATATTAAATAACTCACCATCATCGCCGTTCTCATCCGCACTGTCATTTACAATGAAATTATTTTTTTTACACATTCGACGCAAATGACCTTTTGTGTTACACTTCCTACATTTGTAATTAGCATACCGACACTGCTTTACCGTATGATTTTTGAAACCACATATCGAGCACGACACTTTATCACTATCACTTTTTGTGTTATTGATTTTAAACAGCTGTTCGACCCGAGGTATGCCGGCTCCCTCCACCAGAGAAGCCGCACCAGCGCGCGCACAGCGTACGCTCTCCGCCAACTCCACTGCCTTTGCTAACGTTAACTCCTTTGGATCTTGAGAAAATAATTTCTCTCGCTCTGCTCCTGGTCGCATTCCCATTATAAAATGGTCCCTTAATGCTTCCTCCACGTTCAAGAATCCACAGTATGCCGTCATCCCGCGCAAGCGTGCCGCCCATTGGGAATAAGATTCTCCTTCCTGCTGATTCGCATTATAAAACTTATATCTCTCACCAAAACCACATCTTTTCGGTGTAAAGTGGTTATCCAAAAGGTTAAGTATGTCTTCAAATGGCACGGATTGGAGTTCTTTAGGCAATGCCAAGTCTACGGCAAGCTGATATGTTGCTTCACTGAGTGCGCTCAACAAGATCGCTCTTCTTTTTACCCCCGAAATATCTTGTGCATCCGTAATATCGTTCGCAATAAACCATTGTATAAGCCGACCTTTATATATTTGCCACGTTTGTGAATTGTGATCGAAATTCGATAAAATTCCAAAGTGAGACATTGCAAATATAACGGCTATATTTTTAAAAAATAATAACGCAGGTAGATCGTCGCCACTGTTATGTATGCTGACGGGGACAAGTGAAATGCTTGGTAGTTGGATACGCACTGTTTTATTGTTCGACAAGGTTCGCGTTGTGGGCGCAGCCACTAAGCCCATTTTTTTAAATTTACCCACACACATTAATATATAACATATTTAAAGGAGCAATTCTTGTATATTTATATCTTTATATGTTTATATCTTTATTTATTTAT
Organism: Fabriciana adippe; assembly: GCA_905404265.1. Classification (NCBI taxonomy): domain Eukaryota; kingdom Metazoa; phylum Arthropoda; class Insecta; order Lepidoptera; family Nymphalidae; genus Fabriciana; species Fabriciana adippe. The sequence goes on along the minus strand of FR989984.1, from coordinate 7,640,930 downwards.
ACCAGCGATCTCGGAAACGGCTCTAACGATTTCGCTGAAATTTGGTATGTGGGGGCTTTCAGGGGCGAAAAGTCTCATGTCTGGGAAAACGCGTGTTTTCGAGTTTTCATGCGGTTTTCTTTTGCGTTATTCTACGCAGAATATGCTCGATAATTTCTTTCACTCACGTAAAATTATTGTGGACAAGCGACCAAAGTGCAAGATTAACAAATCAATAAGTGTGTCTGAGATCGAATCTCGATCGGATACAAGTTTTACTTTTTTTTTTTTGTATTTATTCTAGTTTTTAGTTCTTTTTATCGAAAAAATACGATTTAACAAAAAAGAACTTCGAGCGAAGCTTGGTCGCCAGGTACTTATGCCTAAAAAGAGCATGCCTAAGTAGATATGTTCCACGTCGCGACTCGCGGCTTCATCGCTAGATCATCATATCTTCTAGATGAAATTCTAACTTTATTTTATACTAGCAGAACCCGCGGCTTCGCCCGCGATCAAACTGACAAAAACATATTATTAAACTTTTGAATATGTATAAAATGTTAAGCGTATATTCTGTAATAAATTTACTCTATATCCCATACTTGAGCCATGTTACTCTATTTAAATATACCTATTCAACAACTCAAACTTCACCGCCCAGTTTTACCCACTTAGGGGCTGAATTTAAAAAAAAATCTACAATTCATGTTTATTTAATTGTATTGAAGAGCAATAATACCAAGTTTCAAGTAATTCTGATCATAAAGATTTTTTTCCTTATATAAACAGCACAACCCCCTTTTATCCTTTTAAGGGGTGAATTTCGAAAAAAATGATATTTATATTGTTTAAGTTTTCATTTTAAAGTTAAATACCATTTTCCGTGCATCAATTACATAGTATCATACAAACTTTCATCCCCTATTTGACAGCCTTATGGGATGAATTTCAAAAAATGCTAAAATACATATTTATTTAATTGTATTGAAGAGCATTAATACTAAGTTTCAAGTTCTTCTGATCATAAATAATTGTTTGCCCATATAAACTTCATCACCCCTTTTTACCCTTTTAAGGTATGAATTTCGAAAAAAATCTAATACATATATTTTTTATTTTTCATCTTAAAGCTAAATACCACTTTTCGTGCATTTCGCGTTAAGAATAACAGAGTTTCATACTATCTTTTATCCCCTATTTTACCCCCTTAGGGGAAGAATTTTGAAAAATCCTTTCTTAGCGGATGCCTACATTGTATAAGGAATATGTCCTCTAAATTTCACATTTCTACGACCAGCGGTTTAGGCTGTGCGTTGATCGATCAGTCAGTCAGGACAAAGCATTTTATGTATATATAGATGACGTCAGAATTTTTATACAATGCTTTGTTTTTTGTAACGTTTTTAATCGTTATGAGTTATGACAGTCAGAAATAGGTTAAAATCGACTTCCTTAATTTCTCTGCATTACGCAGCTTGTTTGTTACCAGTTATAATTAAAATCATCATAAAATTATTGATTTCAAGTTATGACCAATGTGGTCTGGCTTGACTGACTACGGAAAGCAATCTGTTAACTTTTAATATCTATATCAATACTTAATATATTTATTATATAAAGCCGAAGAATTTGTTTGTTTGTTTGTTTGGTTGCACGCGCTAATCTCAGGAACTACTGCTTGGAATTGAAAAAATCTTTTTGTGTTGGATAGTCCATTTATCGAGGAAGGCTTTAGACTATATAACATCACGCTACGACCAATAGGAGCGGAGCATAAATGAAAAATGTTGCGAAAACGGGAAAAAATGATTCCTTTTGAGAGCTTCAGTTGCATGCGCTGCGTAAACGGTTAAAGTTACGCAAAAATCGTTTATGACGGTGTTCCCCTTTAAAAGTTCTAAAAAAAAATCCGCGACAGCTTATTTCTATCTTTTAAGGTTGACTCAATATAACCCTTTTTATGGTAATCAAATTTGTTCTAAAATAATGAATTATTATTATGTCAGTTTTTATTATATTTTTTCTATGATTTTTGTTATTCAAAACTTGATGTAATTAAAATTAAATTACATTTATATAATAAATTACTAATAGAGCGTTATAAAATTTTAAGTAATCGTACCGCTACATATATCCCGGTACCTACTTCGTTCTTCCATATTGAGCGGGTAATGTAAATGATAATGCTATAATAGCAACAATATGTGCTAAATTATATGTATTCAACCCTTTTTAACATCCCACTGCTGGGCACGGGTCTCCCTTCAATACGAAGGGGATCAGGCCGTAGTCCAGCGCGCTGGCCAAGTGCGGGTTGGCGGACTTCACGTCACGTCTTTCGAAAACTTACTAGGTTCTCTCAAATGTTTGAACATGCAGGTTTTCTCACGATGTTTTCCTTCACCGTAAAGCTAGCGGTAATCATGTTAGAAATGATTCGCACATAAAAATATCAGAGGTACGAGACCAGCGATTCGAACCCGCTTCACTCGGTTTCCAAAGCGCGTTACCACTGGTTTACTGCTGCCTACTACATGATATAGCTTTGTTTATTTCAACTGTCAAGTAATTTATGAATATATAATCAATAATTGCCTGCAACGCAGTTTATACTTTTGCAGTATCATCGTAGCCATTGTTTTACTGTATATATATATAAGAACTATTACTAAATAAATAAAATAAATAAAATTTCAAATTATATATATATAAATAATAAATTATATAGATTTATTTATTAACCGAACAGCTTATCATTTATTATGCTTTATTATGGTCACTGTCATAGTATCTAATGTATTGAATATCGACTTTTAGTCCGGTCAATTTAGACATTCGAAGCTACATAAATTTACAACAAGCTGAAATTAGTGAAATCGTTCAAAATATAATCTATACTATAATAAAGCAGTAACTTAGCGAAATCTGTACATGAAATATTTTTTAAAAACAATGACTGTAACGTATTATGTATACGATATAGACCCCAAAACAATAGTTATTAATTTTTTTGTCTGTTTGTCTGTTTGTCTGTTTGTCTTTTTGTCTGTTTGTCTGTTTGTCTGTTTGTCTGTTTGTCTGTACGCGTTTCACGCAAAAAGTAATGAACCGATTTCAACGAAATTTTGTGAACTGATAACTTATTACTCGGGTCAACATTTAGGATAACTTTTACTTTTGGAAAATCTTTGTTTCCCGCGGGAAATCGCAATAACTGGTTTTATCGAGTCCTCCTTAGGAACCCTCCGCTGGCTAAACCTAAAGACATACATCAAAACAATGTACTAAAAAATTGTAGATCTTGAAAAGGCCAACAGAAATATCTACAACAGTATATGTCTATCTCTCAAGGTACACTCGCAATACCTATTCTTATCTATACCTATAGCAAAACTAACATAGTTAAATCGATGTGCGCGTTTCACGCAAAAAGTACTGAACCGATTTCAATTAAATTTTGTATAGTGATAGCTTATCACTCGAGTCAACATTTAGGATACCTTTTACTACAGGCACATTTTTCGTTCCCGCGGGAAAACGCAATGACTGGTTCTATCGAGTCGTCCTTAGAAGTTTATATGGCTAACGCTGGCTGAACCTTAAGAGATAAATCAAAACAATGTACTAGAAAATTGTAGGTCTTAAAAAGTTCTACAGAAAAGTTCTCAACGGTATATGTCTATCTCCTAAAGTACACTCGCTATAACTATTTTTATTAAATGATATTACTGTTTTCTTATACGAGTACGTTATCTATCTATACTATAATAAAGCAGTAACTTAGCGAAATCTGTACATGAAATATTTTTTAAAAACAATGACTGTAACGTATTATGTATACGATATAGACCCCAAAACAATAGTTATTAATTTTTTTGTCTGTTTGTCTGTTTGTCTGTTTGTCTTTTTGTCTGTTTGTCTGTTTGTCTGTTTGTCTGTACGCGTTTCACGCAAAAAGTAATGAACCGATTTCAACGAAATTTTGTGAACTGATAACTTATTGCTCGGGTCAACATTTAGGATAACTTTTACTTTTGGAAAATCTTTGTTTCCCGCGGGAAATCGCAATAACTGGTTTTATCGAGTCCTCCTTAGGAACCCTCCGCTGGCTAAACCTAAAGACATACATCAAAACAATGTACTAAAAAATTGTAGATCTTGAAAAGGCCAACAGAAATATCTACAACAGTATATGTCTATCTCTCAAGGTACACTCGCAATACCTATTCTTATCTATACCTATAGCAAAACTAACATAGTTAAATCGATGTGCGCGTTTCACGCAAAAAGTACTGAACCGATTTCAATTAAATTTTGTATAGTGATAGCTTATCACTCGAGTCAACATTTAGGATACCTTTTACTACAGGCACATTTTTCGTTCCCGCGGGAAAACGCAATGACTGGTTCTATCGAGTCGTCCTTAGAAGTTTATATGGCTAACGCTGGCTGAACCTTAAGAGATAAATCAAAACAATGTAGGTCTTAAAAAGTTATACAGGGAAGTTCGCAATATTACATGTCTATCACCTAAGGTACACTCGCAATTACTATTTTTATTCACTACTCGCGACTCACAGGCTGACTTATCAACGTTTAGCTCAGTTCAGCAGTGAAACGTAACCTAGGGACGAACCCGAGCGAAGCGAGGGTGAGTCGCTAGTACTATAATAAAGCAGTAACTTAGCGAAATCTGTACATGAAATATTTTTTAAAAACAATGACTGTAACGTATTATGTATACGATATAGACCCCAAAACAATAGTTATTAATTTTTTTGTCTGTTTGTCTGTTTGTCTGTTTGTCTGTTTGTCTTTTTGTCTGTTTGTCTGTTTGTCTGTTTGTCTGTTTGTCTGTACGCGTTTCACGCAAAAAGTAATGAACCGATTTCAACGAAATTTTGTGAACTGATAACTTATTACTCGGGTCAACATTTAGGATAACTTTTACTTTTGGAAAATCTTTGTTTCCCGCGGGAAATCGCAATAACTGGTTTTATCGAGTCCTCCTTAGGAACCCTCCGCTGGCTAAACCTAAAGACATACATCAAAACAATGTACTAAAAAATTGTAGATCTTGAAAAGGCCAACAGAAATATCTACAACAGTATATGTCTATCTCTCAAGGTACACTCGCAATACCTATTCTTATCTATACCTATAGCAAAACTAACATAGTTAAATCGATGTGCGCGTTTCACGCAAAAAGTACTGAACCGATTTCAATTAAATTTTGTATAGTGATAGCTTATCACTTGAGTCAACATTTAGGATACCTTTTACTACAGGCACATTTTTCGTTCCCGCGGGAAAACGCAATGACTGGTTCTATCGAGTCGTCCTTAGAAGTTTATATGGCTAACGCTGGCTGAACCTTAAGAGATAAATCAAAACAATGTACTAGAAAATTGTAGGTCTTAAAAAGTTCTACAGAAAAGTTCTCAACGGTATATGTCTATCTCCTAAAGTACACTCGCTATAACTATTTTTATTAAATGATATTACTGTTTTCTTATACGAGTACGTTATCTATACTATAATAAAGCAGTAACTTAGCGAAATCTGTACATGAAATATTTTTTAAAAACAATGACTGTAACGTATTATGTATACGATATAGACCCCAAAACAATAGTTATTAATTTTTTTGTCTGTTTGTCTGTTTGTCTGTTTGTCTTTTTGTCTGTTTGTCTGTTTGTCTGTTTGTCTGTACGCGTTTCACGCAAAAAGTAATGAACCGATTTCAACGAAATTTTGTGAACTGATAACTTATTGCTCGGGTCAACATTTAGGATAACTTTTACTTTTGGAAAATCTTTGTTTCCCGCGGGAAATCGCAATAACTGGTTTTATCGAGTCCTCCTTAGGAACCCTCCGCTGGCTAAACCTAAAGACATACATCAAAACAATGTACTAAAAAATTGTAGATCTTGAAAAGGCCAACAGAAATATCTACAACAGTATATGTCTATCTCTCAAGGTACACTCGCAATACCTATTCTTATCTATACCTATAGCAAAACTAACATAGTTAAATCGATGTGCGCGTTTCACGCAAAAAGTACTGAACCGATTTCAATTAAATTTTGTATAGTGATAGCTTATCACTCGAGTCAACATTTAGGATACCTTTTACTACAGGCACATTTTTCGTTCCCGCGGGAAAACGCAATGACTGGTTCTATCGAGTCGTCCTTAGAAGTTTATATGGCTAACGCTGGCTGAACCTTAAGAGATAAATCAAAACAATGTAGGTCTTAAAAAGTTATACAGGGAAGTTCGCAATATTACATGTCTATCACCTAAGGTACACTCGCAATTACTATTTTTATTCACTACTCGCGACTCACAGGCTGACTTATCAACGTTTAGCTCAGTTCAGCAGTGAAACGTAACCTAGGGACGAACCCGAGCGAAGCGAGGGTGAGTCGCTAGTTATAAATAAAATTTGAAAGTTCCCCATCTTTCCCCTTTATGGAAAATTTTTTGTTCAGGGTCAAAAGTAAAAAAAAGAGTTTTTCGCGATTTTCAGCAAAACGGTAAGTTTTATCACAAAAATAAATCAGATAAAAATTGTAGATCATAAAATTATGTATAAAAAATGTATGAGTACTTTTTTTCCTACGAGCCACTGTTTCTAAGATATAACGATTCAGTAATATATATTACAGCTTTGGAGATGTATGTACGAGGCGTACTCATGCATATTATGACGACTAGCAGAACCCGCGACTTCGCTCGCGATCAAATTAAGAAAAATACAAAATTTCATGCAAATATGTCCAAGGAGTAAAAAGTTTCATACAAACTTTTATCCCCCATTTCACCCTCTTAGAGATTGAATTTTAGAAAACGCTGAAATACGTCACTCATTATTTTTGCCGTACTCTATTCATACGAAATTTCATGCAATTATGTGGAAGGAATAAAAAGTTTCATACAAACTTTCGTCCCCTATTTCACCCCCTTGGGGTTTGAATTTTGAAAAATCCTTCCTTAGTGGATGCCTTCATCATATGAGGACTACGTGTGCGAAATTTCAATTTGCTAGCCTTAAGGGTTTGGCCTGTGCGTTGATACATCAATCACTTTTGCCTTTTATATAATAAGATTACAACTTTTACAAAGTTTTGAATCGTTATATCTCAGAAACGGTGGCACGTAGGAAAAAAATATTTTTACATTTTTTATACATAATTTTATAATCTACAATTTTTGTCTGAGTTATTTTTATGATAAAACTTACCGTTTTATTGAAAATTGTGAAAAACTCATTTTTTGGTCTTTGACCTGTAATAAATTTTTTCCCATCCAGGGGAAAGAGGGGGAACTTTCAAATTTTATTTGTTATTACATTTTGAACGATTTCACCAATTTTCAGCTTGTTGTAAATTTATGTAGCTTCACTCTTATTTTTTGGTTTAATTTGACCGGACTATATATAAAAGACCGTTTTCATTTAAGCGGAAAAAATCAACGTCAAACGTGTATCTTTCTAATCAATATCTTTCTAACGAAGAATTCGTATTTAATTAATTCAGTAATTTAAACCAACTAATATTTCGATTTCATTACCTATATATTATATAGTTCAATTGTATAGATATTATAGTAAAAAAAAAAATATGAATACTTAAATAAAAATCAATATGTAATCGTTTAGAAATCAAATCTTATTTTAGATACATAAAAGTATAGTTCTTAGAAAAGTTTTTTAATTAGAGCATTGATAGTTGATACGCTATTACGTACATAATTATACTAGATAGAGCTGTTCAGCGTTATTGCAACTTAAATTATGAATTCTATACTAAATTTTTATTCTTCAAAATTAGAAATTAGAAAAATTAGAAAAATATCGATAATCTATCAAGTTTCTCTATCATCATTAAGATATGATTTTAATGGAATACCACTCTTGAGTGAAAACTTATTCATAAAAAAAAAACAATTATAAAAATCAGTTACAAATGAAAAAAAAATGTGACATATTACACAAAAAGCAACCGAGTACCCAAATACCGATCATGTAGGGGAAAATATGCTTGCTAAGTCCAGAAGCCGATACTTATTGCAAGTCATACGTGGAATCCCGTTTAAATCGGCGCGGTGCCTAGAATTCAATATTAACAATATCGTAGACACGAAATGATAAATTCGTATTGTACTTGAAGAAAGGAGCAAAATGATAATACTTTCTTAGATTAACGCGAATATCCGATATCTATACAGATAAATAAAATTGAAGTGTCTGTTTATAAAAAAAAAAATATTTTTTATAAAAAAAAAAAAAGCAATTTTTATCATTTTTGTCTCTTTATCTGTTTGTTTGTTCCGGCTAATCTCCGAAATTGCTGGACCGATTTTAGCAGGACTTTCACTGGCAGATAGTTAATTTTATAAGGAGTAACTAAGGCTACTTTTATTTTAGCAAAAGAATTAGGATTCCGCTAAAACAAAATTAAACGCATCTAGGAACAAACCCGAGCGAAGCGAGAGTAAGTCGCTAGTTAATATTATAAAGAGACAGAGTTTGTTTGTTTGTTTGAACGTGCTAATCTCAGTAACTACTAATCCGATTTGAAACATTCTTTTTGCATTATATAACCCGTTTATTGAGGAAAGCTATAGGCTATATATCATGCTCACCCAAGGGAGCACAGCAGTAATCATAAATGTCAACAAATCGAGCAGACTTCCATACATTATTACTAATAGCATAAAGCCAGAGTTTTTTGTAGTTTTAGCGCGAGCGAAGCCGCGGGTTCGGCTAGTGTTAATTAATGTCCTAGAGTCGGAGCTTGATTTTATCTATACAAATAAACAAAATTGATGTTTCTGTTTATAATGTCAAAATAACAACTTTTTACCATATGCACATGAAAGTATAGGTATACCTACGGTAGGTACATATAAGAAAATCACAATTTAAAAAATTCATATAAGAAAATCACAATTTTCACGGGACTTTTACTGGCAGATAACTAATACTAGGTAGTATACATAATTACTACTACGTATACTACTCATATTTGAATTAACAGACTGAACCTGGATTATTTTATTTTTATTTATTTATTTTCGTTCAGACACAGGTCCATATTTACATAATATATTTCTTTACAAACATTTAACACCAAAATTTTAATCCGACTTTAAAAGATTACGTTCACACGGAATAGAGGATAAATGTTTTATGAATATTATATTTGTTTTTTTAATATCGAATTTGTTCAGTTTCCATTGATAGTAGAAACTGACTCAGACATTTTTTTATAAAGCAGGACAACATGCAACTATATTACATATATATTAATTGTTACAGAATCCCTGCATTAAAAGATGTTTAGGTATTTGATTGAACGTTTCATAATATCGAGAAATTGTATCAATATCAAAATTCTACTAATGTATACTTTAAGGTAAAATACATTTTATCCTAACCTTTGACTGCTGACGTGCGCTCAGGCCTAGCTCATTTTTTAAGGGAAATTTCTTTATTAAAAAAAAATTAAGTCGTTTTGAATTTTTTATATTCTTAAGTTAGATATTTAAGGAATTAAAAAATCAAAAAGCCAGACCAATCAGTCGGGTCTAAATGTTAACCCGACTGTTGCAAAATGGTTTTTTAAACAAATGAAAAAAATGTTCTTGAGGCAGTTTGGTATTTTTTGAAAGTAATAAAGGCACTTAAAGACAAATAATCCCAAAAATCCGGATTAATTTGATAGACTTTTTTTATCTGCTAGATGAAAAAAAAATTAAAGGTTGCTAGGGTGCCGCAACCCGTCAGCCATACCTCAACTATCTTATTTAGGGATCCTTCAAGGACAACTACAAAATTTTCTGTAGTGCCTCAAGAACCTACCCTAAAATGTTCACCAGCTCTCGGACTAGAGTAGCCTGAAATGGAACCCAGTACTTCATCGGTAAGAAAACGGTCAACCAATACCAATGATAGCCCACATTTTTCCAAAACTAGAATATAGGTTATGCCTGATAACAGTGATTTTGAGTCAGCTGTATTTTCCTGGATACATTGTGAGGACTTCAGCGGCTCAGAGGCAGAATGTATCGATGATTTGCTTATTCCAGAGCAACATGGGCCATGAGCAAGATTCCTTCAGTGATTCAGAGCTTGAAGAACAAGATTAGCAAAAAGTATTCTCCGAAGATGAAGTTCTACTGGTATTATTACAGTTTTACTACGGTAAATATCGGTACAAATGGATGCGCCAACGACGGTTATTTTTTATCGCATGTTAGATATCAGCTCTGTCAATAGTCACTTATTGTGTGACATACATCACGGAAAGATCACTGAAAGAGGAATTTTCATAAAAGAATTGGCTCGCAGTTGGTGTTGCAATATATGAAAAGAAGAGTGTTGGACGAAAGACTGTCTGCCTGCCTGATCTGATAAGCCTGACCAGAAGTTCAAGAAGAAGAGCTGAAACAATGGAGAAGACGCCTTCAATGCGCAAAGGAAGATTGTGCATAATTTGTGAAAATAGATGCCTTGCAGTTTTTTAATTGGCTTATACTACGAAAGTTGACTATTATACAGTTTATAGAGACAATATGAAAGTTTTATAATATAAGTTCATTTGTTTACTTTGTTTAAAATTTTAAGATACACGAAGTGATTTCTGATCTCAAGTAATTTAAGGGCTGAATACAAATAATTATTTATAACTAAACAGAAAAGTAGCTATAGCTAATTTAATCAAAACTATAAAAACAACCGACTTGAAAAAAACACTAAAAAGTAAAATATAACTAATTGGTAGTTTTCATTTACTATAGATAACTAATCAGATATTTTCAAAGTCGGTGTGCTTTGATTTATATCGACTGGCACCGACTTCTACACTTATTTTCTACACTATTTTCCCTATATTTCTATTTTCTACACTTAAGGGTACTTTTTTTCAAATTAAAATGGGACCCACTTTGAGGGATACCCTATCCAATAAAAAAAAGAATCATCGAAGTCGGACTACACTGTAAAAAGTTATGCGTGGTCAAACATAAAAAAAACATATATACGGGTCGAATTGAGAACCTGCTCCTTTGTTTTCGTCGGTTAAAAATATAATAATCACAACAAACCTGTATGATAACCGCGTGCTCGTCGTTTACTCTCTTACGAAATTGGAGACAAGATTTATTAGCTATGTCTTTCATCGCTTCCTCGATCATCTTTATTTCTTTTTCATCTGCAAAAATTTTCTCAATTATTAATTAAAAGACTGATAGATTATCTTAAGTATATGAGATTGTTTTCATTTCAAACAGTACTCGTAAATATACGTGTTTGGAAAATTTAAATGAGATTGCGCCAGGCCAGCCAGAGGAGATGTAACAAAACGTTAATATTAGAGATGCCAAGCCTTAATATCACACGTGTACAATCTGTACATACTTTGCGGAACCAGTAATGCGATAGTCGTTGCCAATATGAGGTATAATTTGAACTAAATAGTGAATATGTATTAGGGATGCATCTATCAACAATATAACTAACCAAAATCCTCTTCAACAATATGGTATACAACAGTACGATTAGGCCAGCGCTTAGTACTGTCTTTCAGGCCATTACGTTCCATTTTTGCTTTCTGGATAGCTTGTTGTTGCTTTGAAGTCAACAGCATGTCACCTTCGAAATATTCTCCGAACTCTCCATCTAGACTAGAATCTTAATAAAGAATTTATTGCAATATTAAATTTACTAGTAAAAATTAAAGTGTTCAATTATTTTAATATGATGCATTTCAGTTATTCATTCTAGATATTTTTCAAGCGACTTCAAATAAGGTGGTTATATATTCGATCAACAGTTACTATTGTAATAATATCCTTCCTACCAATATTGGCCACGGCGGCCAACCTCATTAAGACTAGCCATCTGCGCAAGCGACATTATAGTGCACAAGTGCATTTTCTATTCCTGTCACTCTCATACACGCTCCGGTGGGACGAGTACTCGACACGACCAGTTAGAGACACGGGGGTAAAGCACCGCCAACATCCCAACTCCGGGCTATTACGGAGGCTTACTAAACAGAAAGATTCAATAACTTAACTTGGCCCGACCAGATACTCGAACCCAGGACCTCCGGATATGCAGCCATACATGCTAGCCGCTATACCACCACTACACTACTATAGGTACTAAGTATGTGTGTTCTATATCTGCGAATAACTCATAAGCTAGCAAATCGATATTATTTTATATTACAATGATGTACCTCATCGTTAAGGTATTACTTACATTACATATTATTAAAACAAAAAAATAATACTGTACAGTGACCCCACTTAAGTTAGGGTGTGAGGTCAAAATAGTAATTTTATTTGAAGATAAGATAGTTACTATTAATCCGATAATAAGCGTTCGCGTATAAGTTCGAATTAAATCTTTAAAATATTAAATAAACTTTTAAAAAATATATATTTACCATATTCTTCATTTAAAAACAGTTCATCAATATCATCACGATTTCTATCATTTTTAGTTGGAGCCGAGTTGATTAAAACAGCTGAGACAAGAAGAAAATACGCTGCTATGGCTACCATAACTACCTATACCTATATTATAAATAACTATCTTGTTCTTTAATACAAAACTCCTTATGCACTAAAATAAGGCACTCAACATTGTTACTCCTTTTAAATACCATCGGTTCATGTAAATCTATAGATTACCTAATTAGATAACTAATCTAAAACAATGTTATCGTAATTAGGTACTTTGTTCTCTGTCGCCACAGTAATTATCATGTAAGAACCCTGGAGTGTGAACAAGAGGATGTTGCCTCTATGCATATACATAAGAATTGATAAGCCTTTGTTATTTGTTAATTAAATGTATTTAAACAGCTTTTAATTTAATATAACACTAGCGACTCACCTCGTCTCGCTCGGAGTCGTCCCTAGGTACGTTTAACGGTTAGTATGGAATAGATAAACTATATATTGGTATACATATTATACAGGTGTCCCGTTAATAGTAGTCAAAATGAAAAGTGGCGAGAGATGAGATCGTGCCCTACGAGAAAAGCCAAAAAAAATTTCATGAATTTTTGCAATTTTCAAGATTTTCTGATCTTTATGATTTTATTGAAAATTTATTACCTTAATTTATGCCATTTTATTGAAATAGCGAAAATGTATTTTTTTTATTAAATATTATGTCCGACTAGGTGTATAACTGGATGTCTATTGCAGTTTCCCAACAACATGAACAGTTTTTTTAGAAAAAAATATTAAAGTTGCGAATTCCAATGAGACGACATTATTCATCAAGTTTAAAGTACTATGGTTTTAAAAAAAAGTACTAAGTATATCCTTAATGCCCTTCGGCTTGAAAAATAGTGCAATGAATGAAGATTTAAAAGAAAGTTAACAAAGAACAAAATTGTATAAAACAAAAAAGTTATTGCTATTTCATTCCCAAAGATAATCTATATATATATATATATATATATATATATATATATATATATATATATTATTACATAAAATGCTTTGTCCTGACTGACTGACTGATCGATCAACGCACAGCCTAAACCGCTGGTCGTAGAAACATGAAATTTAGAGGACATATTCCTTACACAATGTAGGCATCCGCTAAGAAAGGATCTTTCGAAATTCATCCCCTAAGGGGGTAAAATAGGGGATAAAAGATTGTATGAAACTCTGTCATTCTTAACGCGAAATGCACGGAAATTAGTATTTAGCTTTAAGATAAAAAATAAGAAATATATATATTAGATTTTTTTTTTTTGAAACTCATCCCTTAAAAAGGTAAGATAGGGTGATAAAGTTTATATGGGCAAACAATTATTTATGATCAGACTTACGTGAAACTTGGTATTAATGCTCTTCAATACAATCAAATAAATACGTATTTTGGCATTTTTTGAAATTCATCCCATAAGGCTGTCAAATAGGGGATAAAAGTATGTATGAAACTCTGTAATTGATGCACGGAAAATGGTATTCACATTTAAAATTAAAACTAAAACAATACAAATATCTTCTTTTTTTTCAAAATTTATCCCTTAAAAGGGTAAAAGGGGGTTGTGTTGTTTATATCAGGAAAAAATTATTTATATTCAGACTTACTTGAAACTTTGTATTAATACTCTTCAATACAATTAAATAAACATGTATTGTAGTTTTTTTTTTTTAATTCAGCCCCTAAATGGGTAAAAGTGGGCGGTGAAGTTTGAGTTGTTGAATATATTTAGAGTAACATGGCTCAAGTTCTCTATGAGTGTACACGGGATTTAATGTAGAGAACGAGATTTTTCAGAATCCAAAGGAAAATTATGTATAACTTTTCGGCTAGCCACAGCAGCGACTATTATAACAGACCTATAGCGCGAGAGAGAGAACCTAGCTAGAGAGTATCCTACTATCTATATCCTCCTTCTGAAGCTTGACACATCTGCAATAAAAAACTCGCCTAAGCTATGTAATGGGATTAGACTGTGAGTAATTCATAAAACATTATAGTGACTACTATGTTTCCTGGATGTGCCCGGGGGAATCAGAATTCATACTCGAATACCACTGATAACTTCTGACTACGCCTTTGAATTTAATCTATTGATCTTAAAGTTTGCTTTGCAATGAATTGAATGAAATATAAAAAGGTCATTACAAATTTATCTCAGGGCCAGTCCTTAAAAGTAGCAGGCGTAGACTTCAGAGAAGATTGCTTCTCACAGGGACATTTTAACAGAACCTAGAACTAGATGGAACATCCATCAATGTGATATATTTGTGGTAGGTTTTTTTAGTGTAGACTAACTTAAGTGAATCTAGAGTTTTACTCTAAACTTTATATTAAAAATTCGATATAACAACATATAAATTCAATGAAAATTAAAACTGAGCAAATTTTTCACTCCACGCGACCGTAGCCGCGGGCAAAAAGCTACAGCAAAATAAGAATGGCACTTTATATATGTAACTTAAAAAAAAAGGAATGAGAAGGAAAGAGAAGGGGGATACTGTAAGCGTCAGGTGTACAATGTACATAGCATTAGGCCTTAAAAATAACGTAGATTAGCCTGTTAGTATGTTAGTTAAAAAACCGATTCTAAAGTCGTAAACATTGTATGTGATTGTATCATTGTACTCTCTTCCTCTAACTTATAATACCTAAAGTGTAAATTCATTTACACTTTACAGAATATACGCTAAACATCTTATACATATTTTTGCAAATAATAAAGTATATATTGCGAAAAAGTTTATTTTTTTCGTAGTTTGATCGCGGGCGAAGCCGCGGGTTCTGCTAGTTTTTCGATAGAAAGTTTTTGGTCTGATTTTTACAGTAAATTCAAAATATTGTAAAACTTAGGGACTGTGGCTAAATGGAACCAAAACTAACAACAAAACAAATTTTCAAGTACCTAAATCAATTTATAAAGACACTAATGATATGACGATTATTAGCATAAAAAAATAAACCAAAAAGTATTATTTTTATTCATTTATTTTTCATGAAAGATGTTCAAAATGTCCACCCTATGACCTGATGCTCGACACCTTGTAATAAAAGAACGTTTGATTCATTGTGCGTATCCAGCATTATTAATTTCATGAGAAGCGGTTTGGATACGCGTACGCAGCTCTACAATATTAACAATCCGCTTCTTGTACACAATCTCCTTTAGGCATACCCAGTAAAAAAAGTCCAAAGGATTTTAGGTCGGGAGACTGTGGAGACCACAAAATAGATCCTAGGCGTCTAATCCACCTTCGTGGGCAATTTTCGTTTAAAAAGTTTCTCATTCGTATGGCGTAATGCGCTGGAAGCCATCATTTTGCAGCCACATTCTTCTGCGTGTTTCTAGTGAAACATTCTCCAAGAGAAGACAGAGTTCATTTTCCAATAAAAATAAATAAGTTTCAGGAAACTCAAATGGCCCGATTACTTATCCGTCAATTATGCCAGACCACAAATTTATATTGTGACCTATCGTCCCTTTTTGTATGTGGATTTTCCAGTTGGAAACCCGCACTACGCACATTACCCGCACTACGCACATTAGCCGCTCTACGCACATTACTCGCGCCGCGCACATTACCCGCAATACGCACATTATCCGCATTACGCACATTACCCGCATTAAGCACATTACCCGCTTTACGCACATTACACGCACTACGCATATTACCCGCACTACGCACATTATCCACACTACGCACATTATCCACACTACGCACGTTACTCGCAAGACGCACATTACCCGCACTACACACATTACCTGCAATATACAAATTAACCGCAAATCGCACATTACCCGCAATACACACATTATCCGCTCTACGCACATTACCCGCACTAGGCACATTACTCGCATTCCGCACATTACCTGCACAATGCACTTTACCCGCAATAAGCATATTAACCCATTCTTGACCGCTGTGCCAATTTGGGAACACTTCATAAATTGGGGCTTATAAAATAAATGTGTACCATAGCTAATAATTTTTTATTTTGTTGTGTAGTCGAAAGTATGATTGTTAATTATAGTGCATATTATTAGACCTTAATCGAGAAACACCGTTTTTTTGATTTGTCGAAATCGCCATTTGCACGACACCAGACCTGGCCGCACTTATATAATTATTATATAATACATATATATATATATATATATATATATATATATATACTAGCGTTGCCCGCGGCTCCGCCCGCGTTCAGATGATCAAAAAGCAAATTCTTAGGTTTTACATACATATTAGTATACTCTTACATATACCACTTTCATTGCGTACCGCATGATTGGTAAATACTGGCAGTGATTGACAATGCTACAAAGGTTCCCCCGTTAATCTCGATTTAGTAATTTTTGTTTTAGTAATAACATTTATGTACATATGTCTATACTTTTGTTTTGTTTGCTTATTTAGTTTCGGGCGATAAACTCTCAAACTACGGAATGATTTTAATCATTTTTTACTAATATATAGCTATTAATTAATTTAAGATTTAGCTAATTATTTAAATTACATAATGACAACTTTTCTTAACGTTAATCTGTCGCGCAACATGGATTGGTTAGCGCTAGTTAGAAATATTGTCTAAAACGAATTTCAAAAGAAAGTGTAATAAGTAAATAATTTTAAGCAAATACTTTTTATTATTTCATATGGCTCGGCTAATATGATTAAAGTCGCAAGCATTTTATTTTTTCCTTTAAGCCTTTACCTTCCAAGAAATGATGTCAAAAAAAACTGAAAAATTTGAGGTATAACAGTTCCTAAAACACTTTTTCATAGTTTTTGAGATATGAAATATTTTTAGTTACCCGCATTGTCAGTTTAACAGCCATAAACTTGTTTCCCATAAAATGTTATAAAATACACCTCGAGGACCGCGAGCACACCGGTGTGCTAGATAACAATTGAATTCTCGGAAATTCGCACGGATTTCTTAGAATTTGTCCGGGAGGGATTAAGAATCGATTCATTTTTACGGTTGATAAAATGAGTCGATATTGTGAAAACGTAAATATTATTTGTATTTATTTTAGTGTTAGCCTAACAAAACACGTAAGTTAAAAAAACAACACAGTATTATGCTATACGAAACCTATAATGTGCAAGTTGGATTTGCATTTGCCCATTTTTTACATTAAAGATTAAAAAATATAAACGTTATTTACTAAACAATAAAAATTTACAAATATTACTAATATGTTACTAATTTATAAAGCCAAAAAGTTTGTTTTATTGAAAATTTGAACACAGGCGGGGCCGCGGGTAATTTAGTAGTAATTCTAATAAAGTCATGGAAAGGTTATATCTGTACATTTTTTTTTTTTTGGATTAAAACTACGTGTTTTAAAAACACATGGCGACATCTATTGTCAAATATCTAAATAACACATGAATAAATTTTCATTAAAATAACTATTTAAATGAATAAAATAGGGCTATTGATATTTCCTTTAAGATAAGCTTTTTTTAATAGTTTTAACATACAGAATTAAGTTACCTTGCTAAAATGTTAATAGTATCATCGTGCTTTTATTTTAGCCAGTTTTTGTATTTTTTTCCCAAAAATTAGATTTTTTTCTGCGGTAAAGAGTATCCTATGTGTTGACCTGGATAACCAGCTATCATCACACCAAATTTCATCAAAATCCCTCGAGTGATTACTCTGTGATGCGGTCACATACAGACAGACAGACAAAAATTCTACAAACTATAGATTCGGTCTCTATATCGCTAATAATGAACATTTCAGTAAGATTTTACGAAAAATATTGAATTTACGGATTCGGCTTAGTTACAATTTTATTGTTTGTATAGTTACTAATTTATAAAGCTAAAAAGTTTGCTTTACGTATAATAATTTGAACATAGGCGGGGCTGCGGGTAATTTAGTAGTAATTCTAATAAAATCGTAGAAAAGTCATATCTGTACATTCATTATTTTGGAATTAAAACTACGTATTTTAAAGACACATGGTGACATCTATTGTCGAATAACTAAATAACATATAAATGTATATTAATTAAAATAACTATTTTAATGGGCAAAATAAATAAAATTGATAATTTGATTTTCAAGATAAGCTATTTTTAATAGTTTTTACCATATTTAGTAAGTTATCTTGCTAAACTGTTTACAGATAGTATCATCGTGGTTTTGTTTCGACAGTTTTTGTATTTTTTCTCAGAAATAAGATGTTTTCCCGCGGTAAAAAGTATCCTATATGTTGACCTGGATAACCAGCTATCATTATACAAAATTTCATCAAAATCCCTCCAGTAGTTTTTCTGTGATGCGGTAACAGACAGACAGACAGACAGACAGACAGACAGACAGACAGACAGACAAAAATTCTAAAAACTATAGATTCGGCATCTGCATCGATAATAATGTCTATTACAATAAGATTTTCCAAAAAATATTTAATGTACAGATTCGGCTTAGTTAGAATTTTATAATATGTATAGATATAATCTTAATTGGTTCTCTTACTGGCCGGTGTATATAATTGCGTTCTGCCGAGAGTACCTGCGCGTTATGTACTTCAATCCAGTGGTTAGATCCAGCTTCCAAAAGATGTTGAGCTATTGCTGACTTCTATGCATTGTTGTTTTTACCCTTTGGTTTTGCCTTGATGTATTCTACGATTCTACAAGCTACAGTTCATTTTATATGTCCAATGTATGACTGACCACAACAACACTCTGTTTTATAAACATCTAGCTTTTCCAGGGGAAAGGTGTGTGTTAGGCGAATGCAACATTTGTGACACTTTCTTTTCCTTTCTTAAAAAAATAAAATTACCTATAAATTATATATAAAAAGATTTTTTAATGGAACATACTACCTACTTTATTTAAAAAAAGTGTGTGTCCCGTAAGAAGTTATACTTCTTTGGCATAACAAAAGAAAAATAACTCCAAAAATTTTATCCTGCGTGCCAATACTATACTTTTGTACAAACGACGATAAAATAATAAAATAAATTTCAATAGACCTATCATCACTCCTCACATCTATAGATATCCGTACATCTTCGCATCTAGATTCCCACCAGAAAAGTCGTTTCGAATTGAAATTTACTGAATTTTATAGTTATTCTACCCTATTATTCTATATATACATGAGTTCAATGGTGCGCGGAAATTTCAAAAATAAGTATATTATAAAAATAAAAAACCAGACTGCATAAAAGCTAACTAAAAAGATGGAAACAAGTTCACGATGGAATATAGTATTATGCAGTCGAAGACATACAAGTTTCATCCTTGCCACGAGACGTATACACTCGTATGTATGTCTCCGACTATACTAATAATTATATTTACATTATATACCCCGGCCAGTAAGAGAAGCAATTTAAATTACTAAATACAAGAACTTCAACCGGGAGGACGGGTTTCAATTGTCGAATATTTGGGATACAATGGTTAAAATGTTTCAACCCCCTAAGTGTGGGTAAAAATTCGCGAACGGATACAGTGAGTTCTGGGTGTCGAGACTCGAATCGAGTTGCAAGTGACCCACGAAACAGTGGTAGTAGTAACGGACATACAAAACGAACTAGAAAAAGGATAGATATATGTATATCTGCCCGCAGTCATCAGTATACCCATGACCATGACGCTTAGAAACAGTGCCGAAATATCGGGGAATTCTTAAAAGTGTAAAACTTGGTAAATATCCCGTTTGACATGATAATAATAATTTTATTTCATAGGTAAAATTTTATTTATTTTCTTAAACTGGTTCTTGAAACACCCCAAGAGGTTTACAGTGGGTAGATAGCCCTATTTAAAAACTCCAATAGGATCTCATCAAAAGCGACTAAAGCCACATAGAAACTATATATAATATAGAAATTAGATAACTATATATAAGATAGAAACCAATAAATATTTATTGGTTTCTATGTGGCTTTTGTCGCTTTTGATGAGATCCTATTGGAGTTTTTCAATAGAGAGGGTAACCTTTTTTTTTCTATTTAAGACACAAAAGGTTCGTAGTAAAGAGAAATGCGAAAGTCAAATAGTTTGGCTCAAATAAGATGTTTCAGTCAACACGACTTCACTTACAACCATTGTATACATATTCCTACCTAGTACTACCTAACTTAATGGCAAAATATAAGTGTAGTAATCGGAGGATATATAAAATTAAAAAAAAAAACACAATTTTATCAGATTGTAAATAACGTGCTATATTTATATTACAAAATAATTACAAAAAAAAATTGACACACAAAATATAACTGTACAATACGCATGCAATTCTGATACAATGTTTACGCAAAAATCATTAAAAAATGTACAAATAAAACGAATTAATGTATAAAAAAAAATACTAAGATAAACTGTATAAGTAAACAATCGCATATAAAACGAAATAATAAAAATCCATTTGATACAGTATGGCATTCCTTACAACATAATACTGAACTCGCTAATACAACAGTGTACGTCGTTCTACAGTGTCAACTTTATATAATATTATATAAAATTCAATAAATATCGACATCGCTACAAATAAACCACCGCAGGACCTACAATACCAAAATTGCAATAGGCGATTTTCACTAAATAATGTAGTAAACTACTACACTGTAACACAACGAAGACGTTTAAAAACATAGCTAGTTTACACATCGATTTACTGAGTAATTAATTTAGACAGTCTTTAATATATTTCAATTATTTATAATATACCAAGTTACTGAAATTTATGAAACAATAAATAAATACAAACGATATCGGTGGCCTGATTGCGTAACATTTGAAACTATAAATAATTATTGGCTATGAATTAACTAATTATAATAGTCAATAGTTACTCAGCGATACGATATTATCAACGATGCAACGGTGCAACTAAAATGTACGAACCAGGCCTACATAAAACAAATAAAAAATGGTAACACACCTACCAACTTAACTACGATAATTCAAATTATTTTACATACAAATTACAATATCAGCACATTGTTATTAATAAAGCACTGTAAAACATTTAAAATATTGGTCTAGTCATTTATTGCGTGGGATTACTTACTGCCTCCCAGTGAACATACACCGACTACCAGATCGTTGCATATACATTTTATTAATCTACACTGCCAAATACAATATAATTAATTATCATATCAACTATGTCTACATAACTGTGTACAAAAGTGTCGTGACAAACCTTACTTCATATTGCTTTTTTTTATTAAATTAATTTAAACATAAAAATCGGGTGGAGCTGTGTCGGGGCACACCGCTGTTGGTTTAACGTGAACCGTCTATATCAACGAATCGCTTTTAGTGTTGAAGATTGGGATGAAAAATAAAATGATTTCTTTCTAATTATTATAATACTATACTGACACTGAATAGGTAATGTATATAATGTTCTTTCGATTAGTATTGGACAACAATTTTATTAAAAACTGAGCTATGATATGAGAAATAAGAAACATAAAGGGTCGTCTACTGAGCGTGCCTTGACTGGCAGCTTTGAGACGCTCTCTGAACCGCCTCGCTCGTTCAGCACCCGACGTTGGGGTACCTATGCGTAGCCCATAACCTCCTCTTTCCGAAATTTAACAAAACTATTAACGAGACTATTCAAAAGAAGAAATTAATGAAAATTTAAAATAATTTGCTATCTAAGCTGATAAGTTTTGTTGTAATTTAATCGTCGCTACTACACAATGGAGTATGTAAGGTTTGTCACAATGTTAAGACCAGCTCATAATTTTCGATGATCTTATTTATATAAATAGCGACCAAAAATGAATTCGACATACATAACACTTGTATACCTGTCGCGACAGATACATGGGGTTTATATACGCTTACTGCTAATATTTGTCTAATATAATAATTTGTCTACGTATAGAGGACGTCAACAGAGTAGTAAGCGGCACTCTCGTGAGTGGTTATTATCACACATGTGCAGCGATTCTACGATCAAAAATTATTGCTATTTCATGACTCGATCGTCTTAAGGCAAATTAACCAAACCACGTATTTCTTTATTGACATTATCTATATTTACAGTTCCAGTTAAACATGTCCCACTGTATGAATGCGGTTCTGTCGAGCTATATTAATATAAATACCATAATATGTATGTATGTATATGCAAATAGTCATTCGCTGCATCTTAAGCTTTAATAAATTTTAAAATGACACGAATAGTGACGACGACATTATAAACGATTTAAGATCTCAAAAGTATTCTTTCTCGTAAACACTTGCCGCCTTGTAGACGACAATTCATAGGAAAAATATAATTTCTGATTATCAAAAATAAAAATATGTATCAAATTTTACTTTAAGAATATGCGCAAAACATTGCGTAAATATACATATTATATATTTAATTGCGTAAATCATATGTGCTAAGGTCTAAGACTCCTAGAAGAACCGACCGCACCATTTTGTATAGCAAAGAGCGACCTGCAAAGCTGTTATCACTTTTAGTACTTAGTGCGTATTAGGTATAAATATGACAAAAGTTACTATACTATAATATACTTGTCTTGAGTTTTTGATTGAATTATTTATGATTTGTTATTCAAAAATCATTTCGAGTAGCACAATTATTATTTTAGTCCAATACTTTTAATTACAACATTACAGCCGAAACTTTTTATATTACTCGATATAGTAATATAATAAGTGTGCGCATTCTCCTATCTCCTAATATAATGGTCTACCTAAATTGTACACGAAGTCGTATTACGTACGCTACAGTCTACGTTACAGTCTATGTTTTATTTATAAAATGACTGATATAGAGTTGAAATCAACTGTCTTAAGTATGTTTCACATTGTAGAAGAAACTGGCCAAAAGAAAATGTTATAAAAAGTTATAATTCCGTTGAACTAACAACAAGACCTAAACCTGTATGTATACGTTTATAGTATTCTGGTCAGGTGTGTCCCATTGCAAGTAGCAATTCCAAATTGCATTAAAAACCTGTCGAAAATAGGAAATTTCTCAATATCCGCACAACCTACGAAATGTCATGCTAACATGCGTCAAAATGATAAAACTATAAATATAATACTTAAAAAAGTATATATATTTTGTTATTCGTTGTTCGTTCATTCGTAATACATATAAAAATTACAAAAGAAATATTTATATAAAAATTAATCTAACATATTAAAAATATTTGGTGTTGCCGTTAAATGATATGATTCAATTTCAAAATAAAATATTAAGAAATTTCCGCCATTTCCTGATCGCGAAAACGAACATGCAATAGTAAATATTTGACCTACATGAAAACGAGTCACGCTGTGCGCGTGTTTCAGTCACATAATACGGCCAAACCTCAAAACATTTATGTATTAAAATTATTGATAGTTTCTCTACTATTTCAATCTCTGTACGAATAATACTCATCCAAAGTAAATATATCAAAAATTGCGGTCGCTAATGTGAACTAATATTCATTTGTGTCTCAAAAACTTCCTAGAAGAACTTATCCCTAAACAACAAATCAGTAAATACTTTACAAATTGAATACCATAGTAAATGATATACACCATTTTAAATAAAGCTATTTTTTTCGGATTTGTTGCGGTTATATTTCAGTTTTTGGTGCCCGACGTTTCGAATGCTTTACAACAATCATGGTCTCGGGAGAGATTTAGGTTCTGTTATTAAACTATAGCTACACTGATATGAATAATTGTGAAGTATTTCGATGCCAGTTTTCTTTTCATCCATATAAATGTATAATTTTGTGAGTAGACGCCGTCTATTATAACTATATAATAACTTTTAAGACAACAAACCCTTCTGCGACCATGCTTCACAGTAAAGTATTCTAAACGTTGGCAACCAAATAACCAAATAAAACCGCGAATAAATCCGAAAAAAAGGGTTTTATTTAAAATGTCAGATATTGGCGAAATCTAAGAAAGTGTTACATTCACCATGTTTCATTGATTTCTAGCTTCCCCATACGCGCTACTTATTTTTAAGTCTACCACTAATTATAGAGCAACTCCCACTACTTATTACAATTTGAAAAGAATTCCTCTAATTCGATGTATTGAGATGTAGTAAGCTTATGTTTATATATATGACATCGACGAACCACAACAGCTAGAAGAATATTACATCTAAGCGTCGCGTCGTGTTCCATTGTTACCTAGTCAAGTCACATTCTGATATGTACGACAGTATGGTAAGAATACTGATAAATAGTTTTTTGGCTTCTCGTTTTGTTTTGTTTAGACGTCAAGGCTTTCTGTTTAATTATTGACCTATTATAGTGTAAGGATTTATTTTGATATATATCACTATAGTGTAGTCTAAAACCGAGCGCAAGCGAGCTAACTTAGCGGATCTGTCAAGCGTCTATTCACAATCGGACCGATCACAGTTGAAATCGCATTACCAATAAATACACTAAAAATAATTAGGCCATTTTAGGACAGATAATCACAATACTTTATCTAATTTAAACAATTCCTCGTCGATAAAATCTCACATTTATGTCATATCCTTCTTTCTCTCCTTTCTCATCTTCTTTGTTTTAATTCTTTGGATAGAGGCGTTTTACCTGTAAAAGAAAATATTTATTGAAAAATCATTCAAAATTAGAAGCTAGTAAATTGGTCTATAGATTTATTTGCATTGATTTATGTGCACTCCGCACATAAAAATTGTTCACAATATAATGAACGCCATAATAATCAATTGCTCAGATTTTTGACGATATTTTAATTAATAACATAAATTTAATAAATTAAAACACCCATAACCATGAAAATTAAAGGAATTTTTATTTCTACTAAGTCGTTCTGCCAATTTTATATTTTATGGCCATGTAACTTATAAAACTGTAAAATTACATTAAAATGTAACACTCGCAGTCACTTTGTAAAAGTTACAATAATTAAAGAATTATAAAATCTCGGAATTAAATGTTTTTTTTTTAAACAAATGAAAATGAAAGGGTTGTCAAAAACAATCTTCATGACTAAAGGTTTCAAAGTTAAAACACTATAGAGCCATCTCGTGATACAGTTATAATATTTGGTATTGGATTTTTTTGTCAAGAAATACATTACGCGACCAGAAACCCAAGACCAACAGATTCTACAGCCGTACATGTAGCCACCAATGAGGCAGTTTTCGAGGCACTATAATAATATATGTACATACATAGTAACAGTATGGCAATGGAACCTAGAGGTAACTCGGGACAGTAACTTAGGATACCAAGTGAAGCGGGTTCAAATCCTCCGATACCGATACTTTCATATGCGAACCATTTTCAATATGATTACCTCTTGTCTTACGGTGAAGGAAAACATTGTGAGGAAACCTGCATATTTGAGAGAACCTAGCAAGTTTTCGAAAGTCATGTGGAGTCCGCCACGCACTTGGCCAACGTGGCGGACTATGGTCTGATCCCTCTCGTATTGGAGATGCCCGTGCCCAGCAGTGGGACGTTAAAAAGGGCTAAATTAATAATGTATATTAACGTATTTTTCTTAGAACATTTCATTAAAGAAAATATTTATAAACACATTTATTTGAACTTTTATTACTATAAAAAAAATACTATTAAAAAGTCCTATAAATACCAATATTAATGCCAAAGATAGTTAATGCAATGAAATCGTGTTAATGTCCCAACATATTTATTTATTGCCGTCGCTACGGCTGCACCCTTGTCGGCATTTGAGACGTTAAAAAGGGCTGAATTTAATATTACGTTATCGCAATTCTCATCCGCCATGGTCAGTGTGCTCTTAAGGCACAGTCGAGTGTTCACAATAAAGTGAACTCACTCGCACTACTGACTCACATTATAAATTATTCTTTATCAAATATGTCAAACGCTATTGTCAAGTACCGTTATTCAACTACCCTCAGAATCGTGTATAAAATATCAAACATGGCAACCCAAGTAATTTTTATTAATTATTTTCTAACATTAACTATACATAGTAATTGGTTACCATTACGTGGCGGCGGCGGCGGTGGCGGCGGCGGCGGGCGGCGAGGGCGCGGACTGGTTGCGCGAGCGGCCGCCGCGGGGCTTGATTGTCTCCGAGATCTGCCACATGGTCTCCTCGCTCAGCACGTCGTCGAACTCGTTGAACATGGCTTGGATGCGCTCGTTTTTCTTTATCTTGTATTGTCTATAATAAATATAACGTTATAGGTTATCCATGTGAGAACATGCAAATTACTATTTTTGAAGTAAAACTTCTTTACATACGCTTGACTTGGGGGGTGCGTTACGAAAAAATGTACATACGTACACGGTTACGGTAACGGTTACGTGTTGCCATGGTAAAAAGTATCCTATATGTTGACCCGGATAACCAGCTATTATCATACTAAATTTTATCAAAACCCCTCCGTTTTTCCGTGATATGATAACAGACAGACAAAAATTCTAAAAATAAATTAAATTAAAAAAAAATAATAATTTCCAAAAAATATTTAGTGTACAGATTCGGCTCAGTTACAATTTTATTATATGTATGTATAGACTACTTCCTTTGTAAGATACTTTTAGTAAAAGCTATAGAAGCATTTTGCAAAGTTAATAAATATCCTCAGAAACACGGTGTTAGATGTTTTAGTAAAAAAAAAAGTTTGTGTAAAAAATATTTTTAGCTTTCCTGGATTGAGCAATCATTATAATTAATTAATGATATGGTTAAATTTCAAATAATTATGTGAAATAATAATTGAACTCGTATTCCACTACATTTTTATTTGGTACTCTTATACTCATCCCTAGACAAAAACAAATCTATCCCACGGGAACCGTACATTTTTCCGGGATGATATACAGCCTATAGCCTTCCTAAGTTAACGGGCTATCTAATGCACAAAGAATTTTTCAAATCGGATTAGAAGTTCTTGAGATTAGCGTGTTCAACCAAACAAACAAACAAACAAACTCTTCGGCTTTATAATATTATTATAGTATAGATAACTCACTCTTTATGAAATCGTTTCATGTTCTCCATAATGTTATACTGTTGCCACCGCTTTGTGAAGTTGATACTGCCGTCAGGTAGTAGGTCTGGGTTTCCGACGTGTACAAAAGTCAGATCTTGAAGAAATAGACCGCTGAAAGCAATAAAGACACATTAGGTACTATTATTAACAACTTATAGCATTTTATTCATTATCCTTATGTAGTATAATTTATGATTTAATTTTCCAGGTAGTACAATTAATACTTAATGAATGAATTCTTGTAGTCAACTGGAAAAGCGCTGAAATCTTTATAAAGAATAATGTTCTCGCGACGTTTCGACCACAGCGGTCATTCTCGTTGAGATTAAACAGGTGCGGATTAATGGCAAATTTTCGACGGCACAACGGGAAATGTGATAAAATTATAGAGAGATATATCTCTACATTAAAATATTCAATGTTTTTTGTTGTTATGATAACATATGGCCGCAAAACTGTCAAACTGAACGTCACAATCTAGTATTAAGATTTTCATACAAAAATACCATCCAATAGACAAAATTTTTGACTTTTCCGATGGAATTTTCAAAATAGAACTTATATACAAACCTTTTCCTGACAATTAGAAACACAACGTAAAAGCAAATCGGTCGAGTCGTTCTCAAGTGATGCTCTGTCATACATGTCACAATCTTAATTGGTTGGGTTACGCGATTATTACCAATCAGTTAGTGTTAGAAGCGCTGAATTTACACTAGGGGCACTCGAGGCTAGTGCCCAGAGTAGCAAATTTTCAGGGGCGACAAAATTCAGAGGGTGAAAAAAATATATCTTATTGTTATCAAAAATTCTTTTTGTATTTTCAAAAAAAACTATAAAAAAAATTATTAGTACATTTATCGAAAAATTGAAAACATTTATAAATCAAATTTTTGCATTTTTTCGAAAAAAGTATAATTAAAAGAAATGAAACCTTATCTAAACTTAATCTACTGTATGCAAAATTTCGATAATTGGATGGCATTTTTTAGTGCCCAGGGGCGACGCTAAGGTTGAATCCGGCACTAAACGTTAGCTATTGACTATTTGACAACACGTTTGGCTTAGTTTGTAGTGAACCTACTTGCTGAGCCAGCGGTCGCGGGTTCGAATCCCGCTGCGGCATTCATTTATGTGTAGAGTACGAACGTTTATAATTCAGCCATGGGTGTTTATATGTATAATATGTACATATTTAAAGTTATATATGTGTAGTGTATCAACTATTTGGTATCCATAACACAAGCCTCGTAGCTTACCATGGAACTAGATGGTGCTGTTTGTTAGTGTACCAACATATTTATTATGATTGATTACTCACATATACGGTATACAGGGCGGCTGCGTGGCGGCGAGCGCGCTGCGGTAGTTGCGGAAGGAGTGCGAGCTGTCGATGAGCTTGCAGTGGTCGCGCAGCGCGTCGGCCACGCGCTCGGGCCAGCCCAGGCGCTGCACGGGCGGGCAGTCCAGCGCCGACACCAGCGCCAGGTACGAGTTGAAGTTGTTCCTCTTGCGCAGCTCCTTCATCACTTTCAACACTTTGCTCGCGTACTTCTCGCGTTCGCGAGCCTCGTACTGCGCAAACAGATACAACCATTGTTAATTCACCATTTGAATTAATTATTTATGAATGACCAACTTCAAAAATAAGAAGATAGTCAAATCCGTTAGTTTTATTATGTGTATATTATGCGATATGTTAGTCAATTATAATACGTACAATAGAACAATTTATTTTTAATTATTTTGATTTTGTAATGTATTTTTTTTATTAATTGTTTAAAAATATAATATATATAGATCCATCCATCAATCTTCAGTGTAGTTTTCTTAGATAGCATCATCGAAAAAACGAAAAAAATCAAACTAACAAAGAACACAGCTACTAATACTACTAAAACTAATAACTATATATTTTAAACATTCACATATAGAGAAAAATATTTTGCTTTTGACCATCGTTGTACTAAAGTTACTCGTACACACAATACTTTTTTTAACGTTGTGCAATGCATTTACGCACATTACCTGCATACATATAGGGGGGGTTATGTGGAACTCATTAACTAGAAATTCCAGTACTACTAGAACCCAACAGAACCTCCTCCGCCTTAATGGGGCGTGGCAGGATCGCTTACGCACTCAACTACGAAGCCCCGATGGCAGGTCTGTTAACACAGACCACAACAGCCATGGAATTGTTTCAACCGTCTTCTCTGTTATCAGAGAAATATCTGGGGCAACCCGCATAATACACCGCCAAACGAGGTGGGGCGCCTTCCAGTTTGTCTCTTGGCTTCACACCCGGCTGGATTACCAGACGCTAATGAGCCCCTCTCACTACGACAAGGACACACATCGGGGGTACATTCCCCGTATATAACATACGTCAACATAACAAACCTGTTCCAATATCCTCGACCTGGCCCAATAACTCATCTTATTGAAGTGCTCAGTGAAGCGTGTCAGATTGGGCGAGCTCTCCTCGGACTGGTCGCGCGGCCATGACAGCATCTCGGCGGAGGTGATGCGCACGAAGAGCGCTGAGTCGAGCAGCGTCATCTGGTCGGCCAGCTCGTGCGACTTGAAGTCCAGCAGCGTGTCGCGCCGCAGCGACACCGTGCCGTAGCAGGGCGTGTCGTACTCGTATCTGTTGCTTGTCTGCGAATCATACACCATACAAATATTATTAAATAATTATTTATTTTACCGAAATGTTTTGTTTTTGTGAAGTTATACTGTTTTGGCACATTTGGAAAAAAAAAATGAGAGTAAAATTTTTACGATGCGCGCGCACAACGACAGCCAAAAAACGACATGATGAAGTTAGCTAAAAGCGACATGAAGCTAGCTGCGTTCCTTTTACAAATAGAGTTGTGACATACGAGATGTAATCTTTATAGTCCATTTTTTCTTACGTGTCCTAATTGGTAAACAAACACTACCTTGAACGAAAATCACTTGTTTTCGGACAATCATACATTTTAGATTTGGTTTTATCGTTTATAACTATTTCAGAAACACACACGCTACGAATTACACTAATAAAAGCTGTTAATTAATGATTTAAATACATTATTTTTGCTAAAATTGAAATAATAACAGAACCAACTTCCACAGATAAAATATGAACACAACATTTTGACGTTTCGATACGCTACTTTGTCTTTGAATTATAGAGATGTACATTTAGAATGAATTATCGAGAGTGAAAACTGAACTTATTAAAAATAACAATATCTTTAAATTACAAAGTACGATATTTTGTTCAAATTGTTATTAGGCTTAAAAATAATAATGTCTTCTGTAGAATATAGAAGATTTTTAATTGCTTTTAATGAATTTATACTTATTATTTATTTGTTATTGTAATTATTATTATTTCGTATCTTATTGCATAGTTTATTAAAACGGAGTGAGGGACTTCCGACCGCTTTTTGCTTTTTTAGGTTAAAGTTTTAAAAATGAGTTTATATTAAGGCCAAAAAAAATCTTTAAAAAACTTTCACGTCATTGATTTAAGAAAAAAGAAGAAGACAAAATGTTGCAGCTTGACGGCTTAATAGATGCTGCAACAGATACACCGACCCCTAATTTTATAATATATATATATATATATATATATATATATATATATATCAGAAGAGTCGAGTAATTTATCATCGGAATCAGACTAATAAAATTATTAAAATAACTTGTCGTATTATTTCTACCCAATACTTTACGTTCACTGCATAAAAATTAAAAACCATTAAGTTCAGTCATTCATTCGTCATGCACATCTCTATGAATTATCTCTGGTCACCTGTACGCCATATTTGTTTACTATTTAAGACACGTCAGAAAAAATAGACTATAGCTATTTTTGTTCTGTTACGCCAAAGAATTATAACTTCTTACGTGCGTAAACTACTTAAAGCTATAGAGTAAAAGTACCATCTTTAATATCATAATATAATATGTTTTTTGTTTGTAGTTATCGGCCATTTCCTATATCGTTTTGGAAGTATTCTCGTATAAAGTTGATACTATTTTTTTATATTATTTTTAGAAGATTAAGTATAATAATTATAATAATAATAATAACAAATATTAAAAAAATCATAATTAAAACCACAACACGATAAATTTAGAGACAATAAATAATTGATATTAAAAATAACTCACGTTTTGGAAATGTAACTGTTTTTGCTTATCAACAAGTATTTGTCTTAAAGCTTTTGATATAGGCAATTCCTCTGCTTCGACTAGCCAGTAGATGAACTCCATTATTTCCTGCATCAGTGGTCGATCAAGGTCTGCCATCCTTAAAATGCATTTAATTTGCTAATAGATACCAGAAATATTTTCTAATTTTTATTTCAAAAACAATATACGTTCCCGGCGTTTCGAATGCTTTACAGCAATCATGGTCAACATCACTAGCGACTCACCCTCGCTTCGCTCAGTTTCGTCCCTAGCTTGATTCCTCATACAAACTTTCATCCCAATTTTCATCCCCTTAAGTAAGATAAGTATCCAATGTCCTTCGCAAGGTCTCAAGCTATCTTCTTATCTAATTTCATCTGAATCGGTTCAGAAGATCCAGAAATTACCCCCATAAAACGTAACAAATTCACAAACTTTACTTCTTTATAATATTAGTATTGTTATAATTAACCTATATTTATCATGATAATTATCGTTTTGAACCCTGGTTCTATGTATAGATAAATAGTCCACAGAGCAGTACAAAAGGCTAACTCACGTGAGATCAGCAACGACCCTAGTGAGCAGACTCAGCGTGGAGCGCAGCTCGTGCGGGCGCGGCCGGAAGTGGTGCGCGCGCCGCACCAGCTTGTGCACCAGCTCGCTGGGCGACACCCACGTGCGGTATGTCGCTAAGAACGCTTCTTGGTACGCAAAATCTGTATACATTTATTTATACATTTTTAGATAACTGTCTTGCGGTTATTTTGGAAAAAACGTATAGTTTGAACTGCATGTGTATAATTAATATTTGTTGGTGGTACTTGTTGTTACATTTTAGATATTGTGTATGGTCTTTGAGACTATATGGATGGATAAAGTTTTGCAAACCAACATCTCATTTCAATCGAGTTTAGAAATTTGATTGTTGGTTGTTTTTGAAGTCATATCGAATTTATTGTTTTTGTAAATCAGTACTTGACAATAGCAAAGGTAGAAAGTAAATGGATAATATTCTGATATTTTTATAAAATTATCCCTATATATTAAACAGTTCACACGATACGTCTTATAAAGCCATCTAGGTAATAAAATGGTAACACAGTTTGTTTACACAAAATTTATCTAAACACTATTCAAAACAAAATGTGTTACACTAACTCTAGGCTAAAGCAGTGTGCTTAAATGCGATATGCGTATATTTTTATTGGTATATAAGTAAAATATTCATAATATATACTTATAACTTAGTTAATACCATCATGCCTTTGATTAATCGTGTAAGTATCAACGCTAGCAAATCGCGTGAATTAATTCTGTAAGATATTTAGTATATCCCATAATATGTAAATAAATATGATAATAATTATAAAAAAGTGCCTCTAAAACCATATTAAGCGAAATCGGCTAAGCTTTAAATAATATTAGTATTCAACCAGCAAGTGTTTTCAGCCCCAACTCATATTATGATTCACTTACACTCGTCCGTTTCTGTAAAGTGAAAGCATGAAAGTTAAGATGTTAGAAGCGTTGCTCGACGTTCTTTGTTTTATATTACTTTTATGAAACTCACAAATATCAAGGGGAAAATTGAAATGAAATATCTAGTTACTTCTAAAAACAATTATATTTAATTAGAATAAAAAATACTTTATTAACATTGTAATGAAAACAGTTTCAACATTAATGAATTTAAATGATTTAAGAAATATCTCAGATGATAAAATATATACTAATAGTAACTTTCTATTGAAGATCTTAATTGAAAACATAACATGCTATGACATTAATGAATCTGAAGTCTGAACCCTTCTCCATAATTATTATTGACTATGTATATGTTACTAGTTAAGTTCATAAACGTCGACCCAATAAAAAAAGTATATAGTATAAGTATATAAAAAGAACAATACCTTTGGTAGCTTTAGTGGCGAGTACGATGAGAGCGTCCGGATGTCCGCCGCGCACTTCCCGTATCTCTGTGCCTTCTTTGGTGGCGCCCTTTAATATAAGCCAGCTGTTCACGTCAGTGTGCAGGATGATGTCGTCTGCGTCGGACGTGAGCGTCGCGCTCGTGTCGGCCGCGGCCGGCGCCGGCTCTGTACTGCTTTCACTTCTCTGTTAAATATATTATACATTTTGAATATTTCTTACCACTACACAATATACCCAAAGTGTTCGATTTGTACAATTTAAAAAGTGGATTGTTTTGCTTTCTAGCGTCAGATCGGATTCAATAAATTTAAAATAATAATAGTAAATATTTTGAAAAATGAATCATTTTTTGAAATATTTATATTTTAATTTAAATATAAATTTATTTTCATTTATAATATTAGTATACAAAAATAAAAAGCATGTGCGTAATATGTACCTGTGAGGGCGCGGGTGACGGCACCGGCACCATCCTCGAAAGCTCCTCCTCGTCCACGGGGAACTTGCCCGGCGACGATGAACTCACGTACAAATCGTCGGAACTCTGTCAATAGTACCATTCTGATTATTTAAAAAAATATATTATAATTAGTACTATCTTTTATGTCAATAACATTTTATAACAAACACATTACACAATTTTGTTGCGTGTAATGTAACTAATTACTCTTAAACGAATATTGATTTTTAATACTTACAATTATTTTAAAATAAGTAAAACATACCACATTATTCATAATAGACTCATCGGCTGAGCTGTTGTGCGACGACGGCCGTGGCGAGGGCGGCGGTAACAGCTCGTTACTCGAATTCATTGATATGGTCTGAAAATAAATATAACTTTATAAAATCAATAATACAATTCATATAAATAAGTTGCTTTATATTTTCAATATTTTTAAGGATTAAGTAAACAAATGTTTGTTTGGAATATAAGCACAAGAAATAACGTAGGTAACTTCGCATGCAACTAGATTTCGAACGCGAGTTATAAAACAAGTTGAAATCCAGAAATCCAGTGATCCAGTATTTCTACTAGTTTCGATTACATTACGTACTTGTTTTTTCATCTTTGGTGGCAGCGCCGGCGGCTCCGGGGGCACCGGACTAGTTCTACTCGACGTCCTCATACTTACACTGTCTTCTGAACCACTGTACAGAAAATATAATTACTATGAAGTCTTTATAAACGTATAAATAAAATAAGAATAAACGGAAAATATTAAAATTAACCTAACACATACATCAGGTTAGGTAAGAATCGAACTACCACACGTTGCTTTGCACACAGCTGGTCTAGTAAGCAAAATGTCGGAAATTAAAAAACAAATGATTTTATTTAAAATTTCAAACAAACTATGAGAGACACTTATAAAATTGTTAAACAAATTTAAACGTACCAAAGTACGTTACAAGTAAATAGCAGTGGCGAAGGGTGAAATTTTAGCAGAGGTAAGCCGTTCCAAAAAAAAAAAAAAGACAAAAAACATTGATACACAATTTTTATATATCAATCAATGCAAAAAAAAGAAATGTAATTGTGAAGATATTTTTTTATAAGGCTATTGTGTTTTTTATTGTTGTTACATGTAAAATATTCTAGCAAAATATATTTAACATTTAATGTAATAATAAAACCTCATAAAATATTAATAACGCCATCTATGAAAAATCTTTACACATGACTTAGTACGGAAATTTGATTTTATTTTATTTTTCTTTATTAAAAGTACATATATTACAACCATATTTTTTGGGATTTAAATATTATTTTATCTTTTTTTTTTTTGTTAATTTTACATAACTATATTTAATCAATATATTTAATATAAATACCGCCATCTACTTAAATCTCATTGAACTACTTCGTCGTGCTTAGTAATGAAATTGATTTATTATTTTATTGTATTTTATATTTTATCAAGCCAAATTGGACGAAAATTATGAAATAATTTACAAAAAAGGAACGATAAGAAGCACAGGCTTTAATTATAATATCATATAGCAATACATCCGTTTTTAAAATGTCTGACTATCCTATTTAGTATTTAGCTTAATTAGTCAAATTATATTGTTAAATAATGTAACATATTTAAAATAACTTTAACATATTAAAATTCACTCTAAACTTAAATAGAATCAGAATATAATAAACATGGAAAACTAAATATTTTCTAATTTAGCACATTCACACATAATTTAATTAAAACGTTTTATGAAAATATTTAGGTAACTCATTTCATGTAATAATTAAATCATATTTCAAACAAATGAGTATCTTGATGACATGCTTTTTAATTATTAAACAACTACATTTAGAAAACTAAAGTCAATAGAATGCAAATTAATGCCATAATGGCTAATAGAACTCACCGAAATTAACAAATATGTGAGTCCACAAAAAAACAGCACAAAATGTCTATATTACACTAAAATCAAGTTAAAACTCTATAAAACAAAAAATCTCTTAAGCAATGCACTCGTAAACAACAATAACAATCCGCCATATTAATTTATATTAAATCATTCAAATAGTCTGACGCTTCGCTTGTCAAATTAGAGATGTTTTGTAATTTTTGACCAATCACAGGCAGGATAAGACGTAAAGAAGCAGCTTTTCGAGCAACAAAAATTTGATTAGTGCGCATGCGTAGATACTAAAAATGAATGAAATCACGTGACCATGTTCAATCCAAAACATTGAATGAAATACAATTTTGTATGAACGCGGTAAGCTAAAATACAACGTCTTATCGTCGCATTTCTTTGAAGAAACGCGTAAACAGTTTAGAGCGCAAAAATGTATTTTGCGTTGCTTATGTGTTGCTTGTGATTTTTTGCGTTATATTATTTTCAGAAATTGACTTAGTAATAATAAATAGATTTTTTATTTACCAATTATGTTAATTCAAAAAATAAATATTTATAATGAACGACGGATTATTGGATTTTTAAAAGGTAAGACGGTGGGAATCGTCTTGTATGGACCCTTCGCCACTGGTAAATAGCCATCTTAGAAATCATCTTAAGGATCTTTTTCATCGATATCAATGTACGGAACTATAATAAAAGATCATGTATTATAAAAATATGGAATACCTGAGCGGTGGTGTGCTTAACTGTTGAACAGTCAGCGACGAAGCCATCGTCCTTTGCACTTGATGATGACCCACACTTATCGTAGTACCCGCACTGGAATGCATAAATAATAATATACAAATTAAAAAAGCAATTAAACCCTATCAGTTATTTGTTTATTGCAAAAGTAATTTACCTCGTTAAATTATATGTGTGTATTGAGTGCCGGAACATATCTGCGGGGGCCTCCGAATTAATCGGCGGATGTGTGTTGAGTGTATGACTGCAGTTTCCGAACATCTCCATATAGGCCATAACTGAAAATCCCCACAAATTAACCATAGAACCACTTAAAATCACATTTGACAAATAAATGATATCTAAAAGGCGTAACATGTATTTCTATGCCGCCAAATGAAACAGCAAAGGCGCCGTAATGAAGCGCTAAGTACATCCATCATCTGAGGTGATAATTAACTATGCGAAATTCCGTTTGTGTTATTAACTGACACAAAATTAAGCGGCGGTAGCCATGAATTAAAGCAAGCTGTGTTTTATAAGAAAATGTATTGTGAAAGCTAAGAAATAGAGGCATAATATGGTCTTCTCCAATCCGTCTGAAATTTGGAGTGAACAACTGCTACTTTGCATCGAGATATTAAGGATGACCAGTTGCTATTAAAAATTTATTAAATATTGAAATTAGTATACAAATAGATATCACAAACCAACGCTCAACAAACACAAAAATATATATGTTATATATGAAACAACTGCCAAACTCATATCAAAACGCGTATGTTACATCGCTAGGCAGATGGCGTGTGCGTTTAGCTCGCATGCAGTCCACTCACCGCTGTACGCGACGCTTTGAAACACTGCGGGCCGCACCGGCACAACAGACAAACATGCCGTTATAACCCCCATAGCATTACAGGCATTGTTGATTTCGATTATTTACTATAATTTACATAGCACTGTTCACTATTCAAAGGCACAGTTATTATTCCAAGTATTTGCAGTTATATTTATTATTATAAGAATAGGACCAGAAGTGCTCAAATTTTAACATGTCTAACATTAGAAAACATCGAAATCAACGATATACCTTATTAAATGATTCCTTTGATTAATTTTTCCCCAATCAACCAATTAATATAGTCATATTAAAAGTAAGACATAACAACAGAATGAACAGACAGACGTCATCATAATTTCGTTAGAATATTTAAAGATAGATTTAAAAATGTATATATTTATAGTTGTTTATACTTTTCAGAGTGGAATATTGTCAATTTAGTGTGCAACATATGCAGAATAATCCTCATTCTTATTCTGGACAAATATACGCTACATGCAATGATAGTTCATTGAACAAGTGACATCCATACATACTTCCAATATATTTATTTCATTCCAAATCAGTACAAACACACATACACAGGCTATACTCTCCTATAGCTTAATTATTTTGAAGAAAGAATTAATTATTCATATAAGACACAATCTTAACCTTTTATATTCATTAGTTAAGTCTTTAAATTTTACTGGCCAACCAATATGACAAGTACCAAATACCAGTAAATTGTTAATAAAAAGAAAAAGAATTATTTTTTTTCGAATAATATAATAACTGTTAAGAAACAGAAGATAAACGTGATATAATAAACTACCTATATTTAAAAAAATGTCATCTTTCTAATCTATAAAAATCTAAATATTATAATATTTAGAATTCTATCAACGACATCAATTGTAGAAAGGCAACTTTCTACTATTTAGTTAAAAAGAATATCTTCTATTCTTAACACGGATTAACAGTAGTTTTCAATAACCTATCTATCTGAAGTTTTCCTTTCTAGAGATAGAAATTAGACTTAAGTATGGCTAGTAATTTAAACCAAAGATATAGTTTGAGATCCACCGTTAATAATTAAAGATAATTTTAGTAAATATGAATAGAGTGAGAGAAAGAGAAAGAGTTATTAATAGAGGGGATGGGATTAGGTATAAGATATTGTGATACTGACTGTGTTTCTTTTTGAGGGGTAGCGGAGGCGGCCGCTGGTGGTTGTGCTCGGCCAACGTGTGCGGCCGCGCTTCGTGCGGGAATGGCGGCGTGTTCCTGGAAATGATGGAAAATTAAGTTAAATACATGGAAAATCTTATCTCCTTTGCTTTTCTTGTATTGTAAATATGTATCATTAAATAAATATTAGAACTGTAAATGTTATTTTTATTTTTATTCAGTATATTTTCTTTATATTGTATTATTTTTCTTATTAATATTATAAGGGTAACATGTATACTTTATATTTATAGTATATTTTAAATCAAAACATTCTCTTATTTCTAATATGTGCACAAAAATACACAAAAAATATTGTCACAAGATGTTAACTGTTAGAGGTCACAGATTCAATCTTCTCACTGGATAAAAGACTGAAATGAAAATATATTATATTTAACACAACTAAATTAAAAAATATATAATTTTGAACCATTCACAATTAAATATTCATATTAACCAGACAATTTCACAACCATCCGCCATGAGCCGTATACCAACACTAATGACTTACCCTCGCTTCACTCAGGAGCGTCCCTAGGTACGTTTTAATTTTTTTGAGTGAAACGTAATTCTTTTTCTTAAATAAAAATAGCCTAAGTTACTCCTTATAATATCAGATATCTGCCAGTGAAAGTCCCGTTAGAATTGGTCCAGCCGTTTCAGACATTAGCCGGAACAAACAGACAGTAAGACAGACAAAATTTAAAAAAATGTGTTTTTTTTTTATAAGTACCGTATATAATTCCATATGCATTTAGTATAAAACTGTTATTTTGACATTACCAAGAGGCACTTCAATTTTATTTATCTGTATAGATTACATACCTAATTTCAACATTGGGGAAGTACTGCTGCATGTCCGCGCGTAGGTTGCGCCGCGTCTTCACCGGCAGCTCGGGCGGCGTCTCGCTCTCGTCCGACGTGATGCTCGCCAACCTGGCGCAACAAACTGTCTTACCAACATGACCACACAATATAAACTTACTAACTAACGCAATACTAAGAACGACGACTAAATTATTCTCTGTATGCCTCTATTTTGTACAATTGCCTCTTATATTTATTGCATATCATTTACTAATATATACATATGTATATTTTATTTATATTGTATACTAGCGGCTCATTCTGGTTTCGCCTCTAGAAAATCAAAAACAAATCTATCCCACGGGAACCGAACACTTTTCCGGGATAAAAAGTAGCTATGTGCTATTCCAGATTATAATCTATCTCAGTGCCAACTTTCATGAAGATCTCCGTTCTGGCGTGATTGAGTAACAAACAGTCAAACATCCATCTTAAACTTTCACATTTATAATATTAGTAAGATGGTGTAAATATTTATTAGATTACACATAAAAATGTTTTTTTTTTTTTTTATTTTGTACGAAGATTTATTTATCTTTATATTAAATTAATGATTACAAATAATTATTTGTATACTCGTAAACAATATAGATATAAAATATTTATTATTTTTTAATGGAAATAAATAATAATATAAGAAAAAATAAAATGCGCAAGTAAGATGTATAAGAGAACTTGGACGTTTTGGAGGGTCCTGTACTGTGTAGTTTATAATTTATAATTAAAATATTGTTTTTATTAAAAATTAATTTGATATTTCTTTTTTTAATTATCAATATACACTTATGTTCTAAGTTAAATATTTACATATATTTACAAATACCTGTTACACATTTTAATACAAATTATGTTATTGTTACAAAACTCGACAAAAAATATACATACAATTTGCAACATGCAAAAGTGCATTAAGAATATATTAGTATATAAATTTCAAAATCATAACAACATACAATAAATTCACTATATCAAAAAGGCTACTCTATCAATCTAATACCTATTTATCCTTCCTTTAATAGATTTTAATATATGTATATGAAAAAATATAAAATCCTCCTACGATCCTAATAGTAACGATCCTACATATTACTCCAGTTTATATGCTTATCTGTGTGCTAAATATCATCCAAATCGGTCCAGCCGTTTCAAGGTGAAGGAGTTACAACACACACAGACAAACTTTATCATTTATATATACATATATAGTAGTCCTATAATAAATAGGTAGTCGCTAAAACCAGAAGCCGTGTCCGTAACTAACCCTCCCGTGACCAGGGCACTCACTTTGAGCTGTGCGCGGCCGCCGCGCTCACACTGAACATATTCATGCGGCCCTCAACGCTCTGCATAGTGCACTTCGTTTCGCTCACAAACTCTGTACTTTCAAAAGTACTGCAAACAATAACATGGAAGCATGATATCAACTATTAAATGATGAGTGATGAGATTATTGTGGACGAGTTATAGTGTTGTATAGTGCGACTATGGATTCTGACTTGTGATATTGTTTTTTTTTTTTTAGATAAATTATGTATTTTTGCATAGTATTTATAAATTTAAATTTCATATTGTTGAAATAAAATAATCGTATTGATAGATAGTGCATAGGTGAAAGATAATAAAAAATTGCATAACAAATATGAAACTTCAAATTAAAGAAAAGGTGCCAAATCAAATAACCATAGTGCTCTTAGAACAAATAATGCAAACAAACAGTGAGTGTACAACAAAAAAAAACAATTGTTTTAAAACGTGACGAGTTGAGTTTTGTCACCTGTCCGTATGACTAGAGTAGTGATGCGAAGAGAATGTCGATGTGAAACTGTGTTCTGTAGATATCTCCGATTGACCGACTGACACAAAACCGGACTCGTTGGAGAAGCTTGAAATAAAAAATGCACAATAAATAGATCAAATCAAAGATAGAAGAAAATAGGTCTATATAAATAGGTCAGTAAACAACACCTAAGGCCGAATGATACGTCGGGGTAATACGAGCACTCACCGATTGTGGTTAGAATGGCCGTGGACATTGTTCATATGAGACTCGTGCGACTCTACAGACGTTCGCATTTCATTCATATTATTACAGCTGCATATACCTGACAACAATAATATTATCACTTTATACATAGTTATACAAAATAATCCATAAAAACATGCATATTAAAGACGAAGTATCTGTTCTGAAATTGTTTAGGCTTAAGGACACCCGACGCATTTTTATTCTTCAGTCATTTTTGTAAATAACTGTATTAATATAAGATATAAGCTATCTTCCTCTAATTCGATTTCCTCCAAATTCTTTGGACCCTTACCATATGAAAAAATAAAAACATAAACACACTTCTCGTAAACTTTCTTTATATTTAAAAATAAGAGTGTGGTCCAAAGAGCCACTTAATAAACCGAAATTAGCAAATGTCATTCTGAATAAATAAAAAACTATCGATGCTAAAAATCCGCATACCATCGCATTTATAATATAATAGCAAAAGATTTTATCCATATTAAGAAAATATCACAGTATTTAAACCATCAAAATGTACATTTTCATTTATATAAACAGCTTAGGTACATAGTAAGTTTACAGTCATATTTGAAAATTTTCCAGAATTGTTTTAAATTGGATACTATATAATAAAAAACAATTCCTTCAATAACCAATCGATATAAATACCTAAGTCAGAGTTAGGCGCGGTCACGAACACTTCATGGTTCATAGAATCGTGTGCATTCCTCTCCTCGTCGTTGGACACGTTTAGCATCGAGTCCAGCGACCCGCTGCTGTGGGACTGGAGAGATAGTCTGGAAAATATTCAATATATACACATTAAGTTCTCTATATATAGTAACTAGTGACTTAATGCATCAATAATGTCTTACGCCTATGCCCTACTTCAGATCATAGTTCGTAAAAATCCGTCCAGCCACTTCAGCGTAAAAGAGTAACAAACATACAAACACAAAGTTTCGCTATTATATATATATATATATATATATATATATATATATATATATATATATATATATATACATTAATTTATATTATATATATTATAAAGAAATGCCTTTGCCCTAAAGTAACTATAATATGAACATTCATTATTTTATCAAAAAGTTTATATATGTTTATGAATAAACATTTTACCATTTTAAACTAAATTATTACAAGTAAACAATCTATTTATAAATGCAAATTTAAATTTAATTATAAAAAAATGCCGTAAAATTTTAAAATTCGAGGTTATCTCATATATGATTACAACAAGTGCAATAAACATTCTAATACAAAACTTAAACAGGTTATTATACCTATTACGTTATAATTTCACATCGCCGGATGAACTGAGCAGTTATGAATCCATGGAAGTGATTAATTCAAGTAAGTTAAGGTAGGCAGTTATCAAAACACTTTCCCTGGAAGAGTGAAAGTGGTTATAAACATTTTAAAGGCGACGATAATTTGTAATTATACCTGTCCATAGAGAGCCCTTGTAGGGAGGTGTCGGTGGGCTTGCGCTTGGGCGGCAGCGGCGGGGCCAGCTCTACCTTCCTGCAATACACTTTCACTTTAACCGACCAAAC
Organism: Fabriciana adippe; assembly: GCA_905404265.1. Lineage (NCBI taxonomy): Eukaryota > Metazoa > Arthropoda > Insecta > Lepidoptera > Nymphalidae > Fabriciana > Fabriciana adippe. The sequence continues at coordinate 7,597,707 of FR989984.1, read as the reverse complement.
TCGATATCAAATTATATGGAAAGTGAAAACTAACAATTCAAGGTCAATCACCGAAATCCTATCTTGATTTCTAATGTATTCTAAAATAAGATTTTAGTTAGAAAATTTTATATCAATGAATACTAATAAAGATTAAAAAAGAATATTAATCGTGCAATTTACAATCGATTAGTTTTTTATTCGAGTTTATAACAGAAAATTTTATGATACGATATTTATTTATGGATGTGCTCTATCATTGACCAAATATAAATTTTACAGTAAGTCGTAAATTTGAATATTTTTAAAATTATCGTTTGTATAAATTAACACTGTGTAAACGAAAAATTTCTATTTTTAACAATTTCATTACCATAAATCACTTTGCATTTTAATTAATTATTATTATAACTTGGAGAAACTTACTTTCAATATTTATTTTTATTTTACTGTTTAAATATATTTTTTTTTATCCATCGTTCTAGTTAATATATGCCTTACGTGCCTCTAGCTAATATATGCCTAAGTTTTCTCGAACATATTATATAGGACATAATAAAGAAAGTAATTAAATGAAAAAATAAAAATTAATAAAAAAATGTAAAGTTTTTAAAAATTTTGTAATATTTATAATAATAACAGCTAAAATTAAATATTTAATTATAATACTTATTAAAATTAAAAAAAATGTTTAGAATTAAAATCAACAAGTACTGTAAGGTACTACATTTTTGTAAAATTGTGGGTAGGCACTGTCTGTAACAAGTATATAACGCCTTTGAGATGTCTACCACCTTAGTCTTTCTCGTGACCATGATTGTTGTAAAACCTTCGTAACGTCGGGAACCAAAATTTAAATTAAATCCGCGAAATAATCCGAAAGGATAGTTCTATTTAAAATGTCAAATATTCGCGTAAATCTAAGAAAGTATTATGAAAAAATCATAGGCTTGACTATCGCTCTAGCCAAACAGATGGACAGCTGTGTTGCACACATTTCATGCACTGATAAGCACATAGCATTATAATTTTTATGTGATATTTTCTTAATTTTAATTAATATGTTTTTATTAGCTTTACATGTAACCAACTATGATATAATCGTGTTTTAAAAGTCTATTTTCACCTACGTCTAATTATCGTAGTGATTTAATGTTGTATGTTGATATCCACATAACAATTTGATTTTTTCTCTAACTCTTCAAAAGCCACAAATAAAAGCGTCGAATATGGGCTCATTTAATTAATTTTGATGAGTCCCACATACTTAACAGTTAGTTAAAATCGTATTTCTTTAAAAAAAAAGCAAGAATAGTTTAAGGTAAAGTAACTTACTGGTTAGGCCTAGCGGGTTTCGGCGGGGGGGAGTCCGGCGCGTCCAATATGGACTCTGAGGAATGCGACGCGCGCACGCCGCTATTCTCCGTGCCCGGCTCCCCCATTAGCAGTGACAACTCTTTTGGCGTTAGGGGGATATCTGCAATAACAATATACATATACGTTAAAAACAAAATATATAATAAATCTTCTGCTTTAGATGTAGTTACAATTTCCTTCCTCGCTAGCAGTATATTGTTAATTATTTTACTATATTTGAGACTTTCATAGAACATGTTGCGTCCAAAGTTAGAAAGATATTAATTATTAAACAATATGAAGCCATTGTATTGAAAATAAATAACATCCTTATTAGCTATATTAAATAAGCTATTAAAGAATTTCTTTGTGTCATATAACACGATTACTAGTGTTCTCTCAAAATGGAAACTAATCTTCTCCATCTTACGCTTTACATAAACATAATATTATTACTGTTATTAAATTAGTTACGCTATCATGCCATTTAGCTGCTTATTATATCAGATCACTTTAGTACCGGGCAAAGAGTTCCTCTGGGTCGATCGCGGCGAGACGAGAGCGGGGCGAGGGGACAGAGCCGGTCTGGTCATATGTTGCTGCGCCAGGCTGGCCACCTCCTCCACCGCCGACGTCACGCCCTTCACCACCGAGCTCACGTGCTCGGGGGACAGCGCCGCAGTCGACACTTCTGTTTCTGCCTCGTCTGCGTCACGCCGCAAGCTCACCACTGTCACCTCGTCGCATAGACGTATTAACATCGCTAACGCTGTACATAGACGTTTCACTGCCCCCGTTAGCTGTGGCGACCGGCTGCAGTACGGCTTTATTGCTGCAAATAAATTTTAAGTATTAAATTGTGTAAACGATTTATAATTTACGATATTTGAAAATTATACATCTTTTATTTTTATTGCTACTAAATTTATGACCCATGAATTCTGAGAAATAACAACGGATTTGAATACAAACAATGCAATGTGTTCGGTTTTACACAAAAAAAAACGCACAAAAAAGATCGTGCGCTGATAAAAATTGCATAATGAAATTACCTTTGTGTATATTTGCGATCGATTCAAAAACAATAGTGCCGTTGTCGGGCAACATTTCGAGTTTCCGCTTTGTGATGACATCAGAGAAATGTTTTAGCCCGAATGTTACCTGAAATTAATATTTATTAAAGATTTTTATAAAAACCGATGTATAAAAGATGCAACTTAAACAGTACAATCGCGTCCATCACTAAATAAATAAGTTGAATGAATAACGAATTGTCATTCTTGAGTGATTTTCTTGTTTTTACCCAGCGGCGAGCAGTAATTGTTAATTCTTGTACATTGAAATAAGATAAACAATTTGAACAAAAACAGACCTCTTTGACTAGCCGTTCTAGTTCTTTGGCAGGGGTGATTTCACCTTCCTCCGTGACCGTTTTTGTACCCATGTTTCGAGGCTTCGGACTAAGTGGGGAGTGAGATCTGAAAATAATCAATAACAAAAACATTACATTTCTCGTTCGTGTATTTAATAAATATATTTTAGAAGCTTAATATGTTTGACGTACAAATAGAAAAGATAAACTTCATGTTTGTCCTATATATCTTATCTTATATATTAAAATACGTTCGCTTTTTTGTTTAATATTATTTCATTATGACATTTAAGCACATAGTTTGCTGCTAAGATTCTACGTTTCCATTCACCGTGCTAAAGAGCAAAGAGCTCTTTAAAAATACTAAAACAGTTATAAAATCATTTTCCTGATTTATTAATAATGCTAAAATTCTTATTAGAATATTTCACTACTATCTTCTCCATGATCATCATCAGCCACTGCTACTTTCGAATACGACATAACATTGTGTACATACAAGTAGACAACAGTTAGGCAAATGAAAAAAACGCCATTACATAAAAATATCGCCGAAATATACTACTGACTGGAATGTTTAGTATTGCGAAAGAAGCCACTTTATATGCGAGCCTGCTCGGCGCGAATAACAAAGCTAAGCTATATTTGATATTCAAAGTCCCGGTTCACTTTACTATATGCATGTTCAAATAACGTACGAGTGAATAATATACATACATATTCATACTAATAGCATTAGATTTAATGACCCCATGCGTGCTTATGAATTTATTCATATTTGAATACGAGCTGCTAAAAGTTTAATGATATCATATAATGAAACAATTAAGTAGATGAAATAATTAAAAGTTTATTTCTTTAAAGAGACTCTAGTTCTGATGTTACTCAGCATACTCATAAAAAAAAGTTTCTATAGTTTAAAAATGAGGCCAATCTTTTGATGAAGTTCTGGTCACGAGCGAAATTGGAAATAAAACAAAATGAGAGTCATCTTTAAAAACGTTTAAGAGATTGGATCGCCGTGAGATAAATGTTACTATGTAACACAGTGTTGAACAACGTTCACTTAAGTGTCGTTATGAAAAATCTTCAAAACCTGTACCGTTTTCCATTATTGACTAGCCGTAGTTGCAGTTTATTTGTACGCTTGTTTATCCAATATCCAACGGGTGATCGTACAACGTTCGACATTTAGACTGAAAAGATCACTGGAAACGTAATGATATTCTGTCACAGATTTAATATTCACATACACTGATCTACTTTCATATTAAAACCTCAGATAGTAAACTCACGTCCAGAGCACAGTAAATAAAACAATTCACCCACTGACAACAGTCCGGTCGCGCACATTAAAATGTAATCACTTAACATTGCACGCACCGAACTAATGAGATTTCAGCGGACAATGTCATTAATGTGCGCGACAGTCTAGCCGTGACTCACTATAACCGCTACATTTAACGCATTAAATACTACATCAAGGTTTCACAATTCCGTACAAAGGTTGACAAAAAATATTATTATATTTCAATAAAAAACTACTTAGTAGTACACTAAAAAAACTGTTTTGTTTGAGAACTACAAGACAAGATAAAATTCTTAAAATGAGTGACACTTTGAATCGCTGCCAGTAAGATAATAGACTTATGTATAGGCAACATTATTATCATTAGATAAGAAGCAATAGCTGGCGGGTAGATTTCATTGCTATGTACACAACTGTGAAAGATAACACGTAATGACAAATATGGACAAAAGTTATACCTACAATCAATGATGACTTGTCAAAATGTATAAGTACTAACAAATAAAACTAGTAATTAATGTTCTTTTTTTATTTCTACAAGCCAATAAACAAAATAGTTCAATTGATTTTTTTTCCATTCATTAATTTAATCCTTTGCAAATGGAGTTTGTATTATATGAATACTACACACTAAAGTATTTCAGAATTAGACTTGGGCATAATAGTTCGCGACTGGGAGCGGTCAATTTAGTTCGCAGCTCTTTAGCGAACTAGTTCGAACTAGGTCGGTCTTTTAGTTCGTTAATTCCTTTCTCGACGTGACTACTTTAATCTTTGTAGCACTTCATTACAGACCTGCTACCTACACTGAATGCCTTAAGTCCCTATTATACTGCCACACTTTCATTATGATTCAAGCTGGCGAGAAAAAAAAAACATTCGTTAACCAACATACCTTATCCTTCCTATCAACATTCACTATATATTCCAACGAAACACGTACTTATTTTTCTAGTTATTACAATTTCAACAACTTTATCCGCATTCACTACTAAAATACATATTAAAAGTATCTACTGTATTCTGAAAAAACATCCGAAACACACATTACTAATATATTACATATCAATATTTTATAGTACTTAAGATCTATGGAAATCCTTACCATCAAAAACGAAACTAACGAACTAAAAAACGAGAAATCCGAGAACTAGTTCGCATAGTTCACCTGTACGAACGATCTTTCGAACTAGTTTGTTCGCGAACTACACAAGCCTATTCAGAATTAAATCATTTATTTTAAAAATAATCTGCAATGAAGGCCATGCAATGGAATAACAAGAAATATAATTAATAATCTTATTACAGATCAACTGTATTCATCAATTACAGCAGTAGTAAGTTTTTACTTACTGTTAGTTATATAGTATATACCATTCGCCGAGTAGATAGTTAGCAAATAATATCATAACATGCTTAGGTACTTGAATCACGTAGATGATTAAGTATGAAGTCGTTAAAATTTTACAATTACTAAGTTGCGTTAAAACTAAAAAATATTACCTAATTTGGTGATTGTAGACGGTATCCATACTGATATTACTAATATTATAAAGAGGAAAAATTTCTTCGCGTCTTAGTTTGTTCATGATAAACTCTGAAACTACTGAACCGATTTTAATCATTCTTTTAAGAATCTGTACTAATATTATAAAGCTGAAGAGTTTGTTTGTTTGTTTGGTTGAACGCGGTAATCTCAGGAACAACTAATCCGATTTGAAAAATCTTTTTGCATTAGATAGCCCATTAACTGATGAAGGCTATAGGCTATATATCATCCCGGAAAATGTACGGTTCCCGTGGGATAATTTGTTTTTATCTAGGGACGAACCCGAAGCGAAGCGAGGGTAAGTCGCTAGTGAGAAATAAAAATGAAATAAAAATGAATCACGACTTGCGTAAGATATATATTACCTACTTCACATTTTATTCAACGTAATACCGCCATCTCTCACATTTTAGACTATACAACTGTCAACGGACGTGCCAGTTGCTAGATAACGTACTGACCTGATATTTGGGGCGAGATGCGGCGGATGAGGAGGCTGCGCCGGCGAACGCATGTTCGAGATGCGCTCGAGTAGGTCGTCCTTGAAGGAGCGCGCGCGCCGAGCTAGTTTGTTGGCGCCGCGCAGTGATCCACGGTGCCCAGAACCTGCTTCACCGCAAACCTCGTTTTCTGTAACCATTTACGGACATGCATGGTGAATAAACAAAGTTGCTATACAGGGTATATTACAAATATATCAATTGCAGTTATATATTGCTATGATACAATTATGATGATATATTATCTATATACATATAAAAAAATTCTAACTGTGCCGCATCTGTACATAAAATATTTTTTTGGAAAATCTTATTGAAATAGTCACTATTATCGATACAAAGGCCGAATCTATAGTATTTTCAATTTTTTTCTATCTGTCTGTGAACGTATCACGAGAAAACCACTGGACAGATTTTTATGAAATTTGGTATGATAATAGCTGGTTATCCGGGTCAACATATAGGATACTTTTTATTGCGAAAAATATCTAACCTCTGAGAAATCCATACTAAACGTGAAAAACGAAACTAGGGACGAACCCGAGCGGAGCGAGAATGAGTCGCTACTATTACGCAAGAAGAGTAGGTATAGAAGTGGGGAACAGGACTCTTTTTCATTTTTATGTAATTCTCTTTTTACGTAGGAACATATAAAATATCGTCATTTAAATTGTGATCGTAATTTGTAGGTCATAAGTATTATCAAAAAAAAAAACTAAAAGGATATTAAGAAAATATCGTGGACCGTGGTATATTATCTATACATAGCAGGGACCGTAAAACCGGGCTAAAAGTTAAGCCTAATTAAGTGGTTACCCATTCAAATAGATTTTAGGAAAACCTTATTACTTATTACTGTGCGAAAATGAACCGAATAATTCGGCCGAACATTCGGTTTGGTACATTTTGGAATGAACATTTGGCCAAATATTCGTATTCAATTAAACCTAAATTCAGCGCATCTCTAATACAAACAATCTCCAAATCAACCTAAATCACACACACTCTAATACAATATTGATACTTTTGTGATTACACATCCAACGTGCCACTATACGATTTTTTACGTCTTTATTATACACGAACATATTACTAAGTAGATATATTAAGAACTTTAATACTTTTGTGGCTGCTGTTTCTTTTGTTGATGTAGGTTATAAAATATATAATGGCCCTGAACTATGGACAAAGTTTGAGATTGCCATAAAGACGTCACGTTTTACTTGCTCGTTGTAGCAGATGCTTGACCGAGCCAGTTCACAGTTGTTTTATTTTCTGAAGTTTTTTAGCTTACTTTATTACAGAATCTAAAGTACTATGTTGAGAGAGTAAGTTTATAAAAAGTTGCGATACGAGACCTCGCGTCGTTCTTCCACAATAATATAAAAAATATTTCACCAGCAACATCAGAAAAGAGAACTTCCTTGATTTTTGTTTTAAAGTTTCTTAAAAATAAACGTATTCTTAACGACTTTTCGTTCAATTTTACTTTAGCAATCGTAATTTGTAGGTGCGCGCGAGTTGGTCAAATAGGTTTAATTTCATCATCAATAAAATATATTCAATTTCAATGGCCTTTTATTCAACCAATATAAACGCCTAATATTCACCGGCCATGGCCAAAAAACGATTGTTTAAATCTAAATTGGAGTGACATTGAGTTTAAAATTTAAAATAACTTACCGAGTAAACGTGACGACAGAAAAATATAAATTAATTCGAAGTCTAAAAGTAAAGGAAAAAATAAGGCAACGAACTCGGAAGGATACCCAAAACGGAAAAGGTTACATGACGTACCCACACGAAATATTTAAAAGGGCATAAAAACACAGTAATAATCAAAATCAATCAAAAACAAAATCAATTTGCTTTTTTTATTTTAAGTTTACAAAACGATGACCCCGGTAGTCAGTAACGGTATGTCCCTTCCCTTTGTATGTATGCACTACAGGCAAAAAATATTTAAAATATTTTTGAGGTGTATAACTCAAAATCTACATAAAACAAAGTCGGGTTTGTTACAACACTTATAGGTAACTCGAGAGCAGCTGGACCGATTTTGATTATCTTTGATTTGTTGGATATTTTGTCTCCGCCCCGAATAGCAGAATAACTATTAAAATATCGGAAAAATTCAACAAAAAAAAATTACCTGGCTAACGATGGATAATAACTATTCAAAACATAGGTACCAAGAGACGAACCCGAGAGAAGCGAGGGTGAGCCGCTAGTAAAATATAATAAACAACTCTGCTAAGACTGATCGTTTTACTAATTAACTCGGCTCGGCTCCTTAAATTACTATTATAATTTGACAATAATTAATTAAATGTAACTAACAACAATACACCGTAGTGGTTTAATGATTGGTTATTAAAATTATTTAATAATAATTTTAATGACCTATTTTTGTAATGATCCTCGCATCAAATAGGTAAACGTTTAATTAGTCATGGAAATATTCATCAGTTCTAAAATTATGTGTCATTTGAACCGAAACCGTAATGAAAAACCTCCCATGGAAAAAAAATTAAATACTTATGTAATAGCTATTTACACATTACTTACTCAGACCATCTACATTTAATGAAAGTAGTAAAGCAGTAGGCAATAATAGTAAGTGTATGTAATCGTATTATTATATAATATTTTTCACTCTGCCTGTACAACTAATACTTTGTATAATAAAAAGCGTATAGGAAATGAAATTAAATAAAACTATCTTCTTAGATTTTTTCGCTGACTTGTTTTAATTTTTGGGTCCCGACGTTTCGAATGCTTTACAATTTACATCAATCATGCTCACGGGAGAGACAGCCCCGGGACCAACAGATAGTTTTTTTAAATGTCAAATATTCTCCTAAATCTAAGAAAGTATGAAATGAAATTACTTGACGGTTAGTCATCTAAAATTTTATGTCTATTACTTTTTACTAAAAAAGATAGACCAACAAGTTAAAATTATTTATAAGTTATTATTCCACCTTTAGAGGGTGGATATTTGTTAATTTATATAAAACTATTATACTATTGGATTCGTTTAAAGAAATATAAAAAACGATTCACAATTATTGGTGACGGCAGCGCGTTATATACGAAAAAAAAACAAAGTATACAGTCAAATTGAGTACCTTATCCTTTAGGTCTATCAAAAACGAGAAAATATTTTTACGTTTTATATTAAAATTTTCTTTTAGTTAAACAGTTACAAAAGCACCATACTTCGTACATCGTACAGCAAATAATAAAATAGTAAAAACGAGTCAGATTAGCACTTCTGTTTTTTTATAGCGTTATTATTTGCTGGTATAACACTCTCAGTGCGCGAGACCGACTTACACGTATTGTTAGACATTTTTAACGAATCCAAAAAGGATATAGTATTATATGTTTTAAGTGTACGTCATAAAAAATATTTTATCTTCAAAATATGATTGCTTTCTTCAACTCTCATTCAACTTATCCAGAATCCTAGATAACATAGTAAAAGGAATCCTAGTATGGTAACAGTAACTTCACAACTATTTTTTTTAATCCATTTTGACGTCTGATAAAATATTAATACTGCTAATTAATCGAAGGATTGTTGACGTAATATGTCTGACAAACAAGCCACAACTTAATATTAGTTATGTTTGATATGAAACCATTGTATTATTCCTCCTACAACAGCACAATGATTAATATTTGTTATAGTTACAAGGATAAAATATATTTTATTCGGGACCTATTTGAAATATAGGTGTACTGAGTGTACCTGACTTGAATGAGTCATTAATTTGCTATGTTCAATATCTACATATTTATGTATATGTAATGCAAGGACTTGAGCAAAAGCGTTCATGTAGGTCGAAACTCCATATGAGTTTGGTAATGTGTAGTATAAAGTATCTAAAGAATTTACCTTTAGCAAAAAGTCGATTCGAGATCTGCAATTACAAAGTAGTTTCAACTTATGACTATGACATCACTAAGATCACGACAAAATATAAAACTCCGAAGATGTTATAAGACGCGTAGGAGGACGAGTAAACACAGCTTTATCAATGACGGTCGAGTTTAAAAATACACGCGAAGGCGACAGCAGGACGCGCCCAGTCCGCGGCGCGTGACGACTGAGACAGGCTACACAGCGAGGAGGACACCGCACCGTCCCGCGCCGGACGGACGCCGGGTCATGCCCGCTTCCTGGGCTCGAGTGCGTCATACATATCATAAACACAAACTAAAGCTAAGCATCCACGGCAAACAAGGTCTGCTATAAACATATTTAATTTGGTTACGTATGCAAAATAACACTAGGTGCTTGTATGGAATTCGTAATATGAATAAGCAAGCATATTATGTTAATTTTTAGAAGCCTAAATTGTGGAATTTAAATAAACTTTGTATTATTCTGATTCTATAAAATGATAAAGAAAGACATATGTGATACAATAACAAAATGACTTATGAACTTTTACAGTGAGCTTACATAATCCTGTTTAAACTTTCATATAGAGATGGACGACTACCATTCATAGCGTCATGTATTTTGATTTTAGCAAACGCTAATTTATATGTTTATTAAAAGACAAAACTCGCAGATTAAAAAAAAAATTGTAAAATATTTGTAACTTATTAAGTTTGCAATCCTGGATATTTCGGACTATTAGGGCGTAATGTAGAAAGTATGTTTGGCAGAACCTTCCTGAAGTTCGCTGCCAAACGGTCAGAGTTTCTTATAATCTAATCGCAATCTGAATGAGTGGGCCTCACCCAGCTATATTGTTTGAATGTCTAAAAGAATCGGATCATAGAAACCCATTACTAAATCTGAAGGTTTATGTAAACACACAAATAGTATAAACTGATAAAATAATGTAATGCAAAGCACGTTTCTTTTATCAAAATAGGCATACATTATAGCTATAGAACACTAAATCATTATTAAAAATTTTGTTAACGGCCTTAACATTACAACAACAATAGACACAAATACACAATGGATTGTTCCCGCGTCTCTTACGTTTTATTATACAATATCAACGATTCCATTATATGCAACTCTACTATTAAATGACTAGGAGAAAAACCGAAAGCACTTTACATTCTCTTCCGTTTTGTGCAAAGAAATAATTTTGTTAAATTTGTTTTTAAATTATATTTCAATTCAATTTTTGAATATACCTTTCTATCATTACTTTAATAATAATTTTTAGAATATACTTTTATAATGAATGAACTGTTAGATCATTTCATATCTTGGTTTAATAAGTGCACATATCTAGAGCATATATAAATTGATTATACCTAATATTATTGCATTTGAATATTTTAAATGATGGAAAAAAATAAAATAAAAAAGTACCATTTTGATCACCTTCAACTCCATCTACATAAATTTTTCTATACACTCCAACACCTGGAGCTGCAGTGGTTCGCGAGAAACGACGTTGCACAGGTTTTCTGCGAGCTTCTACGATTGAATAAGAATTTCTAACGTCTCCTTTTCGTGATACTTGACAATCTTCAATAGGCGAAATAAAATGTTTTAATTTATCTTCGGGTACTAAATTCTGGAGACTAGTTCCATTTCTTATTTTATCTTTATACAAATCTCTCTTACCATATCTTAATGTCAAATTATCAAAACTCTTACATGGTGTTAACGAAACTACGTTATTATTGCGTATGTCATAGAGCTTTTTGGGATCAAAAGTGCTTATGCGGGGATAACGACTTACGAATAAGTCAGTTTTTTTAGAAATAGACGGTGACGCTGATGCTTCTGGTTTATATCGACCACGTTGTTTAATATTCATAATATTTTTTTTGATAACATTTGTCCCTCTACCTTCAAGGGCATGAATCACATCATTAGATTCTATAAAACCTATAGGATTTAACCCCGTTTTATAAACACGATAGCTGCGTTTATTTCTTCTTTGATTCTGATTATCATCGTGGATGAAACTCTCGTCGTAATGAGGCATATCGGCACAATACATATTTAAATCACTGTGTCACTTCCATTTTAATTATAATTGAAAATAATTGAAATCGTCTCGAATATCGTTTTTCTATTTACAAATGTTCAGAATGTCTAGGAAAGGGAGTGCCTGTCCTTTAGAAATCTTCGAAAGTTCACACAACACAACAAGTTTCTCCTCTGAATATGTATTTATGCACAATCGTTACAGCGTATTATCAGATACTGCTTGACATTCAAAATCAGATCAACACATAGCGATCATTCAGGAACCGAAATAGCAAAGACGTAAGGTACAATTAGGTCATTATTTATTTACAGTAAGCGTCGTAACGAGCTTTATGTGCACGTCACGTGATATTTTACCAACATCTGTCTAATGTACATTAAGAATATTATTTATTAGTTTATATTTAAATTATTATTTTATACATAATATAAAATATATATAATTATAGCTACAATACCACAAATATAAGTAAATTTCAATTCCAATATACTTTGGAGAAACCTTTATTTAAAAGTAGGTATAGAAAGCTACAGCATTTTCACCATAAACATATATTTTAAAAAACTAAGCGACTGTATTGACTGACTTTCTCTATGAAGTAAACGCAAATTTCGAATATCACTCAATCACTACACATAGACGCGTATTGTAAATAGTAAAATAGAGTCACCACTTTACAAACAATCGTTATACGAGTTGCAGTAAATTACGAAAATCCACAGCTTAATCTGTCTAACACTGAGATAAGTTCGTTTAACAACGCGCACTTTATGAAATATTCTAAAATTAGACGATTTTTCCACAACAAGATCTCAATATGCAGCAGAGCTTAGAGTAGACAAGGTAACAAGGCAGTGAAGCATACTATTGACACAGGATGTCGAATTGCAGATCAGCGAATTAGATACGCGATAGAACATTGCCGCCGGTGCGACCGACAGCACAGGCGCGACGGCACTGCGCCGGCCTGCTTAGAACCGCTGCTGTCGCACCAACGAGAGTGAAAGTGATAAATCCAAGCATCTCCGCCGCTGCGCCTGCGCTGCACACACCTGTCTTCGCGGATGCTAGTATTACGATAGTATATGATAACATAATATAACTAATGCATGTAACTCGGTACCCTCCAAAACATTTCATTACAACACAACAACACTAGCCGAAATAAATAAAATTACTAATGTATAACAAATTAAAAATATTTGCTTTAGGTACTAGAGCTTACTACATCGTATCAGCTACGTGATTACTCAAAATAGGATGCTCGCTTCTATTACATCCTACGTGTCTCGCAAAAGAAATCACTATCAAAATTTAACAAGAATAAAGTAATTCTTTTGTAAAATTCAAAAATGTGGCTTATTAGTATCTGTTAGTAATGTATAAATTATCAAATATAATATGTAATGCTTACTTTGTTAGGTAAAATAAAAGTATGCCAAAGAACTGTGTTACTTGACCATTAACAGACCGTCAGGGTTACACGCGAGGCAGTGGTAACTGTATTAGACATGCAATATAATTTAATAAAGTAAAAAAATAATTAAAACTATGGACTATTAATCTATTTTTTATTGACAAGTAGAAACTATAGCATTCTAAAAAATGATATTATCAATAAACGAATAAAGGTTAACAATGGTATATGACAAAGTGGAAATATGGATATTTCTATTATCATGAATAATTGAAAAATATGTATAGTATAATTTAAATAAAAGACGAGTATATTCTTCATGACTTCTGACCGAAAGATCAAAGGTGACATATTTACAAAAACTCTCTACTAATTTTAATTTTTATCCTTTTAGCTAAAACGAGTAATATCCAAATAATAGCTGCCACATACAGAAGTTCTTTATCCCATAATCTATAGTCCATTCAGATAAATAAAACTAAAGTCTCTGTTTGTAAAGTCAACATGACACCTTTTTATTAAATGCCTATAAAAGTATATACGGTACTAATAAGAAAAAAAAACATTTTTAAAACTTTTGTCTATCTATCTGTCTGCCTGTTTATCCCGGCTAGTCTCCGAAACTGCTGGACCGATTTTGACAGGTCCTTTACTGCTGATGTTATAAGGAGTAACTTAGGATACTTTTATTTCAGAAAAAGAATCAGGCTTCCGCGCAAAAATTTAAAACACATGAAATTGTGAACAAAATCCGCGTACCTAGGCCGCACCCGAGCGAAGCAATAGTAAATCGCAATAGTAAATTGTAAGTGCAAAAGTTTGGATGGATGTTTCTTACTTAATCACGCCAGAACGGCTGATCGGATCTGGATGAAAGGCACAGAGGTACTTAATTAATAATCTGCAATATCACATACGTTACTTTTTATTCTGGAAAAATGTACGATTCCCGTGGAATAGATTTGTTTTTGTTCTTCACTAGGGACGAACCCGAGCGAAGCGAAGATGAGTCGCTAGTATACTATTCCTTTCTCAGGAAGCTAGTTGTAACTGTTCTATTTGGTTTACAAGTGGCTGAGATTTCGGGATAACACATATTGAGATATTATCTATTTTATTTATTTAAACTTTCATGACATTTTCTAACACACTAATCAAAACACAAAGATTGCAACAAAAACCATGTATGATTTTCCTGTACACTGCCTGTATACGAGTATATACTATAATATTCACGCAGTTTAAATTTTATAGTCTTTCTTTTTGTACAGTTATACAATTAATTTCCCATGGATATTATAAATACATACAGTTATGACATATTATACTATTGCGTAGTTTTTAGTGATTCTAGGAATTATAAAAAAATTTAGTACCAACCTAATTTTCTCTCAAGAATAACTATTATTATTTCCAATAACACAATATGTTACGAATACGTGCACGTATTTATTAAAGTAGAACAAATTCTACAAAGAGTTTCATAAAAACCTTAAAAATCAATAGATATAGACAAGAATTACAGCAATAAATAAGAAAAGTAATGATTTTCAATTTAAGACTTTTTCTTCCGATTGCAGAAAGCACACAGGCGCACGCTCGGCCACCGGCTACGGTCCAACCAACTCACTTTCCAATAAACTAGCCCGATCGCGATACCTAATCTAACGGGATTGTATTACTCCTAACCTTCTACTTACTTAGTCCAGCCATTGTAGCTGGACATCCTTCAATTATTCTATACAAGCAAAAACTCACGACTTCGTTTGCTTTGAGAAAAAAAAAAGAAATAGGTAATGAACGCATCTAGATTTCAGTACTACCAAACAATATATTTGTTTTGGAATCTATATTTCTACTATTATAAAGAGAAAAAAATTGTAATTTTGTATGTTGGAAATAACTTCCAGAAATAATGATCCGAACGTATTTTGTACTTTAGCGGAACTATCAGGACGTCTAGCAAGACGGAAAAAATATTACCACTTAAGACAGCTTTCTTTGGACTACGTGCGTAAACAGTTATATAGGTATGTATGACAAATATAGAAATAAAATGCACCTAAAAGTTTTCTAAAAAAACGCACGACAACATATATCTTCATATCTGTTTTATATTATAACAAATTTTGTTGCTTTAACGATTAAAGTCTTTTTAGTAATGCCTAGATGATTATTTAAACTACACAATATTCATTATTCCGAAAATAAACTTTTGTAACATCACAACAATTAAGAAATGAAATATACAGAAATACAGATACCTATACAGAAAGATAAAATGCTTTTATCAGTATATCAATTCCCATTTGACTGTATAGTTTACGGGATAATATCTATTAACTTGCTAATACGTGAAATAGCGCTAGAATATACTTTACTTTTTCGACCTTTTAACCACAGGATTTTTTTTAATTCTTTAAAGTCATTTGGTTTGCTATCTCATGAACTACTATTAAAAATGGTAATTTAAGTCTATGTAACCTCTGCACGTAGCAATAGTCGCAGTAAGGATAAAACATATATATCTATACTAATATTATATAGAGGCAGTTTGTTTGTTTGAACGCGCTAATGTCATGAACTGCTAATCCGTTAAAAAATAAAATTTCGCATTAGATAGTCCGTTTACTGAGGAAGGCTATAGGCTATATATAATAACATCAAGCTACTACCCAAGGGAGAGGAGCACAAATGATAATTAATGTCAACAAATCGGGCAGACTTTCATACATTATTGTAAAATTATATAGGTATATTACATAAATATATCGCTGTATAACATAAAGCTATTTAATTTTTTGTAGATTAAACGCGGGCGAAGCCGCGGGTTCTGTTAGTAGTGCAAGCCATTCGTATTTACGTAATATTTTATAAGTCGAAATGTGCGATTTCTAACATAGAGTGATGGATATTTGAGAGCAAAATGTTAGGGAAAACAGGTCTGAGATCTATTTTTTCTTTTTTAATGTACAATTTCAAAAATAAAAATCTTTCATTTACGTCAAATTATGAGTTTTAGTGCAATTGATCTTTTTCTAAAACCAGATAAAATCTTAGGTAAGAAGGGGGAGTCCGAGAAATCTTACGTGCTCTAACATGGGAGTAGGGGGGCGGGTCAAAAATGGCCAAAATCGTCCTTACGTAATTAATGAATGGCCCCCTGTCAGATATCCGACCGGATAACAAAATAAGGCCGGATACCGGATATTTTCCGGACATCCGTTTTATCTCTAGTTCAAAGTATTATCTGTAAACACTACAATTATGTATGTTATATACTTCTTAAGAAATGAACAAAAGCAGAAAATAACATACCACTCATATTTTAAATTACTCTTGTTACGGCAAGTTTATATATCATATAAAAAGTAGTAGATATGTATAAATATTTATATAATAGAAAATCAATACATGGAATTTATTTGAAGTCTATAAAATTAATCGCGAGATATTAAGCAAAATTTTATTAAAGCAAAGATCAATAAAAAAACCGGACAAGTGTCTGACTCGCACAATGGAGGTTCCGTATCGTGATTTTATTCTTATAATAAATACTAATTTCCTATGATAAAACTAAAATAAATAATTCACAATAATAATCACAAATATTCAGAATCCTCCCCCCTTATACTTCAAAAGTAGAAGATGGGGTAGCAGATTTTTACATCTTTACAAGCATATAATAAGTTCCAACGAAAAAGACCATTTACATCTATCTATATTTGAAGGACCTATCCAGAGTTATCGTTTTTACCCCTACTTTACATGTATGGAGTGCGACCTCTATTTTTTTTCTAATTTGATTACAGAATTCTCCAGCGGTTTACATGATAAATCTACCTACCATTTCAGTAATCTAGCTCCAATAATCTTCGAGTAAAATGACTGTGACGGATATACAGACATGCCGAAATTATAAGAGTTAATATGTAGTATGAGAGAGGGTTTAGCCTTTTGGCTACGGAACCCTAAACATGTACATGTTAATTATAGTACCTTTTAAGATGATAATGATGAATAATTTAAATAGAGTATGTTAATATGATTTATGTATATAATGTGGTCTCACTAAATCAATAATGCCCATGCGTTTTTTTTAAATACCACCCCATAAAGTATATACTAGTAGGTACAATAAACAGGAAATTGGTGTAATTGTGAACAAAACCGGGGTAAATCAGTTGATAAGAATCATATAGAATACTTACAAATTATAATCATTCTAATATTTAATGTATTACAACATTTTTGAATCACGAGAACAACCCATCAAACAACGTTACAATCTGAGCAATTACACATAAGGTCAAAATAATATAAAATCGTTTAAGAGTACTGCAATTCTGCACGCTTGCCAGCAGTAACACCGGCTCTACATCACAAACTTCTTGATGTAGATTAAATAAAATATGATTTCAAGACAAATTCTTTGGACTCGTCGGGCCTTTCACTTTTGTTAGTAAATACGACATTCAACAGATCCTTACGCTACCGACGGAGTCAAGGTAAAGCAATCTAGCACCTGCTGTAAGAAATGTCTATATGTATAAATCAAGATCCATACGTAAAAACCGTAACATGCAAACATACTCTTACGCAAACTGACTATGTGAATAGTTTAAGGTAATTGAGGAAATAACGACTTGCGTCGAGTGCAAATTGGTTCCCCATAACGGAGCTTCAGAAAAGAGCTTTATGGCTTTCGACTAGTCAGTAAAGAAATTGTGACACTAATACTTCCTACGTTGATAGATTATACTGCGTTCATAAAATAAAAATAATGAAATTCTTCAAAGATTTGCTTATTTTTTTATTATTATCTACACTAATATTACAAAGGAGAGAGTACTTCGTTTTGTTTTTTTTTTTTGTTTGAAAAGCTTAATCTTTGAAACTCCCCAGTCAGGGTTGAAAACTTCTTTGCATTTATTAGCCGTTTTATTTAATATGTTTCTATTAGGCTCAATTAATAAATAAACAACGCGAACGAAACCCGAAGCAATATCTAGTATTGTACATAATAAATCTTTTTTAAACATGGCATGCAAACGTTTCAAAGATCTGAACAATTTTTTAATTATTCAAACTACACGATCTTGTTACCTAAATTCCTCGCACATATGTAACATTAAATAATAAATTCTGTAAAATTTGTACCCTAATTAGTAAGATGCATGTTTTATGTAAAATTTCTGAATATAATAAACGTTAATACGTTTAAGCATTAAGGAAATGGAAGCTGGGCATTTGAACTCTTGTCGACAGGCGAGATCCCGTTACGTTGCCTTAGCTGCCTTAGCAGATAGGCCAAACTATGCAGTGTTAGAAACTATCTGCATTCTGCATAATGCATTGTGACTATTATTTTGCGGATGAATAAGATTTTTTGAATTAATTATTGGTGAACACGGATTAGCGTAAATTGTTTGAGATATTGGGATTACCCAAAGTGTAAAGAAAAATTTACATTACGTACATTTATAAAATCCATTTACAAATAAATAATTTGAATAAATATAATTTAAAAATGTTATTTATATTATAATTATTATGCCAAAATTGGTTTATTGGTTTTGTCCTTCTTTTTGTGGCCACGGATTGACGTGATTTTGTTGTTTTTGGTTGAGAGTGACAAAGGTACATTTTATTTTAGAACATTTCCGTGGTCGTAAGATATCGTACTAGTAGGTCCATCATATTTTGTACTCAATAAAATTCATATTAAAGTTCAATTTTCAACAGTGCTATTAAATATATCAAAACTGAGCTCTACTAGAAAATATGAGCAATATATTAAAAAAATCAGGCTATGTGAGCGAAGCGTCGTTATAAAAATAAATATTTTATTTATACTTCACGTAACATTAAATATTAATATACAAATCACTCTTAACGCCATCTTTATCGATTGACATTTTTGTTAGTTTTCCTAATGTTACCGTAATTCTACTATTTTCGCTTTAATGTTAAAATATAATTAGCATTCGATGTATAGTTACCACAGACAGAATTTGCAAAACAAAATAATTATTTATATAAATATTAAAAATAGAAAGATTCATTGTTGAATAGTGAATACTCGAACTCTTTTAATAGAGAGTAGAATATCTTGAACGGCATTATACAAACTGCTCAGTGGTTTTCAAGCGTTAACCGCAGGAATATTAATAAAATAAGTCGAACGGACTGCGCTCCGAAGCGGACTGAATAGCATACATAATATCGCGTCTTCAACCTCAGAAGTAATGTCTAAATGGTACCGTTATATTATATTGAGAATAATGAGAATAAATATTATAGACTACATCATTCTATTTTATGTCATTTTATTCTTCCTATGAATATAAGTAATATTCAGTTTCGACATAACGTAATCTGTACCTATTATATTATGTAAATTACACTATGCCCAAATAAATAAATATAAGTATAGTTATAGTCCCATATCAATATCAAAGTCGTTTTTAGGTGTGACAAAGGAAAAATTGTTTTCATTATTTTTATATATAAAGACATATATTTAGAAAACAAAAGATATACTGTTTTAATATCATGTTCCATATGACTTTTATTTATAGCTTTACGTCTTATCTACATATATTATACTAGCGACTCACCCTCGCTTCGCTTCCAGTTCGTCCCTAGTGAAAAGCAATAATAAATCTATCCCACGGAAACAGTACATTCTTCCGGGATAAAAAGTAGTCCATGTGCTATTCCAGACTCTTAATCTATTTCTGTACCAAACTTCATCCAGATCCGTTCAGCCGTTCTGTCATGAAAGAGTTACAAATATCCATCCATCCATTCTCACAAACTTTCAAATTTATAATATTAGAATAGATTTGAAATTGTTAATTTTGACAATTCCATCCACTACCAGATCAAACCAACGAACTAAAGAAGAGCTAAAATTTTGACAAACTGGATTTGGCCATATAATCACATGTTACAATTAACTTTTGTTACTGAATTTTAAGCAATTCGTTTCTTGAATAAACTTGAAAGGAGGATTGTGACGTAAAAATTCGTAATACAAATAAAAAAAAACAAAGACAGAACAGGCTGCTTAATATATATTTTTCCATATTACAACTTTCTACTGATTTATGTACTTACGTAATAAAATAGTAACCATACCAAAGTCATTTAATCTATACTAATATTATAAAACTGAAGAGTTTGTTTGTTTGTTTGGTTGAATGCACTAATCTCAGGAACTACTAATCCAATTTAAAAAATCCTTTCTGCATTAGATAGCCCTTTAACTTAGGAAGGCTATAGGCTATATATTACCTGGAAAAATGTATGGTTCCCGTGGGATAGATTTGTTTTTATCTAGGGATGAGCCCAAAGCGAAACGAGGGTGAGTTGCTAGTTATAATATATTCATGGTAATCTAATTGAATAACAGAAGCTGAACTCCCTCTTTTTCTTTTATACATTCTTATAAAATAAAAAGACTGTCATATTTAGTGTTTAAAAACTGGAAAGAAATCCACATACAAGCAAAGTTGCACGTGTAAGCTATTTGAATAACAAAATAATATTAAGTATAGCAAAGTTATGACTATATTTAAATTGATTAATAAGATTTTAATTTATTAATATATTTTTAAATGCAAAAGTGTGTTTATGTTATTGTTTGTTATTTCGTATCACAAATCCTCCAATAATCAAGTTTGAATCAGATATATAGATAGACTTTGTCTTATTTTTAGAAAAAGAAAGTATTGTTATGGAATATAGTCTATATACTAATATTATAAAAGTGAAAGTGTGTTTGTTTCTTTTTCCTTCTTTCACATCAAAACAGAGACAAATTGGTGTGATTTTTTTGTGTTGAGATAGTTGAGAAGGCTGGACATGTTATAATATAACCCACAATAATTCGTCATACATATGTATACATATAATATATAGTCTATCTATTCCATACTAAATGTTAAAAAACATAACTGGGTCGAACCCCAGCAAAGCAAGGGTGAGTCTATATAGTAATATATATAAATGAGATAAAATTTAGTGTTCTTGTTTTTAAATTATAGTATGTGGGATTTTAATGGACCTTGATGAAATTTGATATTATGTTCATTATAAAATTTATAATTTGTTTTTTTTTATTTTTTGCACAATACAGTTGTCGAACACCAATATTTTTTAATATCATGTTATGCTATCACTATATACATCTTTCAAACAAAAGTACAATTAATTATTTACAAGTACATAGGTGTCACTAAAATATACTATAATTCTAGTGATCCATCCACGCTTAAAGTATGCTGTGATGTTTTCTGGTTTGCTTGCTTATGGTTAGAAATGTGAATCTATTGATTGTCGAGATATATATATATTTAATATTATATAACAAGAAATATATAAAAATGGCACTAATTTAGCTCAGCTTAATTAAATCAACTATAAGTTTTATAAGTATCCTTTGAATTTCATTAATTTCTATATTAATATAAAATTAAAATAAAATTAGACTACGACATACATTCTATATGGTTACTAAAACATCATCATATATGAAAATCAAACCTGTGATCTTTATTGCAATGCCATATAGCCATTCACAACATATCACTACAATCATGTAGTTTCAAGAGTTAGTTTTAACATTAATTACTTTTGTCTTTATCATAATAGGATCAAAATAATTGTATACAAAGAAGATTAAGATCTTGATATGAATTGTTTATATCTTTAGGTATAATACAATCTCAATGATACACTCAAAACTCAATTATTATTTTTTTCATAAATTGATTTGCATGGTTTTCGTTGTTACAGTATTCAAATTAAATTAATTAAACCAAAATTATCTTTATAAATTACATAAACCATATAAAATTATACCATACAAATGAAATACATAAGACCAATTAATAAATACATATTATTAAAATAAAATCCTAATAGGTATTGTTGTTTTGAAATTTATTATATATAAAGATTTTTGCTTTGTTTTTATTTAGACCTGTTTATTTCACAAAACCAAAATAATTTAAAATATCAATAAAGAAACCCAACGCACTCATATTTTATAATAAGCTTTAATTATAAGTGTAATTAAAAACATACTTGTGACTTAACATAATTAAAAGAGTTTACGATACATTCAAAAGCATTCAAATAATAGTAATTATATAAAATATTTGCCGTAACAAAGTAAAATACTAATGAATATTGAAATGGATTATGGAATGTAAAATCGCGTAACTTACCTTGTGTGCATTTCTCTGACTTTGGTGTCGAAGTCATCGTTTCAATTTATCAATTCACTGTCATATTAGCACTATAATGGGGTTTTAAGAAGTTATATATAAAATTTTAATAATAAATGCTAATAAAATAAGAATCGACCGGCAGCCATATTAGACACCATATTTTATTTTTATTCTGTCAAACGTATGTAATAATATGCCATAGCATCTTCTAAACAACGAAAAATAAATAAACATAGCTTGAGACTCATAATTTGTCAGAAAAAAATTATATTGTACATTTTTATTTAAACTGTTATTTATTATTTTAACATGCTGCTTAATGAAGTAGCACATTATTAAAATTATAGATTCCCTTAATGGTTCTTTTAAATGAATTAATTCAAGTTATTATGTAATTAAAGACGGCATGAAATTAACTATAATATTCTAGATCATAATAAGAAGTTTCCATTTATTTTTTAAATTATTATAATATTAGTAACGTGTACGATATTTTGGTATTATATATCTGCACTCTGCAGCAACTTTGGATTCTGTAACGACACCACAGATGAATAAAACAACACTTTGACATTTAAATTTGAACATGTACTACATCGAGTGTTTGACACGGTGCCAGGATTGAATATTAGTGAAATATTTCCAAAATTTTTTTAAATAGTGATTGATCCGTGTAAAGTTATGCCTGTATAATAAATGAGTGTATATTAATATTATTAGTAATTGGAAATAATTGTGAAGTGTTCTGCAGCGCGTTTAATACGACGTAATCATGGCGGACCCTCTTAGTTTACTTCGTCAATATAACGTAAATAAAAAAGAAATTATAGAACGTGATAATCAAATAATATTTGGCGAATTTTCGTGGCCTAAAAATGTTAAGACTAACTATCTTATGTGGAAGTAAGTACTCTTTGTTTCTTTTTAAACTTAATTATTTACTCCAAATGATTTTTCACTAAATAATGTTTTTATTTCGAAAACAGATCTGGAAAAGAAGGCAGTGACAAGGAATATTACACACTGGAATGTTTGCTGTTTATTCTTAAAAATATACAATTAGCTCATCCAGTTTATGTTAAGCAAGCAGCTGTAAGTAATGTTTCATATGGATATGAAGTTATAAGTTGCTTACTTTTGAATTAATATTTCATTACTTTGTATCGTTTGCAGGCCGCAAATATTCCACCGGTTCGTCGTCCTGATCGTAAAGAACTGTTGGCTTATTTAAATGGCGAAACTGCAACTTGTGCATCTATAGATAAAAGTGCTCCACTAGAAATATCAACCCAGGTAAATATTTTTAAATTAAATGGTTCTAACACACATAATTTCTGCCATATAAATATGGTATTAATTGAATTATGTAAATTCAGGTCAAACGCACACATGATAATGATGGAGGTGAATCTGCAGCTAAAAAACCTCGCATTGAGGAGACACATGTACAAAAAGTACGAGAGCAATTGGCAGCTCGTCTTGATGCACCGAAAGAAGCTTCAGTCACAGTTGATAATATAAAGTAATTTATAATATTTGAATATATTTTTAAAACTTTTAAATTACATTCAGTCTTATTAATGGTAATAGTAATTTATTAGGATTTGAAACAAAATTATATAATTATATGATAAATAAGTAGTAAGCTGTATTATAAGTTATAATTTTTTACATAAAATAACAATTATTGTTGACATCAGTTGCTACAGTCTATTGGTTCCATTTTAGGTCACTGTCGGAGGCTATGTCAGTGGAAAAAATTGCTGCCATTAAAGCTAAACGTTTAGCAAAAAAAAGGACAACTATCAAAAGTAATGACTACTCTGACACTTTAGGTGTTGTTGGTTCCGATCTTAGAGCCATCCTTGACTATGACGTTGATCTTACCAAAGATATTATCAGTCGGGAGAGGCAATGGAGGACTAGAACTACAGTATTACAAAGCAATGGAAAGGTTTGCTATTTGGTTTGATGTTTGCCTTAGATAAAATTAATTATTGGTTTATAGTAATACTGCTTGATATAAATATTGGCAAAAAGTGAGATGAAGTGATGTGTCACTATTTAAAATTAAAAAACTCAAAAAAGTAATATATAAAAATGATAACTAAAACAATAATAATTAGAAAAGTACCCTTTTTTTAACCAATTATATCTGTTTATCTCCTAATAGTTAAATAAAACAATTTATTCCATAATTTAGACAATGAGAGATCAATTTGGATGTTATTACAAGAGTAGAAATTTGTGTTTTTATATATTTAACAATATTGTCTTCTTTTTAGACTTTTGCAAAGAGCATTTTAGCCCTATTGGGTAGTATAAGAGCAAGAGAAGAAGGTAGACCCGGAGTGCCTCGACCTCCACCAGTAGTAATGCCCCCACCGACTACAATCCCTGCACAGCAAACTCAGTATAACAGATACGATCAAGAAAGATTTATTAGACAGAAAGAAGGTATGTATGATTATGTACATAGTAATAAAAAATGTTTAAAAAAGTTTTGTAATTAGGTTGCTCTAATATCTTATTATGAAATACTTAATATGCAAAAAAAATTTTTTATAATATGTATATTTATATGACAATACATTTTCAATACCTTATTTCTATTTCAGAAACGGAGGGTTTTAAAATTGATACTATGGGTACATATCACGGTATGACCCTGAAATCGGTGACGGAAGGACCGAGTGCACCGGCGCCGGCGCGTGCCCCACAGACGCCAAATCACCCACGACAAATGCCCCGTAAGTATTATTATGTTTTTCATTATTCTTAGATTCTCAAAATAAAATATTTTTGTTTTTTTGTGATTGTTGGGAGTATGTGACATTCACATTTTATATTCAAATCAATATGTGCTATATAAAAATCCATACAGTGGGCAATCACCCATTGATTATAACAGAAATGCTATCTTACATTTGTAAGTGATGCCAAAAAAATACCAATTTTCATCATGAATGGTTTCAAAATTGAAGCATGGTAGTGCTATCTCTTAGCAAGTTACAGTAATACCGTTAACATCTCAAAAGCTGTTATGTAGTTACAAATTTATCTAAGGTGTATGTTAAGATGAAATCTGATAGAGAAAAGTGGTAGA
This sequence comes from Fabriciana adippe, assembly GCA_905404265.1. Lineage (NCBI taxonomy): Eukaryota > Metazoa > Arthropoda > Insecta > Lepidoptera > Nymphalidae > Fabriciana > Fabriciana adippe. The sequence continues at coordinate 7,571,899 of FR989984.1, read as the reverse complement.
GGGAAACATGTGCTGACCCCACATAGCATGGGATAAGAAGAAGACTATGAAACAAACTATAAATTGTGATATAGCTGCCTCAGTGCTCCAGTGGCTAGCATATATGACTGACTAGAGGTCCTGGGTTCAAGTCCCGGGTGTGGCTAATTTAGTTATTGAGTCTTCCTGTTAAGAAAGTCTCAGTACTGTTACTGAGACTTTCTTAACCCCAAGTTGGGAAGTTGGCGTTGTTTCACCCCTGTGCGTCGGAGAGTACTTTGGTCCCGCCTGATCCCACTGACAAATAGAGATTGCACGTTGCGTCGGCACATACACTTGTCCTCTATAATATCTTCTGCGCAGTTGGCTAGTCTTAATAAGATTGATCGCCGTGGCCGACATTGGGGATTATGATGTGATATGTTCGCAGAGAACGGCCCAGCGTCGACGCCGGGGCGACGCGAGCTGCTGCCGGCGGCGGCGGCGCGCGCGCCGGCGGGCGGCAAGCGGCCCTCGCGCACACCCATCATCATCATCCCCGCCGCCGCCACGTCGCTCATCACCATGTACAATGTTAAGGACATGCTACAGGAGCTTAAGTGTGTATTGTTGTTATTTTGTTGTATTTTAAATGTGAAAGTTTATTTGTGTACGTTTGTATTCTTTAATGCTGAAATGGCTATAAGGAAGTATTTGGATGAATTTTAGTACACAAATAGAGTATGATTTAGAGTAAATACTAAACTTAAGTACACTATTCTCTCATTGTACGATAGATGTTTTTGCCGTTCTATTATTTGGCTACGGACCGTTGACTTTATATGCTGTAAAATCCTTAGCCTAATATAAAATTCGTAACATAAAAAAGAAGAACTGGGCGCAAACCCATTAAATGTAAAAGATATTTATTTTTGAAGTTACAGTTTTGGCACGTTTGGAAACAATTATGAGAATAAAATTATTACGATGCACGCGCACACTGACAGCCAAAAACTGACATGATAAAGTTACCTGCATTCCTTTTACAAACAGAGAATTGTGACATATGGGATGAAATCTTGAGCTATTTTTGTTCTGTTACGCCAAAGAAGTATAGCTTCTTTGGCGTAACAGAACAAAAATAGCTCAAGATTTCGTTTGCGTTTTCTTTTTAGTTGTGCAGGGATTTTATAGTTATATTACTAATATTACAAAATTTTAATTTTAAATATAAATAAAAATGGATCAATATGCCAATATTTAACAGATTCGTGCCTGTGGAGCAAAAGAAAGCAGAAGGAGCTGTTCGTGAAAATGAAATATTATTACAAAGAAGAAAAGGACCTACAGGAGATCAAGTTCCTAATAATGCTACTACGATAACGGTATAGTTACAATATTTACTTTAAAACATCTAACTGATACAGCATGCGCCTTTTAACATGTCTTCAAGTCTTTAAGGTAAATCTATACCAGAGTTTGTTTGTTTGTTTGTTTGAAAGCGCTAATCTCAGGAACTACTAATCCGATTAGAAAAATTATTTTTGCATTAGATAGCCCGTTTACTGTGGAAGGCTATAAGCTATATCTTATATATAAAATTCTCGTGTCACAGTTTTCGTTGCCATACTCCTCCGAAACGGCTTGACCGATTTTGATGAAATTTTTTGTGCTTATCCGGTATCTATGAGAATCGGCCAACATCTATTTTTCATCCCCCTAAATGTTAGGGGTAGTCCGCCCCTAAATTTTTTTTTTATTTTTTAGACAAAATTTTTAATTTCTATTTTTTTATGATACAACATACAAAAATACATACAATCCTCAATTTTCACCCTTCTACGATCAACCCTTATTTTTTAATAGCCATTTTAGTAATAGGAAATTATTTATATGGCAAAACAACGTTTGCCGGGTCAGCTAGTATAATATAATATATAGTCTATCTATTCCATACTAACCGTTAAAACGTACCTAGGAACGAAGTGAGTCGCTAGTAATGATATAAATAGTTACATTTCATTTCGATTAACGGATAGTAGCATTACTGTATTAAAATTTAATTTTTGTATTCTGTTATCTCGCGAATTTATACAATGGTTATGTTCAAAACTTATAAAAAAAAAAGCAATCATGAGGACTGCAAACAGAAGTAAAGCTTAAAACTATAAACAAATAGATGTAATGTTTTGGATATTCAAATTAATTGTTTGATCTTAATTTAAAATTTGTAAATAAAAAATTGTTTACATTTATCTGGTTTTGACTCCTACCGGCACTCTGAATGTTAGCGTTAACACGTCACGTGACATCGACATGGGTCGATGACGACTTACATGAATTTACTCCCCATCCAAACCTGGCTATAGCAATTTTTACTTCAAAAAATACAAGTGAGCAAAGTCAACCGCTATAACTAGTATGTATACTTTACAGGTGCCGTATCGCGTAGTAGATAACCCTGGAAGGTTGTCGGCTGCGGAGTGGGACCGCGTGGTCGCAGTGTTCGTGCAGGGGCCGGCGTGGCAATTCAAAGGGTGGCCCTGGGACGGCAACCCTGTTCAAATATTTGCTAATAGTAAGTGCTGTTTGTCTATACATTTTGTCGCCTTAGTGCTTATTTGTTCAAACAACCAATACTTGTTGTTAAAGTACAGTAGACAGTTTTATTCTTCTAATTTAAAAACAAAGCTCTATATTTCTAAGATATATATAAATTATGCTTGTAAATTTTTTTTTCCGCCTTATGAAAGTAAAATGTGTATTTAATACCAATAGAATTAACATTTAGAAGTCAAGAATTCTGTACTAAAAAATCTTTGCGTGAATTGGTTGGTTGGACAAATAAGAACTGAGGTGACGATTTATGCATCAAATTACATAGATATTATGAAAAGCATTTTCATATTGTAGTGCCTCCCTCAATGTTTTTATCTATACTAATATTATAAAGAGGTAAAGTTTGTGAGTTTGTGACGCTGTAGGGGGTAATCTCTAGATCTACCGAACCGATTTAGGTGAAATTTGATGAGAAGATAGTTTGAGACTGGGAAGGACATGGGATACCGAGATTTTTATTCGGGAAATCATCCCTTAAAGGGGTGAAAATGGAGATGAAAATTTGTATGGCAAATCAAGCTAGGGACAAAGGAGGACGAAGCGTGGGTGAGTTAGTGATTCTTTATAAATCATAATATACTAATTAAAAACCTCCATTTTGACATTTATAAGTAAAAGTCAGTAATGCGAGTCTGTGAGGAGGCTACTATCGATTCGGATGGCATTTCTGCTGAATAGAGCAGGCGAGATATTCAGTTGCTATTTTAAAAATAATATTTGTTTAATTACCAGAAATACAATATTTTTATTTGTCCTATGTGAGTATCAACTAGAATTATTAATCTCACATATGTATCTTCAAACTATTTAGTAACAAAATATGCTTTGTTCAATAATATATTTAAAATCCATAAATAACGAGCAAAATGTAAGGGAATATAATAGATATTTTTAAGAACCGGTCAATAAGTTGTATGCGATATGTGCAGTCTGCGCCTTCCACCTGAAGTTCGACGAGATGAAGCTGGACGCGAACGTGGCGCGCTGGGCCGTCACCGTGCTCAACCTCAGCCGCACCAAGCGCCACCTCGACCGCGCCGCGCTGCTCGCCTTCTGGGAGACGCTCGACAAGTTAGTACACGCGCACGCACGCACGCACGCACGCACCCACCCACGCACCCACACACCCACACATCCACACATCCACACACCCACACACGCACGCACGCTCGCTCACGCATACATACGTACAAAATATACCTACCAGTATCAAAATACATAAATACATACATACAAAATATACCAATATCATAAAGATGAACATTTTATTTGTTTGTTTTTTTGTAGTCGGGGAAACTATTAAATCAAATTTAATCACTCTTTCACTAATAGATAGCTCTGCATTGTCCAAAGTGCGATAGGCTATAAATTATTATATTTAACCAAGCTGTTATATTTTTTTTCTAGCGAGTCGGAAATCATTTTTATTATATTAAAATCGATTTTTAATTATAAGTGAGCGTAGGTATATATAAAGTTATAAGCAATAGGAATAGTATAAGGAATTTCTACAAGCAAGATATTACCAACAAAATATGTTTTTATATTGAATGTCCCGTTTATCATAACAGTCGGACGGTTTTAAGGTCGGATTTAAGGTCTCGGTTACATTCTTTAACCTGTTAAATCCGGGAGAATGGTTTTTGAAGAAATTAGGTTACATGAACAAACTTAAACGGTTATAATGAGTTTTTCTGTGTTTACATTTGGCGCGTCTTTGCTAATGGTGAACAGCTTAGCAGGAGGGTGCATGCACGTTTCTTACTTATAAATCGTTTTTTTGAAACCGGTTCCGAGCCCTGCTACTCACAAGCCAACCACCACCACCGATTGATTTTCTTATTTTATTGTTTACTTATTTAAAGATAAAAAATAAATAATTAAATATATATAAATCAAAAATAGATACATAATTAAATAAATTAATAATTTAAAAGGAAAAGAATCGCCTAAAGCCGGCAAACTTCACTCCTTTTGGCGTCTTCTATTTTATACTGTTCTATACAATATACTTGTATCGTTGAGATCGCGCGATTGGATTATTGTATCGGAAATGATCCTGATAATTAATCTTATACCTAAGAGTTATTCATTTTTACGTTTCGTGGCCAACTGATATTGACAGTAAATATCAATTCCATAATATCAAATCTAATCGCTTCATTTTTTTTCAAATAGACAATAGATTTTATAAATATTTTTGAGTTGTCAATTTTTACATAAATATCCGTTTTTTTTTACAAAATAGCAAGAAAATATTTATCTATTATTCCGCGTAAGATCCAACAAAAAATAGTTACACATTAACATCTGTAAAGTATCCCGTAACGGAATACCAAGCTTTGCACAATAATATAATATTTGTAATTTCTTATTTTAATTGTTTAAATGGCATAAAAAATCTATTCGTCTTTTGAAGGACACATGTTTAGTTAGCTATACGATATGCGTTTCTCACATCCACCGGCACCCCGCCGTTGGTTTAACGTGAAACGTCTTTTTCAGCGATTAGCCTTTAGTGTTAAAGATTGGAATGAAAACAAAATTGATTTCTTTCTAATTATTATAATACTATACTGACACTGAATAGGTAGCGTATATAAAGTTCTTTCGATTAGTATTGGACAACAATTTTATTAAAAATTGGGCTGTGATATGAGAAATAAGAAAACATAAGGCGTTATTTACTGAGCGTACCATGGCAGCTTTAAGACGCTCTCTGAACCGCCTCGCTCGCTCTGCACCCGACATTGGGGTACCTATGCGTAGCCCATAACCCCGTCTTTCCCATGACAGCCGTGATTTATATTTCCAGCTGGCTACAACACGAGCTGAGGCCGATAATATTGTTTTTTTATATTTTTATACACTTCCTGGTTATTATTTCATATTAATTTTGTCCGAATTACACGTATTTTTATTTAAATCCATCGGTCGGAATAAATTCCATAAATACATTATAAAATCACGGCGCTATCACGTGTGAGTCATGAGTTACACCGAATAGAGAGGAGCGAGAGCGGCGATTATAGTCATAAATATTGAGCCGCTAGTTATAAATATATTGCATATTTTCAAACAAATTAGGAATAATAGTAATCTTTGAAGATAGCAACAACAGCAGAAAGAATATCATATACATATATGATTTTTCAGACAATAACAACGCTTAATATGGCAACCTAATGCACTCTATTGCGTTATGGTCCACTTTTCTGACCTGGTGCGTATGTTTCGGTGTGATTTTAAATACGTTTCACGTCAAAAGACGTAAGTGAGGCCTTCCATTGGCAAGCGATATTATGAGACGCTAAGTTTGACGCAAGCAAATAAGCATGCGCAATTCGCAGGTATGCTGAAAAGGCGAAGCTTTATGTAAACGTAACAGAGTGCTAGCAATAAATAACCTTATCTTCTTAGATTGGTTTAATAAGTACCAATTGCTGAAAGTATGGTTATTATTATTTTTTTAATTTGGCAGTTATGTATAATATATGAAATTTATTATTTCTTTGTATAAGTTAATCGGCACAGTTTCTGAGAGGTTTTTGCCCAAACCTACATGCACACTAATGCCATTTATTAAAAAAAAAAAACAATAGATCAGAAACTAACGATAGGAAAGTTTTGCAACTCCAAATTGCAATTATTATATTATTATATCTTACAAATAGAATTGATAAACTTTTTGAAGTTGATTAAAAATAAATATTGCTCGCGAACGTTTACATTAGCGCTTTACAGTATCTCTTATATGTAAAAATAGAATTATACAAAAAATAACGCGAATAATGCAGATTCTTTAGTTTTTTGTAACAAAATGTATACGCTTCGTGTCGCTCAGGTTCTAAATACAGCCCGTGCGTGCGTCCTGTTGTAAATTTTATGTTGCCACTCGTTAAAGAGTATTAATTTAAAAGAAAAATACGTTATGTTTTCTTTTTCTACATTCAACAACGTTTCGAAAATTTGTGTTAGTTGGTCCCGAATGTGTTGAATATCATTATTTGTTGTACCTATTTTGAGTATCTGGCCACTGCAAAACTAGTGAATGCATGAAGAACAGGCATTAGGCTAGTATTGCATAAAATGGTATTTACGAACGTACCGTTTCGTTTACAATGGATCGATCATTGTACGCGATGCTCTATTGATTATAAATAGCTTGGCCCTAGTACAGAGAGGAAGTACATCGTCATTGCGTGTAATGCAGTTTCGTATTTATAAAGATTAAACTAGTCATGTGATTGGTTGGGCATCGCGTCCATGTTATTGTTATGTAGTCGTCATCACAAGAAGCTAGAAATAAATAAGATTCATTACGTTAATGAATTTTTCTTTCCATTTAAATAACATAGCGTTTTTTTTGCACCTTAAACTTTAGAATGCATATTGAAGTTTTGTTAATACAACATTATTTGGTACTAATTATTTATTTACGAAATATCAAAATGTATACATTCTATATTATAAGAAAAGATAGAAGTTTGTATGAAAAAAATAAAATACGCGAGCCAAGCCTCGGGTAAACGCTTATATAGTACAATAAATAAACATCCTTTAACTCATGTTTATGTAAAACTTAGGATAACCATCCTTTTCGTGTAATATGCTAATAAATATAAGGAGAATAATTCTTAGAAGGATCTTTCGATAATTCTTATCGCATAGTTAATACATTATCTTTTTACTAAGTGTCAATGTTTTATTGTAAATATTCCTTACTAAAAAAAAAAAAATTTAAACGTTTTTGTTTGTTGCAGGCACATGATGAAGAATAAGCCACACCTTAGGTTCTAAGTTTGTTGTAGCATATAGAATTTTATCTTATAGACTATTATATACCGTGTGAATATCCAAACGCCTTAACGCAATGAGAATCTAAGTCAAGTCGTACCATTTAAACAATATTTTGGCATTTATGTATATGTATGTAAGTATACAATATAATATGTATGTATATATGTACATTTTTTCTATTTTATTACAGATACTGCCTTGACGATTCTAATTATTTAGAAATAATGAATCCTTTTCATCTTCTTATTCTATAACATTAATAATGAATTCGTTATATTTGTTGACCATTAGCATTATAAATATGATCTGAATTTTTCTCGCTCGCTATATTGAACCTTATTCATTTAGGTTAGGTATGAATTTTAAACCTGTGATAAATAATAATTACATATATTAATAGTACTGTGTATGTTGTCATTTTATTCCTTGTAATATCGACGAAATTTATTAATGCTTGTATTTTCTATAAGATTCAATATTGCGATACGCGATTCTAGTGAACAGGTCAATGTCATTGCAATACTTACGAAGGTACAATATACGGTTTTGTGATAACATAAGAAAGAAGGACTAATATTGTAACTACTAAGCATATTAAGTGTGTAACCGTCCTAAAATATTTATGTACGATAGTCTTTCTTATGATGGAATATCGTATAGTGTAATTGTAAGTTTTTAACACTAAACACATGTTTTCTCTTATGAAAAAATGTGAATAGTACTATATTATGTTCATTTAAATATATTACTTGCTCATAAAAAAAATATTATTATGACTGTGAAAAGTTAAATCTGTCTGTACAGTTAGATAATCAACGTGTGGGATTTCGATGTAATTTAGTTTTAACACAAATAAAACTGGAATATTCAAAAATATGCAAGAACTACCTCGAATTCCGAATAGATATAATTACACAAACCAAGTTTATTATCAACACCGCGACAAATTCACTGAACATTCAAAATATAACACATAGCTGGTTCATGATTCACTGAATGTTGAGTTAGCAACAAGTGTATATATGAGACGATTTATTACGATAGAATTTCAATTGGCGTGCGGACGTTTACGCTTCTCGTAACGAGCCTTAATCGAATAAATCATCCTTCAATTTTAGGCCGAAGCTTATTGTGTTTATTGTATTTGTAGCGCATGCGCGACGTGTCCCATCCTCATTACTCGTTAGGTCTTGTGAAATAACATCGTCAGCGTAAGAAATGGCCTAACCCACAATTTGTGTTCTTAACCGTTGCAATAATATTCAGCACATAGCTGAATATTATCATGTTAATATTAATATTTTTATTATAATAGATAGAATCCATTAGTTCGATAGACTCTTAATTGTTTATGAACTTCGTCACTTTTGTGCTGATAGCATAAAATTATATACCAATTTTATAAAATTATAGCCAATTATTACATCTAATGTGAGAAAAAGGTATTTGTTTATATAGATAGTAGCTTTTATACTAATTACTAGATATTTGTATTATATAAACAATAAATTTCCTTTTTTTTCTATTTCCACAGCCAAAATATTATGTTAAATGGTAACGAGATGTTCAAAGATCTGTGATCTTTGTTTATTGACAACAATAAATTGTTGAAGATTTTTCTTTTAATTTTCATTTACACGCCTCAACCTCGATCCCAAGCATTGTTTTTAAGAGTAAATAGAACATTAGCATATTTTACTTCAACAGTTTTAGTATAGGTCTTAGGATGGCCGGTATGAAGGTCATCAATTTTGTTTTCTTACATGTTCTTAGTATTGGGAATGCCAAATAAAACAGCGAGAATTGTTTTCAATTGTCTTTATTTAAAATTTCATTTAATTCAATGGTAGTGTATAACAATAAATAAATCTGTCCTCTATTTAGAGATAAGTACATATGTTATTTTATGTAAGTATAGGTATTTGATATTTTAAACAGTAGGTACACAAAATAAAACCATCAGTTTTACCCATAACTATCACATCGTTGTTGTGTACTCGTGTGCCCGATTTATAAGGTACGTAGACATAGACAGTAATTGATATATGTAGACCTTAATACTCTACACGATAGTTCGATAGAATGGGGGCAATTTATTAGAACAGCTAAGCTTGAATATCTTGGACATATAAGCTACTATTTTAAGTACGTCAGTCATCTACTGCAACTGCGAAATTATGTATCGTTTATGAATAGTAAAGTACGAACTAGTTTTCGCTAACGTTTTATAGAAGAAATACAGATGACCGACTTATCGCCCTAAAATATTTACATTGCACTTTTCGAGAACTGAAACCTACAAAATATCTCCTAATATAAAAAAGTAGATCGAAAAACCAACAAAGAAGGCAGTTTCCCTCTGCCCCGGTAAGGAATGATAGGACCAATTTTTACCGATCGCAAAGATATGCTGCCTACTTGTAAAAATGTTAGTCAAACCACACTTTAGTCTTTAAAATGGGATAGAGTAACGATTAATATAATTACTTTTGCCATAAATAGCCCCACATCTCATTTATTTTACCTAAATTCTTTTAAAAATTTATTTTTTTATTAAACTTTAAAAAATGCAATTAATTACGAAATATGACGTTGTAGATACCCATTTATTTTTCAGTGCCAATGTAGGTATGTGGGGCGCTTTATAATACTTAGCTTAGAAAATGATAAATATAACATTTTCATAAATTCTATTCTCTCTTCAGATTCATTGAAATTAACATTAATAAATACTTAGTTTATTTCGCTACCTATCCCCTGTAAGTAAAGATATTGCGAAAGATAATAGTAAACGTAAATAAACACAATTTTCTTATTTCTAAACTAAGGTTACCTACGAATGAGATGAAAGTCTATAGACTATGAGTTTAGCACAATCACTCATAGTGATGCGATAAGGGCTTCGAGCCTAGAGATTTGCCACATTATTCTCATAAACATATTACATTTTTCAAAAAATTATACTAACAATATAAATACATTTCCCAATAATATTTTATTATTTAGTAAACTTTGTAGAAAAAAATAATTTTAATTCTTTAGAATTAACTTGGCAGTTCTAATAACGTCGTTATGACTACTTGGCCAAATCTCACTGCAAGTGCCCACAGGAATGATTCGTGCAAACTAATGAAATGAGACATGAACAATTTCTATCTAAGCAAAAATAAAAGCCTTAGATGGCTTCGATAAACACATTTGGGAACACTATATAAAGTCACATGTAAACGTAAGTATTTATACATAATCTTTTAACCATTTCATAAGATCTTTAAAAGTTAAAAAATACAAAATAACAATATGAACTATTTAATCGATAATATAATTTTTAATTTTGTAAACAATTATCATAAAGTACAAAAAGGAACCTGTTACATCAGTCAAAAAATAAATCATCAACATACTGAGCCGGACTACATTTTAATAGTAGATTCCTTACACTTAACTGCTTAGTATTTTTATATTTGATTTGATATCGTTCAATTTATGACCCAATCATAAAAAAATATTTTGGAAAGAGACAAACTTGAAATTCCTAAAATGCTTTTTTATAGTCCAGCACGACTAATATTCGAAGGTGGTCGTCGTGGGCACCACTTCCAGCACCATTTGCAGAAACACTGTTATTTTATCTGTAGAGAAAATATTGTTATTTAATGAGCTGAAATTTTATTAATTCTTTCTTTGATAAAATCTCAAATTAGTCTTATATTTACGAGTATTACATTTCGCTGTAAAACGGACCAAAAACTTCATGTAAAAAATTATGTTTGGTTAAGGTTATGAAGTTGTTTAACGATATGTTCACTTTTATACCAGATCTAGATATACCAAAATAAATGAATTTTAGGAAAACTTGATTTCCCACTTCAATAAAAGTGCTTGTAATTTGTAATTTTATTTTTCCCCCGAATATGAACAAATAAATAAATAAAGGTTCACTAAAGAGATGGAACTCACCCATGAAGGGCAGCGAGTAGCCCCACTTGACGAAGGGCATGTAGACCAGCAGGCCGGCGAGGATGAAGGCGCCCGCGTACAGGTACTCCCACTGCGGCTTGTCCACGATGGGCGCCACCACCAGGTACGCCGACACGATCAGCACGATGTACGGGATTATTATTGGCACCTGACCGTTGTTACAAAATGTTAGAGCTCGTCATCATATTACAATTAAAACCTTTTTGAAGGTATAATAAACTTTATAACACCATTTTTACTAATATAGAAAATACGTCTTTTATTGTCTTAGTACCTATAAGTTATAGACTGAATAGTATGGAATCTTATTATCCCGAAATAATTATTAAGAATTCAACAGAAATCACAAAATTCAGTAGCTCATCCTATATTAAGAAAATGCTAAATGAATGCATAATCTAAATAAAAAAGTCTTTCTCATATGGTAAATACATATCTAATATATAAAATTCTCGTGTCACAGTGTATGTAACAAAACTACTTTGAAACGGCTTGACCGATTCTTCTGAAATTTTGTGTGTATATTCAGTAGGTCTGAGAAGAGGTCGTAAACTATTTTTCATACCCGTAAGTGATAAGGATGGTCCACTCCAAAAAAAAAAAAAAAAATTGGACAATTTTTTTTTTTTTCATGATTCGGCATTAAAAATACATACAAACCTAAATTTTCATCCTTCTATCAAGAACCGCCATTTTTAATAGCAATATTAGTACCTACTTACAATGTAAGTATGACGCTTCATATATGTAACTGAAGGGTGAAAATATATTTACTTGCACATGTTTGTTGGGGATAGAAAAAATTTTTTATTCTAAAATATTTAAAAAAGATAGTGTTTCTAAATTATATTTTTTCATTTATAAGTTAATAATTGCTGAGTTATATGCTTCTGAAGTCGATAGCATTCTGTCTCCTACATCGATAGAGCTTCATTGGAAGCTTGGAAACTCTTTAAGGATAGCTTTACAGAATTCTCAGAATATATTTTTGACATTCAAAAGTCCAATACAAATTAAATATAGTTTTACTGAAAATTGTATCGAGTTAAAGTTTAATGCATTCAATATTAAAAAAAAAAGAAAAATGTTTTTATTAGGGGAGTTTGTTTTTAATGGAAACTACACGAGTAAATAAAGATTTTTAATGTTTTGTCTCTTTACCTGTTTCGTATTTGAGTGAATTTAAAATAGATAATTTTATTCCATTTCTAGATGAAAAACAATGACGAAGATGTAACACGCACGGAAAAGTTTTAAATACCACATCACGTTACTAATTATAAATACGAAAATTTGAAGATAATGTGTATGCTTTTTGCTTTTACACGTTAAATTTAGTATACAGATAGACTATGGAGTTGTAACACAAAGACTATTGTTAGTAATAAGATTGACATAAGGCGGGGTTTGAATATAATCTGTACTAATATTGTAAATGTTAAAGTGTGTTTGTTTGTTTGTCCTTCTTTCACGTCGAAACAGAGTGACAGATTGGCTTGATTTTTTGTGTGGATATAGTTAAAGGGCTGGAAAGTGACATAGGCTACTTTTTATCGCGGGAGATTATCTCATTCCCACGGGAAAACATGTTATAATACAATCCAAAAAAAATATTTATGATCAGAATTACTTGAAACTTGGTATTAATGCTTTACAATACAATTATATAAATACGTGTATTAGCATTTTTGGAAATTCATCCTGTAAAGGGGTAGAATAGGGGATGAAAGTTTGTATGAAACCTACTTGTTAAGTTTTTTTTTATGCGAAGCCGCGGGTTCTGCTAGTGTATTTATATTATTATTAACTCTCTTAAATATGCATTTATTTTTCAGATTATAAATGAGACTCATACACTATACCTACTCGTTAATGATAATGTAAATAATATTATAAATACGAATGTGAATGAATTTTTGATGCTTTTACACATTGTAACTCTTTAACTTTCAGTAAAATTTATATAAGGTGACATATCTATAGATATCTTATAATATTAAATGAGCAATTCTTGTATAAATATAAATTTATTACGTATCTCTCGGAAACGGCTCTGACGATTTAGATCAAATTATATATTTTGATAAGATTTTGCTTTTTAAGTTTATCTATTATAGAGTTGTCTTTACTGAAAAAAAAAACGCAATTTTTATACCTATCCTGATGAATAACGAGCTAAGTTCGGTTGTCCAAGTACTAAACTAGTATACAAATCCTGAATCAACGCATAGGCTATTTTTTATCGACATATGTAGTACACTATACACAAAGCCGTACCTTGTAGGGGCGCGGCGCGTGCGGCTTGGTGCGGCGCATGACGATGAGCGCGAGCATGGCGCCGCCGTAGAAGATCCATGCCGTGAACGAGAAGAAGTCAATCAGCGAGTCGATGGTGCCGTACAGCACCATCGCCACCGCTATCAGGGACTGTAAGGGGAGATAACACATTGTAGATATTTCTTCATACTATAAAACTATTATTTTAAATGCGTTTTTTATGTTCGTTACTACCTCTCGCCCAAACGGCTGGATGGATTTGGATGAAATTTAATACACAGGTACAGATTATGACCTGGACATCATAGGCTACCGTTGATAGGGGGACCCACCCGTGCGAAGCGAGGATCTGTTGCTAGTAATGCTATAATTTTTTAACTTAACGTATTATAAAAATAAGTAAATTTATAAAATTTATTACAAAAATAATTATATTATATAGCTTTGTTTTCGTTTATTATTGTTTATCCTTCTTCATATTAATCCATCGGTAGTTTCATTATAACAATACTTGCCAATGAATGCGTCATTTTATTTGGGAATAAACCAAACATAAGCTGTTGTCTTCAGACTCTTTATCTCTGTATCTGATTTTATAGGTGAGAAGACTTTATAAAATGATTGTTCTAGCAGATTAAAATTCCTTTTCATAAATTTATATTTTGTAAAATAAAATAATATAAATCTTTAAAATATTTAAAATATAAACATAGCTTTGACCTAAATATCTTTAACTATAAATAAAATAAACTTTAGAGCGCTTGCGAAAGTTGCATCGATGTAAGACGTCTTTAAATACATACGTGGAATATGAGTCCGGGCGCCGGCGTGAAGCGACGCACGTGGACGTACGACAGAATGTCCAACAGATGCCCCTCACGAGATGCAGCGAAACACAACCTACAACATTTTTAAATTTTAACTCGTCTCTTTAAGTCGAAGATGTTATGTTCCACTCGTAACAACTAACAAATATTTACATCAACGATAATATGTACGACGTATCGACCTATTTAATGCTTAACCTTTCAATTTAGATGTTTTGTTTGATACAAGATTTTATGTGCGAACGTCGTACTGCAGCAGTACGACACGAACCGTCGAACCGTCTAACTCGAGGAGCTACCGGCTATACGGCTGCAATCTTACTGTATTTTAGTGATTTCTAACAATACTTGACTTCAATCGAGCCATCAAAAACAAAAAAACAAAAATGCCTCCGCGTAAAGTCATTTTGTATGAAAAACATAACTGCCCGTGTGCAGTACGATAACCGTCATGCTCTCGTCCGGCAGCAGGTCGTCACCAATGTCTAAATTGAAATAAGTTTTACTCGAATTATAGTACTCGTAATCTACACTAATATTTGTTATTATAAACAAGTAAAGTTTGTAAGTTTGTTTGTAATGGATAAACTAAAAATCTGCTGAACTGTTTGAGACCCTGGAAAAGACATAGGATAGTTTTTATCCCGGAAATCATATCTTAAGGAGGTGAAAAGGGGGATGAAAGTTTGTATGGGAAATCAATCATTTCTCAAGTAACGGATATAAAACTCATCATACCTATGTATGTACATACATATATATATGTACTAATGTATAATCTTTCTATTCCATACTAACCGTTAAAACGTATTTAGGGACGAACCCAAGCGAAGCGAACGTAAATCGCTAGTAGTAATAATAAAAATTGACCTTAACACATTTACTACCCAAACTTATCATATCTAACATATCATATAGGATCAAAGCATGCACTCAATGTAGTAGGTACGGTTACTAGATAAGAATGCA
Organism: Fabriciana adippe; assembly: GCA_905404265.1. NCBI lineage: Eukaryota > Metazoa > Arthropoda > Insecta > Lepidoptera > Nymphalidae > Fabriciana > Fabriciana adippe. Next base: position 7,556,468 of record FR989984.1, on the reverse strand, counting down.
AAGCATTTCATTTTATATTCTTAGATTTTTGCAATTTATCCAAGAAATGAAATTACTATAATAAATGTGTCTTTTGGCCGTGAATAAAGATTAAAAGTGTTGGAATATCATATTTTAAAAATATACAAGAGACATAAGTTTTATTTATTATAATTAACACAGTAGGTAGGTATACCTACTGTTACGCTTTATAATTTTATGTAAAACTAGCTACTTTCCCTCGCTTCATTCGGATGCGTCTCTAAGTACGTTTTTTTTGAGCGGAATCCTAATCCTTTTTATAAAATAAAAACTTTAAAATAATCCGACTTCAAAAAAACACTAAAAAGTAAAATATAACTGATTGGTAATTTTCATTTACTATAGATAACTAATCAGACATTTTCGAAGTCGGTGTGATTTGATTTGTATCGGCTGGCACGACAGGTATCTATAGTAAATGAAAACTACCAACGAGTTATTTTTTACTTTTTAGTGTTTTTTTTTTAGTTTCTATTTTTCCCTTTTTAGTGTAGTCATAGTAGTAGCAAAGTAAGGAGAAAGTATTTTAATAAAATATTCGCTTGAGACGTTTAAGTTAGTTTGATGCCAATTTTTATATGAAGACTGACGAACGAAATTTCGCTTTTATTAGTATCACTAAAAATTCTGGCTCTAAAATCCGATTCTAACGTATTGGGCTTGTCAAATCAAACGAAATAAGCCCTTTGGTTAAAATCGGTTCTATACTTTTTGCGTGAAACGCGCACATCGATTTCGCTAAGTTATTGTTTTATTATACGAGTATGTTGTATACATATCATAAACAAAATTCCACTTTAGCAAGTAATTGTGTTGCGGTTTCGATCAATGGATTTAAGAATTATATCTATATTACTATATAGTATATAATGATTAGATTAAAATATCATAGTAAAATTATAATTATATGAGCAGGTATTAAACTCAATATGTATCAGGGTAAAATCTTAGGCCATATTGCTGCAACCTTGTTGCTGGAGTTTCATACATATTTTAAAAGCAAATTTTACGTTAGTTTCATCGAGAAGGGCTATTTTTGGACTATTATAAAATTTACTAAAGGATAGATAGATTTCAAAAAAAAATCAATTTGCTTATAGAAAATAATAGACCAAATTAGTGAACCAAATCATGTTACTGTATTCCTTTAATGAAATGGCCCACAAGTAATTACTAACATGTTTTATTTTAATTTAACATCTAAAGATAAAAGATAGTGGCAAAAATCTCGTGAAAAACTAAATATTTTTGTCCTATTTTAGTAAAACCTTAAAAGTAAAGTTGTTCGTAACAATCAAGGGACAATAGTGTAAAGTTTCGTCAAGTTAAAAAAGGAGTAGCGGAGCCGGCAGGAAGGAAGTAGATTGCTAGTACTAGATAATAATTTCAAGACATTATATTTGCACCAACATTATTATTATTTGTTACATTTAGAGTAAAATCCATGAAACTCACCTGCCAGCAACAAAGAGAGTGCCGTTAGCGGAGCCAAAGGTTGATATGGTGACGGCGAGCGGCATGAGCCAGGCCACGGGCCCGAGCAGGCGGTTGCCGAAGGTGACGGCCACGGCCTCGCTGTCCGCCATCTCGCTCACCGACATCACCGCCAGGTACGACACGTTCACCAGCGCGTAGCACAGCGTCACCAGCGGTATGCCAATGATGATGCTCAGTGGGAGGTTCCTTACAAATACATATACTCGTACTTTAAATAATAATAATGCCCTCCTGACGGATTCCGGCGACGGCGGCCAATCTCATTGAAACTAGCCAATTGCGCAGGAGATATTATAGTGCACAAGCATGCGCGCAGACACAAGTGCACTCTCTATTCCTGTCACTCTAATACTCCGGTGGGAGGACTACTCGACACGACCGGTGAGAATTAAGACGCAGGACCGACAGCTTTACGTGCTCTTCGGGGCACGGGGGTGAAACACCGCCAATTTCCCAACTCCGGGCTGAGGCTTACTGAGGCTTACTACACAGAAAGACTCAATAACTAAACTTGGCCCGACCCGGGACTCGAACCCAGGACCTAACAAGCTACTACACCACCGAGACAGTATTTTATATACTGAGGTAGTGATATTCTTAGATCTTTGTGTCTCTATTTTTATTAGATATGATATGCCAAGAGGACTAATGATGTAATAAGAATATAAATCTAAAGTTTGTGTCACGATTTTATATAATTATAATAAGAGGGCTTAGACTCTTGTCTTTTTTTGTCGTGTTGTGTGTTGTGTATTTGTTGTTGAAGACAGAAATGTAAAAAAAAAAGATGAGAACTAATGACTTGTCCACGTTTCGCTCGGGTGCGAGTAAAGTAGTATTTAACGAACATACACAAACAGACATATACAAATTTTCGCAATTATAATAATAGGCTGATAACATTATGATTCTATGACATATGTAACGATTGACTTATCATTTTAATATAATTTTTAGACTTGCAACAAATAATATATTCGGACATACGCCGAATACCGAATATTCTTTCTGCCTGATTAGCCGAATAGTAGGCAAAAGGATTCGGGTCAGCGTAAAACTTGTGGCGGGAAAACTTGTATCGGCGTGTTTGTTTCTTGTTTGTTTCTTGTCTCGGCGTCAGGAAGTACTATTTATTCAGGGTATATTTTGATAATGCAAGTTTGTTATTTGATAGTTTTTTTTGGTAAATTTTTGTAACATAGAACTTGATTATGTACCAATGACTACTTTAATGATTATAAGAAAAATATATTATTATAAAATAAATCAATATTTTCATTTTACCCATTTTCTACTTACAACGAAACATATTACTTAATTTCTATTCTTTAACCATTGTAATAACAACATACTAGAATGACATCTTCTCTAAGTCCTAAACAAGTGTGGAGGAAATACTCAATTTTATTGTAAATATGGTCATCCATCCAAGTATAGGTATACCACTGGGGACTTTACTTGACTTTAGTGCGCTGTTATCCTTAAGTTATTAGCGCTACATTTGAATCGCTAATATTTATTACAAGAAAACATATAGAATTTTAAAAGACTCTACGTTTCTAAGTTTTATTCTGTTTAGACAAAATTTGTTTTAAGCTACTCCTATACTCACCACACAAGGCGCGATAAGTTCTAAGTTTAACCAACATATTGTACTCGTTTATGGGCGTATGGCTTACGTAAACGGTCGTGTAAAATCTTTGCGACCTCTGGCGCAGTACAAACCAGACAATTAGCTGCTGTGCTAAACAATAATTGTACATAAGTATTTACATTATTTGTAAGAAACACAAAAAATGGAATAAAAGTTCAAGATATTTACAATAAATGAAGTAAAAATTAAATGTGATTACGGTGGTGAAAAAAATTAAAGTTAAAGTTTTATAGTACATCTACTAATAGTGGTTGTTATAAGAAACTAACTAATAGGTAACTATCTTAATGTACTAGATCACTAGCAAAATCGTGCTTGTTATGTATATATAAGTGTATTTACATTGAAAAGGTTTTTGTTATCCATCCATTTTCCCATTCGATGACGAATTCAGAGTTCACCACTAGATGGCGCTATAACGTATAAACTTCAACTTTTATTCCGTTCAACCGATTGTGATAAAAATTGTTAGTGTTTTATTAATGAATTTAATTAAGTAAATGGTTATTTGAGTTCGGGGAATATTTACCTATACAACCGCATTGAGACTAGCAATCTGTGTAGGAGATATTATAGTGCACAAGTACATATGCACGCAAACACAAGTGCACATTCTATTCCTGTCACTCTCATACTCCGGTGGGACGGACTACTCGACACGACCGGTAAGAGTTAAGGCGCAGGACCGACGGCTTTACGTGCTCTCCAAGGCACGGGGGTGAAACACTATATACTGCTGCTGCTGGGCTGTTACTGAGAATTTCTTTACAGAAATACTCCATAACTGAACTTAGCCCGACCCGGGACTCGAACCCACCACCTCTGGATCAGCGGATGTACAGCCGCTAGCTGCTAGACCACCGAATCATTTTCATGTATCTGACATAGTAGCATCAACGCACAATCGACTGCGCGTAAGGCGCCTTGTATAATATTTTATATTTATTAGTCTCAATATAATAAACGTAAGAAGATATTTTAAATCTAGCAAATATTTTGCAAACCAAAGCAAAGGTCTACTTTCTAACAAAAACCCGTCTCCATAAATTGTGCACTTACTTGGATGGGTTTTTAATTTCCTCAGTGACATAGTTAAGGTTATTCCAGCCGTCGTATGCCCAAAGGCCGGTGTAGAAGGCCGTGGCGATGTTGCCGAGAGTGGCCGTGCTACTCGCGAAGTTGGGCTCCTGTAAATGTCGCGTATTACCTGCACCATACGGACACAACCTACTGTCAGTCTATTCACAATATTCAACCTTTATGATTAGATCAATGATTGACTGTGATATGGCGGCTAGTTGAAATGGATGTGGCTCTAGATACTTAGAGGATATTTATTTAAATGATGACATGCAATTTGTATAAGATAGTGCAAATGTTAGTAATGTATGTAAGTGATAGTGCTTATATAATTAAATATTGATATTGATTTCGGAAATTTGGTTGTAATAAAGTTTAATAAAGTTTAGAATATATAATATATATATTTACTTTACAGGTGTCTCGGTCCAGTCCAGTAATCTTCGCTTAATATAGATTTATATATAACAAAATAAAGGATCGTGTGTGCGGGATGTTTATTGAATAATAAAATTTTAGTATTTTATTACCTAATATCAACTTATACGCTCCTCCGCAGACGATGATCGCAATCGCTACTAACTTCGCCGCAGTAAAGATGTTTTGTACGTTTGTCGCTAAGTTCACACTGTAGCAGTTAACCGCCAGAATCATAACTAGAAAAGTAATTAGCAATAAGTAACATTATTTACATAACATTTATGTATTTGCATTTTATACCATAGGTACCTACTATATAAATATAATGTGATGGATTCAAATAAAAAAACGCCTCTTTATGCATTAACAAACTGATATATCTATGTATTATGTATGTATATATTATACAATGTATATTTGGTAAATCTCAATGAACTAAGAGAGAAATTGTGCACAACAAAGATTCAAAATAAATTCTTAAAATAAGGACAATTTTCATAAACCAACAATATTAATAAAATCTTGTTGATATAATCGACAAGAGAGCGATGAATTTAAACATATCATGCATGGTTACCAATGGATATGACCGCCACCAGCTTGACAAGCGCGTCGGGCGGCTCGCACTCCGCCACGAATGGCTCCACCGCGTACTTTGCAAAACTCAAACAGATTATTGCCATTTGGGAAGGTTTCAGTACCAATGTCGAAACCTACAAAGTAATGACATTCATTAGTAAGGTATGTATTATGTAAGTATTTGATACTCAATGTCAGCCCACAAAAAGTTTGTAGATAGGTGTTCGTATCTGTAAAATTTATAAATGAAAAATGAAGTCTGTATCATCACTGTTTCGCCAACGTCCGCCAACCCGTACTTGGCCAACGTGGTGGACTATGGCCTGATCCCCTTGTATTGAAGGGAGGCCCGTGCCCAGCTAATATCTATAAATCTATAAATATATAATAACTCTACGGAAATAAAAAATGTACGGAAAATGAATTTCCGTATGTGGAATAAAACCCGTGAACACTGGCGCGACCAGTGACACACTGCCGATGTCCACAAATATAAAGTTCATTTATTTATTACAAGATTATTATAAATAGTTATATTGATATTTACCCATGAAAACAGAAATGCTGGGGGTCCTCCGAATGCGTCCATGAAATACGCGTATTCAGCGCCGGAAGATGTGTTCATCGTTCCTAGCTCCGCGTATGCGAGTGCTCCTGTATCAATAAATAATGCACAGTAACATTTATTGAATTACAATAAAAAATTTTAGTCATAAGTATGGCTAGTTTTTGCTCGCGCTCAGCTAGCATAGTAGATTTAGAGATAAAAAAAGCTAATCCAAGGACGAAATAAGTTATTTCGAACTCTTACTAAAATCAATATAACTGTTTATTATAACACGATGAAACACGCATGATGGCACATGATTTTGCATATAAACTTACCAAGCAGCGAGAGCAGGCCACATGCCATCCATATGATGAAGCTTATGCCCACTGAGCCAGTGCGCTCCAACAGCCCAGAGGGCGACACGAATATTCCAGATCCTATAGAAACAAAGCGGTATTAGTATCTAGTATAATATTTAAATGAAACTTTTTTTTCGGTATTTGTCGCGGTTTTATTTCGTATTTTTGTTCCCAGTTCCGGACGTTTCGAATGCTTTACAAACATGGTCATTGGTCACGAAAAAGACTGTCCAAAAAGATAGTTTAAAATGTCAAATATTCGCATAAATCTAAGATAGTATTAATAATAAAAAATCATATTCAAAGTCGCAGATTATATCTTTATCATACATGTTTGCTTGTGGCAAAAGCTATTTTATTCAGAAAAATATGTAACATTTTATACTTTTCCTTGTTTTAGGTCAACTAAGTGTTTTTATAATTTAACTATCAACGCAATTCAATCAAATAACTCATATTTCGTATTCCGTTTAATGAACGTGTCATAATCATGACGTTATTTATAAAGTTATTCTACTAATTCCTAAGACTTCCTTTATGCTCACACAGGTTTTTTAAATAAAACTATCTTTTCGGATTATTTCGCGGATTTATTTAAAAAAATTACAATACTTATTAATTTTTTTTAAATATGTTTAGAAATTAAAATCAACAAATATTGTAAGGTACTCTGGTGCCATTTTTTAAAATTTTGAAAATCATTTTTATAAATTGTGGGTAGGCACTGTCTGTAACAAGTATAATATATGCCTTTGAGATGTCTAACACCTTAGTCTCTCCCGTGACCATGATTGCCGTAAAGTAGCGGTCGGCAACCTTTTAGCTGACAGGGGCCACAAGGTGGCAATATCTAGTAAAGGCGGGCCGCACTTGTGAGAGCAAAAAAAAAAGCACATATATAACACATATACCACAAAATATGTCCACTACAACATTCAATGTCACAATTTCTAAAATGACTCTTAAATGCTTATCTACGAGACAAGGAACATTTTCATTTTTTCGGTAATTACAAATTCAAAATACTTAAAAAACATAAAAACTTTTCTTTATAAAACAGTCACAGGCCGCGGGCCGCATGGAGGCACCTCGCGGGCCGCACGCGGCCCGCGGGCCGCGGGTTGCCGACCCCTGCTGTAAAGCATTCGAAACGTCGGGAACCAAAAATCAAAATAAATCCGCGAACTAATCCGAAAAGATAGTTTTATTTAAAATGTCAAATATTCGCGTAAACCTAAGAAAGTATTATATCACACAGGTTTATTAAAAATCCTTTACAATTAGATCAGCTTCTTCCTGAATATTAGTGACTTATAACGTTCTGTAAGAAGATTTTAAATAGAGTTAATTAAATAGAATATCATGCTAAGAAAGACTAGTGTTTACATATAAATAATGGCACCTAATAGTTACCTAATAATATCTACCATGTGAAGGACATTTAATAAGACGTGTTTAAAAATATTTGTTTTATTATAACAAATATAGGTAAGTAGTTGGTACTATAAACCAGTAATATTATAGAATACCTATTTTTATTCTGAATCAACTTTAGCTAGTACCTACAGTTATTTAGCATTAATAATAATTATCAGCACAAAATGTAGCATAACTACAAAGCTCTAAAAAACGTTTCGCAGTAGATACCAGCAGTCTAAAGAGATTTTTGTATAATGCAATATTTCATATTGCAGCTACTACATTAGGCTTCTGTCTTTTTCTAATTAACATATCCACAACTTGAAATTTATTTATTTGATTGTTTAACTACTTTTCGCCCGTAACTCCGCTCGCACGTGTATACGTGATGTAAGCTATCTCCAGTAACAAACATACTCACTTATAAATTTTCGACAACATACTATAATGGACATCGTAGTCCGCAGGTTCAACCAAACCTGAGACAATCATGTATCGATTAGGCAGATCGAGAACGTGTAAGTTTCAACTAAACGCTAATTAGCTGCTTTAAAACGATAAGTATTTAACAAAATAGAATATATTCGTTCGACTAATTAAAATTCTTTAATTTTTAATTAAGGATCGTTTAGAACCCGTCGCGTCTCTACGATAAGCGCTATCAGAAAGACAAAAATTAGCCTGGCAACGGAAAATGTTAACATTAACTCCGTGCATAAATAGGTTGACTAAAATACCTAAATGAAAGTGGAATTTTAAGAAGTAATTAATTATAAAACCGTTTTCAATATTTTATATGCAAAAGAATCAACAAATTATTTATAATGCATTTTTTGAAAGTTTCCTTTACATAAGTTATTAATATGTACATAATACGTATAGGTACACATACCTACACAATGTGCATATTAGTTATTTTATTGTCATTTGGTATTCCGGATGAAATCATCAGATTTTCAAATTATTATATCTAATACAGTAACATGTAAACCTATCAAACGTCTATAATGTTTATAGACGTTTGATAATGTTGTAGTAAATAATAATGTCTAAGTTACATTTTAAAATAGGTAGCGTTAAATAAACCATTTCAAGCTATTAATTCCGTTAACAATTTCATATGCATTTCCTCTAATTTCGTTATTCATTTATATATAATCACTACATTTGTTAATTGACGAAATTGAAATAATTCGTGTACCCACTACGCATACCTACTACATTCATATTTAAAATACAAATATCACTCAACTAATATCATCATGAAAATATAAAGCTATACTACTCGTAGTTTCGAGGATGCATATTTGCTGAGTGGAGTGTACTGTTCTCTAATTTGTCTGTTTGTTTGAGGATTACATGAAACTAAATAGATTATGGGACGTCACATTCTTGTTACGCCCAGTTTGAAGTTTCACAATGTAAATGCAACATAAACGATAGATAAGTTATTGATACAATCTTAATCTTATCTCAAATTAATTAATTAATACAATGCGAAATCTTTCCCATAATATAATAGCTTAGGACTAAATTAAAGAAGAACGTAAGTGCGATTGCACTGATCAAAGTCCTACAAATAACATATCGTATTCGCAATAGAATGTAGTGACGCAAGTTCTGTGATATTACCAGCAGGCGACAGGTAACATCGTATCAATCAATATTTCATTTTGTGCTACATTCTACCCATGTATGCAACTTCAACGTCACGTTTTTATATTTACTTAAATATTAGATATATAGAATATATATAGAGGTTTTTCAAAACAACTATGTAAATGATAATTCCCAAAACAAGTAAACCTTGTAGAGTCATATAATATATTATAGTCGTATCGTATATAGCGTGTATATCGTATATAGCGTCTAAACGTTCTCGAGTTATAACTCTTTTAACTATTATTAAAATAGATGGACAAACAAAAATCTTTAAAGTTATTGACATTTATCTAATATCTATACATACTACCTGGGCGACCGAACTTCGCTCGGAGTTCTTTTTTATTATGACGTATTTTTAGATTTAAAAAAAAATAGTAAAAACTTGAATAAATAAAAAAAAAAAACAAAAGTAAAATCTTTGTAGCCGACCGAGATTCGAACCGGGACACTTGTGATTGTCAGTCTCGCATCTTGGCCGCTTGGCTACGATGCTTATGTCCGAGCGTTAAAAATTACCGACCAAATTTTGCGAGGAATAATGCAAAAGAAAACCGCATGAAAACTCGAAAACACGCGTTTTCCCAAACATAAGATTAATCTAAATCGATTTTTCGCCCCCAAAAACCGCCACATACAAAATTTCAGCGAAATCGTTAGAGCCGTTTCCGAGATCGCCGATATAAATAAACAAATTAATATACAAGAATTGCTCGTTTAAATACTTAACAAGAATTGCTCGTTAAATATATTAGATAATATTGGATAATAAAATTCTAACTGAGTCGAATCTGTACATTAAATATTTTTTGGAAAATCTTATTGAGCTGTCATTATTATCGATACAGAAGCCGAATCTATAGTTTTTAGAATTTTTGTCTGTCTGTCTGGGAACGCATCACGAGAACACCAGTGGACAAAATTTGATGAAATTTGGTATGATGATAGCTGGTTATCCAGATGGATGATAGCGTGAAAATATCTCATCTCTGAGAAATCTATACAAACCTGAAAACGTAGGGACGAACCCGAGCGAAGCAAGGGTGAGTCGTTAGTCCCAAAATAAATGCTCAACAAATATTTAATGTAGGTGAATCTATTACAATTTCATTTCATGTACCTACCGATTATATCATGCACATCTTTATTCCGTATAAACCGCAAGTATAAACGGATACTGCCTAAGCATTTTATAAGGTGTTGTCTCATATTCTATTGCAATTATCAGAGGTGTCGTATCCGATTGCAAACTCCTGCGTCATCACTTACCATTATTTAAAGACTATATACATATATATACTACTCTTTATTGCACTTAAAAATTAATACAGTCATTTAAATGCAATTTTTGTTTGTAAAGGTCAACAGTATATATTCCAATTAGCACTATCTTAAATATATTGATCTAAGCCGTTTATACTATACTAGCGACTCAACCTTACTTCGCTTCGGGTTCATCCCTAGACAAAAACAAATCTATCTTACGGGAACCGTACATTTTTCCGGGATGGTATGTAGCATATAGCCTTTCTCAGTTAATGGGCTATCTAATGCAAAAAGAATTTTTCAAATTGGATTAGTAGTTCCTGAGATTAGCGCGTTCAACCAAACATACTCTTCAGCTTTATAATTGATTGATTGATTGATTGAAAATTATACATATTAACTTTTCTTTTAAATTAGTAAGCTCATTGAAAAATATTATTAACACATGTATTATGTTTGAGATAAAGAAAGGATTAATTTTCCTTGCTGAACGTAAAGAGACAACATAATAAAGTAACTTAATAAGCTTTTCAACGTATTTGAACCCACAATCCTTGGCGCAATAGTAAATGGCTATCATAATATTACTTTACAGAATACCTATAACTCACGACGCTCATTACTCATTATTATTATTTTTAATAAAATAAATAAATAAAAAATGTATAACAAACGTATAAGTATTAGAAACAGTGCAATTTTGCATGGCTAGTCATTTTTAAGTTTTAATTTTCAATATTCATTGACGTAAACACATTTTTTACAGCATAAGCATGAAATTTTACACTTACGTATATTTTATACTTGAGTGTCCTAGACTATTACAGTTTATTATTGTTAAAGACGTTCGTTAAACATATGGTAAGCTAACGTGTACTCAATATGAAAATATTGATAGTTCCCACTATTAAATATTTGTTCTTCTAAGGTTACTTCAAGTTTTTATTCTTAGAATAAACTAATTCAATAATTGTTAAGATTAAACACATTATCTTTTAACGTCGCAATAGAGTAGAATTAGTTTCGTATTAACTTAATTAGAGTTTGTGATAAAAAATAGAGTTGGACTTTCCATTTTAATTAAATGGTAGAGTTCTAGTTCCCATTTTAATAAAATATGCTAAGTTAGAAAAAATAATGAACCTACCGATCATAGTACCAACGATTAGAGCCACCCCACTGAAGAGTCCCACCCGTCTCTTGAGGTGAACAGGGTCGTCCGGAGCTGCGTCCGACCCCTCCAACTGCATACAATAGAATATTACGAACAAATTCTTACTATAAAATCTTAATCATCTAAAATTTTAAACAAATTAGAAGGTAAAGAGGTTTTATTTTATATGGAAGTTACGTTGGCTAATCGTGGTTTTGTTTTATTATTTTTCAAATTGTTAATTTCACTTCCATGCTGAAGTCGATTAAGCGATTTCGCCATGAAAATGTAGCAAACAGTCAAACACAATTTCGTATTTATAGAAAAATAAAGAATAAACACACTTTCATCAATTTACTAATATATAACAAAATGCCTTATCCAATAATTCAAAATTAACACTGTATTTCACATATTATTATTAGTTTTGATTGCATGTAGGGATGCGCTAAATATGAGTTCGATCGAATATTCGTATTCGGTTGAACTCATATTTAGCGCATATTATAAATAATAAATAAAATAATATTATAATATAATATTCGGTCCAAAATGTACCGAACCGAACTTTCGGCTGAATTATTCGGTTCATTTTTACGTAATCAATATTATGTACACTTATGTACTCATTCCTTATTTTTGTCATATCTTATCATCATAACGCACTCGATGTTTTAGAAAAACAAAGAAAGGGAACGATGGTCATCAAGTACTTGTTATAGGGAAATAATCCAAACTGATATGAAAACAACGTTAGGGTACTCTACATATCATCATGAGAAAATACATTACAGAATTTAAATGTTAGAGCATCCGACTGGACGTCTATGAGTGAAAGCATGTAATCTCATATGAGATATCCGTAGATTGATTGATTCATAGGCTAAACGCTGTCTCAGGTAAATAACAGATCGTATAGGCATCTCATATGAACAAAAAGAAAACATCAATGTTAACAAATTCGTATTTTTTAAGGTTTCTACTAGGTAGAACTCAAATTTAAGGAGGTTTGAGGTTATCGTGGTTATTTGGAGATTTTCCTATGTGGTTTTAGCTAATAAATGAAAGGATCTACCTTTCATAATCCAAAAAAAAAACAATTCAGTAAGCAGTGGATAAAATCAGTTGACCCCAAAGAAAATAAACTTGATAATTTCAAAAAAATTGAAAACTTGGGCCATCATTACGCAAAAGGTTGCTTGGTTTATATCTAGAAATTAAAGTGTTGTTTTTCAATAAGACAGTTCGTGTTTGGACATATATACATACATTTGTTGAGCAATGTAGAGTAAGAACAGATAAAGTTTAATTGAGAGTCAAATTTGAGATCATAGTTTTTGGTTTAACCTTTTTTTGTATTGTTAGAAAACATTTGAAAAGAAGTAAAATAAATGCGTAAAAATAGTAGAAGATTAGATTGACAAATAAAAATATTTTTGCCCGTATTTTATTTAGTTTATATATTCGTTAGTTACAATAAAACATTCAGTAAATGCTCAAGCATTTAAAAAAACACTATTATAATTTGCCATTAAAAACAGGAATACGTCGTAATCAATGTAATTTAATAGAGATAGAAGACGTAAACATTTTAAATGTATTTATATTCAATACTTGGTATGTTTTACACAATTGTGCTTAAACACCTACACTTGTTACTGTGTTTTTAATATTTGCATAATTAATTGGAATAAGATATCTTTGCTGCTAATGAAAGATTAAAATGCATGTACTTCTGTAAATTGACGAAATTCATTACAACTTTAAAAATAAATAATTTTGAAAATGTTTGTTTTATCTTTTTTTACTTAATTAAAAATTGGATAATATATCGAATGTATGAGGTTTATCACAGAATACACACGTCGATATAAATAATTAATTAGAGCGCATTTACCAATGTCTAAAGAAGATAGAACTTTTGTGACATTGCCAAACTCCCGACATTTAATTTTTTTTTTTTTAACTTTTAGTCTACAATTAAACTGCTACAGGTAAGAATAGAAATCAAAGTTCTCATGTCAGCAATCTTTACCTCAAAATATCTCGAAAACTTACTTCCTTTGGGCACTATATTTCGAATGTTTTTATTTTGTTAAAGTGTCCTGTACCCATACGTATGAGTTTCCTTTGCTTCTACTTCAAAAAAAATGGCGGCAAATGGCTACTGCCATCCTTCATAGAAAAATACTCGAACCTCTTTAGCAGAGGAAACAAATTGATTGATATAGGGGATAATTAAAATAAGTAATGACCTTTACCTTGTCTCCTGCGTTGGTGTTGCCGTCGGCGAGCGCTCCCGCCGCGCCGTCCTCGGCGTCGCAGTCGGCGGCGCACCCGCGCCACACCAATCCGCCTTCGCGTGCGCTCCCTGCACAGGTGCACATGGATCGATATAATCACTAAATTACTTTATATTAACTAATTCGTCGGACTAGTGGCTAGCATATACGGCCGCTAATCCGGTGGTCTCGGGTTTGAGTGCCGGATCGGGCTAATAATAGTTATTGGGTTTATTTTGTCAAGAAAATCAAATGGGTAATTCGCCACAAATCACAATGTGATAGAATAATTAATTTTTGGTGAATACTTTACCTAACGACATTAACTAGTGGGGGTGTGCCTAAATGTTTATTTGTGAGTTTTGACTTATGACGTAGGTATTTGACTACATTGCCTACTCGCAGCCAAGATTATCACACTCACAGTAACCATTGGCTCTTACTAGAAATTTATAAACATTTCACTTTTGTATTTCACAGTTGAATTTACGTTTAATTTTAATACTATTTAAAAAGTATTGCTGAAATAACCTTCTTGCTGAAATACTGTGACAATTACAAACGGCTCAATGATTATAAATCCTTTGATAATAGGTTCTGCCACATTAAAATGTATAAACCACACGTAATACGTGCCAAAATCGGAAAGTTTCCAGGCATATTTTGTTCGATTATTTTCATATATTTTTAATTTATAATAAAACAAGGTTAGCTAAATAATAGAAACTTTGAAATAAAAAAAAAACTTGTTTTAAAATAAAGTACATTAATAATGAAAAAAAAACACGTTACGAACGAACGATAGGTGATGTTTGTTGAGACATGGATACGGTAGTACATTAATCAGACTATTCGTTTGGGAGCTAAGACGCCACTATGTTAAACTTAATATACTCACTTTTCGTTTGATGTTCAAAATTAATATACATTGCGTTACAAAAGAGGGAAGTCTAGCTTTCTATATCTAGTGCAAATGGAAATTTTAATTATATAATCTTTTAGCTCGCCTAAAGCCTGGTCACCCTATTAAATTAATAGCCCGTGATACGATTTAAAAAATATTTGGCAGTAGCATACCATCGGATCAAGCCCCTCGTGACGTCACATAGCCTACGTTAAAATAGTCTCTGAATAAATTCGTCATTACACTCACGTGGTTCGTATCTTTTTCAGTTTCTTAATCTTCTGGTAACATCAAGACACGCGGTAGCTTGTCCAGCCAAGTTCAAGCTAAAGGAACTGGCGACCGCGGCGCACCGTGTGTATATATATTTATATTTTACACGAACATTTTACATGAACCATTTGGAGCTACTTTTCACCTCGTTAATAACTCAAAATCTATTTAACATAAACTCTAAAAATTTGCTTCATTTATTAAATCTTCTTAGATTAACTAGAATCCTCAATTTGTAAATACAGCTCAACTTCACCGACAAAAGAATTGAGATCCAACTGGGTGCCAAGTTCTGTAGGTAATGCTGAATTATTTTCATAAGAACATACTACATTCCAAAATAAATTTAAAACACAATTTCTTCTTTTTTTTCTGCTACAACAATGTTTGCTATTTAAAAATAGTAGGTACTTCTTAAATTTGAATAGTTGAATTATTTGTAGAGTAGATAACTTAGGATAAATTGAAGTTCAAGATTTGACTTGGCTTGTTTTTACCAGTAAACCAAATTTTTAGAAGAGACATGTTGATCTTACAATATAAAAACAATAACTTGCGTATAGGATAAGGAAGATATAAGTGATAAGCCAAATATAAGATAACAAGTGTATGTAAATATAACTTCGTAGCTTTTAACAGACAACCGGACAGCATGGGGGCGCTCGCGCTTATTTCCCTTTTGTAACTTTGTAACTTTGTTTAACTTAACTTTTTTCCACTGCATGTACCTATTTTAGGTATTTGTATGTGTTTTTTGTGTATGTATTTAATCTTTGCAAAGTGCGTAACACCTATAGTTAGGATAATACTTAGGCTCTTTGTGAACATTCTGTATTTTTGATAATGTATAATATCTTGTTGGGGTTAATAATAAATAAATAACACAAATGTTTTTAATGATGTCAGATCGCTGAGCCGGCGCTGCCAGTTACAATTTGTTTTATTATTGGTTGTCTACCTAAACTTCATAAATAATCTAGCAGGTACACAAAACGATAAAAGTGATCTTTTATCATGGAACCTATTCTCCTGCGGAAGAAAAAGATTTTGCTATTATTATTTTCCCTTTGTATGCAAACGATTACCCCTCTGGACACCAAATTTCAACTTTCTAGGTCATCTGGAAGTGGATTATGTTTTACTACTATGTAAGTGAGTGATAAAAATTCCGATTTTTAGACGTTAATATCTTAATAACCTTTGAGTTGTATTTATGAAATTGAGAGTTCTAGTTTATCTAAGGGCATTTAATAAATGAACCAAATTTCATGTATTTATGTTAAATATATTTTGAGTTATTAAGAGGTCAAAAGTGGCTAAAAATGGTTCGTGTAAAATAACACACGGTACTGCGTCGCCAGTTCCTTTGGCTTGAACTCGGCTGGATACGCTACCGCGTATCTTGATAATGCTATTAAGTATTTTTGCTACATTATGAAGTATGTTACTCTATTTTTCTACCATTTTCTGCTACAAAAATCATTTCTAATTGAACACTTAGCCAAACAAAAGAATCATCCCCACCAAAATTAATAGGGCTGTGTAATATCTATAATATTACATTATTTTTTTTTTCTTAGATACCTCCATATAATAGATTTTTTATTAATCATTTAATATTTATAATATTAGTGAAATCCTTTTTGCTTGTAGTAATTCTTATTTTTATTTTCATAGTATACTTTGCTAGTAGGTAGGTACTTAAGCTATAAAATCTAAATTTATGAACTAAGTCTTAATACTTAGCAATGGCTAGTTCTCTATTAGTCCTAAAGAGAAGCCCTTATTTACAAGTAGAGCTCTGCTCTAAATGTTAAGTGGGTCACCTTCATTCAGGGTTGAACGTGGTTTGGCAAGTACGTATTTATATGTGAATTTTTGGAGCAATGCGACCCATGTCGGAATCTTACAATTAATTAATTTATATTAAAGTAATTTTGAGCCGTACTTTTAACTTGTGAAAGTGACAATATTTATTGTTTAAATTTTAACACTATAAAATGATTTGTCACCGAAATTAATTATTTTATATTAATCCTATTATAGGACCATTCCTACTAAATCTATACAGATAAATAAAATTGGAGTGTCTGTTTGTAATATTAAAATAACCACTTTTTACTAAATGCATATGGATGTATACACGGTACATATACCAAAACAACATTTTTTACAATTTTTGTCTATCTGTCTGTCTGTCTGTCTGTTTGTCTGTCTGTCTGTCTGTTTGTTCCGGCTAATCTCTGAAACGGCTGGACCGATTTTGACGGGACTTTCACTGGCAGATAGCTGACGTTCTAAGGAGTAACTTAGGCTACTTTTATTTTAGAAAAAGAATCAGGGTTCCGCGAAAAAAAATTAAAACCATGAAATTGTCAACAAAATCCGCGTACGGCGTACGCATCTTAGCAAAGCGAGGGTAAATCGCTATAAAATTTAAATGAATATCTTAGGAGTAGCAAGTTATTATTTATGTATAAACATAGCTAACCATGAAAACGTACTTAGGGACGAACGCGAGCGAAGCGAGCGTGAGTCTCTAGTAATATATAAATTATATACTTAATATTTTTTTTAAATATAATATCATCTGTTTTTTAATCCTCACATGATTTAATTTTATTTTACTACAGATTATATCTGTTATGGTAATTTTCAATCGTGGGAGTTTTTTCATTATTTTTATTTTCTTCAATTAAAAAATAGGAGAAAATATCGAAAACCAAACAATTGTACTTGATAGAAATATTCGGACAAACGGTAGGTATTAAAGAGTTACTACATTTTCCAGAAAAGAATAAAATACATTTTACAATAGATATTAGATAGCTTCATGAGTTTCTTCAGTTACAGTGGTCAAGTTCTCATTTGATGACACATTTACAGGCATTAAGTCATTCAACACACGATCACACCGGACGCCACGTAATGAAAACATAGTCGACGGTTTAGACATCACGTATACCATCCTATATATAGAAACGACGTTATTGTGTATATATTTTTTTTAATCTAAATTAAATATAATACAAGAAAAGGTTCTTCAGATATGTTTTTATAATATTTTACGTAATTGTAATATAGAACATTTAGTACATCTATTAAATGACATTCTTGACCTAGTTTACACTGACTTACACGAATTGAAAATTGCAAGAACTACAGGCACATATTATACAATAAGGGATTCCATATCAATGCGTTATCGCGTTCTTCTATCACTTCCGATATCAATTTCTATATATTTTTGCAAGTAAAACTTTCGTATCACGTGTGTCCTACTTTAAAAATAGACAAGCGCTAACTTTATTTAAATATGAAACTCTCATCTAATCAACCAACTCAAAATATCTTGTTTTTAAATTAGATTATATTCAAAATGTTAAAATAAAAATATAATATATGTATGTTAAAATAAATATATAATATATAAATATAATAATATATAAATGTTAAAATAAAAGATATATAAATTAAATAATGTGAATCTCATATACCATATACGGTTGCACTTAATGACGCAATGATACGGCATCACGTGCCGGGATCCGTAATAGTATCCTAAACTACGTACGAACTACAAAAAAGTTTACGCAGTAAATCAACACAATTGTAAACTGTTGAATTTATCACTATGTAGAACAAACATATAAAACCCCAAATAACATCATCGCTGCTCTTAATATGAGAAAATTACTAAAACTTTTCTTACTTTGAAAAATGAACAAATAATTCATAATATATTTATCATAGGTGCATAGTTTTATTATAGTATTATAGGATCTGTGGTTCTATAAGTAGTACATACCATATATGTATTATAAGAATCATAATAAGTAAATTAATAGAAATTTAGAAGTAATTAGCAGACTTCACAAATATCTCAAGTTTCGTTATTCAGTAGGTAATAAAATTAAAAATAAAGGTCAAGTTTTCTCCATCTATATTTACCCGATCGATGCGCACTCTAATTAAATTTTAAAGAGTTAAGAGTTTAGACTTATGAGACAGTGAACTATACAGACATGGTGGAACAAATGAATGGGACATGAGAAAAAGTACTTTAAATATTGAAGATATTAAATCCCACTCAAATGAAACATTCTTTTATTTAAAAAAATATTATAACTGCATTTAAATATTAAAAAAGCTAACCAGAGCGGGTAACCAAACGGTTAAAAAGGCAAAAAAAGTACAATGTCACTATTTTATCGAACTAGTCGATAAGGATTATAGTAATAATAAAACTTCTCGAACAAACATTGTATCTTACAATTACAAATAAACCAAAAAATCTTACAATTCGTACATGTCGACTCTAACTAAAGTCGTGGAACAAACGGACGAGACATTAATGTGTTTTATCTTGTATTCTAGAAATTAGGACGTATAATCATAAAACTAATATATGAGTATACGAGGTATAGCCTAAGTTTTCGTCCGTGTTTCATTTTTATTTTAGTTAAACATTAAAATATAACCATCGCAGTCCGCATTAAAGCGAGAACTAAAGCTTAGATCACAAGTGATGGATATACAATTTATTATTTTTTATCTAAACACAAAAAGTTCTACTGAAACTGAAAAGCTCATAAGTAACAATAATCTAAACTGTATTGATTTGATGATTATTACATATATACTAAAAGAAATATATAAACCTATATTTATGTGGACAGAGTACACATGTTTTTATTTTAATTTAATTAAAGTTTCCCTTTACCATCATATCCCAATAAATATTTAAGAAGAAATTACTTATTTAAATTACGCTACGAAGGGTCTAATATACATTTACCAAACATCTTAAAACAACTATTATTATTAAATGTCTAATTAAATTTAAAGGCCATAGAAGATATAAACTGAAACTTTTCTGAAATTTTCCTCATCAATGCGGAAAACTGAAAAGGTCAAGACAAAGGTCTCATTAAATTGATACCGTCTACGTCACGTCTACGAACGTCTACACAAGTGTAAAGTATACTATAATATTTATTTAAGTTAAAAATACACGACAAATTGGTTGTTATATGACAATTACTTAATAATTTGATTTGATCAAATAGTTTGTGGTCTTACAATTCAAATAATTAAAATTTAGAAAAGTAGACATATTAGTAGGTCCTTCTTCATTTCGAATGTTTTACTTTAATTTAATTCTTGAACTTTTTACCTGGTATGGAAAGAATAATTTTTAAATACAAATCAGGCCGTCAGTGCAAGAACAGCCTAACCCATTTTTTTTTGTTTTTCGACTTATTTTTTTTTAAATTTAATTGACACTTTTTTTAATTAAACTTTACCATATTTAGAGACAGTCTGAGAGTCTGACAGTCAGACAGACAGAGTGCAGTTTTACTTATAAATAAAAAATGCCGCTGAAAAAATTGTTCTTGCATTTAAATTTTTTCAACTTTTTGGAAATACAAAAATAGCCTAAGCCACTCTGTGTACTTGGATAACCATTGTTGCTGTATGCCTTAGGCTGAATGAGATGCGATCCATAGGCATTAATGTATTGTGAATAAAAAGAATCATAATAACCGCGGGAGAAAATTTACACACGATTTGGCCTAACCCTCAAAGAATGTACTTATTTCATATATTTTGAACATATTTAATATACAAAAATAGTCTAACCCACATTGTTTTTTTGTTAAAACTAGTTATCAAATGTCTATAACAAATTTATAGTTAGTGTATTTAATTCATTTATATTTAATGTATTTAGTGTTTCAAAAGAAAATAAGCTATAAGCGCAAAAAAAGCTTTGAATAAAATGAAAAATAATAGTAATATAAAAAAGTTTTAAAATATATGAACATATTTTAACAGCCATTTTCTTCAAAGTAGCTGTCAGTGGTTTAGGCGACTTTTGCGCTGACGGCCTCATTAATAAGTTTATTAAAAATCAAGAAATAAACCTTCATTAGAGAAAAGCAGTACAGGGGCGATCGCGCCATTGTGTAATTTGTCAGTGTTGTCCGTATGTGCCTGCGCACGAGCCGAGCTACGCAGCAGCGCGGCGAGCTTGTCGCGCATCGCATCGCACATACGGTCAAACTGCGACCCCTCCACAGCGCCGGCGCCGCTATCAAGAACACAACCTCTAAATGATGAGCCAAGTCTTCCTTTTTGATTAATGTAACGCCAACCGAATCTGTCCACTACTAAAATCACACTTCACAATCACAATTATTTTGCTCGCATATCACAATATATTAACTAACTTATATTATTATTTAAAACCAATTAAATTTAAATAAAAAATTTCAACAACTTTAAATTTGAATAGTATTACAAAAATAGAACGAAACATCGGCTAAATCTTTGTTTTATTAACATGTGCGTTAATTTAATTATATTTAATTGCTTTTTATTTATATAAAGGCACTTTAAATTTGACTCGTCCAACACGTCTAAACGAGACGGTAAATGTCTGCAATGAGCAGTGGCTCAGGGCGGACTGACTATTCCCGGCGCGAGCCAACACGTGGGCGGAAAGCCGCCCGCCCCCCGCCGATCAATGGATGAGATTCGACACCTGACCCCTAAAATCTACTAAGTAGATTCACTTATCAACCACTAAACAGACAATATGAACGACACAAGGCGACTCTATCTTGTGTTCTGAACATAAAACGTTCTGTAAAAAATCTATGAAGGTTCATACTACATAGTAACATCAACGTATCCGTTTGTTTATAGGTAATATTTATTAAGTCTGACTTTCATTCATAATATATTTCATTTCTATTTTCTAATATTCGATCAAATTGTCTTGAAATTAAGCATATTTTTGTTATGCAAAATAGGTAACGATACCACTTATTAAAACACTAGCCTTTATCACTATTTGTAACAAACCAGTTACATATATAATACTAGCGGCTTACCCTTGCTTCGCTCGTGTTCGCCTCTAGGAAAACAAAAACAAATCAATCCCACGGGAACCGTACATTTTTCCGTTATAAGGTATCAGCATGCCATATTTTACTAAATTATGTGCATAAGTTGTTGTGTACTAAGCTGTATAAGTTACTATAGTTTTTTAACTATCTCACGGGAAGTCTTTAATTTTCCGGGATGAAAAGTATCTAAAATGCTGACCGGGGATATAAGGTACCACCATGCAAAATTTCATTTAAATCGGTCCAACACTTCCAAAACTGATTAGCCCGTACAAACAGACAGACAGAGAAACAAAAAAATTTAAAAAAAAACTGGATTTGTTCTATTTCTCTTCTTATATCCCCCTGACTCGGTTTCTAGCTTTTTTTTTCTATGTACAGACATTCGACCTCTACAGTTTTCTTATATTTACAGTTTATACAGTTTATTTATATTTATACAGTTTATTTATACAGTTTTATTATATGTAGATAAGACTGAAGCAGATACAAACATAAATAATTCGTAATAAACCTTTAATGTATTTATTTATTGTTTTAAATTTTCAATTGAATTACACATTATATTAAAACTTTAAATCGGTATTCAGATGTTGGCACCTACTAGTTAGAAATAGTCCTTTGTGAATTCACACTTCACATCAATCTATCTACTCAATTATTTAGTAGTTGCATATATCGTTTTAGTACTAAATGCTATGTTAAAATCTTAAAATATAATAAAATTTATGAGCACAATTTAAAAGACTGTTTCTTGGGTATCTAAGTATTTATTTATTAGATAATTTATAGAGAATTATTGACCCACCCTCGCTACGCCAGTGCATTCTTCAGTAACAACGATTGATGTCTTAATAGATATGTATAATATTACCATGTACCTACTATTTTTCTATTTTTCTTGAATATCGCAAAATTTGATCCAGCTAATAATTAATAATTATTTTAAATTTTTCAATTGCTATTAAAATTATTTTATAATATAATTATAACCAGCGAAAACTCATTTCATTCGACTAAAAATATCCTAAATATTAAAGAATATTATATAATCTATTAATCTATTATACTTCTATACTAATATTATAAAGAAGAAAGATTTTTTTGTATGTTTGTTTGTACCTTTTTACCGTTTGAAACTACGGGACCGATTTCAACCATTTTTCACCAATAGAAAGCTAAATTATCAGGAAGTAACAAAAGCTATAATTTATTTAAAAAAAAAAACAGAGATCCTTAAGAAAATTGCATTAATGTAACCCAAAGTAGCAAAATTTTGCCTATAAAATTTATTATTTGGTGTGAGCTGAGAAAAGTATTGATGACAGATAAAAATTATGAAAATGATGTAGGTACTACAAGATTAAAGTACTTATTATTACCTACAAAAAATCCGCAAAGGAGTCAAAACGCACAAAAATCTAATTATCATAATTAAGTCACAATAGCAGCCTTTGTGTTCTAAAACACATTGTACATATGTATATATATTTAAATAAAAAACTCAGTAGATATCGAGGTTGAATTCATCGAAGGCGACAAAATGACTAAAAAATGCAAATAATTACAATCTAATGTAGACCAACAAGTACATGAATTGACAACTTTACCAAAGATATGTGTAGTTTATAATTTATAATTGGAACAAATCAACTTATTTGCAAATGTTTAACTGACTTAAAAAAGGTGGTTATCAGTTCATTCCATATTACTGTAGTATAATTGGAATTACAATTTTTTTTATTACACTCGTAGGTACAAACAGGGCTAACAAAGAACGGTACAAAATGTCTACATTATACGTGGGTATATCATAATATTATAAGTGTAAGTAACAATCTAGTCGTAATATTTCTCTGACAATTAATCAGAATTATTGAAAATTATTTAAATAAATTATTTATATATAAATTATTTAAAACCATGTCGACTAAAACTTGTGCAGGCTGCTTTAATGTTTTAAAAACCAAGGATAGTTTGAAGTGCTCAAAATGCCACAAAAATTACGATACACTATGTGCTAATATTAATGACGGTCATTCAAGAGCTATGAGTGCTGAGCAGAAAAACGCTTGGAAATGTCCAGATTGCATAAATAAAATACCTAAAGGTATGTAAAATAATACTAATACTCCTTTACGTCCACCTCAATCAGACATCACACTCTCTCACAATACGAGCTCTCCGTCCTGCACCAACGTAACACTGCGTAACAAGCGCTGTACTAATAGTACTCTAGCTTTATCGAATGACGAGAACATGTTTGAGATTTCTAAGGCCGACTTAAAGGACATAATTAGACATGAAATAAAAAATGCCGTTCATGAAGCCATAGCCGATCAACTTAAAGGAATGAATGATTTATTATCTAGCTTTCAGCAATCTCTCTCATTTTTTAATGATCAATTTGAAACTATGAAGTCGTCCTTAGTAGAGAAATCCGTAAAAATACAAGAGCTTGAAAAAGTAAATAATAATATGCAGGCTTCCATTGGAGATCTAACAAAACGTTTAAATATTATGGAGCAACACTCAAGATCCTGTAACATTGAATTGCAAAATGTACCCGAAAACCGTTCTGAAAACTTAATAAGCTTAATTACACAATTAGGAAGAATTACAAACTACGAAATTAATGATAGTGATGTTCTGCACTGTTCAAGAATAGCAAAGTTAGATGCAGCAAGCAAACGACCGCGTTCGATCATTGTTAAATTCACTACTCTTCGTTTTCGGGACAGTTGCCTAGCCGCGGTAATGAAATTCAACAGAGCTAATAAAAACAACAAACTCAACTCGAGCCATCTTGGTATTGCAACAGATAAGCCGCAGCCGATATACGTAATGGAACATCTCTCCGCTGCTAATAAGGCAATACATGCAGCCACAAGGATTCATGCCAAAGAGTTAGGGTTTAAGTACGTTTGGACACGAAACGGCAGGATTTTTATGAGAAAGGACGACACTACGCAGAGCTTAGTCATTAATAGTACAGATATGCTGAAATCTGTTAAGTAATTTTTTTGTTGTGTAGTATATTGCTTGTTTTTATAGTATTAATTTGTAAAAATTCAATAATCTTAAATTTTATTACCAGAATGTACGGGGATTAAGAACTAAAACTGTTGATTTTTTCTTTAACATATCTTTGCAAAATTACGATATTATTGTACTTTCAGAAACTTGGCTTAGTGGCGATATTTATAATTCCGAACTGTTCGATGATAGATATATAGTTTTCAGACGCGATCGCGAAACTAGTCGCTATAAAACACGTCAAAGGGGAGGCGGGGTACTTATTGCCATATTAAAACATTTAAAACCAAAAAGACTACCACAATACGAAAGTTCCTGCGAGGATCTCTGGGTGAGTATTGATGTCAACAATTCCGAAGATACAACTGAGAAACTAAACATTGGTGCAGTTTATTTGCCACCACCGCTCAATATTGATCTCTTAAAGTCATTTACTAAAATTGCTCAAAAAGCTGCTGAATCGAACAAATACACAATCATAATGGGTGACTTTAACTTGAGCAACATAAACTGGTCGAGTGACATTAATACAGAAACCACATCAAACCATTTTGAAGTAAGTGCGACTTTACTAGAATTTATTTCTATAAATGATTTTAACCAATGTAATGATATACCAAATAGTAAAGGTAAAGTGCTCGATCTGATTCTTAGCAATATTCCTGTTCAGAATCTAATACGGTGTACCACACCGTTAATCACAGAAGATCCTTTACATCCTTCTCTAGAATTTTGTTCACTATTAGAAGTACCTTACCACCTACAAGCTAAAGTCTCTACTAGACCTGACTTTTTCAGAGCTGACTACGAAAATATCGTAAAGTTAATTAATTTAATAAATTGGGACCAGGAATTTAGAGACTGCTTATCAATTAACCATATGTTAGACCGTTTTTACAAATTAATAAAAAATATAATAAAAGAATGTGTTCCTTTGAAGAAGAATAACGGCAACACTAAATACCCTCCCTGGTTCTCTCATTATCTTATTCGACTCCTTAAAGACAAATTTAAACTCCATCAAAAAATAAAAAAGTTTAACAACCCCCTAGATATAGTTTTATTCGAAAAACTTCGTGATGATTGTCGTAAGATATCTACAGTATGTTACAATTCTTATATTGAAATGCTTGAACATTCCATCTTTAATAACCCTAAACTGTTCTGGTCCCTAATGAAAATCAAAAGAAAGGGTAATTGCGTATATCCTTCCCAAATGCAACTTGACGATACAGTAGCTTCAACTGGTTCCGAAATTTGTAATTTGTTTGCAAAAAATTTTGCACAGGTCTATCATAACACTAATCAGGTTACAAATTACTCGGCAAAAATCAATGACGTTACACCCAATGTTGGTTTCATTTGCAACTTATCCCTTAATACCGCAGAAGTATATAAAGCTTTAAGATCTCTAGACGAAAGAAAGGGCGCTGGTAGTGACGGTATTCCCCCGATTTTTATAAAAAGGTGTGCAAAAGCCCTAGCTTCGCCCGTAAGTGCGATTTTCAATCGCTCTCTACGGGACGGGATCTTTCCGGACTTGTGGAAAGAAGCTTTGATCGTTCCGATTTTTAAAAATGGCATTAAAAACCTTGTCTCTAATTACAGACCAATTTCTCTACTTCCAACACTGGGTAAAGTTCTCGAAAAAATGATAACTGAGCGATTATCTTGGCACCTAAAGCAACAAATTTCTTGTCACCAGCATGGCTTCGTACAATCAAGGTCAACAACTACTAATCTGCTAAGCTTTACTACTACGCTATCTGAGCATATTGACAATCGAGTTCCAATCGACGCAATCTATACTGACTTTAGTAAAGCCTTCGACAAAGTAGATCACATAATTTTATTGGAAAAGCTCTCGCGATTCGGTATTAGTGGTACTCTGTTGTCTTGGTTTCAATCATACCTACATAATAGGTTCTTCAAAGTAGTTGTTGGTGGTCACAGCTCGTACACTTGCTTGGCGCCATCCGGCGTACCGCAAGGTTCTCATCTTGGTCCATTACTTTTCAATGTTTTCATTAATGACATAACAAAATGTTTTAATCACTCAAAATTCTACTTATATGCAGATGACCTAAAAATAATAAAACCTATTAAAAATCACGATGATGTGATTAAACTACAAGAAGATGTTAATAGATTGACAACCTGGTGCGTCGAAAATAAGATGTCACTTAACACCTCAAAATGCCATTATATTCAATTCACTCGCAACAAAATCGTTAACCCGAACAAATACTATATCAACTCACATCTGATTTCCCAGGTAGACACTCTAAAGGACCTTGGAATTACATTAGATGCTAGTTTGCGATACAATACTCATATCCTAAATATTGTATCTAAAGGTTTTAAGTTGTTGGGATTCGTCCTTAGAAATAGTAAAGAGTTTAAGATGGCATCCACTAAAATTAAATTATTTAATACACTCGTCCGTCCTATCTTGGAATACAACAGCATAATCTGGAACCCATATTATGACGTATATACGAAAAGGTTAGAAAGTGTTCAAAAACGTTTCCTCTACCATCTTTCTTACAGTGACACTATAGCTAAAAATCTCCCTATCTATCACAATAGACTTAAACATTACAAGATGACTTCGCTCGTTTGTCGTAGAAAAATAGCAGATATTATAACACTCTATAAATTACCCATTCGAAAATTGATTGTAGCGAATTACTACAGCTTATAAAATTTAATATACCCTCTCGCTTGCCTCGGAGAAACACATATAATTTGTTTTATATTCCATTGTGCAAAACGAATTTGGGATATCACGCCGCTATGCCAAGGATCTGTAGACAGTACAATACGCTTTCTAAGCAACATGTTGAATTAGATATCTTTTCCAGTAATATGTTTGAATTTAAAAGTAGTCTTACTAAATTCCTTCGTCAACTTTGTTAGTAATGTGTAAATAGGTTGTGTTATGATTTGTTTCTTTTCTTTTTTTTATGTATCTTTATAAATGATTTAAGAATTGTGTCTCTAAATGTACCTACTTAAACTTTTTCTATTTACTTAGTTTTAACTTATAATACATAAATGTGCAAGCTGTGGTCTCCTATAAGTGAAGGAGCACACATATTGTAAGTTTTATTTATTTTTATATTCTTAAACGATGTAAAGTGTGTATCTTTTGTTGGAGGTCCTAAACAAAATAAAATAAAATAAAATAAAATAAAATAAAAATGTAATATTATTTTGCTATACCAATCTAAAGAATAAATTTCATGCACATTTCGTTTTTTGATAGCTTTTTTTTTTAATTTTTACTCGACTGCCCCAGAAGGAGGGTTTTTCGAGAGTATGTTTTACATCTTTATATGCTAAATTCTGATAAAAGTATAGGGAAAACAGCTAAATAAAAATATAATAAAAAAATAAAAAAAGATCTAATCTATGTATAATTAACAATTATCATTCGACATCCTTTTTCGAACTTTATTTCCTTCAACAAAGTTTTTTTCTGAGCGAGGGTTAACGACCTTGATTTGTGATCTTATCCTCAAAAACCTAGACGTACTGTCGCCGAAATATATCCTTTATAACCTTGAAATGACATTAGGTATGAGAAGTATTGTACATAAATGGAGTTACTTAAATAAATTAACTGTAAATAACGTTATAACTTGCTTTACTTACATGTATATTGGAGTTAAAGCTAAAATAGCAGTTCGAATTTTTGTTTGGCTGTAAAAATGGTTGGACGTATTCATTTTAAAGACTTAGAAATATACGAAAACGCCTCAAAAGAATTAATTAGACGGAGCACACAAAAGGCAAACGAACCTGTAAAATCACGAAGAAAATATGTCAACCTACTATTTTTAGTATTTACTGATTAGTATTAACTTTTTATAATACAATATGACATTATTATGCTGCTAATTGCACATAATACGCTAACGTTCATGAACCCAAAACGTAAACAAAACAACAACATCAACAGCTTAATTATGGTAATAATTCAGACTTGAAACCAATATCTTCTGCGCGCTCCGTTTTTCTTACTCTTTTAGTCCCGAATATAACGGTTATTGGTTAGATACAAAGTAAATTAAAATAAAACGAATAAAATAACTTATAAAAAAATGTAAACCATTTCTTAATAAAATATATCATGATTTTGAATAGTATTGCACAAATATTAGTAAGTAAAAGAAACCACACGCGCAATAGTAAAATTAAAGTTTTCAAAATAAACGTATTCGTGTAAGTACAAGATAACGTATTTTTACACGTTTTCGTAAAGCTTTCTATTTTAATCCTTTTTAACAATGATTGCCTAACTCTGAATCTCGTTGTCTACACGTGACAAGCTAAAAATATAAAGCGTATGATCGTATTACTTTCATACTGCCGCGTAGTGGAGAGTGTGTAACGTCATTATAGCAAAAATAATAATTAATAAAAACTTAAAAAAAAAAATAAAAACCGACTTCCAGGCACTGAAAAGTAAAAAATAACTAAACAGGGGTTTTCATTTAGAATAGATACTTAATCAGATATTTTCGAAGTCGGTGTGCTTTGATTTGTATTGGCTGGCACCGACTTCGAAAATATCTGATTAGGTATCTATTCTAAATGAAAACCCCTGTTTAGTTATTTTTTACTTTTCAGTGCCTGGAAGTCGGTTTTTATTTTTTTTTTTAAAGTTTTTATTTTTCCATTTTTAGTGTAGACGTAATAAGCAGGTAATTTGTAATTTATAAGAAGAAAGATTTTTATTAATATAAAAAACATATTTGATTTAGCCATTTATTTAAAAACCGCTTGACCGATTTCGATAAAATTTATATGGGACCACCTGAGAAGAATACCCTTTGAAACAAAAAAAGAGTTTTCCAAATCGGTTCAGCCGTCTTCGAGTAATCCGTGAACATACATAAAAAAAAAAGGAAGAAAAAAGATTCCGACGAATTGAGAACCTCCTCCTTTTTGGAAGTCGGTTAAAAATGACACCTCTAAAGCATGCTTTATACATCGTAAAACAGTTATCAACACATGACAAAGGACAAGAACATTTAATTGTAAATTGCTATGTGTAAGAGAAGAACAAAACATTTTCCAGAAAGGAATTAAAAATACTTCAAAAGATTCGAATTTTTGAATTATAGAATGTTCTTTGTTTATGCATATAAAAAAGCGGCAGTGTGTGCAGAGTTCAGTTGAATTTCGGAGCTAAGAGTAAACTGAGAAAAAATACGAAAGTGTGAAAAGTGAATAAAAGTTGAATAAAGTTATAGTGAAAGTGTAACTAGTGGTGAAAAATAGTATTCAGAAACTAAATTTAGCTGGAACTGTGTACGTACTGCGTGTATTTGTGAACCGCCATAATTTACTCTTGTAAATCAAAGTAATAAAACATCCGTAATCCAAAAGACGCGCTTACTGATCACCGAACACAGAACGTACAATACGTACAACAGATTATGGCATTAGTCTGTTATCTATAGCTATTTAAGATTAACAAAAAGAAAGTAATGTATCTGTCAGCCCTCAACATTTATTTTAGCCCTCTAAAGTAATACATAAAATATCAAAATTAATTTTATTAGGTACAACGTTATTATAAACATTTTATAAACATAGATATTAATTAATACATAACGTAACAGAATTTTTAAAAAATAGATGCAACTACCCTACGCATTCATAATTTATAATTAGAAATGACCATCGTTTATTCTAAGACAGCTACGTCACAGGACCTCATTTAACACGTTCTTTTTGAACGCCTATTTATTTTATGAATGCTTCATTCATATACACAGTTATCGCATTCGTTAAAAAAATAAGATACTAGTTCTAATTGCCAATTATATTTAACTTAATCACAGTATATAAAGCCCTCTATTTGTATAAACTTCAATGTTTTCCACAGTTAATAATTATTACAACCTTCAATACTATGTCAAACATATAATAAATTATGTCGACTCTACTGTAGCTCTACCACCGAAGTATTCTTAATTATTCTTTCTTTTTTGTTATTCTTAAAGCTACGATACATTTGATGTAGAGACATACAGAGTATACATCTGCATATAAATAAAAGGGGAGTCTGAACCGCATCCTCCAAACTGAAGGCCATGGCCGGCAGGTCCAACCAAATCATTGGGTTCGCCTCAACGTCTACTAGATTAACTTAGAGCATTTGTTAAAATCGCAAGAAATATCATACTTAGTATAGTTACATTTATGAACACTTTTTGTTACTTAACTATTCTATGGAAAGAGAAGGAAATATCATTGCATTTCGGTGATAGCTTCAAGTGAGATAATAAAAGTATGAAGTACGTCTTATGTACCTTGGAATTCTAATTCAGTTCTTTATTTATGTCATTGTAATTCCTAATAGGTTTCATCAATGACATTCGCTTTTCGTGTACTAGTTTATACTAATAATAGATAACTTAGAAAGATTTTTTTTTAAAGTTAGTTAAAGCAGCGGGATTCGCTACGGACCAATCAATACGTTTCACGCATGCGTCAAAATCACTTTAAAATATTTTTGCAAAGTGAAAAGCGTAGGCGGCTGACGTTTATATTTCAATCTTTGACGATTTATCAAAACATTTTATTGTTGTGATGTGGTATCAAAAGCGACAGAAAACTGAAGCACATAGAGCGCTCAATGTTGGTTATCTATACATATAATAAAATCCTAGCTGAGTCGAATCTGTACATAAAATATTTTTTGGAAAATCTTATTGAAATAATCATTATTATCGATACAGAGGTCAAATCTATAGTTTTTAGCATTTTTGTCTGTCTGTCTGTCTATCTGTCTGTGATCGCATCAGGAGAAAACCACTGGATGATAGATTTTGATGAAATTTGGTATGGATGATAGCTGGTTATCCGGGTCAATATATAGGATACTTACTACTGCGGGAAAATATCTCATTTCTGAGAAATATATACTAAACGTTAAAACGTGCTACTAACTAGTCTACTACTACGTCTACTACGACTACGTCGCTAGTCAAAAATGAGGCTGTCGTGGTTCAACTTGCGCTAACGAGACAAATTGTCAAACTTTGAAAGTGAAATAATAAACATATGTACATAAATACTTTGTAACTGGGCGACTGAGCATCACTCGGAGTTCTTTTTTGTTATATCGTATTTTTAGAAAAAAAAAACTGAAAACGTGAATAAATCCAAATTAAAAAAACAAAAGTAAAAACTTTGTATGCGATCGAGATTCGAACTCGGAGACTCGTGATTGTTTATCTTACACTTTGGTCGCTTGACCATAATGCCACAGTCTATAAAACAATACAGTCATCCAACGATGCCGTCTAGACAGGGCAATCGTGCGGGGTGTGAGGGGTGAGACGCGGGTAGGCGAGCCCGAGCTGCATACATTTCTGCCGCCCGAATTAGTTAGCAGCTCGGGACACGACTTTAAGGGCTATCGCGCGTTTATTTTAATTTGTAAGCAATTAAAATGGTTTTTATTTTTTGCTAAAATTATTTATTAGGATGAGGATTTTTTACATAATTAAGTTTAACTAGCATTGCCCGCGGCTCCGCCCGCGTCAGATGACCAAAAACCAAATTCTTAAATTTTACATAGTAGTATACTTTTACATATACCAATTTCATTTCGCACCGTATGATTGGTAAATAATGACAGTAATTGACAAAGGCACGAAGGTTCCTCCGTTAATCTCATATTTGATTTAGTAATATTGCACTTTTTATTTTAACAATAACGTTTATAGTATGTCTATACTTCTGTTTTGTTTGTTTGTTTAGTTTTGGGCGATAAGCTCTCAAGCTACTGAATTAATTTTAATCATTTATTTACTAAAAGACAGCTATTGATTAATTTATATTTAGCTGATTATTTAAATTACATAATAATAACTTTTCTTAATTAATAGTTAATTTGTCGCGAAACAGGGATGGGTTAGCGCTAGTTAGTAATATATTCCGAAACGATTTTCAAAAGAAAGTGTTGGGAAAAGCGAAAGATTCAGAAGTACATAATTAAAGTAAATAAGTAAATAATTTTAAGAAAATTCTTTTTATTATTTTAAATGACTCTGCTAATGCAATTAAAGTCGTAATCATTTTATTGTGTCCTTTAAGCCTTCCACCTTTCAAGAAAAGGTGTCAAAAAATCAGAAAAAGTTGAGGTATAACAGTTTCTAAAATACTTTAAATATACATAAATTATTTTGCAGATATGGGATATTTTTAGTTACCCGCTTTGTCAGTTTAACAACCATAAACTTGTTTTCCATAAAATGTTAAAAAATAATATGAAACAAACTTATTTTCACGGTTTAAAATGTGTCGATACTGTGGTAACGTAAATATTATTCGTATTTATTTTAGTGTTAACCTAAAAAAATACGTAAGTAAGAAAAACAACACAGTATTTTGCTATACGGAACCTATAATGCGCGAGTTGGACTTACATTTGCCCAATTTTTAAATTAACATTATTTATTTTAGTTAAATTACAAACATTTTCATTTGAAAATTGTTTCGGCCAACAAAATATTAACACAAACGTTTATTTTATTGATAATTTGAACACGGGTAATTTTGTAGCAAATCTAATAAAATCATAGAAAGGTTATCTGTACATTCAATTTTTTGGAATTAAAACTGCGTAGTTTAAAAACACACGGCGACATCTATTGTCAAATATCTAAATAACACATAAATAAACATTTTTAGAATTATTTTAATGAATCAAATAGCGCTATTGATACTTATTTTTCAAGATAAGCTATTTTTAATAGTTTTTGCCATATTTAGTAAGTTACCTTGCTAAAATGCTTATAGTATCATCGTGGTTTTAATATAACCGGTTTTTGTATTTTTTTTTCAGAAATTAGATATTTTCCCGCGGTGAAAAGTATCCTATATGTTGACTCGGATAACCAGCTATCAACATACCAAATTTCATTAAAATCCCTCCAGTGGTTTTTCTGTGATGCGGTAACACACAGACAGACTAAAATTCTAAAAACAATACATTCGGCCTCTGTACCGATAATAATGTCTATTTCAATAAGATTTTCCAAAAAATATTTAATGTACAGATTCGGCTTAGTTACAATTATGTATATAGGTAATTTAGATATATATTAATTTTTAAACCATATACTTAGATTGTTTTTGGTTATTTGGGCACGGGCATTACCGCGTGTAATTCTAGTTATTCTAATAAGACCATAGAAAAGTCACATCTATAGATAAAATGTTTTTTTTCGAATGAAAATTAAGTATTTTAAAAACTCATGGCGACATCAGCTAGTAATGGTTTTCTAAAGTACACCTAAGTAAATATTTGTAGAGTTATTTTTATGTATAAAAATCGCTATTGATATGTTTTTTTTTCGAGAGAAGCTATTTATAATTATTTTTGATCTATTTTGTAAGTTGCTTTGCTAAAATGTTCATATTTTCAGCGTGGTTTTATTCTAAGCAGTTTTTGTGTTTTTTTTTCTCAGAGATGAGATATTTCCCCGCAATAAAAAGTACCCTATATGTTGACCCGGATAACCAGCTATCATCATACCAAATTTCATCAAAATCCCTCCAGTGGTTTTTCCGTGATGCGGTAACAGACAGACAGACAGACAGACAGACAGACAGACAGACAGACAGACAGACAAAAATTCTAAAAACTATAGTTTCGGCCTCTGTATCGATAATAATGTCTATTTCAATAAGATTTTCAAAAAAATATTTAATGTACAGATTCGGCTTAGTTAGAATTTTATAATATGTATAGATAACAGAAATTTCAAATCCAGTAAATCTAGAAACCGAAAATATTTGTCCGTTGCCCATTTATGATAGGTGATTTGGAAATGTATTAATTACATTATATCATATGAAACTAACTTTGCTAAAAAAACGAAAATAATGATAAATTTATATATAACTAAATTCAATTTGACTTATGTAATATAATTTGCTAGATTTAATTTATTTTTATTATAACTTAATTTATTTCATTCTAATTATCTAGTGATTCATTAAATTAATTATAATGTCACATAGAAATATTCATTCAATCAAATCAAATAATTGTTAAACCAATTGTATATTTTATTTTTTATTAAAGAAATAAAAGGCTTATTATTATTATTATATGAAATTTTGTAAAACTCTATTTGAATTTGCCTCCGCGAAATGCCTTTTTGTATTCTTTGCTATGAAGAACTTCGATAAATAACTAAATAATAATATTACATTTTAATTAAATTACAAAAAAAAAACTGTAACAACCCTGCGTAATGCGAAGTACGCTACGCGGTGTCGGCTTTTCTTCAAACATCAAAGGCGATAGCCCACTGTTATTTTTTAGTACACTGTGATAATGCTATGCCTGAGTGTAAGAAATTATCGACCATATTCTGCATAGATAATGCGAAAGAAAACCGCATGAAAACTCGAAAACACGCTTTTTCCCGGATATAAGACTAATCTAGATCGATTTTTCGCCCCCGAAAACACCCACATGCCAAATTTCCGTGAAATCATTAGAGCCATTTCCGAGATAGCCGGTATAAATAAATAAATATATACCTAAATAAATATACAAGAATTGCTCGTTTAAATA
The DNA here is from genome assembly GCA_905404265.1 of Fabriciana adippe. Lineage (NCBI taxonomy): Eukaryota > Metazoa > Arthropoda > Insecta > Lepidoptera > Nymphalidae > Fabriciana > Fabriciana adippe. The sequence continues at coordinate 7,520,787 of FR989984.1, read as the reverse complement.
TTTTAGATAGATTAGATATTAGGTGGGCGTTTCAAAGGGTTTAAATTCTCTTACATGTCTAATCAAACTTATAGTAAAGTATTATTTTTATTTAAATCCCTTAGATTTCATTCTTTATTGGAAACAAAGTTATTTTTCACATAGATTATTTTAAAAATACCAACTTCAATAGCTTTGCCAATACCATCCCCAAAAGTTATTAAAATACATAATCAGCGTTTAAAAACTCGATTAGGTATAAAGCAGAAAGTCTATTCGTCATAGTAATTACTCGTATTCGATTGATTTTAGCGATAAAGCTAAAATCTTATCTAATCAAGACGTACGACATTAACTTCACAACATCGATTACTTTCCTTCGTACGCCGTCTTTGTAAGTAGACACCTTAACGGTGTCTGTCTGTTACGGTAATATGAACAAACTGCAAAACTTATCTCTATTAAAAGTTCTAATTGTAAGTACGGTAATTTGCACTTTCGATTCATATATAGGAATATGATACTTTTTATTTTGAGAAAATTAGAAAAATGAAAAACTTTTGTAAGGTTCGCAGATTTCCTATTGCATTTAAATTATTATCTTTTGTTTCCTTAACTTTACGTGGATGAAATCGCGGTATCTGATAATGTTAAAGAGAATATTAATCAAACATCAAAATATTATTCATTGAGTTAGCTAAGATGACTAATAAATAATATTACCTACTTGTACGACGACACTACCAAGTAGGAGTAATGAAATAGACATTGAATTTATTTGTTCAAGCATGCATCCAATTTTAAATTATTATGTAAATTAATAGGTATGCATAATGCTGGTAGACATCTTCCCCAAAAAATAATATTTAAGATTATGATAAACTTTCTTTCTTTCTGCAATCCACTCAAACCATATCTTTTATTAGAAGACACATTTTATAAAACGAATCTTAGGTACCTAAATAAAGTTTATTCGAACGTTTATAGAACATCCCCAAAAAAATAAATTACCCAATTATATTGAGGTACACATTATATATTTTAATTAAGATTCGTAATATTATTACCTACGATCTTTCATTACTTTGCCGATAATAGGTAATTTAATTCAATTACACTTAGAAGTCCTTCAACGCTAGATGTGCGAGTATTTATGTAGCGCCAACAATGCTAATAAAATATCTTAATTAAAATAGACAGTAGCTATTTGGCGTCTATTTTATTCATAGCATGTCACTCATCTGTGGCATCCTATCGTCTCGTTAGATCTACAAAAGTTGACCAGTCGGAGAAACGAGTATATAATACCAATATATCGATAGAAAGTCATGACAAACGTAAGACTCTTTTTATTGTACTTCTAAAATTATTATTTTTAGCTTTGCACTTTCTTTACAGAATAATTTTAAACATCGTGTTAACACTAGACTTCTGTCGTTATTTTTAACTATGGTAGGTTATAAATGACCAAACTATATTTTGCGTTAAAGAGACCAGGCCAGGCCGAAATGTATATGGTTAGTCTTTTTTATCTCGTACAGAAATCTAACCCATGAACTTTAATGTAGCAAGCAGGTAATGCCTTTATGTTTAAATCACTTTCCGCATAGTGCCACATTTGTAAAATTTATTATAATAAAGTACTTAATCATCCATTCTGAATGTATTTACAAGAATATAGTATATATGCTATTGAGTATATTTTATATTGTAGATATTCATCAGAACAAATAGATTATAAAATTTTGATATGGTTGAGTGTCCATGAGTCATGATAATGACAACAAAAGAAGGATAACCACGCAGATCTATATCGAACGCTAAACACAAGTATAATTTTAAACTCATAAAATTATGAGGGCTTTGGAAAAATCATAAGTAGCTTTTCAAGGACTACGTTAAAAAGTACATTTTAATTCATGTGTTACGTGCTGACAAACGCATATAATAGTTTCCCTTTTGGAAGAAGTATGATGCAATAAATTTCACTGTTTCGCAATACAAAAATCATAACACATTCATTGATCTAACTTTTATCAGGCCAATGATATCTTTAATAACCCCTTCATTTAGGTATTTAATATTATGTTTCATCATATTGTTCAGTTATCAGACTTTCTTTTCTAAAATCCAAAAAGGTCCTAAAAGTGTGCGCTACATTTTTATATAAATCTAATGCTCTGTGTATGATGTACTTATATCCACTAATCTATACCTACTAATATTATAAAGAGGTGAAGTTGGTAAGCTTGTGAGGTTGTAGGGGGTAATCTCTGGATCTACTGAACCGATTTAGATGAAATTTGGTAAGAAGATAGTTTGAGATCCTGGAAAGGACATAGGATAATTTTTATCCCGGAAATCATCCGTTAAGAGGGTGAAAATGGGGATGAAAGTTTGTATGGGGAATCAACCTAGGGACGAACTCAAGCGAAGCGAGGGTGAATCGCTAGTTTCGGATATATTTTTGGATATTTTTTCCTAAGTATAATATAATGAATATTTTTCAAATAAATTTTCAAAAGTATACAAATACTTTTCTTTCTATCCTCTATAATATTTGTATGTTTGTTATCTATGCGTTCCTAAACCATTCAAGCTGCTCTACGCACCCGAGCGAAGCGAGAGTAAGTCGCTAGTTATAGTGAGTAAAAAAACGTAACCTCTTTTTTATTTAATGAAGCGGGTTTATAGCACAGTCTTCACATACTTCGACGAGCCAATTTCAAATCAATAAAATGGCATTGTAACAGTCGATCGTACGTCGACAAAATGCGATATGTCGACAGTGCACAGCATTATTAACATTAGGTATCGATATTGCCCGATAACATTTTGCAAAATATAGACGATACTCATCAATTACTTAACATTTTGTATAAACTATTACGTAAACAAATAACTAAGTAGGTGATAATTTTACAGTATTTATAATAATATTAAAATTAGATCTTAAATATTCAGTTTATAAATACGAATCATGTCAGATGCTGCTTTAAACATAAGACGTTTTCATAAATAATTGCACATCACATTTTTCTGTGCGAATTTCTTTTCCAACTTTATAATACAACGAAGAAGCCTGCAGGTATAAGAGAACCTAGTTAGACTAGGTTCTATTATTGTTTGTTATGCGAAATCCGCTAATCCGTATTTGGCCAAAGGGGCCAACTTTGGATAATCCCTTCCATATTATGATCTACTACTTACAGTTGGACATTAAAAGGACTTAAATATTATAACCGCTATAGCATTCAAATACAATATAAACGCATTCCATTCAATTTAAATCAGTGATAGCAAGAGGACATGAGTAAAAGGAAATCATTGTTTAATTTGCTCATGCTCTAATTAGATAAAGCATCTGATCAAGCGTAATCTCCTATGGGATTTCTTGAATTTATTCTTCCAAGGAGAAGTCGTTCTCCTTGTTTTTGTTCTAGTAAATTTCTAGGTTCAATAAGTCTTATCGTAGGTACTATTTATTAATGAGGGTAGCAGTAAAACTAAAGTTATATTTATAAGATGTCATTATCAACAAAACATTATCAATTTGTTTTTTTAGTCTACGAAGAATAACTTGATTGCAAGATTTTTTTAATAATTTCGTTATGGCGTCTTTGACAAAACATGACTATCGTGTAATTCTGTATTACAATTTCAAACGTGTTACTAGTTTAAGCAAACAAGAATGTCTGGATGAGAAGATTTCTATGTTTTGGTCAAGAAGTACCAATTTAAGGATTACCTATAGAACACTGGTATCTGCAATACAAGAGAGGTCTTGGACTGGACGATGGTCCTCGAGCAGATAGACCCGTCGAAGTGACAGTGCTAGAAACGGAAGTTCGTCTGAAGAAAACAATACGAGAAGACAGCTTTTGAACATTCCTGTATACTACGTTACATAAAATTGTGACTGAACATGTAAAAAACCATGTAAAAAGCTTTGTGCGCTTTGGGTACCCCATACGGCAAACGAGCAGCAACAGCAATCTCGAGTCGAATGGTGCTTTAAATTAAAAAAAAAATCGATTGTGATTCGACGTAGTTCCGATTGTGACTGGAGACGACTTGGATATATTATTACAACGTATCTACTAAATTACAAAGCAAGATATGGGTGTTTGGAGATGAGGAGCAACCAAATCAATCTCGAAAATGAAAATCTGTTGGCAAAAGAATGATAGCGGTTTTCTAGGTATTGTCAAATCTGTTGTGCTCGCTGGACAGAAGACAGTTTCAAGTTCATGGTATACTAAAGTCTGTCTGGCTCTTTTGTTTGAGGAATTGTCGAATCGCAGACGAAACTCGAGAATGAATTCTTGGTTCCTGCATCTCAACAACACACCTGCACATAGAGTTGGCGCTATCACGGCTGGAACATCCTATCTACAGTACTGATCTTGCGCCATGTGACGTCTGTTTATTCCCTTATGTCAAAACTCCCATGAAAGCTCGCAAGTTCTCAACAAAGGAACAGCTAATAGGTGCGTTCGGAGAAAAAATAAATTTAATTCCTAGACAAAAGTGGATTGAGGATTAGTTAAAGCGTATGATAAAATGTATAAATAGTGAAGGACATTACTCTGAAAAAATATAATTGTATACACGACAATACTTATTGAACACCCTACGTATTTAATCAATATGCTGACTTTTAAAAAATATGCACATTATAGACATTTATTAAGCAGCGACATAGCGGTCCTATTTTAGTTTTCAAATGGTTTTCGATCTTGGTTCCTTTCTTACCGAAAAAATTATAATCTACCGAATGAAAATTGAAAAAAAATTAATTATAATAAATGCTGACACTAGTGCATGAATTTAAAAAAAAAACATTTAATTAACATGATTTCTTTTTATTTATTACTAGCTACTTACCCTCGCTTTGCTCGGGTTCGTCCCTAGGTACGTTTTAACGATAAATATAGAATAGACTATATATACGTACACTGTACATACACAGGTATAGAAAAGTAGGTAAATATTATAAAAAATAAAAAATATATATATCCCTTACTTGAGAAATGATTGATTCCCCATTCAATCTTCCACCCCCCTTTTCACCCCATTATATATATGTTTTCCAGGATGAAAACTATACTATGTTTTCCCAGGGTTTCAAATTATTTCCATAGCAAATTTCATCTAAATCGGTTCAGCGGAATAAGCGTGAAGAAGTGACGGACAGACAAACAGAACTTTCGCATTGTCAGGCAGTAAGTCGCGACATTGCCTTTAATATATAATAAAAATATTTATTGCGAGTGTACCTCAGGAGATAAACATAGACTTTTCTGTAGGCCTTTTTAAGACCTACAATTTTGTAGTACCCTTGTTTGTCCCTAGACAAAAACAAATCTATCCCACGGGAACCGTACATTTTTCTAGAATAATATATAGCCTATTGCCTTCCTCAGTTAACGGGCTATCATTAGATAGCCCGTTAACTGAGGAAGGCAAAAATAATTTTTCAAATCGGATAAGTAGTTCCTTAGATTAACGCGTTCAACCAAACAAACAAATAAACAAACAAACAATCTCTTCAGCTTAATAATATTAGTATAGATTGTTATGATGTAACTCTTAAGGTTAAGCCAGCTTTAACCATATATATTTCAAAGGACGACCCGATAGAACCAGTTATTGTGTTTTCCCGTGGGAATGAAAAAAAAAATCTGTAGTAAAAGGTACCCTAAATGTTGACCCGAGTAATAAGTTATCACTACACAAAATTTTGTTAAAATCAGTTCAGTACATACAACGCTCACATCGATTTGACTAAGTCAGTTTTATTATATGTATAGATATAAGAATAGGTATTGCGAGTGTACCTTAGGTCCTAAGGTACACTCGCAATACTCCTAAGGCTTAGCAGATAGATAGCCTTTTCAAGACCTTCAATTTTATAGTACATTGTTTTGATGTACTCGTATGTCTTAAGGTTTAGCCAGCGGAAGGTTTCTAAGGACAACTCGATAAAATCAGTTATTGTGTTTTCCCGTGGAAAAGAAAGATTTTCCTGAAATAAAAGGAATCCTAAATGTTAACCTGAGTAATAAGTTATTAATTTAGTTTTAGTTTAATATATGAAATATTATTTTTGTATTCATTTAATTGTTTTAATATTAAATCCTACAAAAGCTTATGTTTATTGCGCAAGATTATTCCAGATTTACCCGTACTTGTGTAGCTAATTTTAAAATTTGATTTTAATCTCTGTAAGAGACCAACTACCTAGGTAAATTGGTGTCCTTTGATGCAAATAGCAATGAAAACGAAATAGACAGACGAATAAGTACAACTTGGAAGAAATACTGGGCCCAAAAAGAAATTCTAAAAGGGAACTATAGTCTTAATATAAAAAAGATAATAATGGATTCTTGCATTCTCCCAAGCTTAACATACGCTAGCCAGACATGGGTCTTCACTGAAAAAGTAAAAAACAAAATTTCATCTTGTCAACATGCAATAGAACGCAGTAGGTATACTGAAACTGAGGAAAATACAAAAAACGAGAAACATAGACATCCGCATGAAAACCAAATTAACAGATGCTCTTCATTTTAGTTTGAAACGGAAGTGGAACTGGGCAGGGCACTTGTCAAGATACAAAGATAAGAGTTGGACCTACCAAACAACTAAATGGAAGGGCCCAAAAGGCAAAAGAAAAGTGGGAAGGCAGAAGAAAAGATGGGCCGACGATATAATAAACACAGCGGGAAAAAGCTGGATGTTTACAGCCAAAGACAGGCAAAAGATGGAAAAGAATGGAGGAGGCTTTTACCCATCAGGGGGCCACATAACAAAGAAATAGAAACGAAATAATTATAATTGAATATATATTAGTAAGAATTGTCAAATGGAAAAATAAAGCTGAAATAATAATAATAATAATAATAATAAGAGACCAACTTTAAATATAACAAAAAAGAATTGAATCAGTCATTTCAAAAACCTCATAAGTCATACATTAACAATTTACCAGGAATTAAAAAAAAACTGTTCCAACTTAAATAAACAAATTAAAAAAAAATTTTTTGGACTGAATATAGTATTTGAGTTTTAAAAGATTGAAATGCCAAAAAAAGTGTGTTTGTGTGTACTTATTGTGTACGCGCGTTAGAAATTGTACTTGTTTGTCTTTGTAGAGCATTTAAAGAAAAGCTTATTTTTTTTTTATGTTTAAACTTTTTTCATTTTTCATAACGCACCATATCTAGATATATCATGGGGGTGCATAAAAAAACAATCCACCCTCCTTAGGAGTCTGCCATATTGGATTTACAATGACATCACTTTGCTTATTGTATTTTGTTCATCAAGCCCTTTCATTTGATATCCATATCATGGGGGTGCATGAAAAAACAGTCCGCCATCCTTGGGATTCACCATTTTGGATTTACAATGACGTCACTTTGCTTACTGTGTTTCGCTAATCAAGTCGTGTATATAGAAATACCGGACTAAGTATCTTGAATATAGACATCATACTATAGGTACAAATATACTTTACTAATAGTCCGGTAAAATTACACGCAAAAATAGTGATCAAATAACAAAAACTCCGACAGAGCTGAATTTTGGTAGAGACCTTGGGTACACCAGTAGAAATAAAGTGCCAAAAGTCCTCATCGATCCTATATGTGCTAAAAAAGTTATTCAAGGTCAAAGGTCAAAATTTTCGGTTTTTTGGATTTTTCTCGATAATAGTAAGTTTTATCAAAAATATAGTTCAGACAAAAATTGTAGATCATAAAATTATCTAAATATACAACCTTCAAATTTTAGAATCGCGATATCTTAGGAATAGTGATTGTTAGGAAAAAAATATTACGACCATTTATGTAGATATTCATTTCAGAGATTAGCCGGAACAAACAGACAGATAGACAGACAGATAGACAAAAATTGTAAAAAATGTTGTTTTGGTATATGTACCATGTATACATCCATATGCGTTTAGTAAAAAGCGGTTATTTTAATATTACAAACAGACTCTACAATTTTTTTCTGTTTTAATATCTTTAAGATACATAATCATGTTCTCCATCATTTTCACCTAGATTATCTATATCTCTTGCAGTTGACCAGCTAAATATATTCTGATAAAATGGCATTATGCTCTTTCAAGTTTCAGAATGCTATCCTGAACTCGTATTGAAACATCTATTTTTTTACCCAATTGCGGCGAGGCCCAAAGGAGTGTTATGTTTTTGACCTGTATGTACGTATGTATGGATATGGGTGATTACTAAACGGCTTAACCGATTTTGATGATTCATACGTCGTTAGATTTGTCTTGATAACGCGAGTGTCATAGGGTATATAGATATCATTAAAAACCAAAATGGCGGATCCTAGGCGCCAATGTATGTCTTGAAAAAATTTTTTACTTTGAAACAATCGAGTGGGGTATTGAAATTCATTTTTTTCCTTGAACATTGAATGTATTTTTTTTTTATATTCAATCATGCATAATATATTCAATGTCCTTTCCTGCGTAATTTCCTTTTTCGGATTAACAGTAATTAAATATTTTAATTTGGATTATCCGCGTGTATAGCTGCGCTAAAAACATATTATAGTGAATATACAAATGCCGCAATAAATATGATGTAGAAGGTATAGCTAGACATCTTTAATATGCACAATTAATAATATAGTTACTCGTAAACAATTAAATAAAATCCTATTTAATTATAACTACACCAATTAATTATTTTATTTGGGCTAAGTAAAAATTTTTTTTTAATAATTATGATTAAATGTATGACATAGAAATCTCCAATAAATTCAATAGGTAAACCAAAAGGACTTACTGATTACCAGTGAAACAACTTCGTGTTAATTATTGTCCCTTAACATACCTATAGCGCAAGGTCAACGAGGACACAGAGAATTAATGATGATAAGTCTTCATAAAATAAACCCACTGCACTTATGCTGATGAAAATTAAATGCATTGAAAAGGTATGTACCTACTAAATGTAATAGTAACACATAATGACGAAGTGAAATAATAAAAAATAAAAAATAAGTACTTACTGGTTTTTTTAAATATTACGGTAATTGTTTTATTTATGCTTAAAGAAAGAAGTCTTTAGGTAATATATTATAATAATAATAAAATGCTTTAACTATAAAAAATTAAGTAAAAAAAAATACTTTTTTTTTAAGATAAACAAAACATTGATCTCGCAAGATCAAATGAAAATTAATATGTATTGCTATACAATAATGTACATACTGTATTACGCTAGTATAATAGTTACAATTTAAAGCAAAACATTGTTATTAATGTGTAAAACATAATAAGAATATATTATTTAAAACAATATACACTCACCATTACATGCAATCCCAGGAGGCTGTTCATTGTAATGCATTTCTCGGAGCACCGTGATGCGTGTGAAGAATCGCGCCCTTTCATGTCACAAGCGAGACTGAAGTTGAACGAGCTACGAGACGGCTGAAACGTTGGAGCTTCGCCCCGTCTCCCGCCTCCCCGCCTCGCATGCGCACACTGAAGAGAAGACGTATACCATACCATAGCCATAGAATTAGTTACGTATGAATACGTTAGGCCGGCCATACACGGACTGCTCGAGCAGTTAGCCAGTAATCAACATAAACGGACCGCTTTTACAATCATAGTCAACAGCTTGAAGCTGCTTTGATAACTGCTGTAGCAGTTGATACCAAATGCAAGAATTGGTATCAACTGCTCAACAACTCACGCTATTTTTGCTCAGACGACGACGATGGTAAATGAAGAGCGCTGGCGGAGATAACTGCGCGAGAGCAGTCGACAATTCGAGTGGTCAGTGTATGCCTAAATTTCACCGCGCTGACAACCGCCCGAAGCAGTCGCAACTGCTTGAGCGGTTTCGTGTTTATGTGTACATAGAAGACTGTAGTTTGCTATGCGGTCGCAGCTTGAAGCAGTCGATACTAGCTGCTTCAATCTGTCAATGTATAGCCAGCCTTATGTACTACGTTATACTGAGTCTAAGGCGGCACACATTTTAGATGTTAATTTAAAATATCATTTGTTAGTAACAATATTGAAATAATCCATGTTAGATGGCAGTATCAGCATTCAACGATTGATTAACTTTTTTGCATCGTAAATAATTTTAAATGATTAAAATTAGTAGTTCTGCGAACAGTAGGTATACCTGGCGAGCACAAACTGCATTTTGAGGAGCTATTCTACCGAAGATCGTCATCAGTCACCATTTTTTTATGAAACCTACCTTGAGGGCTTAACTTAAAGTTAACTTATAGTTAAGCTTTCAATTGTCTCTTAATGTAATACCTATATGTTTTTAATGTGCAATAAAGAATTCATATATAAATAAATTTACTAACTTTCAAATAAAAAAAGAACCATCGAGACTGCATTTTATAAGGCGGAGATATCCAATAGGTCCCTTTTTGCCCCTTCAACCAACTGCGGCAAAGCCCAAAGGAACGTTATGTGTTTGACCTTTATGTATGTATGTATGTATATTCGACTCTATGTTTCCTCGTAATTACTAAACGGCTTCGTCTTGATAACGCGAGTGACACAGTCTACATAGATTTCATTACAAATTAAAATGGTGGATCCTAGGCGCCAATTTATGTCTTGAAAAAAAATTCGTCTGAATCAATCGAGTGGGATATCAAAGTACAGGTTTTAAAAGGCGATTACAAAAATATACACAACTTATATGCTTAAAATAATTACCAAAACTAAAAAGCTGTAAATAAAAACAAAAAGCGAACTAAAAAGATGAGAACAAGTTGATGAAGAAACAGTATTATGCTGTACTTCCAAATAGCCCAAACACTCGATTAATCTGAATTTTGGTATACATATGTATTTCGACGGGCTAATAACCACCCTGTAATTCCAAATACCTGCAAATTTTATTTTCAAGGTGAAATCTAAGAAAAGGTTGATTTTTTAAATGTTTTTCGCGTTTATTGCGATTAATATTGATGTTAGAAAAAAATTGATGTTAGAGAAAAATGTGTTAGAAAAAAATGTTTCCCACAAAAGTTATAGGCCATAAAAAAAATATTTTTTTTATTCAATACGTTTATCGTGCAGTATGGGAAAAAATGCGAAATTTCTCCAAAATTTCCCTAAGTATTTTGTTAAAACTCCATTACTTTCAATATAATTTACTTATGCAGATTAAAATATAAGTACCTACAGTATTTGTGAAACTTAAGTAGATTATTTATTTGTAAGTTTTATTTTTAAACTATGTGCCAGGTACGACTTGGATGACGTAGAAGGTTTGTTTAGTCTCTTTTTTTTCAAACCCAGAATCCCCAACAACATAATTAAGTGCTAAAATTCGCTTCGCTTGTGCTAAAATTAATTATTTACAATTTTGGTCGTCTTATTGCTTTAGCCCACAATTTCTTCAGTTTTTGTCTTTTGGGAACAAATGATATCCATTTTTTTTGCATCCTGACAATGCACAATTTATCGTTTTTATTAAATTTTAAATAAAATGAAAAAAAAATATCGCCCACGCTATAGAGCTTTACAATATATTGAGGACTAGCAACTCACCCTCGCTTCGCTCTAATTCATCCCTAGGTACGTTTTAACGGAAAGTTTGAAGTTATCAAGATTTACTCAAAGTAAACATTTCTTTATTTTAAAAATAATAACAACTGCATTTAATTTTCCTTTTAAAATAGCTTACGTGAACCGGGAATCGAACCAAATAAAAATGCAAAAAAGGACACCGTCACTATTTTTTCGAATTAATCGATAGGGTCTATGGGAAGGATAAAATATCTCAAACAAACATGGCTTCTCTTATTGTTCCTTGTCTCTGATGGCTTCTTAGAATTGAAGAAAAGGATGAAATCTTACAAATTATACACATCGACTCTAACTTCGTAGAACAAACGCACAGGACATGGAAGAAAAGTGTCTTAAACACTGAAAATATTAGTTTCACTCAAAGGAAACATTATATTATTTTTAAAAACAAGATTAACTGCATTTAATAAAATTTTTTAAAGAGGTTACCTGAATCGGTAATCGAACCAACTGAAAATACAAAAAGGTACACCGTCACTATTTTATCGCATTAATGGATAGAGTCTATGGTAAGGATGAAATGTCTCGAATGAAAATTGTATGTTACTATTAAAGAAAACGATGAAATCTTACAACTAGTACATATCAATCCTAACTAACATCATAACCTAAGCTATCTATTATCCACGAAGTATTTATGTATTCATAATGTATGTGCCCTTTTCAACTAACTTCTTCAAAAAGGAGGAGGTTCTCAATTCAGCTGTATTTTTTTATGTTTGTTACCTCAGAATTTCGTCATTTTCTAACCGACTTAGACAATTTTTGTCTTGTCAGAAAGTGTATACTTCCCATTTGGTTCCATTTAAATTTGAAGAAAAACAGAGTTTGATGTATCTCAAGGTTTAGCCAGTGTTAGCCATCTAAATTTCTAATTTCTAAGGATGACTCGACAGAACCAGTTATTGCGTTTTCCCGTGGGAATGAAAAAATTGCCTGTAGTAAAAGGTGTCCTAAATGTTGACTTGAGTAATAAGTTATCACTACACAAAATTAAGTTAAAATCGGTTAAGTACTTTTTGCGTGAATCGCGCTCATCGATTTGACTAATTGTAAGTTAGTCTTATTGTAATTTGTTTATAGATAAGAATAGGTCTTGCAAGTGTACCTTAGGAGATAGACTTATACTATTGCAGATTTCTCTGTTAGCCTTTTCAAGAACTACAATTTTTTAGTATGTACATTGTTTTGATGTACGTCTTAACCCTACAAGGCACTCAGTGCCATATGCGGGACAACCTCTTTTATTGTTCCTAAAAATCTATGAAATACTAGTAGCGACATTTGTTGGTTTTTGAGTTATATATCGCTAATGTAGCAATGATATAACGCCAACAATTGCGTATGAATGTCGTTACTGATCCTATTACTCTCAGCAAATTGCGAAATTTGAACCAAAGTTGTGCGTTTGCCGTTTGCGTTAATTCAAAAATTTGTAAAAAAAAATATCTTTAGGGTTTTGACCCAGAAAAAAATATTGCGTATTGTAAGAAAGTGTCAATTTTGCAGAGGTAAGTTAGTTTTTCTATAATTGTAGTATACCTATTGATAAATCATAATTTTATCTATGTGCCACATATGGTACATTGAGCCAAAGAGAATGTCACCACTACGTTTTAAGAGGCGGGACTTAGAACAAACTTTTTGACTTCAATTTACATCGCACTTCAATACCAACTGTACGACAGAAACGTCAAAAGAACAAGAGTACCAACCTATACAACCTAACAGACCAACTAGTGCTTTACGCGTTTTTATCGATATCGATAATATTCAGGATCAAAATCTAGGGTCGTAGATATTAAGCAAATGTTATTGAAATGAAGATCAAGTCTACATTTAATTAATAATTAAGTACATTGTTGTTTAGTAGGCAAAATAATTAATGCAACACTGGACTTAATTAAATGTAGACTCGAGTCGAAATAAAAAAGTAATGAAAGAATACATAAGGTTTATATTTTTATTTTATTTTTCAATATAATTATATATTATTCAGCATTAAATTATAACAATGTTTTATTGAACGTCATGAGTCTACTACCAGTTCAGAAAGAAAAAGCCTCAAACCTGAGAACTAGCAAAAGAAACTCAGCGGGACTGATAATTATCTTTCTTGTAAGTTAAATTATAATTTACAATATTTTGCTCCTAGTATTAATCTTGTCAGTGACTCCTCTCATGTACAGCAGGACTGCAGGGACGCGCTCGACTGTGGCTGGTTACACCGGGTCCCTGTGATGCATAATAATAAAAAGAAGAAAATTGTAAAAATCATATTGATGTAAATAAACAGTCAAATAAAAGTAAAAAGAAAGAGACAAACCTGAGTTACTAGGCCCAGCTATTGCTTCAACCTGGTATAGTGAATGTTCATTGTCATGTATCCTTTGAGAGACATTATCCATGGTAGTCTATGTTGGATTGAATATGACAAGGAAATTCAAGTAACATTTCTTCAGAAAGTGACTGACCCACTTTTAAATTTTTTAATGGCACAGCTAACTTTTTAAGTCAACTTTTTTCTTACTGAAAGCTTTGTTCTCAAAGTGATTTCCACATACATATTTTAATATATGTAATTTTTCTATTAGAACATAATATATTAAATCTTCTTTGCCCACAGCCTTAACTCATTGCCTGCATCTAAAAAATAAATTAATTAAAGTAATGAAATTGGGTATATGTTTTTTTCCTTTCAATCTGGACTTAACCTGTTATGTATAATTTTATTATCAATATTCACTGTGCATAGGTTAAAGACATTTCTCTTAAAGAACACACTGTTCACTTATACAGAGACTAAGTATACATAAAAAATAATATTAACAGTATTTACACAGTAGCATGCATTATATTATAATTCACATAATTCTCATTGTTTTATTCTTATTTATCCTTAATTAATTTGTTACACCTTTATTCTAATTAATTTTAAACATGCGTGAATTTAATAATCTTTTAAATATTGTTTACAGTTTAAGTGTTCATTACAACATTGACATTTTTTTTAAATTGAAGATATGCAGTTATAAAATTTTATCTTTATTATGTGATTTTAACTTATTCTTAAAATGCTTATATGATTACAATCTTTTACAGTATTCTGTAGATTATTATATAAAAGTACATCTTCACACATATTTTTATTACCATTAAGATCTCATCAGAAGCTACCAGATTTGAAGCTTTTTGTTTCTAAGATTATGTAGGTATAATATACTTTGCTATGAATGTTATTATTGAATGTATGTTTTAGTCATTATTTTTTAATATTAATTATGTGTTGTATGCATAGTTGTTTAATTAATATTCAAGAATTTGGTTTTTTTCTGTATAGCTTCTTACTATAGTTCTTGTTAGTAGTTGTGATGAAACAGTGTTTTTATTAGTTTACTTTGTGCTCCTTGTAACTTACATATTTGTGTTTGTGCTGGTTTGTGCGGCTGAGCCCCATATCTCTCTAAGGTACTCCAGGTGTGGCTTGGCTTGTGTATTATACATAGTTGTTCTGATTTTGTATGGAATACAATTAGATACATCGCTAGATAACAACTGTAAAAATCATGAAATTTTTATGAGTTCGTAGCTATATCTGATTTAATACATACCGACTTTCATCTATAGGAAATTTCTCCATAAATATCCTTTTCTCGTCCGCCATTATTTCCACAAATTGTTCGACTTCGATTTCCACAAATTTCACATCTTATAAACCGCGTTTTGGCGGCATTTAAAAAAAAACGTATTCACTGAAACAAAACTCGATAATTTGTTGCCACAAATTCTGTAGAATATCTTCTTGCAAATTTATGTAACAAATTATGATAATAATTAGTATATTTTACGTCTTAATCAAAAGTCATAAATAGTGAAGAACTGTCTATCGATAATGACGAACGGATTAGTTAAAGAAAGAGAAGTTACACGGAGGAAGTGCGATGGAAGATGTCCGCCATTATTTTGCGCGCAAACTCCATAGAACAGTTTTTTTGTTCCTAGTTGCGTTAGACTGCATTGAGCCTTAGCCTCCCTTTTTACAATTACGTATTTGCGACAAGTGTATTTATGAATACTTTTATTTATTACAGATTATGTCAAAAAAAAGGATTGTTTGATGGAGATATTGAACATTTCTTGGCTATACCCTCAGGGAGAGAAGATGGTGAAGACTTATTTGTAGCTGAAAGTAATGAAGACAGAAAAATTCAGTGTGCAGTAAATTTTTTCTCTGAATCCCTTAGCGATGTGGAAACATCATCATCAACACAGATACATCATTATTTGTCTTCTGTTAACGAAGATGTTCATTTAGCAAGCGAGCAGCAAATATCAAACCCTCAGACCAGTACTTCAGGTGTGACTTCAGCGAGAACGAGACGATCATCGACTTTTGTGAGTATTGCTTTTGCTAACAGAACTAAAACCCTAGGCTTTGAACGGAGAACTCTGAACTAGAAAGCCTGGCATCAGAAGGAAGAAAAGGACTTCATTTGGAAAAAAAATCTTTTCAATCAACACATTTCAGTTTACTGGAAATATAAACTTACAGGCACCAATTATAGAATTCGAGATTCCCTTTCAATATTTTTCATGATTTTTTGATAAAGAACTACTGGGGCATATTGTAAAAGAAATACGCAAATTTAGTATTAAAAAAAACTTTAAAACCATTCAAAATTACAGTTGTTGAATCGAAAAAGTTTTTAGGTGTCTGTCTGATTATGAGCTTGTCACCATTGCCAAATATCCGAATTTATTGGGCATCCGAATTGGGTATTCCTTTGGTTGTGGAGACAATGTTGCTAAATCATTTCAAAAAAATCTGCCAGTTCCTGCATTTCAACGTCAGGGCATAATCATTGATCGTTTCCATAAAATTAGGTCTATATTGAAACCAACCCAACTGTAGCTGAAGGACTTCAAATTTGACGTAGGAAAAAGTCTGTGCTTATATGGGCCATGGATCAACAAGATAAGGGACAGATCGTCAAGTTTGCCTGATCAAATTGAAATAAAGAAAAAGAAGCCGAATACAGCAGTCCTACCTCCTCATGAAGTCAGACGTGACGGATTTGATCATTTTCCTATTTGGGGTCAAAAAAAGCAACGCTGTAATAATTGTTTTCAAAATGTCCACCAATAGGTATTTTTATAAAAAATTATTTTGTGATATGTTTTTCGTTTTGTGTAGTCTTACCTCGAAATAATTCAAATGGTAAAATGTTATAGTTCACTACCAAAAAAGTATAGTTAAGGCTCCGTGTACCACATATGGAACTAAAATAAAAACCTGATTTTCTAATAAAATATTTGGTTTTGTTTTTTTTTATTATTTTTTCCTAAATACTAATCACTAACAACATCACATATATTTTTATCAGCCACAGAAAAAAAATTGAGCCTTGTAGGGTTAAGGACGGTTTAGCCAGCGGGAAGTTTCTAAGGAGGGTTCGATAAAACCAGTTATTGTGATTCCTGTTGTAAAGAAAGATTTTCCTGAAGTAAAAGCTATCCTAAATGTTAACCCGAGTAATAAGTTATCACTTCACCAAAATTCGTTGAAATCGGTTCATTACTTTTTGCGCGAAACGCGCGCACATAAACAGGCATACAGATAAACAGACAAAAACTTTAATAGCTATTGTTTTGGGGTCTATATTGTGTATATAATACGTTACATTTATTATTTTTTTTTAATATTTCATGTACAGATTTCGCTAAGTTACTGCTTTATTATAGTAGAGATATAGATCATAGTGATCGAGACATTTGGCGGAAAAAAATGTCAAAATTCTTCCTCATTGAAGCCACAGACCAGGAACAACAAGTATTGGAGCAATGGGTCTTCCTGTGTAGCTGGCAAATTCGATCAAATATAACACTGAGCAAATCCTTTAAATTGTTATGTTTTCATTGACATGACTTTTTGACTGCGATTGCAACAGCGGTTTATATATTAATATTATGTTAAATACAACTGGTCTTGGTTCACTATACGTCCAAGACACCTGTCCGTAGATTTTCGCGAGACCATGTGAATACTTTACAAAAAACCCCTAAAAATTAAAATTAATCGCCACAACGTCGAGTAAAGGTTTGATATTAAACAAGACTGGTGTTTATTTTTATTTATTAATATAAAATTAAAAGCAACCATTATTACAGCATGTCATATCTTTATCTAGTTCTTAAAATTTACCTTTATTTTAGCTATTTATAACAATTGAAAAAAAAAACCAAAGAGATAGAAATAAATATGTTTGAAATATTACAAGGCAGGAAGTTAGAAGCTTTGATTTACAATTTTTAACTTATGTTTTTAAATGGCATCCTTTTAATAATAGGCCATAATTTCACCTTAGCATGTCTATAATATTATAAAATGTGAGAAGCACATCTCCATAAAAATTACTTCTGAGCATTAATACAATTGCAGCTATTTATCATACAACTAGCTTATGATAAGAAACACAAGCACAATCCACCATAAGACTGAATGCATAGGATTTAGGGATAATTTGATATATTAACTATTAATGAAGAAATAGTTTTCTTTATATACTTAGGTTATCAATACTCAAAATATGATTATATGCTTTAATTTTACATTATCAAGCAATGATGCATAAAATAATATATTAACCTACTATAATTTCATGAGATGAGTTAACATTAAAATAATAATATGCAATTATGTTCTGCATTTTTATTTAAATATAATAAGTGTATTACAAAATGCTGTAACTTTTAATTAACCTGGTGTATGTACCATTATCTACTTATATCTAACAATAAAAAAATTCAAATATATACAGAAATATTTAATGTTTGCTAAAGAAACAGTTAATTTACTCTCAAAGATTCATGATTTTTTTTTATTCAATTTTGCAAGATATTTTTTTTTTTTTTTAATTGGGGCCTTGGATGAAATTATACTTTAGGAAGCATAAGATGGTAATATATTCGAATAAGAGTTTTTTTATGAAATATAAATCTACAAAGCCTTTTTTATAATTATATAATATCCAGTAAAATAAGTTCTCAGAAAATACATAATTTATAAAATTGTTTTAGTCCATTACAAACCTGAAGATTATTTTTATAATTAAAAAAAGTTAGCTATTAATTAATCAAAAACAATAACTGGGCCAGAAACAAATGAAAAAGGTTGTATAAGAAAAGCCTATTTCATTCAACAAACTTGTTTTAAATAAAACTATCTTTTTGGATTTTTTTACAGATTTATTTTGATTTTTGGTTCCCAACATTTCAAATGCTTTACAGCAATCATGGTCACAGGAGAGACTAAGGTGTTAGATGTCTCAAAGGTATTTTATAGTTGTTACAGACAGCCTACCCACAAAATAACAAAATCAATTCAAAAAACTTGAAAATTGGCACCAAAGTACCTTATAATATTTGTTAATTTTCATTTTAAACATTTTTACAATTTTAATTACTTTTATACTTCAATATGGAATATTATTTATATATTTCAGCTGTTATTATTATAATTATTGCAATTTTTTAGAAAACATTATTTATTGATTCTAAAAAATTGTAAAATATTTAAAATTAAAATTAACAAATATAGTAAGGTACTTTACTGCCAATTTTCAAGTTTTTTGAATTCATTTTATTATTTTGTGGGTAAGCTGCCTGTAACAACTCTATAATACCTTAGAGACATCTAACACCTTAGCCTCTCCCATGACCATGATTGGTGTATAGTATTCGAAACGTCGGGAACCAAAAATCAAAATAAATCCATGAAAAAATCCAAAAACATAGTTTTACTTAATTTGTCAAATATTCGCATAAATCTAACTTGTTTTATATCATTTTATACAGTTTAACATCACTGAACTCATAAAGCTCTTAATTTAGGGCTATAACAAAGTTATTTCCAACAGAAATATTGAATTACAGTTAGTTCGTAGATATTATAACAAATAATAGGTAAAATCAAAATGATAATTATCCAGTTATCTACTGTTCTTGTTAACTTAGTGAAATAAAATAGTATCACACAAACTAATTTAGCTAATAACTTTATATGTATTTTATTTAATAATTCACATTATAAAGTTTCAATTACATATAAAAAGTTTTGTTCCTTTTAAACAGATCCAATTGTACCTTATGCAATACAATACAGATCAACACTGTTACAGTGACAAGTATATTTATATAAGTGCTAACTTATAACAATGAAAGTGCATTTAAAATCACCAAAACAAATGTGAAAGATCTATCATACCTATACAGTTTTTTACATATGATCAAATATCATAGTAACTATTACTTATAAATAAAAGTTATACTCTATTGTAATATTTTTATATATAAAATAAGGATACACTAATATATTGCCATTGTTTAAAAGTGACATGAAACTTAGCAAGCACAGTTATCTCCATCCCTGTTGCGACCATTGTCATTGGCATTCAGCTTGATTTGATCAGGAAATTCATTGTACAGCTCGGCTTCAGTGTCTTGTGCCAAGGCATTGCGAGCTATAGTCTGAAAAGCAAGTTCGACATTCACAGCTTCTTTGGCACTTGTTTCAAAATAAGGAATGTCGTTTTTACTTTGACACCACTGTTGTGCACGCTTCGCAGACACGGCACGGTTATCCAAATCCACTTTATTACCTAATATAACAAACGGAAAGTTTTCAGGGTCGCGTGGTGAAGCCTGTATCAAAAATTCGTCTCTCCAACTCTCCAAGGACTTGAACGTGTTAGGGGCAGTTACGTCAAAAACTAAGACGCAACAATCCGCCCCACGATAAAACGCCACCCCCAATGATTGGAATCGCTCTTGTCCTGCTGTATCCCAAATTTGCATCGTGACGATCCTATCGTCGACAATTACCTCTTTCGTGAGAAAATCAGCACCTATTGTTGCCTTATACTGGTTGGAAAATTTCTTGTTGACAAACTGATTCATCAAGGAAGTTTTGCCAACGCCGCTATCGCCAAGGATGATGACTTTTAGAAGAACCTTTTTCCTTGAAGACATGATGCACAAAAATTTATACAATTAGGACGAAAAATAAAAATAATAGTCACTCTTTGTCTGTAGGTACTTTTTGACATTAAACCAAATTGATAAATGCGTCACCTGTTTGTGATGTTACCATTGGTAAAAAATATAATCCTGTTAAACGTGATCCAATGGTCGCATCGTAGTATTTTTAATTAAATCTTTAACTGAGTCCGAAATAGAACAATACTCTAGAATATAACATTCTATTAAGAAATCATTCTAGAATTTTCCGTCTTTCTTATATTAATATTTTCCTTTTTATATAAATATACACAAACATGAAAATGATGTTTTATTCAATTTATTTATCTAGAATTTTATTTCTTTTATAATAATAATATTACATAATTTACTTTAATATTGAAAAAATATCTAAATCGAAAAATTAAATTTTATTCATGTTAAACTATTATTTGCATACTTAAAATATGTTGTATTCATCCCTTTTTGACGGCCCACTGCTGGGCATGGGCCTCCTTTCAGGGAGGGGGATCAGGCAATTACTTATATAAATGTTACAAAATTATAATTCCCTCTCTTCATAAATATATTAGGAACTTCGTGAGTTTTAAGTTTCCACTTTTTAGTAGTTCTAGAGATTCCGGAGTAAAAACAGATGTGACTTTTTTTAAGTGGTTGTTTCGGATTTGAAATTTTGGAATCACATTCAAGCATATTATTTTAATATGGAAGTCTAAAGTCTGCTAAAATGACGACTTGTTTTACTTGAATTAGTGTCAAATGGATAGACAGAGATAATAATTATGTCCAACTGACCGATTTTGTCCACGGTAGACAATCTCCTTGCGACTAGCCATATTTAGGAAATGTTATAGTACATAAATATGTGCATAAATACAAGCGCACCCTGGCACGAGGATGAAACCAGAAACACTGCTTTCTTCCGGGCTGTTACTGTCTACTGAGAATTTATGACATAAAAACTCCATAAATAAATTAAGCCCAACCTAAGAACTTAAACCCAGCACCTCAGTTTCTGTATTACACCATTAAACAGAAACAGAAAATCGGATTATATATAAGAGTTTAAGGACGAGCTATATTATAAATTGAGACTTTTAATACAAATCAATTCCTTAATAGTAATTCGCACTTTTAAAGACTTTCTTTTTCACGCTTCTGTCGCTAGTTTGTAAAAGTACCTAAATTGTCAAAATATTATATCTTTTTAGAAATATTTCACAGTTATTATTTATCTATGGTAAATTTTGTATCTATAACCTGCGCTGATTTCCGCAGATTTCCGTGTTTCATGAAATACAGTATTGAATTAAATAATTCATTAAACTTAAATTTTCTAATTTACATAGATTCTCTAAAATGAGATACGATTAAGTAATGACCGTTATCATATAAAATAAAACTTAATAGTTTTTATTAAGCAACGCTAAGAACAGATGTGAGACCAATCAGAATTATGTTAGTCTGTCCGTTATCGAAATTATAACTTTATAAAGTTTTTTACAACTTTCTTAAAATTACAGAATGGAGAACAATTTAAGCCGAAGTGGGAGCCACTCAAGCTCAGTATGTGAATTAGAAAAGGACCTAAGCGATATGGAAATTATGAAATCTAGGACGAATCGACGTAACGTAATGGCTCGGTCACAACCAGCACGAAAAGCCAAAAGAATCAGATTTTTTCGAAATGGTGATAAATTTTACTCAGGAGTGATAATTCCAGTCTTGCCAGAACGATATAGGTTGGTAAAATTATTAATTAAATATTGATTTCACAGAATTTTAAGTTCACTTTCACTTTCCTATTAGCACCTAATTCGATTCTTTTGTTTTGCACATTGTTATTTTCATGACTAATTATCATATTATATCAACTGTAATGTAATAAAGATATTAAGTTCTTTTGCTTTTAATAATAATAATTCTTATTCTTATATAAATAATGATTAAAAAATGTTTTAACAATTTGTATTAATATATTTATTTCTATTTAAACGATTCATTTTAATAGTATTTTAATGCATATTTTTTGAATCTCATATTTAATAAATTTAAATTGTGATATTAATATATCTAAGATAGATTGAGACATGACTCATAGCAGGAGACACTTTTATAAGTTAAGCATGTTGATAAAAGTTTTTTTTACAGATCTTTTGATAGTTTAACTGCAGACTTAACTAGGGTGTTAGTTGATAATGTTACTTTACCCAGTGGTGTTAGAACAATATATTCTCTAGAAGGTAGAAAAGTAAGTAAAAGAAATTTTAACACAATATTTTATATTCCTATAAATAAGATTATTGTATTAATTATTTTAATTACCTAATAAAAATAATATTATACATGCTGTAAAAATTTATTATCTCTTAGACTTTGCCCTTTTTACTTAACAGATAGGAAAAGTGGATGATTTAGAAGATGGTCAATCATATGTATGCAGTGGGGTTGGGGAACCTTTCAAACGGTTAGATTATGAGGCTAGTGCTGTAACTCCACAATCATTTAGGCTTAGTGGTCCTGAGTCACTGAGTGATAGTGCTAGTCCTTCACCAGCAAGAGCTAACAACAGGCTGTCCCGATATTTGCAAGTAAATATTGTTATTTGTAAATTGTTGTTGTGTGTATTATTAATTGTTACTGTATGTATTATTAATCTTTTTTTTATTTTATTAATAAACTCTTTTTGACAATTAGAATTAAGTATTAACTTGTCATAATAATCCAGTGTTGAGATAACTAATCCTCAAGCTACCTAATCATGATATTGATTCCATATTATTTATATTTTTTTGACTGCCTCGGTGGTGTAGTGGCTAGCATGTACGGCTGCACACCGAGAGGTCCTGGGTTCGAGTCCCGGGTCGGGCCAAGTTTAGTTATTGAGTCTTTCTGTACAGTAAGCCTCAGTAACAGCCCGGAGTTGGGAAGTTGGCGGTGTTTCACCCCCGTGCCTCGGAGAGCACGTAAAGCCGTCGGTCCTGCGCCTTAACTCTCACTGGTCGTGTCGAGTAGTCGTCCCACCGGAGTATGAGAATGATAGGAATAGAGAGTGTACTTGTGTCTGCGCGTACATTTATGCACTATAATATCTCCTGCGCAGTTGGCTAGTCTCATTGAGATTAGCCGCCGTGGCCGGAATCGGTCAGGAGGACATTATTATTATTATTATTATTATATTATTTATATTTTTTATAGAATGATAAAAGTTAAAAAAAAATTGAATTTACAGACAAACGGTAGCAACTCTACAGGCAATGGGACACCAAGAGTGAGCCCAGCAGGTGATAATGTAATCCGGCCACGTATAGTTACTATTATTAGGAATGGAGTGAAACCCCGCAAGGTAAAATTTCTTTCATTATTTATATAGAATTTTATAATTTTATTATGTCTGTATGAAAAGAAATTACTAGATGTGAGATTCTCTATGTTGGTTTGTAACAAAATAGTTTTTCAGTTATATGTACTAATATTACGAGGATATAATTCGAAATATTTTAATTTTTATTCAGTAAATAGTATTTGCTTGTGTGCAAATCCTACAAACTTAAATCTTGAGAATATTGTATCTCATCCAAAGTCACATTAAAAAAATTGTAATGTGAATATTGAAAGAAAATTAAATTGTGCAAGAATTAAGAATGATGATAATATGTACAGTGGTAAATGAGAAAGTGATATAAGCCTCACTTGTACTTAATTATTTTTAACATACTATCAGTCGTCTTAATGACTTAAAACTTTATAAAAATATTATATCTAATTGACAATACAATAAGCTGATATCATCAAGTTAAAGTAATAGTAATATTATATATATATATATATTTTCAGTGTCAACTCATTAATTTAAATAAATTTTGCTATGTAAAAAATAATATAAACTTATTGTACCATAACATAACAAGTAAGTAATTATAAGTTACACAAACTGAAAGTATATCACATTCCAGGTGTGCAGATTGCTATTGAATAAGCGCAATAGCCCAACTCTGGAACACGCATTGGCGGCCATTACTGAATGCATCAAGCTCGATACGGGCTGTGTACGCAAGGTGTTCACCCAGACCGGCACCCCAGTGACCGCTCTACACCAGTTTTTCGAAGAGGAAGATGTATTTTTTGCTTATGGAAACGAAAGGTATGCGAATTTTATTGATATTATCAAAGTATGAATTATGTGCATAGCCTATTTTGTCTGTTGAACATTTAGAGAAATACTTAATTGTTTACATTTACAAAAATAACAAAATATTAAATACTTGTGCTGTTATTTAAAAATATTTGGCTTAAATTAGTGTCCTTATTAACTTTATTGATGTTTCATGAATTTCATTTTTCTTTTAGAGTCAACCAAGAAGACTTCGAACTCGAATTTGAAGAAAGCAAGGCTGTTTTACAATGTAGGAAAAGTAAATGTAATGCAATATCTAGGAATTCAAGGTAATCTGCTTTATGGCTTTGTATCACGATATCTAGGTAACAAATGTAATTAAAATTTTGAGAATGTTTTAAAACATAGATGCATCTCTCTACATATTTTTTTTAAACTGTGCAAATGTGAAAATACTCTTATTTATAGAGTGCCTTGTGTTTAAGTATTTGTTATTATTGGTTCAAGTTAGCGGCGCGTACAATTTCTTAAATATTATATACGTAAACCAGTGTTTATTATTGTGATTATGGTGTTGTTGACACAACCCATTGACTTATTACATGGTGAAAAAATATTTTAATTTTATTTGTGATGACTGAGATGTAGGACGATTAATTAATAAACATCTCATAATAAACTAATAAATATGAATATGAAAAGTAGATATTTACACAAAAGGAATAAAAAAGAAGGAAGGTGTATTAGGTTTCTTGGGATTAAATAAAATAATAAGAGTATGTGGATTTTTCGCATTTCATTAAGGTTCAGTAAATCAAAATCTAATATCAAATAGTGGGTAAAAACAATTTTATTACAATACTATTTGTTTATGTATTTTTTTTCTTGTGTGCTATATAACGAATGCTAATTGATTTCCACACAGATCTGGTCCCAAGCCGCGCATGCCGGTGCGGCCGGCGGCGCGCGCGGCGGCGGACGGCGGCGCGGCGGGCGACGGCGACTCCCCGCTCGCCGGCCTGCTGCCGCAGCCGCTGCGCCTCAAGTACTCCGTCGGCAAGATCATAGGTACGCTCACACACAACACTATATAAACATCACGTACATTCGCCTCAACTACGTCCGGAAGGTCATAGGTACGCTCACATACAACAACATATAAACATAACGTACATTCACCTTAAGTACTCCGTCCACAAGATCATTGGTAAGCTCTTAACAGTATAAACATCCATCATACAGTCGACGATGCCGCTACTAGCCTCACCTACTCGTCCCGCAAGATCATAGATACGCTAGCACACACATCACAATATAAACATCCATACATCATTCATCATTAAGGTTCTATTTCCCCTACATGGGGTAGAATGTGTCACTATCCCGGTCGGCCTTGAACTTAGCGCTTCATTTCGTTCCAGATCTAACATTGATACGGTCACTAGCAAATGATTTGCTTAAATATCATTACAAATGGCTTATAAACGTATTTCGCCATGGCGGTAAAAAGTCGTCACGGGTATAAGCCCTAAATGATGACAAGAGAATGAGGCTCACCTATTATATATATGGTCTTTGTTAAAAACTTCAGTCCTTACAAATTAAATTACAAATTAGATTACATTGCGCGTATTGTACAGTGCACTGATATAGAAAGAGATATGTATATGGATAGCTCGACTTTGTACTCTTGGATTCCCACGCACGTTATAAATTGCACTGTAGTGTTGTGATCTTTCAGTCTATCACACAGGAGATCACGGATTCGAGTTAAGCTAAGAACATTAATATATTCTAACCAGAAATGTAATTTGTCGTCTAAATTTTCTATGCGTGCGACGGGCGGCTGATATGAAGCAATTTTTGCAGTGGCTGCTGAGTGTGCAATTATTACACTACAAATGATCAGAATTGTTCTATATTTTGATATATTAAATTTGTTTTTGTTATTAAAATGTTTGCCACTTTGCATAAAAGTCGATTGGCCCTTATTCATCATAAATAAAATATACACGCTATCCTTATCTCTGAAACATTTCTTAAACCGTGCTTACCCTCAGTTTCCTTTGCCTTACCCAATTTCCACTTAGTTCGTAATGATCGCACTGGCAAGGGTGGTGGGGGAGTAGCTATTTACATTCGAAATCATATACCTTTTACTATACTTCATAAGTCTGATTCCCAATACTCTGAAACTGCTGAGCATATTTTAATTGAAGTATTATTTGGTTCTATAAAATTGTTATTGGGTGTTTTCTACAGCCCATCCTTATTAATCGATTACTTTGCAACTTTTGAAAATCTGTTAGAGCAATTTGTGCCCTCTGTTGACCACACCATCATTATGGGTGATTTTAATACCTGTATAGTCAAAAACGACTCTCGAGCTAAACGCCTTTTAAACATAGTTAACAGTGCGAACCTTCATTTATTAAATTCCAATCCTACACACTTTTTTCCCAACTGTACCCCATCCCTTCTAGACCTTATGTTTGTTTCCTCTCCTGATCTTGTTTTATCCCATGGGCAATTTCCAGCTGACTCATTTTCATATCATGACCTAGTATATGTATCCTATAAAATCCGTCCTCCTAAATTAAAACCAACGGTCGTGTTACGGCGTAGCTTTAAAAATTTTGACAACAATGCTTTTATGGCTGATCTTAACGATATTGATTGGCAATCTATTTTTGACGCTAGCAATATTAATGAAAAGCTCGAAATATTTAACTCTATCTTAATTAACCTTTTTGACAAGCATGCCCCTTTCCGTCCCATTAAATTAAAACACCTTCCCGCACCTTGGCTTACGCAAGACATAAAAATATTAATGGCTAAACGTAATGCAGCTAAATCAAAATATAAATTAAAACCTTCAGAAGAGAACCTGTTTAAGTATAAACGACTCCGCAATCGATGCAGTAAAGTATGCAGAGACGCTCAACGAAATTACATTTATGCTGCAATTGATAATGGTAATCCCGCCAAAACCTGGAAGTTATTAGAATCTTTTGGAATTGGTCGCAGATCTAGGAGCGCCTCTTGCAGTACACTTGATCTCGATGCTCTTAACCGATTTTTTGCCTCCGTTACACCTATGGATACTAATGTTAGACTTCACACACTGAACCAACTCCTTTCCGCACCTCCTCCTACTCGTCCCAACTTTGATTTTACTCCTGTAAGCACACTCGACGTTAAGAAACACATCCTAGCAATTAAGTCTGATGCTACCGGTAGTGATGGAATAAACCGTAAAATAATCCTTTTAGTTCTTGATACCGTTACTCCTGTACTTTCCCATATCTTTAACTTCTCTCTCTCCTCCAATCAATTTCCCTCTAAGTGGCAAACTGCTCGTATTATTCCTATTCCTAAAAAGAAAAATCCATCTTGCTTCTCTCACTACCGTCCTATTTCCATTCTCCCGTTCTTGTCGAAAGTTTTAGAACGAATTGTATATAAGCAACTCAGTGAATATTTAGATACGCACAATATACTTTCCCCTTACCAATCTGGTTTCCGCAAAGGTCATAGCACTGTAACAGCCTTACTTAAAGTATCCGATGACATTCGCTTTAATATGAATAATAAACTAATCAGCATTGTAGCCTTGCTTGACTTCAGCAATGCATTCAACACAGTTGACTTTAAACTCCTGTTAGCTGTTCTTGAATCAATTAATGTGTCAAGCAACGCCGTCGGGTGGTTTAGCAGTTACCTTTACGGTCGTCAGCAGTGTGTCCATGTTGACAACAAATCCTCCTCCTATGTTCCTCTGTGTGCCGGAGTTCCACAAGGTAGCGTCCTTTCTCCTCTTTTGTTCTCAATATTTATTAACACAATTTCCACACTTCTTTTATGTCCCTATCACCTCTACGCTGATGACCTACAGATTTATGCTGCGGGTCCCTCCAGTGACCTCAATAATACTATTGAACGGCTTAACAGTGATCTACACAAAATTCATTCCTGGAGTACGTCGTATGGACTCTGCGTTAATCCTGCTAAGTCACAAGTCATTGTTATAGGAAGCCAACAACTGACCAACAAGATCGACTTCAATTCTTTGTCCCCTGTTAGGTTTGGAAATTCTGACCTAGCATATAGTAACTCTGTCAGAAATCTTGGACTGTATTTCGACAACTCCCTTTCCTGGACTGTACAAATTTCAGAGGTAAGTAGAAAAATGTTTGCTACTATGAGTTGCTTAAGACGATTGAAAAATCTGTTGCCCATTAAAACCAAAACTGCATTGGCTCACTCACTACTGCTACCAATTTTAGACTATGCTGACCGCTGTTACCTTGATGTTTCAGAGGAGCAGCTCAACAAACTTGAACGTCTGCAGAATATGTGCATCAGATTTATATATGGTTTGCGTAAATTCGACCACATCTCCGAATACCGCATACAACTACGGTGGCTTACAATCAGACATCGGCGCAATTTGCACGTTCTCTCCCTCCTTTTCTCCATCCTCTATAACCCAACTACTCCCTTTTACTTAAAAGAACGTTTCAATTTCCTAGGATCTGAGTCTGGTATTCAACTTAGGTCTCAGAGTGACAACCGTCTTAAACTACCACCTTGCACCTCAAATTACTATGGTAACTCTTTTACTGTTAAAGCTGTAAAGCTATGGAACATGCTCCCTCACAATATTCGACATTCAAAATCGCTTGATACTTTTAAACGTCGTCTAACTAATTACTATCTTTATTTGTAGATATCGTGTATATATATATATTTATATATATTTATATGTATGTATTTATTATATATGTATTTTTGTATGTATACGTATATATGTATTTATGTTCTATATATCTATTTATGTATGTATATATTTGAGCATGTATATTGTATATAAATAATATTAATTGTACCGTCCTACTTACGATTTCATTAATCCTTTCACCAGAGGTTGTCTGTAAGAAATTGCTCATAGCAATAAGACCGCCTTTGCATGCTTTTTGATATCTTTCTTTTTTTTCTTTCATTTTATGTATCATTCTTGTGTGTGCAATAAAGTATTTATAAATAAAAAAATAAAAATAGTTATTTGTAACGTACTGCTGAATAAACAATATTATACTAACATTGCAATGTACTTTCAAACTAGCGACTCACGCTCGCTTCGCTCGCGTTCGTCCCTAGGTACGTTTTCACGGTTAGCTATGTTTATGCATAAATAGTAGCTTGCTACTCCTAAGATATTCATTTAAATTATATAGTGATTTACCTTCGCATTGCTCGGGTGCGTATGCCGTACGCGGATTATGTTCACAATTTCATGGGTTTTAATTTTTTTCGCGGAACCCTGATTCTTTTTCTAAAATAAAAGTAGCCTAAGTTACTTCTTATAACATCAGCTATCTGCCAGTGAAAGTCCCGTCAAAATTGGTCCAGCCGTTTCGGAGATTAGCCGGAACAAACAGACAGACAAACAAAAATTGTAAAAAAATGTTGTTTTAGTATATGTACCGTGTATACATATGCATTTAGTAAAAAGCAGTTATTTTAATATTACAAACAGACACTCCAATTTTATTTATCTGTATAGATAATGGCGATATATTTTTTAATTTTGTGCAAAAGTTATAAATAACAGAACATCGTTTAAAAAGTAATAAGTCATTAAGATTAATTATACTTACTATGCTTATATCATAATTATATGATAATTATGCACATTGTGTTGCAAAATTGCGTGCTGCCAACTTGCTATTGTTCTTTCACTCACTATCAATAACATTAACAATTATAATTCAAATGTGGCTAATGTATAATGCATCAAGTATGAAGAAAGGATACATTCTTTTATTTCCACAAGAACTGGATATCCTATCATCCGATAAACAAAGAAACTAAAACAGTGTCAGAGACATAAGGACAAACTAACAAATATATAATTAATCTATAGAAATTATCAAAGTATAAAAAGTGTATGTTGGATTATTATGGGGATATGTAGACTATATTTTCAAAACTGTATATTTATTTTCTAGATAAATCCATAGTTTATGAAATTATCTGAATGTAAATATCTATAATTTGAAATCGCGCTCCACTGGAGCACATCATCGGTTATAAGTTCTTAATGGGATGTCTATTGTTGTATGGATGTTATCATGTTATTAGTCTGAACTATATATAGCTGTTTCTTTTAATCTTCGGAGTAGATCCAAAGGCTAGACTTAACTGCTTCGTTAGTTTAGTGGCTATGCTAATAAGGTTGAAGGTCCTGGATTCAAATTCCAGATCGGTTAAGGTTATCTTTAAAGAAAATGTCAGTAACAGCCCGGTTGAAATTGGCGGTGCTAAATCCCCGAGCCTCGATAAAGTCAGAACGCTGTCGGTCCTGCGCCTGATTTCTTATTAGCTAATTGTCTCACTAGAAGAGAGTGAAAGGAATAGAAAGTGCATGTTGTGCACTCGCGCATACTTATGCACTGTAATATCTTCTATGCAATTGGTGCAATCTCATTGAGACGGATTAAGATTAATATATAAATATTAAAATATTTTAAATAAAACTATTCTTTTGGAAGATAAATTCGCGAAAAGAAACCGAATAGATATTTTTATTTAAAATGTCAAATATTCGCATAAATAAGAAATTATTTCATAAAATATTACTATTACGTAATATTAAAGCTTTTGCTTGGTTTTTAAAGGAAAATATTTGATTTACTTTTGTTTTTCAGGTGATGGCAACTTTGCTGTTGTACGAATATGTAAAGACAAAACTTCTGGAAAAGAATATGCCCTCAAAGTTATAGACAAAGCAAAGTGTAAGGGCAAAGAACATTATGTAGAGGCAGAAGTAAGTTAAACAAAGATATGGATAAAGAATAGATAAAAAATTAAAGTTATAAGTTAAATATAAATAGAATCATCTTTAAAATTGCAAACCATAAACATATTATTTACTTTTTTAACTCAACCAAGATATATTTTATAACTATTTAGCTTATTTTATAATCATTTCAAAATTCTATAAGATTCAAATTTTTAACAATATACCTAACTCGATACAACATTAAAAAATAAAAATACTAAAATAAGAATCGACAAATGAAAGTTTGAAAGCGTTTATCTCTAACAGTCGGATTGGAAAAAATATTTTTGTCTATTTTGTTGCATAGTTATTCAGGTCGCTTCGCTTGGCGCTTCCTAGATTACCTAACACTTAACAGTAACCTAAGTATTCCCAAATGTGTACTAATCCTATAATTAAACTTATTTTGTGTATCTCGGAAATGGTTCTCGATTTGGATGAAATTTTGTATTTACAGAAGGTTTTGCTTTTAAGTTTGTCTACATAGATGTATTTTCTGAAGGAACGCAATTTTTATAACTATGTATTCCCAAAAAAAAGGCCGTGTGAAGCTCGGTCGCCCAAGTACTTCTACCTAAAACCGGCCAGCCTTTTCAGCGTTAAAGATTAACAAACGCACATATAATAGTAGACCAATTATATTGTGTAGGTGCGGGTAATGAGAAAGCTCTGCCACCCTCGCATCGTCTCCCTCATCGAAGACCAAGACAGCCCTGAATGGCTGTTCCTCATCATGGAACTCGTCGGCGGTAAGTTATTAATTAGCTATATTCATTCAATAACGATTCATGAATAATTTCCCCCTAACTTTCACTTTCGTCCTACACTGCGATACGTGAGCCAATGTCGTACAGTAAAAATTAGATGATTGTACTTAATAAATTGTATTGATAAATGATTATTTTGATATTTTTTTTATTCAAGACAAGAAATAATGGATATTTCAAGTAAAGTTGTAAAAAGTAATAAAAATCTACAGGTATTGAATGTGCAACAAGAAAATTTGAACTATATTCCATATTAAGAAATAAAAAAATCAAAATGTTATAAGAATGAATTAAAAATGTATATATATTTTTAGGTGGCGATCTATTCGATAGTATCGCAGCCGCTTCTAAATTTTCCGAGCCGCAAGCGCGCTTGCTAATAGGCCACCTAACATCAGCTATCGCATACCTACACTCGCTTTCTATCGTGCATCGAGACATCAAACCCGAAAACCTATTGGTAAGACATCCACTTAACATCCATACTATAATATATTATTACTAAAATAATCCCTAGTAAATAAATATCACGTGGTCCTTGGGAGTAGTTAGCCATTCAAATTTTATAAGTATGTGTTCCCTTCAATTGTAAGTTAACTACTTTCCATAGTTAAATGTTTTATATTATAATATTAATTAATATTTGTTTTTATCTGATTATATCTCAATGCGCTTATTACTATTTCTTTAAGTACTCTATACAGCAGGAATGTTCTTAATAGGACAAAGATATGTGATGTGGTCCTTCGTCAATCAAACCATACCATATATAAATAATACTATAATAATCAAAGATTATTACAATATCTCTTTCTATATATGTTTTATTTGTAACAATGAAATATATTTATATAGTTATTTCAATATATTCGACAATATCTAGTGAAATTCAATAATTCTTCTATGAGCAAGACAAATGCTTGATATTTTTTTTATTTTGGTTATACACACAAAAATATATATTAGATGTTAAAACATATTATATCCATAACAATATCATTCCAGGTGGAAATAGGACCAGACGGCAGCATACGCGGGCTCAAGCTGGCTGACTTCGGGCTGGCGGTGGAGGTGTGGCGGCCGCTGCACGCCGTTTGCGGGACGCCTACATACGTCGCGCCAGAGATACTGCTCGAGACTGGCTATGGGTTGAAGGTTGGATACATAATGTTATCTGTTTCATTTATATAAGGCCCACTTCCACGGGGTATAACGATCGCAGAACAGATGGTCGTTGGGGACGAAGAGTTCTTGAGTGGCGGCCACGTGCCTAAAGGCAATGCGTGGACAGCATCATAAGGAAACCTGAACGTAATTATGTAATTATGAGGAAACCTAATAAGACCTAGTAAGTTTTTGAAACACATGTGAAATCCGTCAAACCACTTGACCAGCGTGGAAGACTATGGCATGATTTCCTTTGTATTGATATGATGCCTGCGTTCAGGAGGGCGACGTTAAATGGGCTAAATACAATTTATATTAATATGATTTTATATTTATTATATACTCGTCAATTAGTGTTTGTCTGTTGTTTAGGGGTAGCTCTCAATATGAAGCTCCATGGACTGTATGGTCAAGGGATAATAATTTTATTGCATTTAGTCGCAATATGAGTCAGTGCAAAATAGGAGAAGCGGATGTACGCGGATGAAATCACAGCCACTACTTATAAATATAATATTAATAAGCAAAATGTCATCAGTAACCGTGACTAATGAAATATTATATGAATTGACTTAATATATTTGTATGTACACACTGGCGAGTTTCCTTTGGTTGGTGTGTGTCCATAGACATCTTTTGTACTTTTAATATTACCATATAATATACTGTAACAAACAACCATCTTTTGCCAAAATTTTTTACTAACTAAACTTACGCCTAAGTTCCTAAGTAGCCTATGTTATTTCTAGTCACAGTCTGAGTACTTTTCATTAAAATTAATATGTTGGGACATTAATTAACACAGCACCATCTAGTTCCATGGTAAGCTACAAGGCCTGTGTTATGGATCCAGATAGTTGATACACTACACATTGTTTGTAATCCACGACTGGATTACAAACAATCGTGCTCATCACACAAATGAATGCCGCCACTACAAACTGAGCCAAACATGTTGTTAGAGGTCTAAATGTTTCGACGTGAAAGAGTCAGTCGCATTGATTATAATAGGGTGGTATACTGTGCATGTACTTTTATTTATATATTTATTAATGCTTTGATGAACTTTCAGATAGACGTATGGGCAGCGGGCGTGATCCTGTACATCCTGCTGTGCGGGTTCCCGCCGTTCTCGTCCCCCGACGGCGACCAGGAGAAGCTGTTCGACGCGATCCTGTCGGCACGGCTGGAGTTCCCCGCGCCGCACTGGGAGCGCGTGTCGGCCGGCGCCATCGACCTCGTGGCCAACATGCTGCGCCCCCAGCCCGAGCTGCGCTTCGCGGCCGAGGACGTGCTCGACCATGCGTGGATGTCGGTTAGTTGGATGGCAGGCTTTTTTTTTTTGAGCTATGTTATGTCTGATGCAAAGATCATCGCTACGCGGCTGTAGTTTCCAGTTTCCTGTACCGCACTAGAACGTATCAGCGAGTTCTATGAACTTCGTAACCAATGTTACTATTTCTGCTCTAACTACTCTAATGCCTGGAAGAGATCGCTCTTAGCGATAAGGCCGCCTGCTGTACATTCATTTTTTGTATATTATTTTCATTATGTTTGTTTCTTTTATAAGGTGTACAATAAAGAGTATTATGTATCTACTCTTTGATATTGAGTATGTGCTTGATTAGTAAAAATGTATATTATGATAAATAAAGGGAACTCTTGTAGGACTGTTAGTGAATTTATCTGCCTGTCATAATTTATTTTTCTATTGAATCTACTGATATTGTTTAAAACATTTGTGCCAGCTACCTCCTGTAATATAAAGGTAAGGTCAATTTTACGAATTGACTTACGTAAATATATGTATGTAATAAACATATTACAATATAAAGTAAACTCAATGTATATATTTGTGTAAATAATCAATTTTAAGGAAAATATGTTATTTGTTATAGGATGACTACGATGAAATATGTGATTTCCGTTCATGGTACGATGAAGACTCGTCATAGCCGCGTCACAGCCGCACGCAGCTCGCCGGCGCCTGACGCCTCACTACGCATGCCTTCATATTGACACCAATACCAAAGTTATTCCATAGTATATGTAATATAAATTATCCAAACAATACTGCACATGTGTGTTCAATTTTCAAAAACTTTCTCTCATACAAATTATTGTGATGCAGTATAATTGTTGATGTTCCCGTTTTTGTACTAATGTCTTCGGGTAGATAATATTATGTTGATAATCATTAAATGAATCCTCTATTTATTTTCTCTATGCAATCAATTATATATTCTTTAAGAGATTTAGCCTTAATTAGTATTTATGTGGCTGTAAAACCAGTTTTTATCTAGTATTATTTAGATTTATTTTTTATACGATCGGCCGATAAATTTATATGCATTTAAATCATTAATCTTATGAAAGAAAAAACGATCTCCAACACTGCATTGTAGGCCACTAGTATATATTTTTTTAACTGTGTTTATTTATGGCTTGAAATTAGATTTATAGTCTTAAGTAGCTTAACACGCATTTCCTAGCGGCCTACTGCATCGGGAGTGAAGTGGCGACAAACAGGAACGGCTGCTGAAAGCTATTTATGTAAGTTATATAAAATATACCAGTATAATAACAATAGGGCTTCACTGACTAGCTTTGGGCTCTTAAAATGGTGCATATCTCCAACATCGTAGGTGACAACAAGTAGGTTATTGAAGTTTTATAATTTATATTTTACACATATTATTATTTAGTTTCTGTAATTAATTTATTTAAACACCATTTACATCATCGCACATGTTTTAGTAGAAACTGATGGTAAGATGTAGCATATCATTCAGTACAATCACTACAAACCATACTATATTCATTTGTATAGAAAGACATTTCTAAAAAAAATCCGTCTGATGCAAAAGAACTTTATCTTAAAAATTGGCAAGTGAGAATAAATACATAATATGTGTTATAAACTAATTAAGAATACTCAAAATTATCCATAGTTGCACAAGAAAATGATATATATATATTTACATTGAATATTGCTTACATGTACTGCTTTTTCTTAAACATTAGATAAATTAATTGATTTTGCTTCAATATAATACGGCGCATAGAAAAAAAAATGTGCAGTGGATTTATTCCTTGTGCCAAATTAAAAGATCATTTCATGTAGTTTTGTTTAATTGTACTTTGAACTAGTGTTCCTCGAATATTGTAAAGTTTTGTTATTTTTGTCAAATATCTGTTATGCATTAGAGGATAAAGAAATCAGACTGATACACATTCCTTTACTAAAAATAGATGAGTAATATAATTTGATTTTATTTCTTTTTAAGTAACATTAAAAGTGTAAAAATATCACAAGCCTTCCGCATTTGATATGCCCATGTGCTTTCTTTATTATTTGAAGCATCAAATCTGTATCTTGTTATATCCTGTGTTTTATTGAAGCGATCTAAAGATTTATTTGCTTATAAAATAAATTATTTATTATAAAATGATTTTTATTATGTTTGTTTTATTTTAAGTATCCCAAGACTCGCTTATTTGTAAAAAACTATTTATTTCCCTAAAAATTAAACAAAAACAATAGCAGCATATTTTAATTTAGATTTCAACCTCGCCCCGCTACATCACGACGAACATAAATACATTTTAAATTAAGGCCATGTTTAAAAAATATTAAAGTAGAACACAATTTTTGAACTAAAATATATTAGTTTATTATAATACTAGCAACTTACTGCGTCCCTAGGTACGTTTTAACTTTTTGAGCGGGACCCTAATTCTTTTTTAAAAATAATAGCAGCCTAAATAACTCCATATAACATCAACTTTTTACCAGTGAAAGTTCCGTTTCGGAGATTAGCCAGAACAAAAAGACAGACGAAAATTTAAAAAATTGTGTTTTTCTTATAAGTATCATAATATACATACAGTTCCGCATTTAGTAAAAGCTGTTATTTTGACATTACAAACATACACTTCAATTTTATTTATCTGTATAGATTAAGATGATAATAAACAAACCCTCCATAATGATAATTTTCGAAATTATCGTACAAATATTGATAAAAAATGGTTCATAAGTCATAAACTAAAATTATTGTTATTATAAAAAGGAGTAATATCATTATCTTATGTGAATCTGTTTAATAAAAAGTTACTGTAGAAATAAAGCTTGCCTTGGGAATTAGACAGCTAGAAATAATTATTTTAAATATGTATATTTAGAGATTGCAGTTTTTGATGTTATTTATAATTTGTAAGATACTTGTATGATTAAAGAAATGCTTGTTACTACTGTATGAGATATTTATTTTATATGACCTGTACATTATTTATAACTTGCATGTAAGTATGTATATAAAAATATAGAAAATTCACTTTAATACATATCCAGTTAATAAAAAACCACTAGATACATTCATTGTAACTTCTGGATGTGTTCTTTCAGGTAGAACCTGAAACAAAATTTAGTGAAAAGATAATTAATAAGATTTTAGAACCTAAATTTATTTGGAAAATATTAATGCATACAAACCTGATAATTTCTCATCCAATTACATGTTAATTTCAGAGCAGCTACTTTACTTACGGATTTCAGGGTCATATACAAGTTTTGCAAGGGTTCGGCTACACTGTAAAATATTACAAATGGTCTTCCGGGTTTGACAAAATTAACAAGTTCCATAAAAATGTTATGAGGATCTTCTTTACAAGCAATCACTAAAGAGTCTACTTTATTTGATAAAATTTCAGAAGCATTTATGTTATCAAAGTGCCATTTAGG
This sequence comes from Fabriciana adippe, assembly GCA_905404265.1. Classification (NCBI taxonomy): domain Eukaryota; kingdom Metazoa; phylum Arthropoda; class Insecta; order Lepidoptera; family Nymphalidae; genus Fabriciana; species Fabriciana adippe. The sequence continues at coordinate 7,482,513 of FR989984.1, read as the reverse complement.
TTTCTTTTTTTCTGTTTCTGTGTTCTTCTCTCTTCTGTTTTCTTCATAGTTTTCATCATTTTCACAAGGTACATGTTCTGATTCTTTAAGCTTTGGTATTTTGCTATCATTATTTAAATTATCAGAAGCCTTTCGTTTTAAACTTCCTACACTCTCTGAATCACATGAATTTGTATCAGAACCTTGATAGTTTTGCCTTAGCACAGAATAAACATTAACAGATATACATTTGTTATATTGTTCATCATTGAAGTTCATAGCTAATAAGGCTTGTTTCTGTGACATGTTGCCTGGATGCATGTGTATTAATTTTCCTTCACCCTTTGGACCCATAGCACTCAATAAAGCAGCTGCAAGCAATCCATTCGAACCAGAATCATAGAGTAAATGATTACCTTCACTACTAATGTTAGAATAAGTTATAATTTGAGACAAAGTATCTATACGAATACCCTGCACTTTAGTTGGCTCTAACTTATATAATATTTCAGCAATTGTTCTCAAATTTGGTTTTATGATCTGAATATATTCAAAATATTTTTTCTCTTTTTTCTTCAAATACTTCTCTTGGGCAAAGCCGGTTTTATTATTAAATGTGTTTGAATTAGTTATTAAAGTTTCTACGATATCAGAAGCTCTTGCAGATTCACTTTTAAGTTCATCAATCTCAGTTGCAGATAATTTTTGTGATCTACCATCATCGTATATATTTCTATTATCTGCACCAGATGTTTTTAAGCTGATTTCTTCAATAAGGTTAACGGTTTCTTTAGATAATTCTAAATTATATTCTTTATGTCTTTTCGTACCCTTTGGTATCATTCGAAATATAGAGAAATAAGGACAATCTTCTATACCACTTAAATTTACTGTGTCTTTACCAATGTTTACTGACGAACTTGGTTTATTAAATTTATGTAATTTTTTATAATTTTGTTTTTTTATAACAATGTAATCTCCAACTCTTATTTTATCATTAGTGTTCGACATATTTTAGCTTATTCAGTTTACAATTTATTAAGTGAATTATAGTTTGTAAAATAACTTATAATATTTTTTTTTATGAATACTGTTATTACTATTATACAATTGAGGTTATGTTTACAGTTTACACCAGCACCATCAGAGACAAGGAACAACAAGAGCACCATTCTCAAATGGTTGCAGGTTGACACTTGACACTGAAAAATGAAAATTGTTAGGTTATGTGATATGTCAATGGGTTAGGCTTGGGCAAAAAATATCAATATATTAATATATTGATATTTTATTAAATTATATTTATTAAATTAAAACTATAGTCAGTTTACAGCTTAGAGTAATAACAAGCATAGAGGACTCGTATTAAACTGAACCAATAAACTTATAATTTGCACTGCTTTATCTTACTAAGAGATGACGTAAGTTAGAGAGAGACGTAATAATAAAGAAACTATCGTCTGCAATGGTGTGAAGCCACTTTTTACTTGTTAAAGTGACCAGCTGGTGACTTACAGTGTTGTTGATATTTGTGATTATTTTAATAATAAAAGAGTAATTGGATGTAAAAGATTTAGTTTTAAGGAAACTTAAAAACATTTTGTTTCGATTGCTTGTGTGGCTTACGGCTGTAATCGCCATAGTTCAAAGAAAAGTGACGATAATCAAAATGTAACATTTCACCGGTAAGTGTTTTTTGGATTTTTCTGTTAAAATACTTAACATTTTTATGAAATATTCAAATATGTTTAAATTGATTGTTTTAAGACTCTTACGATATCAGAATAATGTGTAATCGATCTCTAAATTCTTGTCAATTTGAGAAAGTAATTTTGTTTTTTAATCATAGTGATGTGGCATGACGTACCTTCATTATTACTTTGCCGATTCGTTTTTAGAATACATGTAGATAAAATTTCTTAAAATATATGAGTATGTTATAAATCAGAGGTTTAACCATAAACCCCGCGGTAGGCTGACTTATTTTTTTTTTGTGTTATATTTTTGAATAATGAATAATCAAGATTAGACTATGAATGAGTTTCATTTATTTCTGTTATTTATTTATTTACCAAAAAGTACACTAACAGCACATATGTTTAAACATTTATACACATTTAGAAGACAATATTAATAATTAATCGGATATGTACGTCTTTACAAGTGTACATAACATTCGCTATAATTACATAATCAAAGTATACATTAAATTATAATAAATCCCTTATATGTAATTAATAAATACAATTTAAATACAATAAAAATGATTCATAATAATAAGTCAACACCTGTTAGCCAAAATAACTAATTTAAATAATGTTAAAAAATTGTTATAACCTTAAAATCTAATTAATTAAGATTAAACATACTTAATTTTGACCTAAGGTGAAGTATTGTTTCGTGTAATAGTTTTTCATAATTACTATAAATATTACAAAGAAACGGTATTTCTGATTTATAAACTGTCAAACTTTAGCACATCACTATAATAGTCAATATATAAATATAGTAATTCTATAGCATACTTGGCTTCATTGCGATTTTAAGAAAGGGCAAATTGTGTATTTCTGTCTCTGTCCCTCTCGTAAAGAAGTGTATAAGAAGGACAAAATCAAATATATTGTAAATGTTCAATTAAATACAGCTCCTCCATGCTTGTTATTACTCTAAGTATAGCATACTTGGCTTCATTGCGATTTTAAGAAAGGGCAAATTGTGTATTTCTATCTCTGTCCCTCTCGTAAAGAAGTGTATAAGAAGGACACGATCAAATATATTGTAAATGTTCAATTAAATACAGTTCCTCCAGGCTTGTTATTGCTCTAATTGACATTGTTATTAAAGAATTGACATTTTTACAACTTTTAAATTTTAATATTGGCTACACTATATATAAAACGTCAAACTGCCGACGGTCAGCAATCAGCATCACGTAGTAGCAAATTTTTCAATTTTTAGTTTTATTGTAGATGTGACAGGATATTAATAGTAATTTGTCGAAGTGACTTTTGAACTCTTATTATAAATATAGTAAATATTTTAAATTTATACATATTAAATCACTTAGTTATCCTAAGATAACGTTATGGCTGCTATATCGAAAACGAGGAATTTTAGAATACTTAACGTGTTGACTCAAAAATACAGCCCACGAACAATTTCTAGAAGAAATTTAAATCTACAAGAGTATCACAGTAAAGATTTATTGAATAAACACCACGTTTCAATACAAAATTTTCGCCTTATTGATTCTTCTTTAGATCCAAAGTCCTTGTCAGATTTCAAAGCTGAGGAATATGTTGTAAAGGCTCAAATTTTGGCTGGTGGTCGAGGAAAAGGTCATTTCGATAATGGATTTAAGGGTGGTGTTCATTTAACAAAAAACCGTAATGAAATACTTGGCTTAGCTAAAAATATGATTGGACATAAACTCATTACAAAACAAACTCCCAAAGAAGGTATACTAGTTGACAAAGTAATGGTGGCAGAGAGTGTAAATATTGTAAGAGAAACATATTTAAGTATTGTGATGGAGAGAAGTTACAATGGTGCAGCATTAGTTGCCTCCCCAGCTGGTGGAATGGATATAGAAGCTGTGGCTGAGAAAACACCGCATTTGCTTAAAACAGTTCCTATAGATATTTATGAGGGTATAACAGATAAAGTAGCAAAGGAAGTAGCAGAATTTTTAGAGTTTAAGGGACCTTTAGTACAAAAGTGTGCCGATGAAATAAAAAAATTGTGGCAATTATTCTTAAAGGTTTGTTTGGTTTTTTAATTTTATTATTTAAAAATTCAGTTTATCACACAGCTTTATAAAAGTTATATATTTAAATTTCAGGTTGATGCTACTCAACTTGAAATAAATCCTTTGGTAGAAACTGATGATGGACGAGTTGTAGCAGTAGATGCAAAAATAAACTTTGATGATAATGCACAGTTTCGACAAAAGGAAATATTTGCACTTGATGATACATCTCAAGTTGATCCTAGAGAAGTAAGTGAACTTGATTAGATTCAAGATAACATTAAAAACTTTAAACACAATTAGATTACATTAGATAACTATATTGCATATATTTTTACCCCTTTGTTACTTTATTAACATATCTTATATGTTTATAATCTTTTCAAAAAACCTAGAAAAATGTTTCTTTTCCCTGACTTCAACAGTCTAAAAAATTATCAAATAATCATTTTTATCTGTAGCAATAAGCTTCATATCAATAAATGCTTTCGAAATATGAAATAATTCCAAGCACATTCACCACATTTACAAATGATATAAGAATTCATTTAATAATGCCATTGATAAACATACTTTATCAACACCTTATCAGACAGAATTGGTCCCAAGTTAACAAGGGCAAGCTTATATCATAAATACTTTATGCAATAAACACAATAGAGATAATCATTCTTGTCAACATTTAAGTTAATAAATTTATCTTGTAAAAGAATAATATCTATTATTGAATTTAAAATGTAAAAGAAAACATTGTAAAATATTCAGAGTGTGAATCTGTAAAGTTAAAAAATAAAAAAAAGTCATTATTTGAAATCTATTATGTATAACATATATTTAACAACCGAATCTAAATCATTAACCTCATTTTAACTGGTCAAGTATCTAAAGTAATGTATGCACATTGTGTTTATTTGGAATATGTAAACAATCCATTATGAGGAGATAAATTAATAAAACTTGAATTATTATATTTTTACAAATATATGGTATCCCATAACTATATGTTATTGTTTAAAATTTGTTGATTTAAAGCCACAATTTATTATTATAAAATTGTTATTCTCAACAAGTTTTAATTTTATACAAACAACATTGTAATTATGATTGGTTAAAAGTAGATAATTAAATTTCTCTTTGAGAATTGTATTTAGAGATTTGTTTGATAATTTGTCTCTTTTATTTGGACTCGACAATAACTAGAATTTTAATTGAGTTTCTTTATTTAATAGTCTGAATAAAAATCATACCTTAATTTCAATCATATCACAATATCTAAATTAAGCTAGCTACAACTTCATTCCTCATGCCTTTTTACAAAATGAGTTTAGAGGTTATGATATGTAACTATACTATTTTAGCTTATATTTACTTATTAAAATATACATGTTTCATACATACATTATAGCACATGTATCACACAGTGGATAAAGCAGATATTATCATATTATATATATGACGATATCTGCTTTATCCACTGTGTGGTAGGCAGAGTTTACTAATATATTTATTGTAATATAGAGATTACATTATATTATAATATTTACTGTAGAGAGAAGCGGCTGCCCTTAATTTAACATACATTGACATGGATGGCAATATTGGATGCATGGTTAATGGTGCTGGCTTGGCTATGGCCACAATGGATCTCATCATGTTGAGTGGAGGAAGGCCCGCGAACTTCCTAGACCTAGGGGGTGGAGTGGGACAGTCACAAGTTTCTGCAGCCCTAAGGATACTAGAGTCAGACCCTAAAGTGAAGTCTATATTTGTTAATGTCTTCGCAGGTAAACTATTGTATTTAAAGATATTGCTACATAGTATAAAGTCGCTTCCCGCTGTCTGTCCCTATATATGCTTAGATCTGTAAAACTTCGCAACAATTTTTGATGCGGGTTTTTTTAATTGATAGAGTGATTCAAGAGGAAGGTTTATATGTATAGTACATGCACAATATAGTAGAGAAACACTGATAATTTTAGAAGTTTCTAATGTGATGTCGAAAATAAACACCTTTTTTTTCCGCTTACATTGCAAACGCTGGCTAAACCTTACGAGATAGATCAAAATAATGTACTACAGTATTGTACACCTTAAAAAGGTCTACAAAAAAGTCCGCGATAGCATATGTCTATCTCTTAAGTATAACATACTATATCCATTTTTCTATATCCAAGCTAGGGACGAACCCGAGCGAAGCGATGGTGAGTCGCTAGTTGTATATAAATCGAAATTGGTAATGTAATTAAAGCTTTTTTGTACATCAATGCTGTGCATAATATCTCATGTCTTTCAAGACTGATTAGGTTCTCTCAGATGAGTAGGTTAACTGACGATGTTTTCCTCAATTTTTCGCATATGAAAATCCCATAGGGTCGGGACCGAACCTTGAACTTGGTTCTTTAAGTTAATGCTTTACAAATGGGCTATTACTGCTTTAGTTTTGTTAGTTTTCAAATTTTTTTTGTATTAAAAATAATCTAAAAATATTTTTATAACGATTTTAGGTATTGTGAACTGTGTAACAGTAGCGAAAGGAATTGTTGCAGCATGCAAGGAGAATCCACCAAAACATCCTCTTGTAATTAGATTAGAAGGCACAAATTCTATTGAAGCAAAAAAAATTCTAGAAGAATCCAAGTTGCCGTTTACAATCATCAATGACGCTGATGAGGCAGCAAAAATGGCTGTTAAACTAGCACAATAAGCATAAATATTGTTATGACATCTTACATAGAAATCTTCCTTAAGATACCTATAATCTATATCATTGTTACATATTGTGACGTTAATTGATTTTGACTTGATTAATTGACTTTTCCATGACGTAACGTCATACATATAATTGTTTAATTACAGGGTAGCAATAATAAACTGAAGTTTCGCACAACAATAACTGACACACTGTTTGATTATAATTTTTGTTGAGTATAATTATGTAATAACAAAATATTTATATTATACTACAAATCAGATATTGCACAGGTGTTACTTAATATTATGAATTTATTCATTTTTATTGGCAAGACTGATTCCTTTTTTCAATGATGTTTACTTTTTTTTATGAACCCAATCAAATATGTCCTTGCCATATTTTATATATTTGTAGTGAAGGTAGATAGATAGGTATAAGTGTTATTTTGTATATAGAATAATAAATGACTATTACATAATTTGGACTTTTATTTACTTCCACTTGCCTTACGATGAAGGAACATCGTAAGGAAAACTGCATGTCTGGGGAAACTACCAAGTTTTCGAAAGAAACGTGAAGTCCGCCAACCCTCACTTTTCCCGTGTGGTAAAATATGGTCTAATCCTCCTCACATTTAAGGAAGCCCCGTGTCCGGCAGTGGGACGTTAAAAAGGGCTGAATACATGTTCTGACAAAATAAAATAATATAATTTTTTTCTAAATTATATTGCTCTAAATTACTATGAAGATTTCATATATAAAATATACCCTATATCCCTTACTAAATTATTATTAAAATATAAACAAATAAATCTTGCAGAATATAAATGAATAAGAAATAAAACAAAAAAACTTAACACTAACATAAATTTATTTAACATGGAGTATCTAAAGCTACATGCGGAAGAGGTTGAGGCGTCGCGCGGGCGGCGCGTCGGGCGCCATGTTGGCGTGTATGTCGGCGAGCGCGGGCAGGTGCGCGAGGCGGCCGCGCGCCGCCACCGCCGGCGGCTTGCCCAGCATGCGGCGCGCCACGCGCTGGATGTCCGACGCTGTGATTTTTTCTATACAAAAAAAGTGTATGTGTACATATAATAAAATTATTATAACTAAGCCGAATCTGTACATTAAATATTTTTTCGAAAATCTTATTGAAATAGACATAATTATCGATACAGAGGCCGAATCTATCGTTTTTAGAATTTTTGTCTGTCTGTCGGTTGACCGCATTACGGAAAAACCACTAGAGGAATTTTGATGAAATTTGATATGATGATAGCTGGTTATCCGGGTCAACATATACTTAAAATACTTTTTACAGCGGGAAAATATCTCATCTCTTTAAAAATCTATACTAAACGTTAAAACGTAAGTAGGGACGAAGTAGTGAGTCGCTAGTATTCTATATTGATAATTAATTCTAAACAGTTTGTCGTGCACATTAACATGCTATATTTTACTTCCATATATCGTGAGTATGAGTGAATTAAACAGTTATAAATATTGCACTCACCAATTTCATTGATAAAGAACGAAGGCGGTTTCCTCTTGCCAGTAGCTAATACTTGTCGGCCGACGTCCTCGAACACGACCGGTCTCGCTTCGAGATTCATCAACAGCATCGACTGAAGTTGAGTCTTTGCTCTCTGTCAAATAAAAACATATTTTAGAGATGCTCGTAATAACCTATATACCTAAATAAAATTGAAACACTGTTGGTAAGTATTTTTTTTTATTTAGTAATTGAAATAGCTTGTCAATGTAAAAAATCTTAAAAAATAAAATAAAAATCGACTTCCAGGCATTAAAATTGCTTTAATTTGTATCGGCTGGCACCGATTGCAAAAATATCTGATTAGGTATCTATTCGAAATGAAAACCCCCGTTTAGTTATTTTTTACATTTTAGTGCTTGGAAGTCGTTTTTTTTTTAAGTTTTTATTTTTAGTGTAGACGTAATAAGCAGGTAATTTGTACGAAGAAAGTTTTTTAATAACATGTTCGATCAAGCCATTTACTTAAAAAATATACTCTAGATTTTTTAAAAACCGCTCGACCGATTTAGATAAAATTTAAATGGGACGACCTGGGAAGTATACCCTTTGAAACAAAAACAAGAATTTTCCAAATCGGTTCAGGCGTCTTCGAGTAATCGGTGAACATACATAAAAAATATATAAGATTCCGACGAATTGAGAACCTCCTTCTTTTTGAAAAAGTCGGTTGAAAATATAATTAAGTTCTAATATTAGGCCAGGAAGCCATTATATCGTAACATAGCAATATCTTAAACGAAGCATTTATTATATTCCCATTGAACACACCATTGGTGTGAATTCTAAACAAAGACTAAGAGCCTACGCACACGCGCGCTTTTTGCGTTTATAAATAAAAAAAATCAGATTACTTGCGTCCGCATCTATATAACATATATCGACAGCGCGTTAAAAACCGTCGTATCTTCGTCTATCGTCACTAATTTTCCAACTCTTGGCTGCTATCATATTAGGCCCGACCCGGTACTCGAATCTAGGATCTCGAGTACTTATCGCATGACAGTAAATATAAATAACTAGTACCTGTATAGTATTTTAAACAAAACTATCTTTTCGGATTTTTTCGCGGATTTATTTTTGTTCCCGATTTTTGGAATGTTTTAAACTTTAAAATAATCATGGTCATAGGAGAGACTAAGATTTTAGACTGCTCAAAGATATAAACTATATAATTATTACAGACAGCACACCGTGAAACAATCCGATAATAATAATTTTATTTAAAACGTCCAATATTCACGTAAATATAACAAAGCAGGGCAAGATGGAGGGCACCAGAGGACGAGGACGATCACGCTTGCGATGGACCGACCAAATTAAGTTAGTTATGGGTGGTCCCTTGCTTGAGTGCACCATGATGTCGGCCAACAGAGAGAAGTGGCGATCAATCGTGAGGAGCATCACATCTGCTCCTACAGAAATTGTTACGTGATGACCACGACCGCTCTGTCAAGAATGTAACAAAGCATCAGTATATATGTAGTAGGTGTGTACCCGCAGCTCGTTGTCGGCGACGGGGCCGGCCATGGCGGCGAGCTCGCGCGCCACCACGAGCGCGGTGTCGTGCAGGCGCGCGGGCGGCGCGGCGGCGTGCACGCAGAACAGCCCCGTGTCGCCGTACGCGTGGTTGTACGCCGTCGCGTTGAACATCCAGTGGTACCTATAGGGGGAAAACATTTATTTGAGATATTTGAGTATCGAGCCATGTAGCGTCCTTAAAGACTTACTAGGGCTCAACTTTATAATGAGGAATTAGTAGTAGACTCTTGATTTTTTTTTTTGTGCAAAGTACTTATTATTTTAAGTAAACCCACAAAGTTTCAACTTAATAGGGTAAATACTTTCGGAAATAAAAAATATCAAAGTTTGATAAATTTAACCTCAATCTGCATTATTTTATTGCTTTTGACGTAATTTTGACAGTAGTGTTGCTATTTTAGGGAATTTTAATTATGCGTTTTGATTTTTAAGACAGAAATGTTGCCATTTTAGGAACTTAATTATGCGTTTTAATTTTGTAAATAATAAGTTGACGCACTTTTTAATTTTTATTTGAAGATTCTTAATGTTTTATTTGGTTTAATAAGTCATTAATTTTGACTAGTTAGGTAAGAAGTTTGTGGTTAGGTAATAGGTTAGGTTACAACTTAGGTAATTATCATCAGATTTTGGTTAGGTTAGAACAGTTTTCATAACACACGAGCCGAGCGAGCGAAGCGAGCGTGCCGCGGTAGCGGCCGGCGAGTGTCATAAACTCTAAATGTTATAAAACTAGAACACTAGAAAGATCAAATTTCACGCAAAATCGAAGTACACACTTAACAAAACATAACCTCAAAATAAGATTTTTAAAAATTCATAAAAAAAAAATATATGCATCCTATTAACTTGTATTTTTTGGGGGGTGATTTACACCCCCTACCAACCCCCCCTACCCCAAAAATATATAGATATTATTAATTCCTCTTTCAAAAGTCCTTCCCTTACTGTAAAACCCGCGGCTTCACCCGCGTTCAATCAAAATCAAAAAAATTGTTGGCTTTATGTTATACTGTATGGAAGTCTGCCCGATTTGTTGACATTTATGAGAGACAGAGTTTGTTTGTTTGTTTGTTTGAACCTGCTAATCTCAGGAACTATTAATCCGATTTGAAAAATTCTTTTTCCATTATATAGCCCATTTATTGAGAAAGGATGTAGGTTATATATCATCATGCCATCACCCAAGGGAGTGGAGCAGTGATCATAAATGTCTATAAATTGGGCTTCCATACATTACTGTAAAACTGATGTTTATATCGGGTATTTAAACGCGGGCGAAGCCGCGGGTACTGTTAGTCATTTATATGCGCGGTTGGTACCTATTAAGCACGTTGGTGTAGAGGCGTGTGTACATGCCCTTCCCGGGCCCGCCCGCCGAGAACGAGCCGCCGCCGCCCATCATCATGTTGAGAACGCACGTCGCCACGAAGTCCGGGTCGCTGTGCGAGCAGCCTACAAACAGACTAATATTAAGTCCCTTACTCATAGACTACATACATATATAAAATATGAACATATGGAATCCAACTCTCGTGTCATCAGCATGTGATAACAATTTATGTATTAAACAAAGAACTCAAAAGTATATTCTAAACGATCAATAAAAAAAAGTACTAGATACACAATCCCATGCGAAAGTTCTTTTATAACTGTCACTAATTGTGTTTAGGTAATGAGATAAATTTACAACAATGTAAATTGAACCTTAAATGCAATGTTTAAAGTTGTTTTCACAAAAAAAAAAAATTAAAAACGCGCTCAAATGTTTAAATGAGCGCTCACTCGGTAACGACATTTTTTGTCGCTGATTGTGAATCTAATACTTCTTTGATCGATGCCTAAAACAGATATCCAATGCTCCGTGGTTCATAAAAATCACAACATCTCAGAGCAACCGGAGTAGGAACCCATAAAGTTCGATAGAAAGTATTCGCAAGAAATACTTCTTAATTCCACATCACTCACTTTCATCAAATCTGCTCATAGTCTTATGACTAATTGCATGATAAGTCATGAAGAAAAAATAATAGTTTTCTTACATATTTATTTATTTTTTACAATTAAACAATTTAAGGGCCATTCATTAATTACGTAAGGACAATTTTCGACATTTTTGCCCCCCCCCCCCCCACACCTACCCCGATATAGGACCCCCCTCCCCCTTTTTACGTAAGATTTTATTGGGTTTTAGAAAAGTATCAATTGCACTAAAACTCATAATTTGACGTAATTTTTTTGTAACTGAGGTAAATCGTTTGATTTTTATTTTTGAAATTGTACATTAAAAAAGAAAAAATAGTTCTCAGTTGTTTTTCCCAACGCTTAGCTCTCAAACATCCAACAATCTTTGTTAGAAATTCGACCATTTCGACTTTTAAAATCAATAATATAGGAATGCGTACAGGACACACATACAAATATTAATTTTTATTTTAAGCAAATCATATTATATGTGTGATGGTAAATTTATCCAAAAACTACTCTAAAATAATTTTATTAGTTTAATTCGTACTATATATATTTTATAAAGTCATTGTTTAAATGTACTTACTTTCTAATCCTATGACAACATGCGATAGTTCTGGTAAGTCTGATCCGGGATACAATGGTATTTCACACTCTTCCTGCAAACATTCGATTATTCACAACTACAAATCTGTCCCCCGTGAACCGTACATTTTTCCGGGATAAAAAGTAGCCTATGTGCTATTCCAGACTATAATCTATCTCTGTGCCAAAATTCATCCAGATCCGTTCAGACGTGAAAGAGTAACAAACCTATTACCTATCCCACGGGAACCGTTCATTTTACGGGATAAAAAGTAGCCTATGTGTTATTTCAGACTATAATCTATCTGTGTGCCAAATTTCATCCAGATCCGTCCAGCCGTTCTGGCGTGAAAGAGTAACCAACCTATCCCACGGGAACCGTACATTTTTCCAAGATAAAAAGTAGCCTATGTGTTATTCCAGCATATAATCTATATCTGTGCCAAATTTCATTCAGATCTGTTCAGCCATTCTGGAGTGTAAGAGTAACAAACATCCATACATACATACTCACAAACTTTCACATTTATAAGTATGGATTTATTGGTAGGATGTTATACTTATTTTAGGAAACTAAAGAAATAAATTTACGTTCTATACAAATTGTTCACACAATATTAAAAAGTATAACTTCATTTTATAACTCAAACAATAATAGGCATGATGACGGTTTGTACAGAGATAGTTGAAGGTGTAAAGTTCAAAATGTATTAAATAGCTATTAATATTAATAGAACTATTTTTATCTCTTCTTCTTACATTTACATTTTTCATTCATAAAAGTATTTATAATAAATATCATAGTATTTACTCTCACCTGAATCAATCCACCTGTATACTGAGCAATGGACTTGTCTGTCTGCGGAGTGAAGCTTTCATCAGAGTACCATGTTGGTTTCATATCGACAAAATATTTCTGTACAAATTCCACAAAAGGACCATGATCTACCTGAAAAATTTAAATAGTTTATGAATACATTGCCAAAATAATAGTTATACTGTAAATAATAACAATAAAATGGATTGTCATATTTACAAAAATAGAAAATTATTGGTAGTGAATCTTATACAGTCATACAATTTTATACATAAATAAATTGAAATATGTTTGTAATTTTGAAATAAAAACTTTTTACTAAATGCATATGAAATTATATACATACATTACTTTATAAGAAAAACACAATTTTTAAAAATGTTGTCTGTCTGTTACTTCTGGCTAATCTCTTTATTCATCTTTATTCGTCTTTATCTTCGCGATTTCCACTGGCAGATAGCTAATGTTATAAGGAGTAACTTAGGGTACTTTTATTTCTTATTATTTTCTTTAAATTACTATTATTATTATTTCAAAAAAAGAATTAGGGTTCTGCTCAAAAAAAATTAAATCATACCTAGAGAAGCACCCGAGCAAAGCAAGGATAAGTTGCTAGTTTTTAATAAAATTTATCTACATCATAATAAAATAATCACCTATTAATTTTTTTTATTTAAAATTCTTACATTTTTTATGAACATATACTATAAAGACAATAATTTACCATACCAGATGCAAAGGCTTATCTAGTGTAGTAAATCTCAATGGTGTCATTATAAAAACTGTGGATTAACTTACTCCAACTGCCGCTACAACCATTCTGTCTGGAGTGTAATGATTTTGCATATAGTCCAATATTATGCTCCTATCAATTTTCAATACATTCTCATTTGGACATATTTTTGGAAGGCCCAGAGTATTCATTTTGTATGCAGCCTGTAATATAAAATCATCCCATTATTTAATCACACTAGAATGGTTGGATCTGGGTGAAAGTTGGAAAAGAGATAGATTAAAGTCTAGAATAGCAATTAAATTACTTTTTAATGCGGAAAAATGTATGGTTACTGTGGAATAGATTTGTTTTGGTTTTTCAAGTTGCTAGTTATCTCATATATTATTTTAATGTTCTTTCTTATACAATTATCTTGTTTAGTGATAGAATCCCCAATATATTTTTTAGAATAGTCTTTTAGAAGGTTCACTGGATTCTATTTATATACTTGTCGAAATATTTCTAAGATAGCTATAGGAAATATTGCATTAAAAATCACAATAGTTTGCGATTATAAAATATATTCACTTTAATTTATATAAATAAAACCTTTAAAGGCTTCATCCTAGCACATGTAAATTAATATTCAACAGTACACCAAACACTAGAAATGACTTCAATTTACTTACCAGTAGTGCTTTCACATTGCATCATAATATGTCAACAGAAAAATGTTAACTATTTACATACCGCATGTATCATGTCCATTAAAATTGTTTCTTGTTCAGGTCTCATAGACAAAGTTTCAAGCTCAAATGCAACGGCTTGTCTAGCTCCTTCAATCTCCTCTGTAGTTAATTGAGGTCTTAGAGTAACTTCAGCTAATACCTTTAATTAAAAAAATTATATAATAAATATATTACATTTAAATAACCATAAATGTATTCATATATTATTTAATATTAACATCTTTTACTTTGTGTAGGTATCAACTATATGAACTCTTAATGATGAATGACTAACTAATCTTATGGTAAATATGTTTTTTTTATAACTGTACTACTTTCTAAAAAAATGAGTAACAAATGACATCCACATAGATAAAAATATAAACTTTTACTTAATTACTTGAGTTACAGCTTCCAGCCCCCTGGAATCAGCACTGGTAGCATAAACTGTTGTATCTCGAGAGCCTTGACAGTCACATATACCACCATGCCGTTCTAATTCTCTTAGCATCACATCACGAGTGGGAAACTTATGAGTTGCCTTAAAATATAAATTAATTTTATATAAAACTTTCTTGACTGGATAGGATTAAAGAATATTATTTATAGGCCATTTAACATTCTTACCCCAAAGCTAAGTTTTTCAAGGAAGTGACAAATACCATTAGGATATGCCACTTCATACCTTGGTCCAGAATCAATGACAACTGAAATACAATATTATTTTATGTAGTAAAAGTATTAATAGGTCATATATTTAATTATAAAATTCATATAGATCATTCATTAGCACAATGATAATAACATAATATGTACATATATACAAAGTTTATTTCTTAAAATATAACATTATTAAGAAATCAAAAAAAATGAATTTTGGATATTTTTATTAATTACCTCCAGCAGTACAGAATTGACCAAATTTTTTTTCTGATGCAATTCTTAGTCCATTACTTAATACAGTCACTTCTGTAGTATAGTTATCTGCTTTTGAAGATGCATAGGTCACTGGTGGAAGATTCGGCATTGGTTCTGATAGAGGTGGCAGAGGTGTGACACTGCCTTTGGGTAAAGGCTGTGGTGGTTTATCAATATTTTGGCTGAAGCTTCGACTACCATATTTAAATGAAGGTAAACTGAAATTTTAATTTATTGCACAACTTTCACCTTAGTAAAATAATAACAAATGAAATAAGAAGCACAATACATTATTACAGCTATATTAACTTATTGATCGATAGTGTATATATTCATATGATTTATTACGAGATATGTCCAAACATATTATAAAACAAAAAATCTTGTGTATTAAAATTTATTATTTTTAATTTTATTTCAATTTCTGAATGTTATATTTAAAATATATATATATATATATATATATATATATATATATATATATATATATATATAGATTTTACTAACCCATTTTTCATAGAACACAACCTAGAAAAAAGAATTTTCATGTCTGATACGTGAGACATCACAACGCGATATATCTTTACATATAAATTTAGCGCTTCTTATAGTTGTAACTTTATGAGCTACGTTTGGGAGTTATATCATTCAATTTAAACTAAATTTTAAATTATATTTATTTATGCATTGAATTTTTTAAGACAAATATGACAGAAAATATGACAAGCGGTGATCTGAAAGCTCAAGCATAGATACTAAATTTATATGATTAATAAAAAATCAGAACTAACTCCACAGACTATGAATATAATGGCTCTGTCTTCTTTATATTATCTATTTTCCTTTAACCACTTGAACCCCGCGCTTTTTGACATGCAACACCCGTTAAACACCGAGCCCGCGCGTCATTTTTCCCCGATACAACCATGATTTAAAAAAACACTCATAATTCAAATAATATAGCACCGATTTAAAATGTATAAGCTGTTTTGGGTTTTTAAATAATATGAGCATTTATGACAATATATAAAATACACTTTAAACTATTGATGAATTATAAATAAGCTGACAATATATCAGTGTTAGTTGAAAATGTAGTAGTTGTTGTAATATATTGATTTCTGACAATACCACGGTTTACACTTACATTAAATTTGAAACACTGTTTTATGAATAAACATGTAATCGCACAAAACCATTTCTTGATTTATTTATATTAGTAGTTAGCTACAATCAAATTCAAAACTTTATAACACTCGCGGCTCTTTCGTTGTATTTGCGCAGCTCATCGCGCAATTTTCAAATCAATCATCCGAGTTATAGTAGGTGGATTCATAATAAAACTAATACTTAAATACAGAATAGTCCTTGCTTTACAAATTTGCACTTATAAATCTTGAAAATAAGCCACTGTAATCAAAATTTGGATGGTTTTCTTAAAACAGACAAAAATTGAGGTTATTTTTTATAGACGCTCGTGTTGTATTGTAATTAACGTTTCTGTATATAAATTTAGCTCAAATTATAAAAGAACAAGCTAAGCATTATCATCTACATGAAAACTTAACACTTTTTATTCAAAAAACTAAACATTTAAACATGTGAAGTTGACTGTAATAATGTATGTAGTATGTACTGATAATATTTTGATACGTAGTGATGTACCCCACAACACTAAAAATTATCGATTATTTTCGTAAACCGTTAAACACAAATAAACACAATTACAATTCTTATATTTATTTATAACAATAAAAAATAAGTATTTAAAAAATCAAAATAAGTGCAATAAAACAATGTAATTTTTTGGACAAATTAGATAAAAAAATATTAAATAAAGTATAATTTTCATAAAAATATGACAAATAAAATTATTATAAAAACATTAATAAATGCGAGAATAAAAGTTCTGGCCCGCAAGCTTTCGTATCATGAAAAATGTAATTTATGTAAATTAATATATTACGAAAAAGTAACATAATATATTAATTAAATATTAATTAATAAAAAGAGAAATATCTATCTCAATTTAAAAATTTATACCGCTTATATGGTACTTAAAATAATATTATTTTTCACTAGTTCCATGTACTGGCACTCCTATCTTGCTATTTTTTAAATAATTTGATAAAATAATAATATTTAGATGAACATAATATTTATTGATTCAAAGATTTCTTTTAAGAAATTTGCTTTTCTCGAGGATTACCAACCCTTTTATTATCTTTTCCTCTAATCTAGAGAATCATTTAGATAGTCAAAGAAGACTTTAATTTACTCTAAATGCCTGTGTAAAGTAAAGTTACGTTACTTAAATGGTAGACACAAGTTTAATACGTATATATTTTTTTGCCAACTATGTTTTTGAAGTCTCACGTAACATGAAGCGGGCGTTTTGCAAATTACTTAGTGCTTTTCTAAACTATTATTACTGTGTATTTCCCAGTAGATCAACTCAATAATATACCCTACTACTAAAGCTTTTTACAGTACTATTAGACTGACGAGGCAATCAGGGAACGCTTATGTTATTTCAGACTAGCGACTCACCCTCGCTTCGCTCAGGTGCGTCACTAGATACGTTTTAACGGTTAGTATGAAATAGATATAACTTGTTTTCCAGTGGGAACAAGATAGTCTCCCGCGGTAAAAAGTAGCCAATTTCATTCTTCAGCCTTCTATCTATCTTCACACGAAAAAATCACAAATATTCAGCACTTTGTTTCGACGTGAAAGAAGTACAAACAAACAAACAAATAAAGTCAACGTCAAACTGTATATCGTAGAAAGAGAAAGTGTGAAATTTACAAATGTATTCAAGTAGTATATATTAATTTTAAGGTTGGGTTCATAATAATATAGTAATAAGTAAAAAGAAAAATGTGATTTTTACGTTTTTCCGTGATTTTTTTCTATTTTTTCTCTTCATAAGAACCTTCCTAGGACTTCAATGAATATTTGAAAAAAAAAATAGGCTAATTAGTCTAACCGTCCTCAAGTTTTGCGCTTAGCAACAAATTTAGCCATTCATTTTTATTTATATAGATATGGATGAACGTCTGTAATAAACTACACTATAATGGGAATACCATTATAGTGTAGTTTATTATGTTTGACTTTGTATTTAGGCTTTTACATATAACTATTATATTTTACAATACGTAAGAGTATTTTATTTAGCATTTTATTCCCCACTATGAGATATTTATATTAAAATATTGATATTATCGATATCACATATCGACATGTGTCAATGTCTAACTGGTCTTTGATGAGAGTTCAAATATGTCAAATTTGACAGCTTATAGGTATTATTTGTAAATAAACATATTTTATATAATAAAAATATTGAAATATGCTACAAACAACTGAAAATATGAAATTATATTAGTTTTTCTTTAGTGATTTACCTTTATCAGTCACCAAATCAATGATTAATAGTCAAAATTCATGTTGTAAAATGGCGACTTTTTTTACGAATTTTATACATCAAAATTCGTTGGACCAAAAAACTAATTTTATAACGTGATTATAAACTTATTAGTATCTCAATAGTGGCAAAGAATACTAACAATAAATATTTATACGTTTACGGCACAAATTCACTAGTTTAAATATTTTAAATTATACAAAAACAATAGCGAACCGCGCGCTCTTCACTTGAAATTTAAACAATTTTTGACGCGTTTGTTTATAACGTTGTCGGCATTTAATTAAAATTTTATTTTATTATATAATTGATAAAACTTCTAAAGTTTGCGTGTATCACTCATTTGGCATAAAATAAACTAATTTCGTCGTGTAATAAGTGATAAAATTGCAGCGGGCGAGGTGGTGCCTATGGGTACCAGCGGGGTTTAACGGTAACGCCGGAAGTGGTACCCATAGGCACCAGCGGGGTTCAAGTGGTTAAGTATAATATACGCACCATATATGCACTATCAGCTTCCATTTTTGTAATATATGAAGCAGATTAGAGTGTCATATTCATGCTACATTCTAAGTACCATAGTATTTACATTAAATAATAATTTTAAAATGGAATAATAATGGAATAAATTATTTTATAAACAATATAAAGGTATATTATAAATTTCTTGTAAGTAGTAATCTGTGCCATAACTTATTTACTTTGACACTTCTAACTTCATGTTTAAAAAAATAACTTGAATATTTACATAATTTAAAAACTTTCTTCGTTTATTAGTTACTTAATTTGTTAAATGTTTAATATTTATTCGAAGTAAGCGATGACTTTGAAAGCTTTTAAAATGACTAGGCGATTAATTTCGACGTATAAAGATGTACCCCGTGTATGTGTAGTGGGAGCAGGACCTGCTTGTTTTTATGCAGCAATGCATTTAAATAAAAAACTTGAAGCAGTTGAAATTGATATAATAGAAAAGTTACCTGTACCATTTGGATTAGTTCGGTAAAATATATTTCAGGCTTTTAAGGTGGTGTTTTTAAATTAAAAGATATACATTCTGCCCTCGAATTGCTCACTTAGATAGATATTAGTCTTTTTTTTTTTTCTTTCTTTATTCCAGATATGGTGTTGCCCCTGACCACCCAGAGGTTAAAAATTGCATTAATCAGTTCACTAAATTTGCTCAGCAACCAAATGTAAATTTTTATGGTAATGTAACACTGGGGAAAGATTTAAGCCTAAAACAACTGAGACAATATTACGATGCTGTTTTATTGGTATGAGTTATTGTATTTTTACCCTTTACAATTGTTTTTGATATGAGAGAAATTATTGTTTGTTTTTAAATTATTATATTTCAATTCAGACATATGGTGCCGAAGAAGATAAATTTTTAGGTATTGAAAATGAGGATGCTGGGAACATAATAGCTGCAAGAAATTTTGTTGGATGGTATAATGGTCACCCCCGAGACAGAAACCTTGAGGTATAAATCTTATTGAATAAATACATCAAAGTTATTTATTATAATTTTAATTACAATTATAGTACAACAGTTTTAGAAATTATTTGTTTACTTTATAGGTTGATTTATCTGGTCACACAGCTGCAATTATTGGTCAGGGAAATGTGGCTTTAGATGTAGCTAGAATACTTTTATCCCCATTGGATCAATTGAAAAAGACAGATATTACAGAGTATGCATTGGAATCTTTAAGAGAATCAAAAATTAAAGATCTATATCTTGTAGGGAGAAGAGGTCCACTACATGTTGCATTTACAATAAAGGAACTAAGAGAACAAATTAAACTTAAAAATTGTGCTACTGTTTGGAGAGAGGAAGATTTTATTGGTGTATCTGATGCTGTTAATAGTTTACAAAGACCTAGGAAAAGACTTACAGAACTTATGCTTTCATCACTCGGTGAAACTGAACAAAAACTCAGAGGAGAGAATCATACATATTTTAGACCTATTTTTTATAGAAGCCCACAGAAATTCTTGATAAATGATCAAAGATTGTTAACTGGTATTGAACTAACATGTAATAAAATTATAGGTGACAAAATAGAGGAACAAAAATGTGTTCCAACTGAAAGTAAAGAAATTTTAAATTGTAATCTTGCATTCCGTAGTATTGGATATAAGAGTATTAATGTTGACGATGACTTACATTTTTCTAATGGTGTAGTAGTAAATGACAAAGGCCGGGTAATTGATAATGAAGACAGTGATAAGGCAAAAGTATATGTAGCTGGATGGCTAGGAACTGGACCTGTGGGAGTAATATTACATACAATGAATAATGCTTTTCAAGTTGCCAAAATAATATGTGAAGATTTACAAAAAAATAAACAAAAACCTTCCAAAGGTGGTTTTGAAGAACTCAGAAAAGAAATTTTGGACAAAGCAAGTCCTGTTGTCACTTGGGATGGCTGGGAAAAAATAGATAAATTTGAAACTGAACAAGGTAAAAAGATTGGCAAACCTAGAGAAAAACTTACTTCAATAGAAAAAATGATAGAGATAGCTACATCATAAAAAATATTATGAAATAAGTTATTATGTGACTTAGCTTGTTTGTCAAAACTAAGAATAAATACTACTAATAGGTTGTAATATAAGAGCAATATAATTTTATATTATTATTATTTTTTAATTTTACATGTTATTAAAAGCACAATTTATAAATCTGGTTATGATTCATTTAAATTGAACTATATTATATATATTGTATATTTTATTGTATTTAAGTGTGATTCATAGCTATAAACGGAACCCTTTTAATTTTGTTATGTCTATCTTAATGTATATCACAGCCACTAAAAGGGTTGTAATTATTTTAAAAATCTAAAAAAAAATATTATAATATGCTCTCAAAGGTTACCTAAAACCTAGCTTTAGTTTTAAGTTTCTAGCTCTGAAGGTTTCCGAGATATGCCTTTTTGAACGAAACTCATAGTTATGCTTATTTTTCTTCATATCACAAGGTCAAAGCGGAGTACGACATTGAAACTCATATGCATCGCTTTTTTACATCAAGCCCTTATTGAAACATAAGTTTCGATATAGGTTGCCATTGATGGCCGTTCCGCTATATTTATCCGGCTATACCCTTTCATCCAGTGTTCTCAACCGTACGATAATTATCGTACATGTACGATAATTTCATGACTGCGTACGATGTACGATAGTACATTGCTATTGTACGATAATTTCTACAGATGGGATGGGTTAAAATTTTTGTCAGGATTAGGTAATATTTATATATAATTTTGGCATGTGTCTGTTTTATAAAGAAAACTGTGTATGCCTTTGAAGTATTTTGAATTTGTAATTACCGAAAACATGAAAATGGACCTTTTTTTTTTTGCTCTCCCGCCTTTACTAGGTGTAGCCACTTAGTGGTTGCTGCCTGCTAAAAGGTTGCCGACTGCTGAGCCGACCTTAGACAAATTAAAAGTCGATTATAAATATAAAAAAAAAAATACATTTATATAAAAATCTATTATTTTTCACATCCCTGATGTGTACGATAATTTTGATCCATGTACGATAATTTTACGGCTCTAGGTACGATAATTGCCTGACTTCAGGTTGTGAACACTGATCCAGATGCATTCAGTCGTTCTGGCGTGATTGAGTAACAAACATCCATCTAAACTTTCACATTTACAATCTCAGTAAGATGATAAAATTATAAAATATAAGAATTTAGCTATCGTCTTCTAATTAATATAGGAACGGTATTAAAAATAGAAATCTAGTTAAAAAAATCCTGGCGAGAGTGTTTTTGTAGTCCCTCTTTCCAAATTGCCTGTGTGGTTGTGCCCTTGAAACCAATAGTAAAATACCTTTTTTGTTTTTTTTTTTGTTCATATTTCCTAAATTTATTAATTATTAGTGAGATTGTTTTTTTGAAGTAAAACTTCTTTACGCACGCTTGACTTGGGGAGTAAGCTGGTGAATGCGCTACGAAAAAATGTACGTACGTTTGTTGCCATGGTAACCGTTGTTATTGTCTGACAAATGATGGATAATAGTATGTCCTTTCCTCAAATAATATTCTATAAATATATGGTTGTAATATGCCTAATATGTGTTATTTTTAGTATATCACCTATCCTAATTATTTAAAATATGAATTGAATTTTATAAAGGGTACCGATAACCTACAGAAGTTTTACTTCTTGCGCGTGAACACATTCAAACACGCACTCTTTTTTTTTCTTGTCAACTAGTATTGTACTCTTTATTAGCATGCGTTTCAAGTAAAGAAATAGGACTGCTCAATTCTAGGGCGTGAATACAGCCCACGCATACGGTAAGCCAGAAGCAACTTTGACCAATAGTTACATATATGTAAAAAAAATTGAGCTAAGGTTTACGAGTACTGCATAGTATATTTGTATTTAACAAAGTATTCAAAAACCAATAAATGATTTCGTTTAAAAAAATTAATCTTACAATATAATTTATATTACAATGATAAAGTTTATATTAATTTTCCGGCTAACTTTATGACAAATTTTTCTTTTTTGTTCGCATCTTAACTGTGCAATGTATTGTACCTCCAGGTTCTTCCTTCAGCTGGTCTAACTTCCAAGTTAGACCAGCAGAAAAAATCTATCCACTCTAGAGGTTTACAATATTCTGAGGGCTATAGTTATCGCGACATCTGGCGGTAGGAAAAGGCAATTTTTTTCCATTATTTCAATATGGAAGCTGCTTACGATATAGTAAGAAAATATTTTTTATTTTGTTTCGCAAAAAAATAGGTATCATGCTTAGAACATGTGTGTATAACAAGCATATTTATTAAATAATAAAATAGAAACAAGTGATAATACTTGTTACTTGTTAGTAAAGTGGCAATATTTTCAATGTTGCCAGCGTCAATATTTTACCTAAAGCTAACTTCCTTTTTCTCGTGTTCTTTTGACAACGCGAGGTTATAATTTGCAGTTTGTGAAAAGGTGGGTTAAATATTTATAAGTTCTTGTAAATTCTTACTTCTAACGTATCATAAAAGTGCATTTGTGACGATATAAATTAAATTTTAGGTTTTCACAATGGTTGAGGAAAACTGGAACGATGATGGCGTGGAAGCGGGCAGCATGGCTATCGACAACATGCCATTGCCACAACCAGCTGACATTCCCGAAATCAAATTATTCGGAAGATGGAGCTGTTATGATGTTCAGGTTTCCGATATGTCCCTGCAAGATCACATTTCTGTTAAAGAAAAGTTTGCTAAATACTTGCCGCACTCGGCAGGTAGGTACGCACACAAGCGATTCCGAAAGGCTCAATGCCCTATTGTTGAACGTCTGACCAACTCTCTGATGATGCATGGTCGCAACAATGGCAAAAAATTGATGGCTGTGCGTATTGTCAAACACGCTTTTGAAATCATCCATCTCCTGACTGGTGAGAACCCTCTTCAAGTACTTGTGACAGCTATCATTAACTCTGGACCTCGTGAAGATTCTACGAGGATTGGTCGTGCTGGTACAGTGCGTCGTCAAGCCGTAGACGTATCTCCTCTACGTCGTGTAAATCAGGCTATCTGGCTGTTGTGCACAGGAGCACGAGAGGCAGCATTCAGAAACATCAAGACCATTGCTGAATGTGTCGCTGATGAGCTGATTAATGCTGCCAAGGGCTCATCAAATTCATATGCTATCAAGAAAAAGGATGAGCTTGAACGTGTTGCTAAATCCAACCGTTAAGTGTTTTTAAGAAAAGGACTAAATAAAACCGTAAGACAAAATTGTGTTTTATTTATTTGTAGAATATTTTTTGAATACTGTTTACAAAGAAGCTAGTACTAACAAATTTTATTTAGTCATAATTGTTTACTGGTTTCTACTTGATGAAAAAGTTTTTAAGAAAGTAATTAATATAATAATAATAATACAAGTACAATTTCTTACACATTAAATAATGATAATGTAGAGTACATGTTATATTCACAAAAAATATTTTATAAAGCACTTTAAATTTACGTTCTCATGTTTATAATATTATGCAAATTGTCTATATAATAAAATTGTCTTGTTTCATTACTTTAAATTTTAAAATTTCACTACTTGGGAATGTTTGATAATTAATGTGTCAAATACATGTAGATTGTATACTTACAATTTCTAAAATATTCAAAGCTAGAACAAAATACAATATCATAGGACATAATATTTGATGACTACTGTAGGTAATTGTAAAATATAATTATTTTGATCTGGAAGTAATGTAATATATTTAAAGTTAAATGTATTTATATGTTAATCTATTATAGTTTTCTTAACATACATACATAATTTCACAACAAAGGTGTAAAGCTTGTAAAATTGAAAATATTAATCAGATTGCAAAAAATATTCTTTCATAGTTCCTTGAATTCTAAATCAATAAAATATGCATTGTTTAGTGTAGTATCAGAACATGTTTGCAGTGTACTTTTTTACTTTAGTATTATTCTGTTTCTACTTAGTAGATTCATCAAAAGCAGGTTAAGACATGGACTATCAAAATTATGTTACTAGATATACCTATATAACATTTTACATTAATTAGTATTAAGATTTAGTAGTAAGATTTTAATAACTTAATGCATAATTTTTATTGTATTACTTTTATGACAGTAAACATGGCTGGTGAATAGGAACAAAGTTCTGAACTTTATATTTTAAGGACAGTAATACTAAGACACACCTTAATTTGTGTTATGATCTGTATAAAATTTGTAATGAAAAAAAAAACATTGTATATAATATTATACAGTTTGTTTGTTTGAACGCGCTAAGCTCAGGAATTACTTATCCGATTTGAAATATTATTTTTGCATTAGACAGCCCGTTTATTGAGGAAGGCTATAGGCCACATATAGTATATAGTCTATCTATTCCAATTACTAACCGTTAAAATGTACCTTAATAAAGACGAACCCGAGTGTCTACCATTACCTTGTATTGCGATTAAAATGCCTACTCTTGCTAGGCATAGGCCTCAATACAACGGAGATCAGGCATGTACAATACGCGGGCCAAGTGTCCGATGCCAATTCTGAGTTTTCTCAGACGTTGAGGTTTCTTCGCGCTTTTCTTTCGTCGTAAAGCGAATGGTAATCTTGTTGAAATGATGCGCACAAATATCGAGAAAGGTGAAAGACCCGGGATTTTAACCAGTGATTTGCTTCACTTGGTTTTGTGCTTTCTTTCGGTCATTCTTTTTTAGTTCTTTAACTATAGTTTACAATTATTAAGTAATGTTTGACGCTTGTATATCATATTTCTATTTTGTTTACTACTGCAAATACAAATAAAAAATTAAATTAAACATAATGCAAATCCAACCTGCGTAACAATCGAAATAAAAAGAAGGGAGCAAGTTAACGAGGGAAAATAATATATTTTGCAGTCGAAGATACGATATGTTTTATGCTTGCTGCGAATCTAGGTACGTGTATGTATATCATATGTCCCCTTGGTCCTTTTATATTTAAAATTTATTATTTTATTTACGAATGCGAAAACTTTCGTGTGCGAATCATTTCTCACATGACTACCACTTGCCTTACGGTGAAGGAAAACATCGTGACGAAACCTACATGTCTGAGAAAACCTAGTAAGTTTTCGAAAGTCATGTGAAGTTCACCAACCAGCACACTTGGCCAGCGTGGTGGACTACGGCCTGATCCCCCTCGTACTGAAGGGAGGCCCGTGCCCAGCAGTGGTAGGTACATTAAAAAGGGTTGAATGCATGCATTTTATTTACAGCTTTTTAGTTTTGTCCAGTTTTATTTGATATTATTTTATATTATGTTAGTTTGAATTATTATTAAAAAAGAAATTATTAAAACACTAGCGACTCACATTCGCTCCGTTCGGGTTTGTCCCTGGGAACGTTTTAACGGTTAGTATAGATTTCTCTGAGATGAGATATTTTGCCGCAGTAAAAAGTATTCTATATGTCGACCCGGATAATCAGCTATCATCATACCAAATTTTAACAAAATCCCTCCAGTTGTTTTTCCGTGATGCGGTCACAGAAAGATAGACAGACAGACAAAAATTCTAAAAACTATAAATTCGGCCCCTGTATCGATGATAATGACTATTTCAATAAGATTTTCTAAAAAATATTTAATGTACCGATTCGACTCAGTTAAAATTGTGTATAGATAGAGATATAAGTTTTATACATTTTTGTGATCGTATCTTAAAAACCTTCCTTTACTCCGCTTCTTTATTTACTCCGCTCGAAAGCTTAGACCAAACATTTTTTTTTAAGACATGAACTCGTACTTGAAATCTGTGATTTAATTTTTAATAATATGCAATTAGCCTATAACACTCACGTTATCAAAACAAATCTAACAACGTATGAATCATGAAATCGATTAAGGTGTTTAGCTTATAAGTAATTACAAGGGAACATAGGATTGGACTCACATATTAGTCAAACACATAACCTTCTTTAGGCTTCGCTGCAGTGGAGTAAAAAGGGGTGTTTTTGCAAGATCGGGAATAAAACACTCCCATTCACTCCTACTACACAGAAGTCTGTGTTCATAAGCCTTTATATGGAATAATATGTCTGGGTGCTACTTAGTTTAATGTCTCTATTTTTTTCCTTATAATTTATGTATTATTAACTTTGTTTTTTATGCGTTGTGTTGTAGGTTGTGTAATGTACTGCGGCGCTTAAAAAAATCTTAAGATATAATGGATACTCCTTAACCAAATTACATTCTTATGCAATTATTAATATTTAAAAAAAATAAAGGAATGTTTCCTTTTTTTATATTCAACATTTAAGGTACTTTTTTCCATTTTCTATGTTTCGTTTCACCCACAAACTATATAGAAATGCTAATTGCTACGGTCTCATCATATTATGCATAATAATAATATGTCATAAGTATATGGAATTTATTATTTAAAAAAACATGGCTTTTTATGAAGGTAATTTGGCCCAGAGGCCAGAGTATGATGCAGAAGTCCTAAACGCTTTATAAAGAAAAATAACATCTAGATATAGAGATTGAAAGTTGTATTCTTATTAAACGTGGGATTTGGAAAACGTTTCCAAAACCTATAAAGTAATCAAAATAAGGAGTCAATTTAATTCTTAGTTTTAGGCGTGCCGATATTGCGTAGAACGGAGAAGACACGAAATTAGAAGCAGAGACAAGGAAGATTAGAAGTCCTCTAAAAATGCAATGTGTCTGTCAAATGTCAAAGTCAAACTTAAATCTCAATTGACAAATACAAATTAAGATTTCACTTTGCTTGGTTTATCATTTTTTTATGATTTAATGAAAATAAAGATTTTACCCTGTTTGTAATTATAACGAAGAACATTGTATGGAAAACATTTACTTACTTTTATAATAGGTGGAGGTTTATTTACATAAAATGTTTTAGAGAGAGAGCATATTCAATAGCTATAACATATTGTTTAAGATGATCCACAGTTTATTTATCATAAATCCTTCTGGGTAAGTTTATTGATTAACTTGTATGTAAGTTATTCAACCTTATACTTTTATTTATAAAAATATATTGGGTTCAGTATCAGTTAAAGAGTTTGTGGATTATAACTTTTTTTAACTCAAGCCATTCCAAATATGATTACAGGGATGTGTTTCTCGAAAAACATTGGCGTAGTGTTATCCCAAGATCGGTATGTGACTATTATTTAGAAGCTCAAAGGGCATCTCCTAATGTGAGTAGTTTCTATTATCCTAATTATTGTTTATAAAATTTTACATGCATGAATAATAAAAAACAAGTAATATTTATAATAAAATATTTGCCTAATTTTAGGATGTTCCTCCAGTGCTAGCTGCTCCTCATCATTACTTAATATCTATTCAAAGGGGCGGGGTGGCACTAGTAGCGGTCAGCAAACAAGAAGTTGCTCCTCTTTTTGTTATTGAATTCTTACACAGAGTTGTTGATACATTCCAGGTTAGTTAAATAATCCAATAGCTTGTAATATAAGATTTTTAATTAAGTGGATTTAAATTAATGAATAATAAATTTAAATATTTTTACAGGATTATTTTTCAGATTGTACAGAAACTATTATTAAGGAGAATTATGTGGTTGTTTATGAGGTAGAAATTTTCATACCATTTTATTCAAAACTTTTGATTGCTATTGAATTTGCAAATGAAGACCATTTTCTGTATTAATTGATTAATAATAAATTTTAGCTACTGGATGAGATGCTGGATAATGGATTTCCACTAGCTACTGAGAGTAACATTCTTAAAGAGCTTATTAAGCCTCCAAATATACTACGGACAATTGCTAACACAGTTACTGGAAAATCAAAGTGAGTTCTATTTCATTTAATGTCTTATTATTTTTAACTGTTTTTGACCAAATTTTTCAAAAATCTTTCTGCTATGTTTTTTAAAATTGATTATTTTTGTATGGAATATGTTAAAATTTAATATTCTAGATAGAATGATTACTTTAATTAAGGTCTATAAATTTAGATTTGTTGAAAAATATGCCAAATGACTGACCTATTATTCATGCATTTAAACTAATACAATGTATGTTAATAGTCTGGTATTATAGTCTTAATCTCATTTAAATGAGGCACATTCTATAATATCTTTTTATTGTTTATATTCAGTGTTTCTTCAATATTACCATCTGGCCAGCTTTCTAATGTACCATGGAGAAGATCTGGCGTCAAATATGCTAATAATGAAGCATACTTTGATGTTATTGAAGAAGTAGATGCAATAATTGACAAAAGTGGTGCAACAGTTTCTGCAGAAATACAGGGTTATGTGAGTTTAGAGTTTAGACACTTATAGATAACAGAAAAATCTACAAATGCTTTCATACTGGTGTATTCAATGGTTAATAATAATATATTTATTACTTTAACTGCCTTGGTGGTGTAGAGGTTAGCAAGTACGGCTGCATACATCGAGAGGTCCTGGGTTCGAGTCTCAGATCGGGCCAGATTTAGTTATTGAGTGATTCTGCTTAGTAAGTCTCAGTAACAGCCTGAAGTTGGGAAGTTGGCAGTGTTTCACTCCCGTGCCTCGGTGAGCACATAAAGCCGTCGATCTTGCGCCGTAACTCTCACCGGTCGTGTCGAGTAGTCGTCCCACCGGAGTTTGAGAGTGACAGGAATAGAGAGTGTACTTGTGTCTGTGCGTACACTTGTGCACTATAATAACTCCTGCACAGACGGCTAGTCTCAATGAGACTGGCCGCCGTGGCCGAAGTCGGTCGGGAGGTCATTATTATTTATTATTTTATCCACTGTTATAAAAACATTTTTAAATTTTTAAAATCATTATGTAAAACAATGTACAATGATTACTTGTAAGCTTACTTTATTAGTACAATTAAATAATAAACAAAAACACAAAAGTGTTGCTGTTGAAGTTGAAAAAAAAGTATTAGCTATGCATCTTATTTAGATTAATATCTAGATACATTTTCAGATTGATTGTTGCATCAAGTTAAGTGGTATGCCTGATTTGACCCTCACTTTTGTTAATCCTCGGCTATTTGATGATGTTTCATTTCATCCTTGTGTGAGATTTAAGAGATGGGAGGTGAGTAAGACATTTTCAATTTAGAATAGAATAGTACATTTGTTTATTTATATTTAACTTTATTTATTCAAAGAACAAGATAAGTAACTAGGTTTGAAGGCTAATTGAAAAAGTAACAAAATAATAAAAACAAATAATAATGGGTAATATGCGTGATTTTTTTTTAATTTATGAAATAGCTAACATCGTTATATAATTTTAAAAAAATCCAGTTCCAAAAAACTAAAATTTAGTATAATTTTTTTTTAAATATCATAATGATACGTCATACGGATACTTTAAAGTGACGTCAAAGTATCACACATAGAAAAATGACGACTTTGTTTTTAGCGACAAAATCGCTTTTCACTCTGCTATGATAATATACTTTGACTAGATATTCGGTCTGACCAATGGCGTGCGTTTTAACTACTTTGAACTTCCCACGTATATTTGCACTTTTTAATAAGTTATTTTCTTAATCAAAAAGAAACTACATTAAAAAATATTGATATAGGCCTAATTCAAAGCAATAAAGATCATAAAAAAAATATTTCACCTTTATTTAAATCACACGCATATTACCTATTGTATATATGTAATAAATATGTATATGTGAAAATTTAATGAGGAACACACAAACTTATACGGTACGAGTTTAATATATGTATATAATTATTTTATTTTTCAGTCTGAGCGAATACTATCATTTATACCACCAGATGGCAATTTCCGGTTGATGTCCTACCATATTGGATCGCAAAGTGTGGTGGCCATTCCCATATATGTGCGACACAATCTCACCTTAAGATCTAATGGAGACCAGGGCAGACTGGACTTGACTGTTGGACCTAAACAAACTATGGGAAGGACTTTAGAAAGTTTGTATTAATTGTAATCATTGAATGTGTATTTGACGACACGTTTGGCTCGGTTGGTAGTGACCCTACTTGCTGTGCTAGCAGTCGCGGGTTCGAGTCCCGCTGGGGACATTCATTTGTGTGATGAGCACGAATGTTTGTACTCCAGTCATGACTCATGGGTGTTTATATTTATATTATGTATGTATTTAAAATTATATATTCTATGTAGTGTATCCACTATCTGGTATCTATAACACAAGCCTTGTAGCTTTTCATGGAACTAGATGGTGCTGTGTGTTAATATCCCAATAACACTATTTATTAAGATTTTCATTGAGTCATTACACCTAAAAAGAATATTTTGTGTATATTGAAAAATGTTAAACCAGAAATTACTTCTAATGCAAAATAATGAAACGAAATAAGAAATTTTAATTTAAAAATTTGTTATTTCATTTCGCACTTCGAATTCATTCTCATTGAATCAATATTCACATTCATTTACTGCCGATTTGAAAAATTCACTTTCTTACATACATTTGTAATTTTAATATTAATATTAAACAAAAAAAAAACTAATTATAAACAAATATAGTATTTCGTCACATCGAAATAAATTGATTGAATCCTATTTTGAATTAAAACGTTTATTTTGCAAGGGCTTCTATAATGTTTATTTCGCG
This sequence comes from Fabriciana adippe, assembly GCA_905404265.1. Classification (NCBI taxonomy): domain Eukaryota; kingdom Metazoa; phylum Arthropoda; class Insecta; order Lepidoptera; family Nymphalidae; genus Fabriciana; species Fabriciana adippe. Next base: position 7,450,718 of record FR989984.1, on the reverse strand, counting down.
AATTGCAATGTTTTAATAAAGAAAATTTTAATCAACTTTTATTTGTTTCAGATGTAGCATTAGAAATTTGTATGCCAAAATGTGTTCTCAATTGTTCTTTGACGGCAAATCAGGGGAAATATTCATACGACCCAGTGAGCAAGGTGTTATTATGGGACATAGGACGCATAGAACTACCCAAACTGCCTAATATCAGAGGAAGTGTAAGTTACGGTTATTTTTTACAATAAATCTTACTACTATATAAATACGAAAGTGTGGATGGATGGATGTTTGTTACTCAATCACGCCAGAACGACTAAACGGATCTGAATAAAATTTGGCTCAAAGATAAATTATAGTCTGGAATATCCCATAGGCTACTTTTTATCCTAGAAAAATATACGGTTCCCGTGGGATAGATACGTTTTTATTTTTCACTAGCGACGAACCCGAGCAAAGAGAGGGTGAGCCGCTAGTCTATGTATAATCTATGCAGAATACCTGATTTTCTACATACTTAATGCTAGTCTGACATAACTCCACTGTATATTTATAACTATAAATAAAATGTAAGTTTCTCGCAATTCTGTAATTCAAAATCATAAGTCGAGTCACAATTAAAGAATAAGACCTTAAATTAATTGTAAATATTATAAATAGTTGAAACTTTATATTCCATATAATATCTCTGATCTCCGTGTGCCTATTGGTTAAGCCCTCCAATTTACGCCATTGACATCTATATAGATCCACTACTGTTCAGAAGGGTCCAGTGTTTCCCGCAAATCGCCCTTCCACCTTTTTTGACGATCTCTACCCTTGCCGTCTTTGGGGTATAAGTGTGTCACTATTTTACTAAAACTTTGGCTTTCGCTGTCCGATAATCAATGAATTATTGCAGGTGTCAGTAGCCACAGGTGCAGACACAACTGGCGCGAACCCCAGCATCAACGTGCACTTCACGATCCCGCAGCTAGCGGTGAGCGGGCTGCGCGTCAGCCGCTTGGATATGTACGGCGCTAAATATAAACCGTTTAAAGGAGTCAAATATGTCACTAAAGCCGGAAAATTCCATGTTCGAATGTGAATAGTTTATTATTACCACAGTTTACTAATCCATACAGTTATCTAAGAAAGTCTATAGATGGGATAAACGGACTTTAGGGCGGGACGTGTGAGGAGGCGAATGATACGATGCCGATTGTCAATTCAATTCAATTTTCTTGTTAATGGCTTCAAAGCGTGACAGTTGAGCACAGATTACTTAGCCAATGTCACGAGAATGGAGAAGACACGATATCGACTGTCATACTTACTTTTATATGACAAGCGCGCAAACGGCTTTTAAAGCTGACGGTTATAACTTGTTACGAGATGGCATTTTTCATTTGATCCTTGCATTTGACAGCATTTCCGTTAAAATCAATGGGCGATCGTCTACTGTATGGATTTTATACTGAGTTTTTACAAAATGTACACAGTTTTTTATATGTGTAAACTGATATAACCTAATAGATTTTATGTTGCAAGGCATTGTAGAATATGTTGGGTTTTGTATTGTTATTTAGTTGAAGATTTTTTCAAGTTAATAACAAATTCAACTATGCGAAAAATGTAAAAATGTTATGTTACTAAAGAATATAGTACTTTATAAAACTTTCAATATTTAGCTCTAAAGAATTTCACGTCAAAATCATATAGTAAATAAATATTTCGGTATATTGTTATGAATAACAATAGTCACTTATTTTTTTTACGAGATAAAAGCACTCATATAAAACACAGGGAATATGCGTATGATTTAAATAAAGGTGAAATATATATTTTTTAAATCTTTATTGCTTTTAAATAAAGCCTATATAGCCTATATTAATATTTTTAATGTAATTTCTTTTTATTGTTAAATTATTATTAAAAAGTGCAAATATAGGTGGGAAATTCAAAGTAGTTGAAACGCAACGCCATTGGTCAGACCGAATGTGACGTCAGAGGATATTAAAACAAAGCAATTAGCTCTTTTGTCGCTACAAATTGAGTCATCATTTTTCTGTGTATATCAATCACACTTTGACGTCACTCACGCCAAGCGCGCGAAATGGCAAGCGTTTAAAGTATCCGTATCGGTATGATATTTTTAATTTTTTTTATACTAAAATTAAGTTTTTTGAGTTGGTTTTTTTTTAACACCTCGAGGACCGCGAGCACACCGGTGTGCTAGATAACAATTGAATTCTCGGAAATTCGCACGGATTTCTTAGAATTTGTCCGGGAGGGATTAATTATAGAACGGTGTAAGCTGTTGTATAAAAGTAAATCACGCATATTCTCTATTGCATGAAACTTTTTAAATTTTGATACTGATATGAGATTATTTACTATAATAATAATTTAACTTAAACCAAACCATAGAGATGAGTTTGAACTATAATTCATCAATTTTGAATACTTTTGTAGTACATATTAATCAGTGCATTTGTAACGAATTAATATATTACATATAATTTGTTACGTAGCAAAAATTTGTTATTTTGATATACCTAAATCATAAATGTTTTGTTGATGAGTAGTATGAAAAGGGCACTAGTTATTTTTAAAATTAGCTTTTGATCTGATTGTTTTGTTAAAACTTCCATTCATCTTTGTATATAAGAACAAGTTATATATTACATTTTGTAACCAATAAAGTTATTGCATAAGTATTTTTGTTTTTATCTGGGGGCACGGCAGAGTATCTACCAAGTCGAGCAAACAATATAGCTTTATGTATTTTATTATGGTATATCCAATTAGTTTTCTTATGGTATGAGTCAGCATTGATGATTGTTATCCTACTAGTTCTAATTAATTTATATAAATTACTTAATAATTATTAATATTTTAATATAAATTTAAATTCATTTTAATAAAAAAAAAAAAATTAAAAACGTGTAGTGGATATATAAAGTGGCTTTTAATATTTATAAGTAAGAAATGAGCATTCGTCAGCATACCTGTGCCATCTTGGCTCTTATTCTATTTTTTGTCTTCCGTCACCGATCGCTGCGCCCGCCGCATCATAGGTGATCAATCACTAATGCAGGCGAAAATGCTTATTCTACAACATCGACGCAATGTCGCCTGTCTATCGATCTTCTATCGGATATACTTTGGAGAGTGCGCTCAGGATCTTTACAACCTTGTGCCTCCTTCACCGTTCTACCACAACTGCCAGAAGTCGTGAGCATCAGCATTCATACGTGGTAGAAATCCAACCTACTTGTACGAAAAGGTGTGGAACGGATGCTGGACAGTGGACACCCGTCCATCCGTTCGTGTTTCGTGCCACCTATAATGTGAGTACCTTCAAGGCAAGAGTGAATAGGCATCTTCTAGGCAAGTGCCATCCAATCTAGACCTCATCAGTGTTTCTCAGCGTTGAATGTCGTCAAGCGCAAGCCTATCCAGTAGTAAAAAAAATTTAAAAAATTAATTCGCTTGCCAGAGTTATTAATCGGGAATGGGCGGCATAAATGCACGCTACGCCACTGGTATGGGTTGCATTTTAACATAACTGTGTGTTATAGTTTTGCACCTTTTCCACTCTTACGCCTCTTGCGTATGAAGATTCGCCTAGGGCGGAACGGATTAATTAATTGTAATTATTAGTCTTCGAGTAAATGTATGATAATAGTGATGATGATGTAAAAATTTTTAAGATTTCGTTTGAGTCATCATATAATTTAGTAAGTAAATAATAAAAATAAACAGTTTTTCTTTGTCAAGTTTTTCTTTTTATTTTTTTATACCGTTTCAAAACTAAAAAGTCTTTGGTAATTTTAGCCTAGTAGCTTAAATAGGGTTCGGCATGATCAGAATTCCTATTCAGCAATGAAAATTACTTTGCAATAACCCGATTGAATGTGCTAGTAGTGATTTTTGTGACAAATTATTAATTTTCTCCATTTCATGTTGGTAGACAATATTTATATTTATAAATGCTGCCTGGGGCGGGCCGTCCTCCTGTCCTCCTTACGCTACGCTATTGAACCTCTGATACTCGAGGAAAATATAGTGTTATTTTCAAACAGTCCTATTCGCTATCGTCGGTCAGGAAAGAAAAGATTACGGTACTTCCCCACTACATTGCCCTAACAATATTTATGTTTTTAATGATCCTTATAAATTAAATCAAAATATACTTTATTTAAATAAACTTTCGCATTGTCCATTTTTTCTGATTTCAATTAAATGCCACTATGTAAATTGTAAGTCACTAAGAAAGACGAACCCGGCCTGAACGGCAGTTCTACTAAAGAGCCTGCGGTAATCTCAAAAGTTGCTCTTTCAATAATAATATTTTTTTATATACTGTTTACAAAATTGCAATACAATAATTTTGTTCTTATCCGACGTGAATATCAACTTAATAATATATTAACAAAACTGTCAACCGTAATAATTTTACATATATTTAACCAATATGTTTATGCACCAACACCTTAATTTACATTTTAAAATACTTTCACCGATAAAATTAATTATGCTTTTTATTTATAACATTTTTTTTAATTAAATAAAACTGAACTCGTTAAAAAAAGTGAGAAATTAAGAAATTTTAAGTGCTTTATTGTTAAATACATGTTGTGAAAGTGCCATATAATTGGGAATCTAAAGTTTCGTTACCGTTTTATGACACATGAAGTACCTACTACCTAGTGACCCAAAACGAGCAAGTGAGGGCAAAGCGCAAGTTATCATTACACCGCAAATTCACAGTTCGAAGATTGTTTGAACTTTTAATTACGTACACAAGAGTGGTGTGTCGCATGCTTTCTAAGCATGTGATATATGAAAGGCTTATACATATTTTAAATAAAATTTAATCCGGACAGGAATGTTTCTTTTTTTATCAATATTGGCTATCTATACATATAATAAAGTTCTTACTGAGTCGAATCTGTACATTAAATATTTTTTGGAAAATCTTATTGAAATAGTCATTATTTATTATCGATACAGAGGCCAAATCTACCGTTTTTAGGATTTTTGTCTGTTTGTCTGTCTGATACCGCATCACGAGAAAACCATTGGACAGATTTTGATGAAATTTGGTATGATGGTTATCCGGGTCAATATATAGGACACTTTTTACTGCTCAAAAATATCTCATCTCTGAGCTAAACGTTAAAACGTAACTAGGGACGAATCCGAGCGGAGCGAGGGGGAGTCGCTAGTAATTAATAATTATAAGTAATATCTATATAATAGTGACTTTAAATGGACACTATAACAAGAATTAATAACATTAAAAATATACTATAGATACATATTGTACATATGGATCTGTCGTATATTTTTATATAAACAGCATAAATCCTTATGACCCGGAAAAAAAGAAAGAAGAAATTGGATAGTGACTCATGGTCGCAACATTAGCGGAAAATGGAGTAGAGGAAATGAATACAAAACTACTTATGAGTAGGTTACTTCATTCGTAAAAAGTCAACTAAGTAATTATAATAGCTTTAGCCTAAATTATTTCATAAGGTTTTTAGTGTGCTTACAAGTTACATTCGAGTTTATTTAACTCGCAGACGAGCAAAAATGTTTGCGTGTGTAGTATTTTTAATTATGTACATGTCATTAATATTTTGATTTTTGATTTACTGCTTTAACATTCTAGATTATTGACCGTTATCAAAAAGGCCAAAAGTTGCATTCTCATATTAAAGTGACTCAGCTCAGTGACTTCTGTGAGACATTAGAATTTTATTATATTTTTTTATTATGTCGAGTGCAATACAAGAAAACTCCACAAAATGACTAATTTCATCAAACTTTTATATAGTTTGATTTTTACGTGATAGTAGTTATTAGGTACTAGCGACTCACCCTCGCTTCGCTTCGGCTTCGTCCCTAGACAAAAACAAATCTATCGCACGGAAACCGTACATTTTTTCGGAATGCTATATAGCCTTTCTCAGCTAACGAGCTATCTAATGCAAAAAGATTTTTTCAAATCGGATTAGTAGTTCCTGAGATTAGCGCGTTCAACTAAACAAACAAACAAACAAACTCTTCAGCTTTATAATATTAGTATATACTAGCGACTCACCCTCGCTTCGCTTGGGTTCGTCCCTAGTTACGTTTCACTGTTGAACTGAGCTGAACGTTGATAAGTCAGCCTGTGAGTTGCGAGTAGTGAATAAAAATAGTAATTGCGAGTATACCTTAGGTGATAGACATAATATTGCGAACTTCCCCGTATAACTTTTTAAGACCTACAATTTTCTTGTACATTGTTTTGATTTATCTCTTAAGGTTCAGCCAGCGTTAGCCATATAAACTTCTAAGGACGACTCGATAGAACCAGTCATTGCGTTTTCCCGCGGGAACGAAAAATGTGCCGGTAGTAAAAGGTATCCTAAATTTTAATGTTGACTCGAGTGATAAGCTATCACTATACAAAATTTAATTGAAATCGGTTCAGTACTTTTTGCGTGAAACGCGCACATCGATTTAACTAAGTTAGTTTTGCTATAGGTATAGATAAGAATAGGTATTGCGAGTGTACCTTGAGAGATAGACATATACTGTTGTAGATATTTCTGTTGGCCTTTTCAAGATCTACAATTTTTTAGTACATTGTTTTGATGTATGTCTTTAGGTTTAGCTAGCGGAGGGTTCACATAATACTTTCTTAGATTTACGCGAATATTTGACATTTTAAATAAAACTATCTTTTCGGATTATTTCGCGGATTTATTTTGATTTTTGGTTCCCGACGTTTCGAATGCTTTACAGCAATCATGGTCACGGGCATGGATGACAAATAAAAGTCACGGGAGAGACTAAGGTCTTAGACATCTCAAAAGCGTTATATACTTGTTACCAGAGACAAGGAACCAAGCTTGTTACAGACAGTGCCTACCTACAAATTTACAAAAATGATTTTGAAAATTCAAAAATGGCACCAGAGTACCTTACAATATTTGTTGATTTTAATTCTAAACATATTAAAAATATTAAAAAAGTTTAATAAGTATTATAATTAAATATTATTTGTTTAATTTTAGCTGTTATTATTATAAATATTACAATATTTTAAAAACTTTAAGAATTAATAATGTAATATTATTTAGTGTTGCTATTACTATAATATGTCTAACCACAAAAAAAATCAAAATATTAATTATTTATTAAATATTAATTATTTATTAAAGTATTATTATTGTTTTATATGTAATTTAGAAAATTAAATTTTTTAATTTAGATTTCTAATGTAATTTTAAGATATAATATTAAGCAATATATTTTATCTGTGTGTTGCTTAATATTATATCTTAAAATTACATTAGAAATCTAAATTAAAAAATTTAATTTTCTAAATTACATATAAAACAATAATAATACTTTAATAAATAATTAGTATTTAATAAATAATTAATATTTTGATTTTTTTGTGGTTAGACATATTATAGTAATAGCAACACTAAATAATATTACATTATTAATTCTTAAAGTTTTTAAAATATTGTAATATTTATAATAATAACAGCTAAAATTAAACAAATAATATTTATTAAACTTTTTTAATATTTTTAATATGTTTAGAATTAAAATCAACAAATATTGTAAGGTACTCTGGTGCCATTTTTGAATTTTCAAAATCATTTTTGTAAATTTGTGGGTAGGCACTGTCTGTAACAAGTATATAACGCTTTTGAGATGTCTAAGACCTTAGTCTCTCCCGTGACCATGATTGCTGTAAAGCATTCGAAACGTCGGGAACCAAAAATCAAAATAAATCCGCGAAATAATCCGAAAAGATAGTTTTATTTAAAATAGCGTAGGGTTCCTAAGGAGGACTCGATAAAACCAGTTATTGCGATTTCCCGCGGGAAACAAAGATTTTCCAAAAGTAAAAGTTATCCTAAATGTTGACCCGAGTAATAAGTTATCAGTTCGTTGAAATCGGTTCATTACTTTTTGCGTGAAACGCGTACAGACAAAGAGACAAACAGACAAACAGATAAACAGACAAACAGACAAAAAAATTAATAACTATTGTTTTGGGGTCTATATCGTATACATAATACGTTACAGTCATTGTTTTTAAAAAATATTTCATGTACAGATTTCGCTAAGTTACTGCTTTATTATAGTATAGATATAGACACTAGATTATTTAATAAAATAAAAAAAATGAGTAGGTATATATTACTATTTTTTTCATTTTCTAAATTGTATAAAGTACAGAATATTATTTTTAGGCTTACGTACAAACGATTTAAGAATGTAACCCTTTAAATAAAATCTAAAAAGTATTAAAAAATATAATGAATGTAACATTTGTAAAAACGTTGAAAACTTGAAGACCTTTGAAACTACATTACTAAAAAGTATGTAGAAGTCTCATGTGAACCAATGAGTGATTCTCTAGACAAATTACGCAAAAATAAAATAGAGGCACTCTATACATGTATGTAACTTGCAAAATGAATTATTTAAAAGAAGATGCGTTTTGAATTATGTGATATTTTCCGTTTCATAAGTTCGGTCGCAAAATTAACTTTATTTCTCGTAGTAATACTATGAAAGACAAACATATTTATGCGATAAATGAAATGAATATTGTAGATGGGGTTTTCTTCCTGACGTAACAAATGAGAATGTTAAAACAAAACATAAATATTAATGTTTCATGCTACGGAACCCTCGGTGTGTTAGTCAGACTCGCATTTGTCCGATTATGTTTAATTTGCTAGACGGAAAATGCTAGATATGTATATGTGAGCAACTCAATGATGGAAGTATAACGTACAGATATACATATATTTTTTAGATGAAAATAGGATAGATCGTAGAGATGTGATGTGATTTATAAGAGGCATTATCTAATATAGGTATTTTTGGGGTACACCTTTAAAAGCATACTACAAAATGTTAAAGTATGAAACAAATGTAATAAAAAGTACAAAAATATGAAAAATGTAACGAAAACCCTAAGGGTATGAATAAAATCCTCTTTCACGAGATTTCGACTCGTACGTGACCAATTTTTAAGAAAGATAAACAGTTGAGAACATTTAAAATCGTCTCACACATTTATCTAAGACTATTAAGAATATTTTGAGTATTCAATTTAAAAAGTCACTTATGACCTGTCACGGTTACTTAAATTTTTATAGTTGCGTTGCGGTCAGTGCAAGAATAATAAATGTAATATTATTTTAATACAGTTAGTGTTAATAGGTTCATTTTATTAGTTTATGTATTTAAGTATATATGTATTTAATTTTAGGTATTTATTATTACTTTTTATAAGATAAAAAGTTGTGAGAGGAAAGTTCAGATTTTGTAGTTGTAATTTTATTGAGTCTTAAAATGTTTATTAGTCGATTGGTAACAATTCTTTTTCCATTAAATTAAAAAAACTTTCGGCATAAACAAGACGTGATCATTTAAATAAAATTTCCAAAAAAACCAAGTGAAAGTAGATTGAGGAATTTGTAAAGTATCTCACTAGTTATTACATATGTATGTATTCTTATTGAGATATACATATTATCTTGAACTGACTGTACATAATTACTTACCAAACTAAAAGATACATCTACTTCAAAATAACTTGAAAAGTTCCACTTATTATAACCTATATAAAATAAATGTACCTTTAATGTATTATTATACCCTTACTAGTTGTGTCTCGCGATTTCACCCGCGTTAAATTTGATCATACATATATGCCTGTTTCATATACCTATCCTTTACACGATGAGTATTTGACGAAATTTTCTGAGCTTAATGCACTTAAACATATTATAAACATCAGTTTTACCATAATGTATGGAAGTCTGTCCGATTTTTTGACATCGAATTAATAGTTCCTGAGATTAGCGCGTTCAAACAAACAAACTCTGTCTCTTTATAATACTAGTACAGATTATAATAACCTTTTCATTTTTTAATAATAAAGATTCATAAAAATTGATTAACAATTATCGAGACAAAGATTTTAAAACTTTCTCCTAGCTATATTTTTTTCTAATATTACATGTTAAATTTTAAAAATTAAATAAAGATAAAGCATAAGAATTTTATTTTAAAATATTGATTACAATTAATACCGTTATAACTCTTGCTCTATAAGTTATCACTAACAAGTTGAGTTATTTTTAATTACAATCGATGTATGTATGTATATTAATTAAGCAATTATTAATATTCTACGAAATTGCGTTAGTCGGTGCCTAAGTTATTTGTCGCTATACATCGTGTAAAGTAGAGCAAAGTAGGAGTAGGATCTGGTCATAATCTGAAAGAATGTAAATCATATTTAACTGTGCAGTTTATAGGAATGCTAATTGTGACCTAATTAAAAAGTTCTTCTGATTAGCTCTCTTATCTTAGGTTTTAACGTAATATGAAAAAATTATATAAAATTTTAGTATCTTAACTTTAATCTAGATTAAGTGGCAAAATTATGTTTAAAAACAAGAACTTTTTCAGTCCAATTACTTACCGATGAGTATGTTACAAGCGATATATTTGTAAATTTCATTGCGGTAAACGCTATCGGCTTCTGACACCTAGAAAAGAAATAGAAAGAATGAATGTGCCGTATGCGAAAGAAAAAACAAAAATTCCTCGTAAACACTTACCTCAGTATGAGAAACAGTAAAGCGCGTTGACACTTGGGGACTCATTTCTTACCACACACACGCTTTGTTTTGATTTAGATACTAGCAACCAAACTATCATGACCCTCCTTTTATATACAATCGCTTAGTACAGTAAGCTCAAACTACATATCTATATTTTAAATAAAACTAACTTACTAACTAACTTACTTAACGAAAAGATTGTTTTATTTAAAATGTCAAATGTTCGCGTAAATCTAAGAAAGTATTACATATCTATATATTTTAGTTTTATCAATCGATTAAGATGGTCAAAACTTACATTTTTGTATTAAAGAAATTAAAGTTTGAAATTCGTCAAGCTTTTTTTAAGTGACTTGTACGCAGGCAGATTGGCATACAGAATATTAAAAATTGTTGTTTTAATATAAAAATATTTTTAGTGTATAATAAAATAAAAATAATGTTATATTAAAAAAACATTGTTTAAAACATGTAAAAATTTAGTATGATTACTCTACCTCAGAATTAGAAACAGTAAAGCGCGACGACAGCGAGGGCTCATTTTATACCAGTCGCTTTTGTACACGGCAGCAGCTATGTCACCATTCTAAAAATATTAAATACTTCATATAAGTAAAATATGTTAGGGCTCGTATGATTTTGTTTACAAATACACAAAGACGTATACAAACCGCATGGAAAATGTCATCCGCATACCAGCACATTGCTCCCACTTGAATAAGAGCTGATCCAAGAAACAATTTATTGCTAATAGCCATAAAGGGTTCTAGTAACTAAAATAAGGAAGGTTATATATTATTAATTAAAATTATTCTTTACTAAAAACGGTACAGTGTACAGCAATATCAAAATCATTTAAAAACAACAAAATTAAAAATATATGAAAACCTCCTGTTTTTTGAAGTCCGTCAAAAAGTATTAATATTTTTATCTTGATCATTGATTTTTTTTCAACAATAAAAGAGGAATATGTAACGTAGAGCGACCTACAGTTGTCTAAGAACATATAATCTTGTAGAACAAACTAAGAAGCTTAAGATTTATTATTAAAAGTTGTATATGTATAAACAGTGAATCTTTGAACCCTTTGGGAAAATCCATTGACAATAAATCAATAAAAGCTTTTTTTTTTTAATTTTTACTTTAAAAATGTGCTTCCATATTAAGTTTCATTCCCTTTTGAACCCCTTTCGAGAGAGATTTTTAAATATCTTTCCATATAGTGCTCATATTCGTTACATAAGGAATTGCTGTGTATGTTATTTATCCAGCGTCTTAAGCTATGCCTTATTCGTCAGTCAGCCAGTTGTAGTCTTATTAAATAAATTAACTAATATAATATCATAAGGTGTATGAAAATCGTTTGATCATAGAATATATTACATACCACAATTACAAACACAACACAGCAAATATTCATTGAACTCATTACAATGTTTATAAGATTGCACAGTGAAAAGGCATCTTCCAAATTGTTGCAATAGCTGAAATAAAAAATTGTAATAATATTAAATGTATATATAGTTTTATTGTAATGTACCTGAATGCTATTGCGTCCATATAGGTGCTCATTTTTTTAGGTTAAAATAATAATCGATTTCCTGTCTGCCGAAAAAATCAATATTTGAAACAATTTTGCACATCACCCTTTTTACTGAGTTTCACTTAATATTGAAACACTCAAAAATAAGTTTTTGTGTTAACAATAGTTAAAAAAAAAACAATGTTCCTAATTATTGATCTATACATATAATACTGTAGAGGTCGAATGTCTGTACATAGAAAAAAAATGCTAACAACCGAGTCAGGGGGATGTAAGAACAGAAATAGAACAAATTCAGTTTTTTTTCAATTTGTTTGTTTTTCTGTCTGTTTGTCTGTTTGTACGGGCTAATCTCCGAAACTGTTGGACCGATTTAAATGAAATTTTGCATGGTGGTACCTTATATCCCCAGTCAACATTTTAGATACTTTTCATCCTGGAAAATTCAAGATTCCCTTGGGATAGTTAAAAAACTATAGTAATATATCCAAGTGAAAGTAGATTGAGGAATTTGTAAAGTATCTCACTAGTTATTACATATGTATGTATTCTTATTGAGATATACATGTTATCTTGAACTGACTGTACATAATTACTTTCCAAACTAAAAGATACACCGACTTCAAAATAGCTTTAAAAGTTCCACTTATTATAACCTATATAAAATAAATGTACCTTTAATGTATTATTATACCCTTACTAGCTGTGCCTCGCGATTTCACCCGCGTTAAATTTGATCATACATATAAAAATCTTAGTACACAAAAATTAAAATTAAATTAAATTAAATTTTAATGAAACTTTACAATAATATAGTTCATATATCAGAATAACAAATAGGCTACATTTTATCCCGAAAAAATATATGTTCCCGTGGGATAGATTTGATTTTGTTTGTCTAGAGGCGAACCCGAGTGAAGCGAGGGCGAGCCGCTAGTTTGAAATATATTCCTAATAATATTTTGACTTTCACTTATTTTGGTAAAATAACTAGCCTTATAAGCCTTTGATGCAGTTTGATATTTGAACGTATCTCCTTATAATTTTCTTCATCATCTTGTTCGGTAGACGCTAACGACTCTAAGCGTCTTTGAAGTATTCGCATTAGTAGAGCAATATGGCTGGCCATTCCGAAAAATAGTAAGTCTGAAGAGACCATAATCCAAACACAGGTAACTCCTAAAAACGAATGTTTAGTCAACATTTTTAAGACTAAAATTAGCATATTAATGTCTAATCTTTTAACTTTAACTTCACAAAATGTTAAAAATCATATTTTTATTGAAATTATAGTCCCAAAACATTACAAATTCATATATATATATATATGTATTATTATTTACTGTATGTTATCTTTACTAATAGCGTAATAATAAATAATTGGGAAATAAACTACTGTTAGAGATGATCTAATTACAGGCGGTGAAGTGATATTTGTTTTGAGTTCATCACGAAATTATAACCACATATAAGGCCTCAGGCTACATTATTAAAACTTCTGACCGACTGATCGAAGTTTTATTATTTGTATTTAATGCGCTCGCGTGGATCTAAAAATTATTTGTAACGAAGAATCAAAGAACTACTATCTACTTTCATATCAATAATAATATAATATATTTTAACTCATTCAAATGCGAATATACGTTTTATGATAGAAATTACCATGAAAATACGATAGCTTTTGTTTACATTAAATACTTGCGTTAATATATAAGCAACCTTAATTACTATTATTACCCGACTGCGTGCCGCAAAGGAGGATATTTCTAAAAATCATATGATTAATAAATAAAAGTGTTTAAAAAATTATTTAATAGTTTATATGATGTTAGTTGGTATTATTATTACTTAACGAGATTTTGCCCGAGGCTCAACTCGCACGATAGGCACGTCGATAAAAAGTATTTTATGTGTTTATGTTAATTAATATAACGTATGGTTACCAAAATGTTTTTCATTAAGCTTAAAGTGAAGTCGCGAAATGTTTCTAGTTAATATGACATTATTTTTTTTTAGTTTACATGTCTAAAAACATTTGTATGTCATTTTCGTATACATTTGGTCATTGCGTAGGTTGCAGTTGTACATCTAGATCGTCATCATACCAAAATTCTTTACAAGAATGTATAAGTATATAGGTTAACCGCTACGTATTTTATATGCGCATAATACGTAAATCTAACAGTAGCACGTAGTATAAATAGACAAAATTACTCCAGATTATCTTTTTGACAGCTATAGATATATAATATGAGGCTTAGAAAAGATATACAAGAATGAATCTTTGTCTTACCAGCGAATATTTCGAAAAGGTACACAGCAATATGTGCAAGGGGTTCGTATTTGTCAAATGGGTACCAAGACACCCACACGAAGCCGACTTGAGCATCTTGACCTTGCCACACTTGGAAAAAATAGACAACTATAGGCGTCAAGTTATAAAACCATACTCCCAAAATATTTACTGAAAAATACCCTAAAAATAAACATAAAAATTACAAGGTACAATATGCAAAGTAATACACATAAGGTAGAGTAATGTAGAGTAGGTAATAAGTAACACAACTTACAGCGATGGCTAATACGTAATGCAGTTAAACTTTTTTCTTTGATTCCTAAAGCATCTTCATCGAGAGGAGGCATCGGCCATATTCCAGAGAGTTCGTCAATCAGCTCTCCAAAAACTTTATTTTTATACCACAGAACGAATACTTTTGCGATACCTGAAGATGTTTATCACCATTACTTCTCGTTATAATAGTATAGTATAGTTAATGGGAACCTTGGTATAGTAGTAGTAATAGTATAGTATAGTCAATAGCGGCCATTTCGAAGTTCGCCATCTTGGTGATTTATTATTTGTTGTTATAGTGGCAATAGAAATACACACTTTGGGAAAATTTCAACTCGCTACCCATTACAGTTCAGAAAATACAGCCCGCGAACAAACGGACGGTTGGCGAAGACTAAAGAATAGGTTCCGTTGGCATCCTTCGGGTACGGAATCCAAATAAAAAACAGCTGTGAAAGTATCTTAGGTTTTTAATGTAGATTCCGTTGCCAGCAAATTTTACGTGCAGTAAGAAAAACTCAAAACCAATGGCAGTAATTTTGTAAACAAAATATAAAATTATATAATCGATCACGTTTATTGATAAAAACATTCGTAATAAATATAATAACAGTTAAAGATCTTCAATAGTTAGTAAAAAATCTTACTCAAAGCGCCGTAGCCAAAAGTATGAAAGAGCGGAACGACATCTTCGACACGAGGTGAGCTGGCGAACGTGAGGACTATGTTAATGAATTCAGTGAAAACGTGACAGCAGATACCACAGATGGATAGCACGAAAATAAATTTCTGGCGAAAGTAAGCTGCAGTATTCTGTGGCTTATTAAAAGATAGACCTATACGTCTCATGCTGAAAGTGCTCAGCATTAGTGACTCATCGATTTCCATTTTTGCCGATTTTCTCGTAGCTTCATCCATTTTCGTATGTAATTCGTGAGTACAATATCGGTTTCAATATATTCTCGGCAACAGTATAGTTCCAACTACTTACAACTTCAGTATTGTTAAAGGATTTAATAAATATCTATATAAAATATAGTACGTTTATCTGGCTGCTAATCACATTTTTTTTGGATTTCATAAAATCATGGTCATTATTGTGAAACTTTTTGAATAAATACTTATAAGTACTAGTACCTACCACGTTATTTTATTTGAACAAAATGCTCCCTACATTTATAACTAATATAATTTTTTTAATACTCATGGAAAATAAGGAATAGATCACGGCGTTCATTCTGTCTTTTGCGTAAGGAAAATGTTGAAAAAATAAATAAATGATTCTTATTCGCTCGCTTATTCTTTATGATATAAATGATATTTATTGAAATATTATTCGCCAGACAAAGTAAAAAAATATGTTAGTATATTAAAGAAAACACTGAGGTGTGTTTTAAAAGTTTACAAAGTTCAAAGTTTTATTATTCAAAAGAAAAGGTGTGATAGACTGATACCGCCTACTTTGTTTAAAACTTTGTAAACTTATGTTCTTTAAATTATTAAGTAGATAAGTAGATCTAGTAAAAGTACTATTTTACTTGAATCACATTGTATTTTCCCTATTTTATTTTCTTCAATTGTTATTTTTTTAAAAGGTTAGACATACACGTACATCTATATCCATACTAATATTATAAAATATGTGAAAGTTTGTGAGGATGGATGGATGGATTAATGGATGTTTGATATTCAATCACGCCATAATGGCTGAACGGATCTGTATGAAATTTGGCACACAGATAGATTATAGTTTGGAATATTACGTACGTTACTTTTGATCCCGGAAAAATGTACGGTTTCCGTCGGATAGATTTATATTTGTCTAGGGACAAACCCGGAGCGAAGCGAGGGCGCTGGGTGAGTCACTAGTTTCTAGTAGTTTTGATAAAATGCCAACATACATATATAATTAAAATCATTTTAATTGTCCACTTTCAATTAGAAGCGGCCGTCGACATGGATTGAAATGATTTAAGAATTTCCCGCTAGAGATGGCGGTGTTTCGGCAAATTTAGCACGCAGCCGCGCTCCGTGGCGCACTTTACAGTTCGCCACCGTTACGCGGCGATTAAGCTGCGCACGCGCACTATGGAAGGTACCGTCCTAATGATTACACCTTAAAATGTCACTCCATTGGTTAAATACTTATCAAACACTGTAAAGCCTCCAAGAACCCAAGCAAGAACATTTGTAGATGTTTATTGAGCTTAAATAATGTAAATTGAAATGTATTGTAAATTATATATTATGCTAGATGTACCTACTGATATGTAAAGAAATGTTTTAAATAAATTTTAGAGCGTTATTAATGGGCTGTCACATGCCACAATAATCTTTTTAAAATTTCGTTGTCAAATAACACCTAAAAGTTTGAGCCATTGATACTTAAATACAGTTTAATATTGAACTATACTAAATGAACTATCAACATTTGAACTTACTTCTGTGGCTACCTAATACTTATAATATTTATAAGAATTTATATGTAGTTTATGCCATTACAATTTGCAACCAATATTTACAGGTACATACATACATTGCAATCAACATTATGAATACAGTATACAAATTTCTCTTTAGCAATTATAAATAAATATTTCAATTGTAATCTGTTTTTTTCGAAGTTGCCTGACAGACGCAAGTTCGGTCCAAAATAAAATTAATAATCGACGATCTCTCCACAAGTAAAAGTGCTACGCATTATCAATGCTCGGATGAGCGACCTAGATCTGGGTGTTCGAGAAGCAAAAACATCTTACGGACAAATAATACTAAAAAAAGGTGCAAATACAGTGAAATAGATGGTTCTGTTTATAATTATTGAAAAATTGGTTTGCGATTAGTTAGCTCAAAAATTGAATCAACTACAATATTATTTTATTTAATACTAGCAGAACCCGCGGCTTCGCCCGCGATCAAACTACGACATAAATAAACTTTTTCGCCATACATAGATTACTTTGAAAAATAAGTTCGTGTAAGTTTTATTACATTTACACACAGTCACACACTCACAGTCTAATCCCGTTACATAGCTAAGGTGACTTTTTCATTCAGTCACCTTCAGACGGAGGATATAGATAGCAGAATACTCTCTAGCTAGGTTCTCTCTCTCGCGCTCTAGGTCTGTTATAGTTGTCACTGCTGTGGCCAGTCGAGAAATTATACATAAATTTCCTTTAGATTCGGAATAATTTCCGTTCTCTACTTTATAGATATCCCACACAGTAAGTGTGCACTTACGGAGAACTTGATACATGTTACTCTGTTTAAATATATTCAACAACTCCAACTTCACCGGCCAGTTTTACCCACTTAGGGGCTGAATTAAAAAAAAATCTAAAATACATGTTTATTTAATTGTATTGAAGAGTATTAATACCAAGTTTCAAGTAATTTTGATCATAAATATTTTTTTTTCTCATATAAACTGCACAACCCCCTTTTACCCTTTTAAGGGATGAATTTCGAAAAAAAAAATGATATTTGTATTGTTTTAGTTTTCATTTTAAAGGTAAATACCACTTTACGTGCATTAACTATAGAGTTTCATACAAACTTTCACCCCCCATTTTACCTCCTTAAGTGTTGAATTTCAAAAAATGCTATAATACGTATTTATTTAATTGTATTGAAGAGCATTAAGACCAAGTTTCAAGTAATTCTGATCATAAATAATTCTTTGCCCATATAAACTTTAGCATCCCCTTTAACCCTTTTAAGGGATGAATTTCGAAAAAAATCTAATATATACATTTCTTATTTTTCATTTTAAAGCTAAATACCATTTTTTGTGCATTTCGCGTTAAGAATGACAAAGTTTCATACAATCTTTTATCCCCTATTTTACCCCCTTAGGGGATGAATTTCAAAAAATCCTTTCTTAGCGGATGTCTACATTATATAAGAAGTACGTCCTCCAAATTTCACGTTTCTACGACCAGCAGTTTAGGCTGTGCGTTGATCGATCAGTCAGTCAGTCAGGACAAAGCATTTTATGTATATATAGATTTTCGATACGTATATATTATTTTATTTTCGTGTGGATCCACGCGTGCGTGAATAAACTTAGATCAACTAGATAAATGTAATGCTCGCTTTATTTCAGAATATTATTTAATATACATACATACATATGTGTCGTATGATCTACTCAAAGTTATACCTATATCCTTCTAACCGATTAAAATGAAATTTAGCTGTGATTTACGTCATAATAAAAGATAATTTCAATGTAGTTAAAATTCGTACATTTGTTTGTATGTTCACGTAAGCAGAAGGTAACAGAAGATATAATTCAAAAGCCGTATAGTAAGCCGTTTATACAATAAATATTATTTGCAAATTCTTATTGATATAGACTAAATATACATGGTAATTTTTAAGTCGGTTTAATTGTGGAAATTTGATATCATAGGTATTAGTAAATATACTCAAAGAAGTCACGAGGCTGGTTTTAATAAAAACTTAAAAGAATGGATAGGTAATGTCAATTATTTTTTACCTAGCCGGTAATTGAACTTGCTATTTTTATGTGATGCATCTTCGCGAGCGGTGACGATTCAGTTTTTATATTTATGTATAATTTTTATTATTTAAAAAAAGTCTAAATATTAAAAAAAAAAACAATACAGGTATATAGTAGGTACTATTACTTAATTAATAGCAATGTATGTATGTATTAGCGAAAGATTCTTAATTTTTTATTTTTTTTTTAATTACATATAGAACAATAATATGGATTGAATAATTAATATTTTACTTTCTTTATGTTTATAAATATAGCAACACTAAATAAAATTACTAATTAATAGATTTTTTTTCTAAAAAAATGTAATAAAATTATAATAATTAGTGATCGCCGCGTGGTTATAAATCAACCACAATTCATTAAGTTATTATTTATATTAATCTATTCTCAATTTGACCGCAGATTTTAACAATAAACAAAAGAGTATCAAATAGCGTGTGTGTGTCAAATACATGGTAGTGTGTGTAATTTTTTTTTCATTCATTTAATATATTTTTTATGCATAATTTTAGAAAAATATTTGCATTCTGCACTCCTTCTCTATATCTAATATATTTAAACGAGCAATTCTTGTATATTTATATCTTTATTTATTTGTTTATACCGGCGATCTCGGAAACGGCTCTAACGATTTCGCTGGAATTTGGTATGTGGGGGCTCTCGGGGGCGAAAAATCGATCTAGATTAGTCTTATGTCTGGGAAAACGCGTATTTTCAAGTTTTCATGCAATTTTCTTTATCAATATTTTGCGCAAAATTTGTTAATAATTTCGTGCAGTTATGTATAAGCATCGTAGTCAAGCGGTCAAGGCGCGAGATTGACTATTATAGGTGTACAAATCCCGGGCCGATACAAAGATTTTACTTTTATTTTTATTTTATTTTTTGTATTTATTCAAGTTTTAGTTTTTTATTGTTTATTTTTAGTTATTTTTATTTATTAAGCTAAATTAAAAAAAATGTACATAATTCCTTTAACTAAAAACTTCGAGCGAAGCTCGGTCGCCCAGGTACTAAACTATAAGTGTGGGAAATTTCATACTCCTCCGTCCGTCCGAAAAGATAGTTTTATTTAAAATTAAAAGAATTATTAAAATCCGCTCAGTAGTTTCAGAGTCTATCGCCATATCCAATAGATAAACAGAGATTTTTTTCTTCTTAATAATATTATTATAGCAGTATATTTGTACTATTAATGTTGTTGTTGAAACAAAGAATGGAATATTACTATATTAAATAAGATAAAAGGTTGTATTGCCAAGCCCCGCCATATTTTTTCCAATTTTGTGGTGCACGATGAAATTGGTATGGTCAGAGTCACAGGTAATACTAATCTATACATATTATAAAATTCTAACTAAGCCGAATCTGTACATTAAATATTTTTTGGAAAATCTTATTGAAATAGACATTATTATCAATGCAGAGGCCGAATCTATAGTTTTTAGAATTTTTGTCTGTCTGTCTGTCTGTCTGTCTGTCTGTCTGTCTGTCTGTCTGTCTGTCTGTCTGTTACCGCATCACAGAAAAACCACTGGAGGGATTTTGATGAAATTTGGTATGGTGATAGCTGGATATCCGGGTCAACATATAGGATACTTTTTACTGCGGGAAAATATCTCATCTCTGAGAAATCTATACTAAACGCTAAAACGGTAAGTAGGGGCGAACCCGAGCGGAGCGAGGGTGAGTCTCTAGTAATATATAATTACATATATCTTTCATAATTATGCAATTTTGGCAACTTTTTCCGCTGTTTATAATTCAGTAGTAAAATGCATTTGCTTGTCTTTTACATGTTATAATCTCAAAGGCTACTCATTTGTAACCGTATTAAAATAGTATGTACGCTTTATAAGTTACAAGATTTACTATAATTATATCGACTCCTTGTCCAAAGCATTGGTTGCGATCGAGTCGTTATGTTAAATGCCGCAACGTTAACACAATAACCCACATGGGTAACATTAATATTGGAAAATTGCTTCTAAACGATAAGTAGACTGATATTATTGCCAATTTAGTTTCTATATCTGCATTTACGTTAATATTCATACACGTTTGTGGGAAATGTAAGACAAATCATGATTTTATATCCAATAAAACATTTTCGAATAATTTATACTCACTTAGAGATGCCTGAATATAATAATCAATTCACTCGTAATATATAGAATAATGTGCTCGCTCGTCTTACCCTTGATTTATTACACGATAAAATTAATGAAATATTTTCACTGTCATTTTTACGATTATATTTACCTATTTGAGAAGTATCAGAAAGCTGTTATATTAATTTATACTTTGTTTACACAATTTACAGTATAATGCTACATGTTTATAAAATATAGAAGTTTTTATAAATATAAAACAAAGAAAACTTGCCTAGAATGTAGCGGTAATGGCTAATGAAAATTACGGTAAATATAAAAAAGCTAATATAACAATATCGTCTTTCAGCGATAATGCAATGGAGTAAGAAGAATAGACTATTAATTTTAAAAGATTTAAAACTTGAAAAACAATTTAGCCGTTTCTGACATTGCAACGTGCTATCTTGCTCAGCTCTCGTCTTATTGCCTTTCTGTCACAGAGAGGTACCGACTCATTATACAGGTTGCAATGACTTACATTCTGATTCTTAGTCGAAGCCTTCGGCGCTACGTGGTAATTATTTTAGTTTAGACACGAGTAATTGAATCTCATTCAAATAAAAACAGATAGAAATTTGCCGTGCGCGATGTAATTTAAGATTTTCATCTTGCAGATAAGTGGCAATGAGAATTACGCGAGTCCACACATTAACTTTCACTGGTATATCGTTTCGAACTTGGCCTTAAATCCTCTTTGGGAAACCGCAGGAAGTGAGATTAAAAAAGCGTCTGCGGCAGTCTCACGTATTGTAATGTTTTTATTGCACCTCTAATGTGATTAAGTAGTAATATAGAAACATATAGAAACTATAATTTTGTTTGTATCATGCCTAATAGGTACACTTTTATACTTATTGTTTTTATTATTTCCAATAGTTTTGAATGTGTTTTCGTCTGATGTGATTATGGGGTGTAAAATTGAGTTCAATCTTGATAAGATGTTATTAAATTTAACCTTTCTTTTTTACGATTCCCTTTCCAAATTATACTTTTAGTGATTCGTTCATAATACAGTCGGTATTGATTTCTTTATCACAAGCTTTTTTTTTAACTTACAATGTTTGTAAGTTGTATGTTTGTCCAGGTCAAATCTTATAAAGCTGAATTAGAACTACTTTCTCTTATCCTACACATATGAAGTTTTATAAATTGGTTCAGTTTAATAAATTTTTATAATAATTATCACCTGATTCTTCATCTAAGACTATAGACGAAGCAACGCCTCAACGGTGAACAGTATAAATAGTCTTTATATGGCCTGGCTGCTGCACCCAGGGTATGAGATATATTTTTTTTTATTGATAGATAGGCTTGCGCTTGACGACAATCAACGCTGAAAAGCACTGATGAGGTCTAGGTTGGAGCGCGCTTGCCTAGAAGATGCCTATTCACTCTTGCCTTGAAGGTACTTATATTGTAGGTAGCAGGAAACACGGATGCTGGAAGGGTGTTCCACACCTTAGCAGTTCGTTTCAGAAACGTGGAACTAAAGCGTTTCGTGCGAGTTGGTTGGATTTCTACTACGTAAGGATGCCAGCGCTCACGGCTTCTTGCAGTTCTGTGGTAAAACGGTGAAGTATTTCGTCAGCAGTCAAAGGCACAGACATGAAATTTTGTATACGTATTAAATGAATAAACCATAACTTCTAAACACGATGTCTTGTAAATGAAAAAGTAAGATGATTACATTAGTAGTAAATAAAACATTTATTTTTTTAATTATTTATTTTGGTACTTATTTCGTTCTTGTTAGCGCATTAAATAAAAGCTGGTTTTTAATTTTTATTTTTATTATTATTTATTTTGGTGATAAATTGTAAGTAAAGAATATGAATAATAATTATTATCTTAAAACTTAAATTAAAATACATGTAACATTGAGCTATTTTAAAAGAATTTATTAAAGTTTTGTTTTGATTCTTTAGATTGAAGTTCTGACCATTAACAAATTGTGTTTTTTGATTAGAATTACACTAAAACTTCGTAACACATTCTTAACATAAAATAATTGAAATATAAATGTTGAAATAAGTACTAACATACTATAGAATATTATTTAGTACTAGCGACTTACCCTCGCTTTGCTCAGGTGTCTCATAGGTACGTTTTAATTTTTTTGAGCGGAACCCTAATTCTTTTTTTAAAATAAAAGTAGCCTAAGCTACTCCTTATAACATCAGCTATCTGGCAGTGAACGTTCCGTCAAAATCGGTCGAGCCGTTTTGGAGGTTAGCCGGAACAATCAGACAGACAAAATTTAAAAAATTGAGTTTTTTTATAAGTACCGTATATAATTCCATGTGCATTTAGTAAAAATCTGTTATTTTGACATTACAAAGTACGAACAGATACTTCAATTTTATTTATCTGTATAGATAAATATATGGGTAATTTCTAGATATTATTTATGATAACTGAAGTAAAAGTTACAAAATGCTTTAATAAACAATATACATATTATATATTCTTTTATTATGAAAAATAACACAGATATTGCACCTCAAATGACATATATAGGCAAAGGTGGACTTATTCCTAGAAGAGATTTCGTTCACTGAACTCATGTGCGTGAGAGACAGTGTTAAGTAATATATTAATAATGACTTTTTTATTTTACATTTGCGACTATTATGCATAGACTTAAAATAAAGGAAAAACTCATGCAAGGTCAATTTGCTTAGAATTATATGTATATATATTAATTACTAGCGGCTCACTCTCGCTTCGCTCGAGTTCGCCTCTAAAAAAAACAAATGTATTCCTCGGGAACCGTATATTTTTTCGCAATAAAAAGTAGCCTATGTGTTATTCCAGACTATAATCTATCTCTGTGTCAAATTTTATCGAGATCCGTTCAGCCGTTCTGGCGTGAAAGAGTAACAAACATGCATACTCACAAACTTTCACAGATATAATATTTATATATACAGATTATGTTTACATTAATTCTTCCACCGAATGTTTCAGAATGTATAAAATGTATAGATTTATATCATGCAATTTTTATGTTTAAAATATACATTTCTATTTGGTAGTTAAGATTATCTGAAAAAGTTAATAAATCTGCTTTACATTAATTTTATGCTCTACTTTATTTAAATTATTTTTTGTAACTTCCACCGTTATTGAATTATTTTGACAAGTTTTTCTTTTTGACCTCTAGCTGTAGCGGGCAACAGTATTACGCTTATAGTTCCTTAATTATAGGATTTTTACTTAAACAGTAAACACCCTTACCTTTAAGCTTTATTTAGCTTTTTGATGATAGTTAGATTGATGATTTAATATTGACCAATATTTTATATTCTGTATTTTCATAAAATATTTTCAATACTAAGAAATATTTTCGATATTTAGTTTTTTTTGAAAATAATCGATAGATCCTACTCGTCCTAGTCTTCTTGTTAAATTTAATATGAACGATTTTTTTTACTACGGCAATGCTCTAAGTTAAATTCATTATCGATCTGTCGATCTGCGGTGGACTGGACATAATAAGTAAAGTGAAGTAGAAGGTTATGATAGGAGCGAATTTAGTAGCCCCTCAAAGTGCGTGGGGAGAGGGCTCATTAGCCTCTGGCAGTTCAGCCGGGCGCGACACTGGGGAGGTTTTGTTGGATTTTAGTGGGTAGTACTAGTACTGCCTTTTTGAGCCGGTGAGTCCCACATAACCACCTGTATGTCTACAGGTGGAAGTGTAAATGCATTTCCTAACATAAAAAAAGGAGCGAATTTAGTCAAGTGTTACGAAAATGTGTGTCATATTTCTCTTGAATCCGTAACCGTCCCATTAAAATTAGTTTAGCTGTTCTGGAGATTAGCGAGTACGAGCATACATACAGGCTCTTCAATTTCCTTTAAATATATTATATGTGCATAGTAAATGACATTATAAAAATGTTTATTATGTGTTTTATTAGACGAAAATTAAGTTTATTATTTAAATATAAATGAAAATTATTGTAATGTTTTCCTGACCGATTTTGGCCACGGCGGCTAATTTCAGGGAATTAAGCATGGAAATAAATAATCCAGTTTTTTATTATTTGAGAGATCGTCGTCGTTGATTGACCGTTTTTTATTAAAAGCGCTATAGCCTAATAGTTAAAATGTGCTGAAGATTTCATTCCATATAATTTACTTTATTTGTAGTTTATAATATTATTTAACACATTCTTAAAGCGATTTATAATTATAATTGAGCTTCTACATTGTCGAAATAAGAACTCTCCCAATACTCCAATGAAATCAATATGGAATTTAATTTTTTTTTATCTAAGATAGTTTCTGAAAGTAAAATTATTATTTAAAAGTAGTCTATGAAAATGGCATATGATCGATCTCAAAAGTATATTAACTTTTATGATCGATTACAAACTTTAAAAAAATGTTACTTACGTTTTCTTTTATTTTATTTTTTTTATTTGTTATTATAGCCGCTATAGAAATACATACTGTGTTAAATTTTCAACTCTACATATTACGGTTTATGAAATACAGCCCTCTGACAGACGGATGGATGGATTTACGGAGGACGGACGGACAGCGGAGGCTTACTAAAAAGGTTCCGTTGGCACTCTTTGGGTACGGAACCATAAAAAGGTTTTCCGCTGAGTATCTATATGAAAGAAAAATTATCTTTCTTTCGGTACTCATACAGATAATATTTAAAAAAGCTTCAGAATGCTTTCTGTATAACCTTTGAAGTTTTCAACACCTTCTAATTTAATTATTTTAAAGTTTTCAAAAAAGAATAAATATAGGGCAATATATGTAGGTGCAATTTATAATTTTATTTGCTTTACATTTCATAAATTTTGAGTTATTTTGAAACATTTCTTAGACCTTCATAGGCTGACGTCAATTTTATTTTTTATCTTCGGTTGTAAATTTTGCAATTCAAAACTTCCATCTAGAAAAATACATATATTTTTTACTTACATACTTAATAATAATACTATATAAGCTCTTATCAAGTTTAAATGAATACACTACCTACTTTGTGTCTTGTTCATAACATTTTTATTAAGAATGTAGAAAGATTAAAGCTTAATAAGGGATAATTTTCTACGTTATAGATGACTAGATATAGTTGAAGGAATGTCGCGGTCGTTGTGGTGTGCTGCTATGCGTCGATGGCAAATCATGATGATTGATGCTATTTGCAGATTCGTTGTCCTGTGCCTTATTCAGCCTTTACCAGCGTTAGAGTCAGCAAATTGCAATGTTCAGCTTCGGGCGCTTTATTGAAAATTCGATCTATCTGTTACAGAACTTGACCAGATTTGCAAATATGTATACTACATGGTGGATTGAAGAGCTAAAGTCGTGTGGTTTCCGTGCTGGCTGGAGTCCGTTATCCGGCGTCAGGTTACGGTCATGTCTATAAAAGACGGCGGCGTCTTCTTCACCGTTTCATTCTGTTTGAGACGCCCCGGCTGCGTGCTCCCGTGTGCGCGCCCGTCTCACCAACTTAGTGTCGGTCTCGCGAGCTTTGCCTTTCCCTCACTACTGCTAGGTTTGGGCTTTAGTGTTCTCGGCTAAGGACAGTTCTATTACGTGTATTTACTTGAACTTGCTCTTGTTATTGGTGTCCGTGACGTTTTAACAGGTATGTTTTGTGGTTATACTTGCAGATTTTCTGTTAATGTAATGGAAACATCCATTTTCATAAATTATATTATTTTTAATTTTATTACTAAACTTGTTATTATTTTTAGGTTTTAAATAATTTTATTAGTAGTTAATTTCGTAGCAAGCTAACTACTGTAACCTATTTTAAAAGTTGTTTACGTTTTAAAAGTAACGTCCTGCAATCTTCATTTTTAACTGATTTGTAAAAAGGATTCTCTGGTTCTATGTTCGTCTGTATGTATTTTTTTTTATTCTCTATATCAAATATTATTATAGTATTTGAATTACCAGTGTTATTATAATTAACTTCATTAGATAAAAGCTTTTATGCACTTGTGGTTTATAATTAATAATTACGTCAATTGACTTAATGATAGTATAAAAACTTTCCGTAACGCAGCTTTTATCATTAAAACCACTATTTAGAATGAAGATGAATAAAACTTAGTTAAATTGTTATGTTCATATTAAGCCAAATTGTATAAGAAATATCGTAGCATAAAATAAACTTTTCATTTAGATTACTACCCTAATATCGTTAAAACTAACTGCTGTTCAATAATTTTGAAACTGGCTCTTATATGGTTATAAGTCAAAAACTAATCATTATTACTTGAGATTATTAACATTACTTCCACGTACTTCTATAATACTATTAAATTAGGTATATAAAAGCTATGCGTTATAAATTGTATTCGCACGGTGCAGTCCGTTTTACCCGGATAAGTAAACGTACATTATTGGGACGAAGATGGTAAAATGATTACTGTCATTACCGGAGAATTACGTGACGGGCTCGCCATTACATGCACTCTGGACTGTTACCACGCTATTGTTGATTAACGTCTTTCCGTAATAATAGTAAATGGCTTTGGACTATTTTTTACTCAAAGAAAGTAAAAGTCATGTATAGTCCATAAATTATGAATGTTTGATAAATTAGATAAAACGATTCAGTACAAGATTTAAAGGATTTTATCTTTTAGACTATAAGTTTTGTTTTGTATTTTATTAATATTTTATACATATTTATTTTATTTTTGGGCTCTTGAAATCCCCTATAAATTATACCCTTCTCAGATTGCTCTTCATCGTAAACCATTGATCGTAAATCATGTTATTTAAAATATATTTTATAATTTTAGTAAAAAGAAGTATTCTTATCGAATCGAATGAAACGCAATTAATTACGCATCCTTTTATATAATACTAGCAACTCACCCTCGCTCCGCTCGGGTTCGTCCCTAGTTACGTTTTAACGGTTATCTCGGAGATGAGATATTTTCCCGCGGTAAAAAGTATCCTATATGTTGACCCGGATAACCAGCTATCATCATACCAAATTTCATCAAGATCTGTCCAGCGGTTTTCCCGTGATGCGGTAACAGACAGACAAACAGACAGACAGACAGACAGACAAAAATTCTAAAAACTATAGATTTGGCTTCTGTATCGATAATAAAGTCTATTTCAATAAGATTTTCCAAAAAATATTTAATGTACAGATTCGGCTTAGTTACAATTTTATTATATGTACAGATTACAAATCGCCGCGATTATGAATTTGACATTTGTTAGAAATATTTATTGGTTTTCCTAAGAAACTTAAAAATTTCAACATAAGAATATAAAAATAATTATTATAAATGCAAATAAAACAGTATCAATCTTTTAACAATCTAAAAATGCATAATGTTTTAAAATAAACTTCATATAATTTAACAACGATATAACAAAAGCTTATTAATGTCAATAGCCTTCCATAATTTTTAATACTAATACGAGTTCCTTCTAGCTTGTTCAGAACCAGTTCCAAGGTAAGGACAGGTCCTAGTTTTTAATTTCTTTTCCGTCTATTACTATTAACTATAGGATATGAAATAAAAACATATCTTGCAGAATTTTTTGCCTGTAAAATTGAAAAAAAAAAAAATTGAAGCAAATTTATATTTATAGAATTAAGTGAGTCGATAAGAGTAAGATTTACTAAATGTCTATATATGGCATATTTACACTATATATGCTATAAAAGTACAACTTCATTGAGGAGGCAAGAGCAACATAAAAAAATACTTGATCTAATACGTTAGTGTGTTCAAAAGGTAATCAAAACGAAGTGTTCAATGGCCTAAGAGCGAGGCGTGGCAAAAAACATAAGTCATATGCGTGGACATAAAACCATATTATAACCAGTTAGTTTTTTGCGAACAAGTGCAAGCGACCTTGACCGTATGTACGCCCAAATCTCCGATCGGCCCAGTTATGAGTCAATGCTGTACAAATATTAGTCTTCTAATATACACACATTATTTATAGCGTCTTCATTGTTAGTAATTGGGAAGTAAGACTAAATAAAATTTTAAATTAAACTATAATTTCATACTTCTGAGAACACCAATAATTACATATTAGAATATATGATATAGCGAAACTATATCCACTTAGATTCGGGATTTCCAGTACATTAGAAATAAGTTTCTCAAACTTAATCTCAAAACTATTTTTTGCATTATCATTACAGTTTTTACAGATAAATATATGGTGAACAGCATAAGAAGTAATTAGACGCATATGTATATTAGCCGTCTTAAGCCCCACACAGGATATAATGACACACCATTTCTATGTATCCTATAAACTTGACAGATGTGCATCTCGGTTTAAGCTTTATTCATATATCCTCGCTTCCTTATTCAACATGGTCACTCGGTATGTTTATTACTAGTGATTGATGGCTTTTCCTATGGTGCAATTTTTAGCAGCCATATTTACGCTAGGCACGTTGGATGTCATCTGCCACTATAATTTATTGCCCCTTGTTATCGATCTTTGTTCCTTGACTAAGGCGAAATTACCCTTAGGCAATATCGGGTCCCAGTGTCATTACCTATGATTTAGATGCTTGTACGTCAAATAAATATTTATAGACTCTTAATTTTTAGAAAACGTGCCTATAGTTCATTGCAGGTCAGACTGGATTGAGTAAAGAATGCATTAATTGATCAAAGACAAAACTGTTTTAATAAATCTTTTTTAAATTTAGTTTATTAATTAAAAGCTGTTATTTGTATTTTTTTTTACACGAGTAACATGTTACTTACTGCGAAAGAACTAACTAACAACTAACTAAAGAAAATTGCTGTTTTATTTTTTATATCGATTTGGAGATATATAATAGTGTACTTTCACGTTTATTCATTACATTAGTAGGTCGCGTGGAGATGCGGGACACTGTAGCCAATCCATTATACTTCACAATACTAAATGTTTCTCCTAGCTACGTGATCCCAAACGTCAGTGAAAGTTATATTTCTGTCGTTTTGTCAAATATAACTGTCATTACAATCACGGAATAGTCACATCGACTAAATGAAATAAAAAAATTTAGAGTTAAAAGTTTAGAATAGAAATCAAATTAGCAATTTATAAAATAAAAGTAATTCAGCGTGTAAACGCAATCGTATCTCGTATATTGAGTCTGAAGAAATTTAACGAGGGCTTTTTGTATTTATTATGTTGTTAATGGAGATGATTCAATGGGAGTAGTTCATAGCATTTGAACTGCAAGCCCTTAACAAATTCATTTGATGTATTGCTATGTTTTTAGTAGTGGCTGTCCGTGCGCGTCGTCACGAACGTCCCGGCCCACGCGCACGAGACGCGAGGTATTGTATCGCACAAACCAAAAGAGCGGAATTCTAAAAATTTTTGTCTAACTGTTCTTTATTGGACACGCGGACGTGAAATAAAATGAGCAAAGGATTTACTGTTTATAATACTTAGATAAAGAGTTCCAATATCTACCATATTTTAACTGAAAAGATATAAAAACGTACATACTACATAGTTAACCATTAAAATTTAATCACAGATAAGTATATAAAAGGTAATCCTATAAAACGAGACATTATCCATAGTTACGTTATGTAGTTAAGTGATTAAGAAACGGGCCAGAAGTAGTTCTATTATCCTGGAAATATGCAATTCAATTATTTTATTACATAATACAGTCCTCTTACTGATTCGAATGGTTCAAAATTACAGTCATTTTGTACATCTTCTTACATTATGTGGTTTAATATAGGCTTAATATTCCTAGACTAGACGTATTTATACTTAGACTTTTCTTTTAGTACAATTCAGGCTTTGAAAATGAAGAAGAGTAATTTCATTTCATGGTACAATTATATGGTGATTTGATTATGTCTGAAATATGCAATCTTAGGCCGTCATAATGTAATAAAGTTTATTGAAGTTCGCTTTTCTATTTATAAATATTGTGACTACCACTATGTAGTCATTAATATGAATTCTATTAAAAGAAAGTAGCCTGTACTTAGTTTTTAATTATTTTATTCATAAAATATTCACGTAAATCTCAGAAAGTATTATTTTATTCGTTTGAATTTGATTTTATTTATTTATTTTTTCAATAAAACAGTTTGTTGTTGAAACTTACACAATCACAAAGGTGTCAGTCAAAATATGAAAAGAAAAAAACTTTAATATTTAGATAATCTTAATTTATTACAAGAAAAATGTATAATAGAAGTAGTGTCTCATAGATAACTTACATATATTCTTAACACGTATGAATGTACCTTGCAAAGAAGAAACAAACTCTATGCATGGCAACAGAAAGTTCTTTTTGAAGAGAAGTTTCTTTCTTTCTCAATCTTCTTATTTTTATAACCATGCGGTCAGTGTCAGTAGTAACACATACATATTAGAATGAAAATATTAGATTCATAATGAAGATAGTTATGAGTAACACATTTTTATCTAGCGTGCAAGAGACACGTAGATCTCGCGTTTTTATGTTACGCGGTATGGTATTTATAAGCATTGCGATCTGGACAGTCGAGATGGACTATATCATAAACGTACAATGTACGTGTAATGTTAGAAGATATTTTTTATTTTCAAGATTAGACATTTTATTTAGAATTAACAGTTAAGTTTGATATTTCTATGTTTTTTGGTATGTATGTAGGTATTGACAATATAGAAATTCTATTATTAGTGAGTTTTCCTTAATTTATTTGCATGTTTTAGAGTTTAATACGAGCGACTTACGGAATTGTGAAGGTTGTGGGTCGAGCTGGCACTGTCGGAGGGAGGGCACTGGGTCGAGGGAAAGTAGTGGGGACGTACGGTGCATACCACAATTACATCCGCGCGTTATGTTGTATTCAGATTAAGGCCGCTCTCCAATGACACAGTGCAACAAGATTTAAATAGTGCTACTGCATAGGTTTGGGAAATTTGTCTTTCGTTTTCAATTTTTTATGGATAGAAATGTAAGGAAATAAACATCACATCTATTTATAAAATTTTATAATTTAAATCATGACGATATTATTCGATCTTTTAAGAACATTTTAGAAGATTTAGTTTTATATCATTTCAAAGATATATTATCTGTAACTAAAAGAGGTTTGTGCAAATCTATCTTAACGACGTAATTACAGAATGGCTATTACTAAATAATATAAGTTAACATGTTCATAAAATGATGAATAGGCGTGTCAAACAATAACATCGGAATGCTCACAATAGTCTACGATGTAGACCGCTCTCACCTGAAAGGCCTAAGCAATCATAGGTATAGAGAATAATAGACTCACTACACAGTTGTAAGCCCACTTTCCAGAAGAAATTATAGGTTGTACGGACTTATGTGAACTTAGGCTTTTGTATTTATTTATTTGCAGTAAGTATTTAATACAATTAATATTTATAATTTAATAAACTTTGTACATTAACTCTAACAAATTGAATAATAAGAGGAACATATTATAAACATATAATATTTTCGTCTGAATCTTAAGTAAATAGCGATCAAAACAGGAAACAAATCTATTAAGTAGATAACTTTATTTGTGGTCACGCAATGTATAGGTTCTAGAAATATAAAATTTATTTAAAGCACATATTTTTTTAAAGATATCGAAGATAGAATTGCTCGCTGCTATTTTCTCACTAGCTCTGTAATTCGCACGTTTTTATACTTATAAGATAGTATCAGATTCCAAAGCAATTTATTATTATAGACGAGATGCTTCCGGGTAGCTTAGAGGTGTAAAGCTTTTTCTATTTTGTTTTAGTAGGCAGACCAATTTCAAAATAGTTTATATTTAAGATAAAGTATTCGATTAAAATACATACATAAGTAAAAACAAGGTACTTAAATATAAAATAAACTTACAATACAAACTAATAATTAGTGAGCAAAAACATATGAAATCTGACGCTTAAAATTATTTAAACATATATTTACAAAATACTTGAAATATGTGTTTTTCTAACAAAATATATGTATTTCATTTTTTTATATTCTTCATTTATGTAAAATACTTTTCTGATTTATAATAATAAAATTATTTAATAGCTATGATATGTATATTAGTTTCAATATTATTTATATTCCTGGTTAATCAATGGATAAAACTGGTATTTAATAAATAAAGCCAGCATGCTAAATAAGGAAGTGTGACGCTACGGTTGCATAGCAGGCAGTGATGCGTAACAAGGCCTGAGAAAAGTATCTATAGTATAAATATTTGAATATAGCTCTTATGTAGAAAGTTATAAGGATTGAGTGAGTATGTAAGCAGCGCCCTCTGCACCTAGGTCTGGCCAGGTTGTAGGTAGAGCATGACCAAGTTGACCGCCCTCCTACTATTACTACCTTATAGGAAATCTTTTAATTATACAGTGCATAAACAATCTAATATTTACATGGTTTTTTCTTAGTTTTTTTCAATTGACTATTAAATTGTTCAGATTAAAAATAGTTGAATAAAAAATGTGTTTAACAAATTACATGTTCTTGCAAGGCTAATAGTTATATTTTATTCTACCTTCCAATACAAATCTAACAAAGCAATCCATTTTGTCGAAGATGTGAATTATAATGCATATTAAAATTGCTGTCACTTCGTATCCACCTGTGCGTGTGCACGAAGATAAAATAAAACATGTTTGTATTGATTTACTATATTTAATTTCTATCTTGAAATATTTTCAAAATATTTCTTACTTTCCTTTCACTACGACTTTATCTCGGGATATAAATAATTATATATTGATATCGATACTGAAGTTACGAAGTAATTATTGATTATGAATAATCTGTGTTACTGTACCTACTGAAGCGAAGTACTAGTGAAGTTCTAAATTAGCCAATTATGTATTTCATCTGGATAGAGTTTAATACTCGAAGTAAATTTATATTAAAAACATCTGAGTATCGGTAATTAACTTTGACAATTAACAAAAGAAAGAATATTGAACAATATTTTTTTTTATGGAATGCATACGACCCTAGAACAAGTCAGAGCGTATATATCAACAAATAATTCTCACTCAATGAACACAGATATAATAGATATTTTTTCTTTTATGCCAACATTTCTTCCTTGTAATATGAGACGATGCGGTTGAGATAGATCGTCTTTAGTTTTTATATTTATGAGAACATTGGACTGCACTTATACGCCTTATAAATGCCATAAGCAATATTTTATTACATTTTACACACAAAATTTTTCTAATATATATTCTTTTTATATACTATTTCACATAGTAAATCATTAAAACATCATTTACTCCGTGAAAAATGGAAAATTACTATAATTTTATAAATATAATATATTAAGTTCGTGAAGACTAATAAGTCTAATCTGTTAGCTTAAGATGTCGTTATGATGATAGTAATTATAGATAATATTAAAATTTGCCACTTTACCAAAAGAAAGTTCTCGCTTTCGCTACAGCAATTTATATTTAATCAAAGTCATTAATCATAAGATAAATAATAACAGTCTACTCTTTTCGATTTTAATGTGGACACAAATAATGACTTAACGAATTAGTTAAAGAACTTAGAATCGATTTTACAGTGACTTATTAGCATACATTATTTGAGTTGAAAACTAAATTAATCACGTACTGAGATCTATTATAAAAGGAACGGCTTTTAATAGTATTATGACAAAGTGCAAGTAGCGACGTGAGCGGGGTGTTAGTTACGCGGTGTCAGTGACCTCAAGGATGTTTCCGCTCCTGATTGATACGATTGTTGAGTAACAAGCCTCGACTGGTATAATTACACGTTATAAAAAGTAAACCAGCTAAGGGATATTTAATATTTCATTAGTAATAGTTAAAGATGATGGTTTGTTGAAAAATCTAATATTTTACGAAAGAGATATGGAAAAATAAACATTAATGTAAAAAAAAACTAATTAATTCTGCACCTAAACAATGATAATTTATTTACAAGAATAGTCTATACTTAATCATTAGTGAGATGCAGACGTAGGCCATTATCATTTTGTTCATAAACTTAGGCTCTAAGAAAAGCAATGACTATAGGAAAGGGGCAATAAAAAGGTTTGAGTCATGTTCTTCAACATCTCATACTGAATGAGTGACATTAGCCTTTAAAGTTTCTATTGACGCTTTCCAGAATCCTCCATGCTTAATATAAATTTAATGTTTATATCATTATTTTATATTTCAATTTATTTGAAACATTCACCTAAAAATCTATTTTAATATATTTTACACTACTGACAAAGCGTTGTTCACTCCGAAGTCTCCAAGTATTTTTTTTCTCTTTTGGAATTAAACCAATTAATGTAGCGAGACAGAAGTAGTCTTTGTCACTTTCCAGCCCATAAATTATCTCATTATAAATCCATTGCTACGTAAAAGCTCACCTTAACCTTTCTACAATACTTTCAGTAGGTACACTAAAGATCCCACGATTTAAATATGAATATTTTATTTACACTTTTCATCATAGTGGAGTTTAGCTACTTTATTAATAATTAGTTTTTGCCGGTGACTCCACTCGTGGTACGTCAATAAAAAGTAGCCTATGAGTTAATCTGTCTAATCTGTATTAGTTATATGAACTATGTATTTCATTTCAAATTTCACTTAAATCCTTTGTATCTAATCTGTTCACTCTTTCAGGAAGTTTTGTATAAGTAATATTATAATAATTAGTAAAATCAATAATAATAATGTAAAATATTGCCAACAAAAAGTGGTAAGATGTTAATTTTTGAATTACTAAGCTCATTTTTAAATTTTCTATACAAAAGACATCAACGACATATCACGGTGTCAATCATCGTCAATAGAATAACGACGATGTTTAAGATTGTTTATAAATGATCCATTAAAATTTTTATTTTTAATAATGACTTTAAATTTTATACTCTATAAAAACTAATTCATTGGCTGTAATGCCAATTATATAAGACATGCCTGTTACATCGAGAGGAGAAATATAATTAGATGACAATGGTTCAGAGATGAGGCAACGATAAAACCGTAATCGTTTTAACTTTTTATCTAACTTGTGGATAGTCTACTAATTTGTAATTACAGGCGTTAAATAGACTACAGCGTGTCGTGATGACGATGTTTCGCAAGAATTCTAACGGTTAATATAAAAATTTTGAGTATGTGATGCTTATATCTAGTACATCTTGATAAAAATGAACTTTTATTTAAAGATTAGGTTTTTACTGTATTTAAATGAATGTATGAACTAAAGTAAGATTTTTTAAATAACATAGTTTTCATTAAATTAAGATATTGTATATTTTATATGTATGTCATGTACATAATATGTAATAAAGGTTCAGTTTCAAATTTCACATCATAATTTCACTTTTGAAGAAATAAGATAAATTATTTACCTTACAAAAGAATCGAGGACAGCAATTTAATTCTGGGAAATCTCTACTATGTCGTTAATTTCAGATTTTTTCTCCACTTTTAGTGTGACAGTTGACGATGACGCTTACTTTTAAGCAGGTTATGGGCAATCTGTTTAATACTAAAATTTATGACATAAATAAAAGTAAAAGATAAATTTATAATAATAAATTTGACATTTATTGTTTTCCATGGCCCTTGTGGTGCACTGGGTTATATGCTCGAATGGTATAGTTGACATAATTATGATCATACAGATGTTTGTCCGATTAAAGAAAACCGGTATATGCGTACCTCAACTTTATACATATTATGTCGATACAAGGGGCAAGCATAGAGCTCTTTCTTTATTTATATGCCCCTCACAAAGCAAAGAACCTGAATATTTCAAATTATTCTTTAACAATACAAGCAATTTAAAAAAAAGATATTACAATCTGCATCAAAGATATGTTAATTGTGATCGTAAGTTGTGTTTAATTGTACAATAATTGCTGCGGCTCATATAAGATCCCATTTATTAGCTTTATTCCCATACATTTATAATAAAAAAACATTAGTGTACACATTCTCTTTTAGTATTGGCGCGAGAATGTTATACAATCGATGGTTAATTAACTGTATTTTATTATAATCAAGGAATTTACCTTTTTAGAAAAACTTTCATCTTCTAGAATGAAGAAAGAATCTGTCTATTGATATGAAATTTATATTCAACATTCTTTTATTTTAATGATATAAACATTTTGTCTGTACTTATTTCTATGTAAAATTTTAAGGTACTTCAATAAAAAATAAATTGACTATTATAGTGTATAAAAATTATCTTATAAGATGTACATATGTATGCACATAAGTACTCTAACTAATTAGGCATCTAAATTTTAAAGGATAGTCTAGTCTATGTTTATTTTCTATAGTTCAACAAATGATTATGTTCACGATAAACCATCACTCACCTGACTAGTGGTTAAAGCTGATACGTAATTGATGTAATGAAAACAGGTTTGATTCTTAAGTCACAATCGGAAGATGTCAGCGTCTTAATATAACCCTAGATGGATTGATTGAGGTTACTATAGTTTTTAACTTAAAACTGCTGCAAAAATAAATAATCAGAGGTTTTTCTATGGCTTATGCTAGTAGGTCATCTTGTTTCGCTCAACCTCAAACGTCTTTCAGCCAAATGACATATCTTTAGGCTAATTATAATTATTTTACATTTAACCTTTTAAAAATTCTTGGCTGACAGACTGCGTATGTATCGTATGTATGTGTTAAATTTTATAACGAAAATAAATTTATTTTCATAATAATGAAATACTGAAATATTTTTTAATTCTTGTTTATCTTAGGCTTAAGTTCGTAATACATCGGGTATTATAATTTCATAAGTATCATAGTAAATAGTAGTATAATTTCAAAAGGAAACATTGTAACAACAATGAAGCTTACCATTGTATTTATAATATATAGTAGTTTTTTTAAACTTTGACATTAATATGTTGGAGTTTTATTTTTAAAAACTTATTAAGAGTGTTTAAAATATTCACTATACGTTTTATATATACTCCTATAGAAGTCTTTAAGTGTAAAACTAACGATATTTTCAAATTAACAACTAATTGACTAGTTAACACTTTGTTAGCTCCATTGTCTTTATAGATGAAACACAATAGCAGTGTAATTAATGTGATACAGAAAGATAAAAATGTTTCATTTAGAAAAACACGTGTGACACTTGGGTACTTGTTACAGTCACGACATCTCATGCCAACGTTGTCTCATGATTGTTTTTATTTCCAAAAGGCATTGATTGCTTCATATTGAATCCTTGTTTTCACTCACAAATGTGATCATTTTTATCATCTTATGCTTCAGTTGTCGAATTGAATAGCTTTTATTTAAATACAAATCCTAAGGTCATAAATAGCTCATAGTGCATTTTGTGCAGTATTTCGTATTCGACATTTGTCGTTACGTTTACATCTTACAACTTGTAAAATGTTAATATGAATATTTATGGATTAAATATAAAAAGAAATCATTTTTAAAGTATAAATTTCTATTTCGAACATATTTATTTTTTAACATTTACTGCTAGGTTTTGTGGTTTTTCGTGGCCTAGTTATCATAGGTAGGTACTTTAAATTGCTTTAAACGGTTTGTGTTCGTTCGGAGTTTTGTTGATAATTTAGTCTTTGTTCCGTTATTTACGTGGTTTAGTCACTAGTGAGTAGGTGAAATTTACTTCAAATATATGTTTCGTGTAGGTGTTAGCTTCTAATTAACACATATAGTTCTTACAAATTACCATATATATATATAATGTAGTCTTAATTTATGTTACGTTTATGCATATATGCAAGCATTCATCTAAATTGTCTTGCGTTGTGTTATTTGCTTTTAAGGTTTTTCTATTTACTCAGCTTGTTTGCTCTACAATATACAACTAGAAAGGTTAATAACCTAGTTTTCCTTTCTCATGTATTGTTTGTCTATCATACAACAATTTATTCTCATAGCAGGCTTTGCATAATATCCGTTACGTTATATAAAAGTATAAAGATACAAATTTTAATAATAGTCCATGGTCTACGAAAAATATAAGCTTACTTACTCTAACTATTTTCTAAGGCTCTATATAGGATAGATTAGTCGGGAGAGTCGCGGGAGTCTAAGGAAGAGCGGAATGTGCGCGCAAGGTCATTGCGCCCTGCGCGGTCATGCACGTACCCCTCCCGACGGCATCCCCCGCGCCTCTCCGCCGCCGCTCACCCCCGCACCACCACATTGTCTAGCGCGATCAGCTGCGGGATAAAAGCCAACGAGCGAAAAGCCGATAGGAAACGTTTCAATGCAAAATATCTTTTTATTTTCCCCACCACGACCGCCGCCGGTGATTATGTTCCTCGCTCTAATCTCATTTTCTAAGCTTCGGAGCAAAAAGGCCGGATCCTTGATTTATTTACAATGCTTGCTCTAACGAGCGTTTATACTGAGCCTTATGCGTCGGACGCACTTTATGTTCAGTGCCATTAACCACTAAAGATTAATAGGTGGACATTACGCTCTACTAATATTTTGTAGGACTTTCACAATTAACCGTTAAATTTCCCTACAGTGACAAAATATTAAATAAAGCCGCAATTTACTGTATTTATAGTATTATAAAAATAAGCGATTTGCATATATTATCTTCTCTTATTTTAAAGCTAAGATACACCAAAAACCTGTTTTTGCTCATTTGCTACACCGTTTTATTTTTTTTATTATTCAATCTAATTAACGTTTCCATATTCGAGTATATTTAAACAAATATCATAATTTAGCTGTGCATGTAATTTGATTATTGACTATGTTAGTTGTTAACAAATGGTTATATTTCAATGGTGTATTTGAACATTGTTGTAGGTAGATCTTTAAAACTTTCAATTAATGAGGTGTTAAGCGGTCGGCAGCGGCACGCACGCCGCCGGATAGCCAGCGATGTCAAGTCGTTATTTGCTCGAACATCTCGGCGCCAGAGGGACGTAGCAAATAAATAACTTAGACGCTCTCATGTTACCATGCATACACTCACACGGTCCATTGAGACCATATTGGGTACTTCATAAAAGATTTATCTTATATTAGATTATTATTGAAATTATTATTTATGCCTTAAAGTTTTTCATCTTCATTTATTTCTCGTTCTAGTAGAGAGCGTAAATCATGTGAAAAGTTCTTGTTACGTTGTCTACCTCTACGTTTTCCTCTGGTACCAAGAGGCCTCTTAGATAGCGATATCCAATACCATGATTTAGCTTATCCAGACCGTGTCAAGCGTCTGACTGAATAGCTAATACAAAGTCAGAGAAATGGAACATATATACAAAAATATACATGTTTAATGCTTATATACAACTATGCGAAATTAAACTGCACAATGAACCGGGAGAAAGTAGAGCTTTATTGACTTTTGCGCCAGAGAAAAGCAAACATGCTCGCTCTAGTTTTAATTTCAAACGTATACGGTTTATATAGAGTATGTAGAGTATGATTGCTCAATATTTTGTTGTAACAGTTGAAATAATTTAATGCATACATGCTTATTGCAAAGGTGAAAG
The DNA here is from genome assembly GCA_905404265.1 of Fabriciana adippe. Classification (NCBI taxonomy): domain Eukaryota; kingdom Metazoa; phylum Arthropoda; class Insecta; order Lepidoptera; family Nymphalidae; genus Fabriciana; species Fabriciana adippe. The sequence goes on along the minus strand of FR989984.1, from coordinate 7,409,807 downwards.
TTTTTATTTTACAATCGAAGTATAAATTGATGTTGAGACTTATCTAAATTCCAGTAATGATTAATTATATATTTCTAATTAATTTATGTGAAAGTTTGATTTCTATTGATTATAAATATCACGTTTTCCCATATTTTAGAATTGGGCACTGTCTACAATTTAAAGTTACGTTATAGTATGTTTTAAGTTTTATAATATATTCTTATTTGTTGCAGATAGTTACCGAGGGTTGTCCACGTCTGAAATTGGTATATTTCAGTAAGTATGATACAAGTTTTATATTTTCGCAATAAAATCGTAGAAGCTTTAAAATACTGAATACTAATATGCTTTTTTATTTTTTTTGACAATAATATTAAAATAGCAATAAAACAGTAAAATGATTGTTATCTGAATTGCTTAGAATCTTTTTAGCTTAACTTTATTAACTTTCGACCTCTTCAAGTACTTTTAGTTCGCGTGCGTGACAGTAATCCTCGTTTATGAACGACGATGAACTTTGGCCTTGCATGCTTTGCGAGTTTAGATATTCGCTTTATGGCTCGGCCAGTCGACTGTCCAGACGTAAAGATCATAAGACAAAATAGTGTACGATATTTCTATGCCATGGTTTTACAGCCACGTAACATTATGATAAAATTTTCACACGTACAGTCGTACATGTCCATTTGACACTATACACCTATGTAGTTTTTCTTGTTATATTTTTTTAAAACATTAAAGATTTCTTATCAGAAACACTTTAAATAATATAAATATATTAGCGACTTACCCTCGCTTCGCTTGATTGCGTCCCTGGGCACGTTTTAATTTTTTTGAGCGGAACCTTAATTTTTTTTCTAAAATGAAAGTAGCCTAAGTTACTCCTTATAGCATCAGCTATCTGCCAGTGAAGATCCCGTCAAAATCAGTCCAGCCTTATTGGAGATTAGCCGGAACAAAGAGACAGACAGATAGAGAGAAGAAATTAAAAAAAAGCGTTTTTCTTATAAGTACCGTGTATTATTTCATATGCATTTAGTAAAAAGCTGTTATTTTGACAATACAAACAGACACTCTAATTTTATTTATTTGTATACATTTAATAGGTGTGTATAAGTGAACATTCATATTAATTAAAAACTTTTCATATAAATAATCATTTTAGTTTAACATGGTACTTAATTTTGAAAAATAAAATAGATCTACAAATTAATTTTAAATTTTATTTAAGTTAAATTTGAGAATAAAATTTTATTAGAGTCTAGAGAATAATATAGCACGACTTGTAGATGGTAAATCTTGAAATGATTTATAACTAGTCATACCTATTACTTGCAATGCTACGTGGGCGGCACATGGCTTCCATCATGATTAATCTTGATTGAATTTGCACTTGTAACCAATTGTTAAAATATGCGATTGATATATGATTTGACGTATAATAGCAGTGAAAGTAAAAATTGCAACATATTTATTTTATACTAGCGAATTTTCTCTTCGCTTCGCACGGGTGCGTCTATAGGTACGTTTTAATTTTTTTGAGCGGAACCCTAATTCTTTTTCAAAAATAAAAGTAGCGTAAGTTATTCTTTATAACATGAAATATCTGCCAGTGAAAGTCCCGTCAAAATCGGACCGGCTGTTTCGGAGATTAGCCGGAACAAACAGACAGACAAAAATAAAAAAAAATATGTTTTTCTTATAAGTACCGTATAATTTCATATGTTAAAAAATATTATTTTGATATTACAAACAGACACTTTAATTTTATTTATCTGTATAAATAAAAAAATTAATTTAAAATTTTCCTGCGCAATACGGGGTATTTTACTGTTATCTATGAATAGTACAGCTACCGTAATAATTTGGTTTTGTAATTATTACACTGACTTTATCTTCTGCATTGTGATGATTTCTCACGCGTTTTAATAACGCACGAATTGCAGCATCTTTAGTGAAAATATATTTTTTATGTTATTCATTTACATTTTTTATAAAAAGGTAAACTAAAGGAACCGTTGAATTAAGATAAGTAAAATTAGTTTTAACACATCATGTACAAAATACGTTTTACTTATTTAATAAGCTTGTATTTGAAATTTTTCTGCTTAGATAGTTACGATTTTATACAAAAATCACATAAAAATACTTGCGACAACATTAGTCAACTCATAGGATTATTATTTGAAAACCCTCGTAGTCTTTTGAATTAATTAAAATTCTTGCTCAAACAATTCATTTCCTATTAGGCTTTAGAGGTTCATGGCATTGGGTGTCTTGGCCAATTAAGGTGCTTACTTGTACGTCCATCTCTAGTAACTAAGAGCTAATCAGCGTTTAATACTTCGGCTTGAGTAGATATGCTATTTTCACTATGCTGGAGTCAAGGAATCCACACCTGCAATAAATAATAGAATTTTACGGGTTTGAATTATAGTATATTTTACACTTAAATGAGGTCGTAAAACACTTTCTACGCCCGCAAGAAATCCCTAACCCATTTATTAATGTCAGCACTATCGGTACCTAGACTTTAGCCACGTGTTAACTGCAGACAGCAACAAGGCAGCGCCTCTGCATTCCAAGCCTGACTGTAAGATAAACACGCGAGCTCATTGTATAAAACAAATAAGTCGTTTAGACCAATACAATGTAAAAACAGGCTCTAAATAATTCTTTGTTTATTCTTGACTCGCTGCTTTATTTTGCATATTACGTTCATGAACTCCTAAATAAATAAAGCGCCTACAGCCTTACTTTTGCAAGTGGATCGTATGCATGCTCAATCCTCGTAGTGTTTTTGCTTATTTTATAGATAAATATGGCCATAATAAATATGTCTAAGTAAACAATCAAAAATATTTAGTTAATTTAGGTTTACAAATTAAGTTATGAATTACTTACCTTCGCTTCACTCGGGTTTGTCCCTAGGTACGTTTTAATTTTTTGAGCGAAACCCTAATCCTTTTTCCAAAATAAAAGTAGCTTAAGTTACTCCTTATAATATCACCTATCTGCCAGTGAAAGTCCTGTTAAAATTGGTCTAGCCGTTTCGTAGATTAGCCGGAACAAATAGACAGATAGACAGACAGACAGACACAGAAAGACAAACAAACAGACAGACAAAAATTTTAAAAATTGTGCTTTTTTTATAAGTACCGTATATATGCATTTAGTATAAAACTGTTATTTTGACATTAGAAACGGACACTTCAATTTTATTTATCTGTATAGATGATATATGCGATACCTATAAAATGATGAATCTGTAAAATGGATTAATGTCCATAGAAAAAAGATAATGATACAAAAAAACATGTATAATATTTTCTTTAAAGGACAAAGACTTCATATTTAAAGCAAGAAAGGAAATTATTCTTATAATTTTCTACAATACTTTAACAGAAGTAAAAGGACCTTTCATATAAGGCACGATTAGTCACACGCTGTAAAGAAATGTCCTAGTTATCATATATAATTGGGTCAGACAGCAACCTGCCTCACACACATTGTCTCGCGGTAACAGTACCGTTATCATTCAAGTCATTGTAGACGCTACTAGTGATTGTAAGGTGGATTAACCAAATTTATGAGGTGTATTGTCGGTATTGAGATACTATCTTTTAGAGATATTATCTTTTAGCAAATTCTCTACAAAAATTAAATAGTTTATATTATATTTTACTAGTACTCATCATGACTAATTTCTTTGTAAATTGGCCTTATACAAGTTTATCTAATTGCACTTTGACCTCGGGAAACATCAAAGCCTTAGTTAGCAAAAGCCTATCATCCATAGGTGCAGTCTCGACAAAGCCGCCGCAAAAGCGCCGTTTTTGTATTTTAAGCAAGAATTTTCAATAGCTGACATACATTAGAATATTCATTACAACTGTACATGTTTGTTATTTGATTGCAATCATTGGAATGTATGGCGAAAACGAGCCATGTTACGAAGGCTTATATCGCATTTTTATTTTAGAGAGAGAAGTAGAACTTTTTAACGCTGACTTTGTCCATACAATGTTAGAATTTTGTAAATATTTGTTGGGTCTTACAACTTTGTTTATATCATAAATTATGTCAGTTATATTGATAGATATTGATAATGTACCTAATAATTGATATACGATAAAAGCTAGGCAGAAAGCTTCTCAAAAACAAATAAGAAAAAATCTGAGCTAGAATAAAAAAGCGAATGTATGAAAAATAATATTTAAGGATAGATAATCCCAATATAATTGAATGGCCGTGACCGCTACCGTTCGGTGTGCCACTGACCGGCGGCCGACACACGGCCATTGTGCGCACCCGCGACTGACGGTCACGGCCAGTAATTGGGGAGTGATTGTCTATCTGTATTCCCAATTCTCTTTCTCATAATAAATTTCATATTAAAGAAAATCATAAGTAATAAAAAATGTTACGATTTCACTTAAATATTATTTATATTGGAATTTAAATTTTCCTTTTTAAGCTATACATTATCTGTGTAAAAACAATTACAATGTTGTATTACGGTTACTTGTAGGCGTAAAAAAAGTATATATTGAAATACTAGCCAGTAATTTCAAACACTCCTCATGGGATATAAGTGTCTATTGTATGAATAACAAAGAAACTCGATTAATGGTTAATTGTACCTAAACACATTTGACCTTTTGTTTTTCAAATTATTTTGTTACAATCGTATAATTTCAAGAAACAATGAGAGCTTCATCGATCACAGAAAATTGTAACTTGAAGTACAAGTTTCGTATCTCACAAAAAAGTTATCACTGATTCGATACGCAGGAAACATTTAGTAATGACAGCATCGTTTTCCAAATAACTCCAAAGTTGGTTTTACCGTTAAATTGAGTAATTTGAAGGCGCATCTACACGGTGGTTGCATATGCGTTACGGTTACTCTGTGTTTGTAAAGAACGTCGTGACATAACTGTTACAATAATTATTCGACATTTGACAAATTCTAATTAAAGTCCGTGGGATAAAGATTTTATGGTTCGTTTTCAAGGGAAAAAGTAGAACTTTCCACTTTTTTTTCCGATTATCTATACTAATAACAGATGTTGTAGTTTGTCTACTCAAAAGGGAAGAAAATTTAAACAATATTATATGAAAATTGTACTTCCTTCTTTGGTATGGCAAGTGCACGCCACATAACGATGACTGTTACTTAGTTGGACCATTGTGGTTTTACTCTTATAACGATTAATGATTGCGTGCAATATAACTGTTACTATCACTATGTGTATTATGCGAGACAAGTCACACTTGTTAATTGCATTTTAACATTACGGCGGTGACACGCCCTGGTTCACTCTTGTCTTAACGGTTTATGAATCTGTTATAGTAATTTATTTCGTAATATGCTTTGTATTGCATTGTTTACATTAAAATAAGTTGGAAGTATAACCACTTCGTACGTAAGGTTTAGAAGTCTAGTAAAATGTCACATTTTATTAAAAATAGTGGTTTTTTGTAACATTTTTTGCACTTATAAGGACATACGTAGGTATACTACGTGAGTTTACGATAAACAACTATAAAATTTATTGGCATTATTGTTAAAATGATGTGTTATGGGCAACCAGGATTAAAGTCTTTTACTTTTACTGACAACAAAAAGTGCGGAGATTTTTAATAAAATATTAGAATGAAATTCTACATATGTTCTAAAGTTACTTAGAATTCAGACATAAATAATTTTTATTTTTCATTGTATGATCCATTGACAGCGTAATCGAACCCTTGTATTTTTATGTGGCAGTAAAAGTTGTATCAATCAAAATAAAAAAGTATAAATTAAAGTTTACTGTTTAAAAAAATCGAAAAAAAAAACTAACCACTTTCATTCGTATTAAGGTTTCACAATAAACATATTTGTTGTTGTGGACATCTTATTTGACTTCACACAATTATATTATAAGTAAATGATAATTCTGATAGCATTAGCTATAAACACACAGAAATAAAAGACGTATCAAAAAGAACATAAAAAGTATTATGTTTGTGTAGGGTACAAAACTAGTTGTAGTTAAATGAAGAGATTAAATGAATTGTTTTATTTTTTATTCAACACCTTCTATTTCTAGTATCATGGTAACATAATAAAAATCATAAATATATATTTTTTTTTCATAAAGCGACGGGGAAACTTCTTAAAGTCATTTTCATTTGCATAGAGATAGTTTGTGAGCCGGGGAGTCACAGAATCTACACTAAAAACACGATTTTTAAAATGTTTGTTTGTCTGTCTTTCTGTCTGTCTGTTTAGTTTGTCTGTTTGTTCGGGCTAATCTCCGAAACGGCTGGACTGATTATGACGGGACTTTCACTGGCAGATAGCTGATGTTATAAGCAGTAACTTAGGCTACTTTTGTTAAAGAAAAAGAATTACGGTTCAGCTCAGAAGAATTAAAAGGTAGTATATTCAACAATTTCTGTAGAATTTTAGTATATTATAAGACAACTTATATTTAAAGCTAGACCGAATCGTAGTCCTCTTGCAATACAACATAAAACAGCATGAGAGTCACACTAAAGTGTTAGTAACACTTTCAAATCCAAAAACAACAATAACAGATAGAGTGATGATTTAGATCGGAGGTTCCAATGGAAGAATATTGCGGTTAAGTTACAAAGTTTTCACATAGTGAAGAATAACTGTTTCTATATTTTTCTTACTAACGTATCCTTTATATATTAGAGTATCTCTTTTCTTTAAAGAATTTTTTTGCCATAATCATATTGACTTTATATTTTAATGGAATAAAAGAGCTACAATATTATAATGACCTTAAAATATGAGAGATTTTTGATACTAATATAGTTATCTTACTCTCGTACTCGTTACTTATCACTACACAGTATAAAACAAAGTCGCTTCCCGCTGTCTGTCTGTCCCTATGTATGCTTAGATCTTTAAAACTACGCAACGGATTTTGATACGCTTTTTTAATAGATAGAGTGATTCAAGAGGAAGGTTTAGTATATGTATAATACATGCATATTATGGTACAGAAAAACCGAAAAATTTAAAAATTTGTATTTCATACTAACCGTTAAAACGTACCTAGTGACGAACCCGATCGAAGCGAGGGTGAGTCGCTAGTTACATCATAAATTTATTTAAAGTCATTATTCCAGGATTCCTACAATAATTGTAGAAACTGCTATAAGGGAAAAGAGAAAGAGTAAATAAACATTGTATTTCATATAAAAACTTGTACGTCACGTATGTACCTACCTACTTATTTTTTTGGGACGTATAAGTGATTACAAATTATCATTACCGCAGAACCGTTGGATTGTTTGTGGTTCGTTAGAGTCAAGTTTACCGCATTTCGCAGTCTCTTTCCCTTCATTTTAAAGCACCCAGTATATACTTACGTACAAAATTGATGTATTTAAATCGATATATTTTTTTAAATATATATACTATATCATATAGTAACAATATATTATAGAGTATTCGTTTTTTAAGAGTATGACTGTAAATGCAATACTACGTACTTATTATATACTTATTACTTATAGCGACTCACCCTCGCTTCGCTCTTGTTCGTCCCTAGCTTACTTCCCCATACAAACTTTCATCCGCATTTTCACTCCCTTAAGGGATGATTTCCGGGATAAAAAACTATTCTATATCCTTCCCAGGGTCTCAAACTATCTTCTTACTAAATTTCATCTTAATCGGTTCAGTAGTTTCGGAGCCTATTTGATGCAAACAAACAAATCTTTCCTCTTTATAATATTAGTATAGGTACACTGTCTGTAAGCCTTTGCGTCTATTTCAGACGATTTTTTTTTTCATACACTACAGAGTTTACGCAGCACTTATATACTTTAGTATAAATTAAAATTTAAATAAAACCTAGTGATATTAATTATCAAAACCTAACGCTAAAGATAATATCGATTTTAAAATTAAATTCCATTAAAAAATATTTTTTTTTTCAAATGGGCTAAGTTGCGAAGCTCATAAAGGTAGCACTAATAATTCAAGAAAATGCTTACGAATAGCGGTAATTTTACAAGCAATTACACATTTTACGACAATACGATTATATGTATATAGATTGCGAACATTTAATTAAAGTACTTGCAATCTCTAACTTCTCTGTTTATTAGAGATGTTAAATCAGGCAGAACATTATAAAAGCAATCGAAAGCTGATCGATTCATTAAACATGTATAAGAATTATTTCAGCTGTTCATGATGTAAAGAATACAACAATCGCCTTACTTTCACGTTTCCGGATGATCATTTGTCAGTTCATAAAAAGCCTAGTGAAAGCGATATAGCAATGCAAAAAATAAAGAAAATTGTGTCACTGCTTTCCTTGCAACTTGTGTATCTTGACCTGCATCTAAATCGAGATAACCATAATTTACTTAAAAATTATTTTTTATATGACATCTTAATAACTTGCTCAGATAAAAATCTTTTTATTTGTTTCGAAAAAAGTTACAGATCATCTGGATGTTAGTGTAGCCAATAATGTACATTTCATTGATATAAAAGGCAATGTCAAGTCTCACATTGCTGACCGACTTTCGATTTTATTTATTCATTGTCTATAATAGAATTGTGTTTTTATAAATGAATAGACTATACCGTACCCAACGCTCCGTTCTAAATATGGGTAAACTAGTACATGTGTTTGTATGTTCGTTCGTAAATATCTCAAAGCGATATCTTTAGTTTAAGAGTAAATATTATGTATGTATGTCAAGATATGTTAATATTTCTAAGAGTAGGTATATTTAATGTTTCAGGAATAAATAGATAGTAAAGGTATATTATAAGGTTTCATGAAATGATGATAATTTTTTTTCTCTTTATAGGTAACGGCATCATGAGGAACAAATTCTTAGACTATACACGACTCGCTTTACTCTTGCTACAGTCATCATTTGTTCTCAGTAAGTATTTTCACTTCTTTTTGATATTTACTTGTAGTTTCAGCTTCAAATTGTTTTTTTTTTTTTATTAATCCCTCCCGGACAAATTCTAAGAAATCCGTGCGAATTTCCGAGAATTCAATTGTTATCTAGCACACCGGTGTGCTCGCGGTCCGCGAGGAGTTAATTTAACAACTTATAATACCACTTGTCACACAAACTTCGCATTCTTTTATACCTCCCATAATAAATGGTTGAATTTCATAAAATCTTTTCTTACCGATTACCAATGTCATTATACAAATAGGTAGTACTTAAGTCTTTTAGTTTCTTAATTATCTGTACATATAATAAAATTCTAACTGAGTAGAATCTGTATATTAAATATTTTTTTGGAAAATCTTATTGAAATAGCCATTATTATCGATACAGAGGCCGAATCTATAGTTTTTAGAATTTTTGTCTGTCTGTCTGGGAATGAATCTCGAGAAAACTACTTGACAGATTTTGATAAAATTTGGCATGATGATAGCTGGTTATCCGGGTCAGCAAATAGGATACTTTTTACTGTGGGAGAATATCTCATCTCTGAGAAATCTGTACTAACCGTTAAAACGTCCCTAGTAACATAATATGAAAACATTTTTCAATTAAAATGCAAATCCGTTACACAAATTACATCATTCATTAATCCTATCAATGGGCTTCTAAGAAACGATAGATTAAATATTACCGTTTTGTACACATTACAATAGGAGAGAATATAATGTATACCAGTCACTTAACACACAATACATGGGAGAGCAAATGGCAGGAGCTATTTACTAGCACTTCATTGTAAATGTGTGGAACGTAATTGCTTAGACAATCCTATTGCACTCGAATCGGTGCTAGACTTGTATTCCCAGAGAAACTTCCGTAAGTAGCCGTTATTTGCTCTTCATCATGTATGTATTATTAATAATGAACTATAAATGTTAAATTTTAAATAGCACATAGGAATAAGAAGTCTGTGTATTTCAGCAAAATTTAAGTCTTAGAGTCTAGAAGAGGTTCTAAGACTGTTAATTCGATCAACGAAATTTAAATTTTGTGGATTGTCCTGCTTACTGTAATTCTATTTTGTTATAAAAGAAATGTAATAAGTACCCAAAAAAATGTTATTTACACGATTAGGTACTAGAGATTTTAGTTTTATAACTCATATATTTTATTATTTGTATACATATCTAAGAATAATGATTTTTGTTTTAGGTCGACTCGCATTCGAAAAACTGACAGATGTCGATTTTGCGGGCACAGCGTACTACACCGTACGGAACTTGTCGCTATACGAGTGTCATGGCTGGTGTAGAGAGGAGCCCGACTGTCAGGCAGCCGTATTCAGGTTTGCTTAATTGAATTTGTTCACATACTCGTTAATATGCACCGAAAATACTATAAATTGAATTTATAATGAATTAACTTATTGAGCAGCAATCTTATTTAGTTGTTAATAAATATTTTTAATTGTAAGATATAAAAATAAATGGCAGTTCCAAAGCTGTAAGATAAGATTGTAATTATTTTAAGCACTGTTTGAAAGTTGGTTTCTAATCAAAAACATGACTTGTCATTCTGTGAGTGATCACAAATAGCGAGCAACGTATCGTAGATATCTCAGATCACGCCTAACCCAAATATCGAAGATAAAATCGGATTGACGCGAGGATTCACTAATCGTCGGTCATCGGGGAAATCAGATATAATGGTATGACCATTCCTTGAGATGTCGGATGTTGAAATGTGTGTCAGTCTGCCAGTTCAACTAAATCCTAAGTACTTGTAGCATTCCAATGACACGGTGTTGGCTTATAACAATGTACTTCTCGCCGCCACAAACCGTGTAAAAGCGGAAACCAACACTCGCTCTAAATTGGATAACAGTAAAAGTGATCGCATACGTCTTCAATAGATTATTGCCAATGAACCATTTGCATTTCATGTCTATTGGCGGTTTGAACTCATATTCAATTTAATATTATTATCCGATTTTCTAACGGAAATGGAATTGCTCAGAAAGTTGGTAGAGAAATCGTCGTCGAATAAAAATGTAGGATATTTATTATTTTTATTTAGATTTAAATAAAAAAAAATGTCACAAGAGCAATCCTTAGTTTTCTTGTCATATTTTATTACTGTTACCATTATCATAATATTATGATTATGAGAATTTAAATTAAAGTTTTATTTAAAAGTAGGTATTTTATAAAGTATAAACGTATTTTGTTGTAGTTATTATAAAATAAATAAATATATAAAGTATTATTTTCTTCGAATTTTTAAATAAAAACATTTTAATGAGAATGAAAGTTTTATTGAACATCATTAAGACTAAAGATACGCAGTAACAATAGATTTAGCAAGACGTATAACAGTAATATCCAACATTCCTTGAAATTGAATATAACGGTACTAAAAATAACTTAAGTAGGTATCAAATTCAATTAAACGAGACCAATCTTTTCCCACTTCTAATTTTACTAATAAAACGTATCTCAAATCAATCTGTCCAAAGAAAAAGCGATCTGACAAAAGAATAAGAAGAAGGCGATATTAACAATCGGTAACTGTTCCCCATGGTGCCACTACGTTCCGAGCCTTATACGAAGATAACGAGCCGCCGCTTGCTAGAATAACGCACCGTCTTCCCTATCTCATATATTATAATGAACTTTAACAGTTATTAGTAGGCAAGAAATGTTATAGATTTTAAGATTTCACCGTTTCTGTTAGTCATATGAAAAGGTGCATTAAATATGAATTATATGTAATAAGCAATACGCATAATGAGCGTGTATGAATGTTTGTTTTGTTCTCGAGATTGCATTTGAAGTTGAGTCTATTTAAAAAGCTTTTGTACTTATTCGTACAGTTATTTAAAGATAAATTACATACAGATTCTTGATATGGATATTGAAATCTCAAATTGATATTTTTTTGCATTCAAATTCTATTACTGAGTTGTCTTTTCTAATCTAAAGGAAAATGGATCGAAGATATTATACTGTATTATTTTAAGGATCGTGACCTGCTGTGCATTTCGCTGTCGGGATTGATAGCATCAGAAAGATGTACGTGGTCAGATTTTATTGATTTATTTCATATCTGATCAAAATTTGTTCCGTTATTACATGATGTGAACAATTAATATTAAGCTCTAATATATACATACCTAATATAAAGATAAATTACATGAGTTGATTTATATAATGTTGAAACCTAATCTAATTTAATAATAATAAATCATGAGATACAAGTACCTATCTGTATAAAACTTAGAAAATTACTCTTCAGCATCGGAATGCAAAAGGTGTTTTAGAATGATCAACAATCGTGTGCACTTGTTTCGTTGGATTCGTGCAGTAGTCATTTATTATCGTAAACTGGTCATTAATTTATAGTTAGATCAAAACATATTGAAGTATTTAGAGAGTGAGATGAAATGCATTGATATGCGCGTGCTACTTTACAATTTTATCGGTGGGTCTGTGATTGATGCCATGTTAGATGCGCGATCAGGCGCCGGTAATGATAGGAGGCGATTTTATAGATCTCTTTAGAGCTAATGTGTTTGGTTTAAATTATGATCCAGCACGATCTGTTTGTTTAGTTTTCATATTTGATCTATTCGGGTATGAAGAGAGTATTTTTTTAAAGAATGCGTTTGAAACTTTAATTATTTATTTATTTGTTTGTTTTTGTATAGATATTAGCCATTAAATTAATGTTAATTTAAAAAAATCTTATGATATTCATAATAACAGAAAAGAAAATTGTGTTAATTAATGAATGTACTTAGTTTAAATTCAAATAAATTATTAAATAAAGAAAAAACTAAGCTTGTTTACATAAAATTGTTCAGTACTATTTTTAGTAGCGTCAGTCATCTAAATTATAACAATAGATGTTGTATGGAACACTTTTAATCTATTTTAAGTAGGTACACCGTAGCCGCGTAGCGTAAGATTCTTTACAGTGGTTGCGAAATCAAAATGATATTCAACATCATTACTCTAAGGGCTTAGTGCATTAATCATATTTTTTACTGACGTGTTAGTATTTTGTCTGTGCATCATTAAACTTGCTACTCTATGAATAATAATTTATAATTGACTTAAGAATATAGATGCTATATTAACATTTTTAAATTAATTTATTTTGTATTTTATAATGAGCATGTACGGCTATGTAATTATTATTATGTGTATTTATTTTTATTTTATGTATCTTTAAGGAAGTAAATTTTGTTTGATGTGACATCAGATCGGAAAGACGGCAGGATCTATGCACTGAACAGAGAACTATTATTATAAGAGACAAAACAGTCTTAAATTGAACGTTTGCCGGAAATTGTCGGTATTGCCATTTACCAATAGCTTGCAATAATCTACCCGCTTTATTTCATTTATGTAATGTTTTATTCGGTCACACTTATGATTTATTTCATTTGGTAGAATATGTGCTTAAGTTGTTTATCAATAAAAAGAGTTTTAGCAAAATGACAAAAATAGGTAGTAGGTATTATCTATTGGCGACAAAACACGGACATTTTAGAAATAAGTATATTGGAATAAATAACTACTTTAATATAACGGTTCACTTTACTTCATTTTACTTTATAACAACAGTTAAAGTGCTACCTATAAAATAAATGAACGTAACGTAATTTCATATTTAAGCGTTAGCGTTTTCCAATATTATTGCGGAAAAAGAACATTAAGCCATATTTTTATAGTTTATAATAAGACTTTGCGATAAATTGATTCATATTGTCTTAAGTACCTAAGACAGATAACTTTTTATATTTAACACCACCTGGTTAATTTCTAAGAAATTAATTGTTAACTGGGCCACCGGTGGCTCGGCGGTTGTTGAAAGGTTAAAATGTCAAATTTCCAAGATGTTATAAAATTTGTGACAAAAACTATTGGTTTAATTTAATGTTAGGTTTAAGTTAGTCCTGTTAGGCTGCTCACGCTAAGATATAAAATAACAAAATATCAGGTCGGAACGGTAAACAGCGCCGTTATGCAGGCTGTAAGTGTAACGCGCGATCTAGTGTCATTAAGACGAATGCAACGCATTAATGTATACCCTTTTAGTAAGAAAATATTATCCCAGTGTTAAACACGTTATAAAGTTTATATGACATACCTTTTGTATTGCTTTTTTGCCCGACTGTCCTAGAAGGAGGGTAATGTTGTTTGAATGCATTTACAATGTACATAATATGTTCACATAAACATACCGTATGTCTAATTCTTTGGTACGTTTGCAGTTGCTTTATGTCTTTTGATTGATATATGTATATTGTATATGGATTACATTCATCTTAGGTTTTGGTGGAGAGTATTATATATATGTATATATATACATATATATATATATATAAGTGTATGTGTATATATATATATATATATATATATATATATATACACACATATGTATATGCTATTTAATTATGGCGTTTGAGAATCAAAAAGTGGACGGGTAAAAAACATTTTGCTACTACAATAATGTGGAAATTATAAAGAAGCTAGTAAATAACCCAAGCCTGACATCTAAAATTTCTATTAAGAAATTTAACGCAAAATACTAATGAGTACGTTAATATTGAGGATGGTAGTTTTTCTCTTTTTGTTTTTTTTTTCTAAGTTATTGTCATTATAATGTATATGATATATTTAAACATCGGCTTATTTTTTTTTCGTTAGAAAAAGCCTACCTTAAAGTTACATAAAGAATAGAGTTTGAAGTTTTACTTTAATTAATTATATTTTAATTCTGAGTTAATGTGTTACAAAATGTTTTGTAACTTTTAAATGAACATTTTTATAATTATAGAGACATATAAAAAAAAAAAAAATACATTATTCACATTAATCGTAATAAGTATAACAACAGTGATTTTAGATAAAAAAAAAAACATTCCGGCTATAAAGTAAATTATTTAAATATTTTAATTTTTATAGGTGACATGGAATTATATCCTTAAAATTTTAGGACGGAGAAATTTTTATTGTTAGAATTTATGTTAGTTATTTTTTAAAGTGAATACCGCTTCTTTGCGGTAGCCGGTCCCACTTCCCGGTGCATTGCTCTCTATCTCGTCTAGTAAATGTTAAATGGCACTCTTCTAAATTATATCTTTTACAATCCAGAGATAAATATCATATATTTTCCGTACTAAGTTGGTCCGTTCGTAGCGGACTAGATAGCTACATCCTATATTATGAAACCAATGGCTGAGAGATCTTTTCAGATATTATTTACTCACAGCCGATCATATATAATATATTATGATTTATAATAATTTATAGATTTTTTGTTATAGTTTCGTCCTGAATCCTTTAACTCCGGTACAAGAAACGCGCTGTTTGCTACAAAATGATACTCAAGCCAACAATCCCATGGCTATACCACAGGTACGTAATAGTAACTAATATTTATTAGTCTATATAGTCTTACTACTATATAAATGCGAAAGTTTGGATGGATGGATATTTGCTACACAATCACGCCAGAACGGCTCAACGGATCTGGATGAACTTTGGCACAGAGATAGATTATAGTCTGGAATTGCACAAAGGCTACTTTTTATCACGGAAGAATGCACGGTTCCCGTGGGATACATTTATTGTTGTTTTTCACTAGGGACGAATCCGAACGAAGCGAGGGTGAGTCGCTAGTAATGACTAATAATGTATCAGTACCTGGCGACCAAGCTTCACTCGGAGTTCTTTCTTGTTATATCATATTTTTAGATAAAAAAAAAAACTAAAAACTTGAATAAATACAAAAAAAAGTAAAACTTTGTGTCCGATCGAGATTAGAACTCGGACACGCAGAACGCGAAAGAAAACCGTATGAAAACTCGAAAACACGCGTTTTCCCTGACATGAGACAAATCTAGATCGATTTTTCGCCCTCGAAAACCCCCACATACCAAATTTCAGCCAAATCGTTAGAGCCGTTTCCGAAATCGCTGGTATAAATAAATAAATAAATAAATAAAGATATAAATATACAAGAATTGCTCGTTTAAATATATTAGATATACGTAAGCTTTTAAACGAAGGAAGTTATTTTCACATTAGAATCAAATGATTAAAAAATTTATAAATTGGAATGCTCTACAAATAATAGTAGACAGAAATCTTGTAAGGACTCGCTACTTTAGACAGATAGGTTAGATAGGGTACATTAGATAGTAGTTCAAATGCTGTGAATTTTATTTTTAGTTTTTTTTATTTTATAGCCTACAATGCGTTTTGACTATAAATATTTTAAAATAGCTTTCTGTTTTAGATACTATGTATAAAATTGTGGATAAAAATATGTAGAGTCACATTGTATTGTATGCATCTATCTCTATAAACGAGTATTTTATTCGATGGCCTATACTGCCAATTAGTGTTGCTATGCCGAGATTATATTAACAATTCAGATTAAATCGGTTAACAAGCTTTAAGATCCCGGAAAAGCGCAGCCCGTGTAGAAGCTCTATACGTTCTGCATTTGTATTCATATTACACGTTCTAGGTTTATTCCTATGCATTTCGAGTTGCATATAAATCTAGGGTATTCTGGCTATTAAACTATACTTCAATCCATATTCAGCAACATTGATTATTTAGAAAAATATATATTTTATCTTACTGTCTAGTTTAGTTCTTTTAATTATGTAAGTACAAATAAGTAATATCGGTTTCCAATGTTATCTGTCAAGTAAATTACATACACTCGTAAATAACAAAAACGTATTATTCATCTAATAGCCGTTGTTCTACATTAAGTTAATGCAAAATTGATTAAGATGAGCTTACAGTTTCGAATTGCAGTAAAAAGTAGTGAATACACTTTCAGAACTAATGAGCGCGGCCGGACAGTAAATTCTATGTTAAGTGATGCATCTCGATACATTACGTCTTTTGTTTATTTTATGCTAGAAAAAGCAAAAAAAGAAACTGTGCGCGTGGGTACGGGTTTTATTACGTGTGTCGTAGGTAACTTACGAAGCAGGTTTTGCATTGATATAAGATAACTCTTACATCCACCTAGATGTATTAAACAATAAAACCTGATAAAAATAGTTTTTTATTACACAGTATGCGCAAAGATAGCTAGATAAATACGCGCTATGGGCTACGCATGCATTTGTAGTTCATTTAGCTCTAGTTAATACTTTTTTTTATAATATAAATTGGGTTTTATATGAGATATTAATTTTTAATGCTGTATATTAAGTTAAAAAAAAATTACGATAATTTATAAATCATTTTTTACAGCGTTCTGTCAACACATACTACATGGTGAAACTTCAAATCAGATCGGAACACTTGTGCTTGCGGCCTTGGGCATTTGAAAGAGTACCAGGCAAAGCGCTTCGAGGGCTCGACAATAGTATAATATATACTTCTACGAAGGAGGCTTGCCTCGCTGCTTGTCTCAGTGAGGTAATAAGTCTACTTAGTTGAAACTCCCTAACCCGTCATTTATATGAGCATACCGTTTGAAGCCATTTGTCTTTCCACTGTCTATAAACACATTTTCGAAGTATCTATTCAATTTATATTTTACGAGTCTGGTTTACTTTGCGAGAGATAAAAGAAAATGATACGGGTTTTATTGGGAACAGGGGACTAAAGCAACTTGCAGCAACTTTGTTAGTTTATGGAAAATCGATTACGATTTTATGGGACCGCTTTAGTGCAGTGCACTAACCATTGTTTGCTTGTTTTGAGAAATATCTTTTCTGCAATTTATTTTATCCAGTTGCAATAAGAGAAAATGTACATAATATTATTTGTACAAAAAAGAATATTCTAAATAAAATTTATGGCCCACGCTGTGAACCCTTTTTCATTCGACATATTCCATACCTGTATTACAAAAAAACAAAGATTAGTTTTAAACAAAACTTAAAATATGTATAGTTATATCTTTATAATTTATGGTAACAGAAAAAATTTGCCTGTCGGTCCGCCGAGTACGAGTACGGGAGTATGCGATGTGCACTTAGCGACTCTGATAGGCGCACATCTCAACACTTTGCGCCTCTCGTGGATACGCCGGGAACAGATTATTTTGAGGTAAATTTTATTTTACAACTTAGTAGTAATGTTTAGTGATCGTTTATTGTTGCACTAAAAATTTTCAAGACAGAGAGAAAATAACTACGGCTTAATTTATTCTTTACTTTTCTCATATCTTGATAAATGGTATTTTGATATAGAATGAAACAAATTTCTGTATAGAAATATTCATATTGTGCGCAATGTAATCTGCAACCTCAGACTTAGTTGTCATTCGAATGCTGCTATTGCATTGGTACGGTGAGCTTTGAAATAACTAGTACTCGTCCAGTGGTCGAAACTCGAGCATTATTGTGTTTTTTTTTGTTGATAACACTCATCAATAGTCAATAGTTAGTAAAAAAAAAAAAAGAAAATCGGTTGACAAACAGAGGAGAAAAAGGTACCGAACTGTTTTGTCTTTGCCTATTTATGTATATGTATAATATATATGTATATAGATATAAATAATGACCTAGGAAGAATAATGACCATTCATTAAATATTCATAAAGTCATTGAACAAAATAAAGACATAATAAAATAAATATATATAAACATGATATTATTATTATTATTATATGTGAAAGTTACAATACATTTTACATTTCAAAGAAACTATTTGTTGCTATTATGTACTGAAATCGATTCCAAGAACGTTAACACTCGTAGTGTGAACAGTGATTATCGGAATTACGAGCTATTTGTGTTCTGCAGAATCTGTGCCTGAAGGGAACGCAAGCGTGCAAGGGGCAGAGGATATATACTGCGCCGCGTGTGGGAGTTGCTGAGGACAAAGTAGCGCAGTACGCTGGCTTACATTACTATACCGATAAGGAGTTACAGGTATTTTTTGGTTTTTTGTAGACTTATCTTGTTATTTGTCGTTATTAATTATAAATATTTTTATAAAGTATGTTAAAATAAACATTCAAAACTTAATGTTAATGAGATTGTACTTTACTTTTATAATCATATGTGTATTTTATCTAGATGTATATGATAAATATGTGGTTTATTTTGAGATTTATGTAAAATTTTTATTATAAAACGAATGTGAGATTTTTAGTCCCTACCTTGTGGGGGGAAAAAATGTGATATATGTGTATTGTTGCTTGTGAAATAACAAATCTGTCTACACATCCAATGAAACAATTTATTGTGTACCTAAAGCTTACAGTACAAAATTACGTACCTACCCTTACATTACAATTTGTTTTTCTTGTAATTACAGTGCCTATTATTAAATATTTTTGAAATACGTCTTTGAATGGAGTGATATATATTTTTTAATATATTTTTTTAATTTTAAATCAAATTGGAAGTCCCTGCAATAAAAATATAATTGTAGTAATAAAAAATATTTTTAATAGATAAGTATTTAAGATATGGCCCATAAAGATTTCAGATAAAGATCTTTAATAGTCTCAAGAATAAAAAATACTTGCGACTTTTCTTGTTAAAAACCTCTTAACTAATATATATTAATTGTTAAGCGACATTCTTTTTCCAAACAAACTCCACCATAGATTTTTACGACTTACGAATTGATTACATGTATTCGAAAGGCTGAATAAGTGATGCTATAATAATAATTAATAATTAATTTAATTCAGATATTACATCCATATTTTTTTTTTAGTAATAAAACAATTTATAACAAGCTATAAAGGCATTGTTTTCACTAAAAGTTAAATAAAATTTTCACGTTATATTGAGTTTAAATTTAATTTAATATTGTTTTCTTACCAGGTGACGTCTGAATCCGCATGTAGACTCGCCTGTGAGATTGAATCGGAGTTCCTTTGCCGTTCATTTCTGTACTTAGGCGCGCCGCATTCAGCTACATACAACTGTCGTTTATATCATCTCGACCACCACACACTGCCTGATGGACCCTCAGCCTATTTGAACGCAGAAAGACCCCTCATTGATGATGGAGAACCTATTGGAAAATACTTTGAAAACTTCTGCGAGAGTGAGTATTAATGAAATTTAAAACCAAATATTTTTTCACGTATATTTTGTAATATCTATTTCTTGTCTCGTAAAAGTCGTTTCGTTTTTTATAATAACAAAAATATCCATGTTCGTCTATATGAGACTAATTACCAACTGTAGAGTTTCTTTCTATACATTAGATTATTTCATTCGAAATATTATCTTTTAATAAGAGGTATTAGTAAAGATAGTATATTTAAAAATAGCAATCTTTAATGTTGATTTTATCTAACATATGACAATTCTTATTATCTAACACTACTATTATTAGTGCTTTAATTAAAACGATTCACATACAGGCAATATTTATAAAATATCCTCGTGGTACTCTGCAGTTTTTATCTGCTTTAATTCCATTACACATATGCGTAATGGCAAAATAATATCATGCAGTCACGATCGTAAAAACTAGTAATACTTAATATTAGACATAATTACGTAGCCACTGGCGCCTACGCATCCGTAGTTACCGAGTAATAGTCGTTTGATCTATATGAGAAGATTTCAACGCCATCCAATTGACGCACATCGCTCTTTAATTAGAGATGGATTTATAATACTTTCTTAGATTTACGCGAATACTTTATATCTTACTAATCCTGCTAACATTATAAATGCGAAAGTTTGTGCGGATGTATGGATGTCTGAATATTTAGATATAGGTTTGTTTGTTAATCTTTCACGCAAAAACTACTGAATGAATTTAATGAAACTTTACAATAATATAGGTCATACATCAGAATAACACATAGGTTACTTTTAATCCCAGAAAAATGTACGGTTCTCGTGGGATAGACAGGTTTTTGTTTTGTTTTAAATAAAACTATCTTTTCGGATTTTTCGCGGATTTCTTTGCATTCAAAAGCAAATAAACAAAGTCAAAGAATATTCTATCAATGTTATATAATATAAAAACTACACATCTTATTTGGAAAAGATTTTTTTTGACATTTTTGATGGTTTTTGAATGTCAATCGTATTGAATGAAATCCTAAGAAAAGTGTGAGTAGGTCGTAGGATACTTGTGTATGAGTATCATTTTAAGGTGACTTACGTAACTAACTAATCAATGAATCCTCACGTAATTTTTAAATCCATGAATTATTTTAGAAAAGTCATAAAATGGAGTTCACATAATATATTGAATACGAATGTTTATTTATTTTATTGAGAATAAGTTGCGCTTCTATAAAAATCAATTACGCAAGATAATGAATGATGAATAAAAATAGAATCGCGAGACGTTGACTAGTACGATAATAACATAGTGTAGTTAATAATAGAAGCGAAGTACAGAATTAAATTTTAAATTGTGGAATGACGGCATTTTATCTCCTTATTTAATATTGCTCGTGCATCTTCTTGCGTTACGACGATAGAAATTGGCTTGTCATTCTCACCCGAATTTTCTGCTCCCTAATAAATCGTTTAAAGCAGTTTTATTCTTTATTACCCGACTGCTAAGGAAGAGGTGTTTTTGGCGCGTATCTTGTATGTATGTTTGTAAATTTGCGATTGCGACAGTTAAGGTATCATTAGATTCGTCTTAGAAACTAGTGTACTTAGATATCCTCCTGTGTTTAAAAAAAAATCAAAATGGCAAAATTTGTGTCTTGAAAAATTTATTATCGCCCGAATCAATTGACTGGGGTTACAAAATATAGGGGTTTAAGAGGCGATTACAAAAATATATACAACTTATATGTTTAAAAGTAATTTAGGATAAGAAATTGTTAAATAAAACTAAAAATGAAATACTTTCTTAGTCTCTCCCATGAACACGATTACTGTAAAGTATTCGAAACGTCGCGTCGGGAACTAAAAATCAAAATAAATCCGCGAAATAATTCGAAAAGATAGTTTTATTTTAAAATGTCTAAATGACCAACACTAAGAAGTTGGAAGTAAAAAAATAATTTACAAAAATAAAAAAAAACCCGACTGCGTACAAAGTGAACTAAAAAGTTGAGAACAAGTTAACGAAGGGACAAAGTATTGAGTCGGAGACATATGTACGTATGTATGTACATGTTTTCTAATATCTGTGTGTGTATGTATAGCAGTCAGGTTTTTTATTTTTGTATTTCCACGAGTATTTCATCATGTGATTTGCGCTTACAAGCAGACAGATAGATGAAAATTGTTTTAAAATTTATTTGGATTTTAGTATCATGCAAATCAAAATATAAGGGTAGTTTTTCAAATGAAACTAGAAACTTCCTTTATTTTTATATTTTTTAACTATGGGCATGAATACATTTTAAATTTATTTTTAAGAGCAGTTTCTAATTAAAATCCTCATTTGCAAGTAAGTCTTTAATAGTAGTAGTTGTGTGGAGCTTTATCCTGTATTGCTTTAAGAAAATTATTGTCTGATGTCTATAAAATGTCCTATTATATTTTAACGCTCATTGTACGCTAGTCTTTTTATCTAATTTAAAATTTTATTACTTGTAAAGTTAGATATACGTATTCTATACCTACGTATAATAAAATCGTGACTAAGCCGAATCTGTACATTAAATATTTTTTGGAAAATCTTATTAAAATAAACATTATTATCGAAACAGAGGCCGAATCTATAGTTTTTAGAATTTTTGTCTGTCTGTCTGTCTGTCTGTCTGTTACCGCATCACAGAAAAACCACTGGGGGGATTTTGATGAAATTTGGTATGGTGATAGCTGGTTATCCGGGTCAACATATAGGGTACTTTTTACCGCGGGAAAATATCTCATTTCTGAGAAAAAATACAAAAAACCTAAGAATTTGGTTTTTGGTCACCTGAACTCGGGCGGAGCCGCGGGCAATGCTAGTTATCTATAAAGTTAGTGACATTATGTTAAGGAAATGAATATTAACGCACTCTCGTATAAGTCAGATTCATTTCTAGAAATTAATCCGTTTCTGATTAATCCTATCGTGTTAAATAAAACATTCCATATATGACACTGTGAAAAATCTTAGCACTACGTATTAAGAATTCTCATGTACATCAAACCACACTCGTAGCAATTAATATTTCCAGCGCGCAAATCCCGGATGTGCCTTTGAATCACCTGCAATACGTGGACAAAATTTATGAGACCAGCTTCTTGAGCTCTATATTATATACAGATCTTTTTCTAACAGACAATCCATAAGGATTATACCATTTTAATATTTACTAGTAAAAACTTAGTTTACGAAAATAATGAACATGCTTTAGAGTAGAAATTTTTTAATACGAGATATTCATACGTACCTAATACATAACCATGTAAGACTACATTTCTGCATTTACATATATAATATTTTAATATAAATAGTATTTCCTTCTTTTAAAAAATAACATTAATAGACCCACAATTTTTGTAATCTATACATATTATAAAATTCTAACTAAGCCGAATCTGTACATTAAATATTTTTTGGAAAATCTTATTGAAATAGACATTATTATCGATGCAGAGGCCGAATCTATAGTTTTTAGAATTTTTGTCTGTCTGTCTGTCTGTCTGTCTGTCTGTCTGTCTGTTACCGCATCACAGAAAAACCACTGGAGGGATTTTGATGAAATTTGGTATGATGATAGCTGGTTATCCGGGTCAACATATAGGATACTTTTTACCGCGAGAAAATATCTCATTTCTGAAAAAAAATACAAAAACTGGTAGGAACAAAACCACGACGATACTATTTGGAAACAGTTTAGCAAGGTAACTTACAAAATATGGTAAAAACTATAAAAATAGCTTATCTTGGAAATCAAATTATCAAAAGCGCTATTTTATCCATTAAAATAGTTATTTTAATTAATATTTATTTATGTGTTATTTAGATATTCGACAATAGATGTCGCCATGTGTTTTTAAAATACATAGTTTTAATCCCAAAAATTTTTATGTACAGATATGACCTTTTTTCGATTTTATAAGAATTACTACTAAATCACCCGCGGCTCCGCCCGTGTTTAAATTATCAGTAAAGCAAACTTTTTCGCTTCATAAATTAGTAACTATACATACATACAATAAAATTGTAACTAAGCCGAACCCCTAAATTTAATATTTTTTCGGAAAATCTTATTGAAATATTCATTATTAGCGATATAGAGCCCGAATCTATAGTTTTTAGAATTTTTTCTCTCTGTTTGAATGTGACCGCATCACAGAAAAACCACTAGAGGGATTTTTATGAAATTTGGTATGGTAATAGCAGGTTATCCGGGTCAACACAGGATTCTTTTTACCGCAGGAAAATATCTCATTTCTGAGAAAAACTACAAAAACTGGTTAAAGTAAAAGCACGATGATGCTATTAATATTTTAGCAAGGTAACTTACTTATATATTATGTTAAAACTATTAAAAAAAACTTATCTTAAAAGAAATATTAACAGCGCTATTTTATTCATTAAAATAGTTATTTTAATGAAAATTTATTTATGTGTTATTTAGCTATTTGACAATAGATGTCGCCATGTGTTTTGAAAATACGTAGTTTTATCCAAAAAAAAAATGTACAGATATAACCTTTCTATGACTTTACTATAATTACTACTAAATTACCCGCGGCCCTGCCCGTGCTTAAATTTTTAATAAAACAAACTTTTTGGCTTTATAAATTAGTAACATATTAGTAATATTTTGTTGGCCGAAACAATTTTCAAATGAGAATATTTGTAAATTTTTATTGTTTAGTAAATAATGTTAATGTTTTTTAATCTTTTAATGTAAAAATTGGGCAAATGTAAATCCAACTCGCGCATTTTAGGTTTCGTATAGCAAAATGCTATGTTGTTTTTCTTACTTACGTGTTTTGTATGGTTAACACTAAAATAAATACGAGTAATATTTACGTTTCCACAATACCTACTCATTTTTTGCACCGTAAAAATAAGTTCAATTTATATATTATTTTATAACATTTTATGGAAAACAAGTTTATGGCTGTTAAACTGCCAAAGCGGGTAACTAAAAATATTTCATATCACAAAAACTATGAAAAAGTATTTTAGGAACTGTTATACCTCAACTTTTTCACTTTTTCTTGACACCTTTTCTTGGAAGGTAAAGGCTTAAAGGACATAATAAAATGCTTACGACTTTAATCATATAAGCCGAGCCATATGAAATAAAGAAATGTATTCGCTTAGAATTATTTACTTATTACACTTTCTTTTGAAAATCGTTTTGGAAAATATTACTAACTAGCGCTAATTAAGAAAAGTTATCATTATGTAATTTAAATAATCAGCTATATATTAAGTTAATCTATAGCTGTCTATTAGTAAAAAATGATTAAAATTAATTCCGTAGTTTGAGAGTTTATCGCCCAAAACTAAAAAAACAAACAAAACAGAGGTATAGACATACATAAATGTTATTGCTAAAACAAAAAAATCAATTTAACGGAGGAACCTTTGTGGCATTGACAATCACTGCCATTATTTACCAATCATACGGTGCGCAATGAAAGTAATGTATAATGTAAGAGTATACTAATGTGTAAAACCTAAGAATTTGGTTTTTGATCATCTGAACGCGGGCGGAGCCGCGGGAAATGCTAGTATATTCATAAAACAGCAGAAAAAAAAACGGTTTCATATTTTTTGTTCTATCAAGTAATAAGAACGAAGAAAGGAAACAATCAAATTTTATAATTAGGAAAGGCATCTCCCTAAGATGAACTATAAATGTGTGCACGTACAAAAATTAGTTCCAGACCGACCACAGCAATGATACCACGACTGACAATAGCGACCTCGGTGGTCCGCAATTAACGGTCCGTGTTTGTGCACTACAGAAATTGTTTTCCAGTAGCACGAACCCGAGATGAACTTAAAATGAAATTGCATTTTAGATGCCGTACATACTGACGGGAAAATCATGTATATTTTGTAAGCGAGTATCAAGGAAATATAAAAATAATTTAATTATTATCTACAATCTCACATAAGTGTTTAAAATAAATATAAAATATAAGCTTCTATTTGATAACTTTCCGTTCCTCATATAATAGCCAAATTATATGATAAGCGCATAGTAAATCCAGATTGTGTAAAAAATATTATTAAATGACTCTTACAAATAACTGTAAATTTACATATACATTTTATAATATAGAAACTAGTGCACTTATTATATTTGTACTAGAATATTTTATTAAGTTTAGGTTACGGGGACGGATGCATATAGATTATATAGATACATAACCTAGGTTTCCGGTGGTCTCGTTTTTTATGCAATAATTGTTATTTTTTTATTTTTAATAGTAAATAGTTTAGAAAAGGAACGTCAAGATAAGTGCTAATGATTTCATTTCACCGTAATCTTTCGCGGAAGTTACTGTTAAAGAGAGCAATTAAACATTCTCACCTTACCGGTTCGTGGGAAAGGTTTTGTGCATAATAAATTCATAAAAACGGAATAATTTTAAAATGTTTTAATTTAAAAAAAGGTTCAATTTAAATTTTAGCTTTCTTATTTCCAATGAAGAGCTATGCCATTAAATCCTCTTGGCATATCCATGGTGGTCTGGTATAAAAACCCATTAGAATTTAATGATGCATTGATATATCTTTACGTGTGTGCTGCACCTAGTCGTAGATGGCATTGAGATCAGGAAGTGCTTAGAATGTATCTCAACGGCAATGTCTCGGATTCAGATAAACGTTATTTAGATAGTATATAACAACTGGAATCATCGACGTTTTATCGTTTGATTTATGAAGAAATTCAGCCCGCTATATTGATATCGTAAATATAGTTAGATGGAGATAAACGTGGGTTAATCTCGCAAACGAGGGTCAGGGTCAACAGCAATCGAGGTAATTTGAGTAACGACGGAGACTTTAAATTGAGACGTAGTTTTATATGTATGTATAATTCCAATAAAATATTGCTTAATTAATTATTATTGTTGTATCTAATACCTACTATAAATATACAAATATTGCTATGAAGCATTCTAAGCCTGCTTTAAAAAGTACCGTTTTAATGGAGTTATTCCAAATAGAAACATGAGACGGATGAAATATGGTAAATATTTGTATAGAATTCATAAAAATATGCTTTGATGTAGTTCACGTCCAACTAAAACTGCTAAATTCGAAATGTGGGAGGGGCTTGAAAGCATATACAACAGTTAGATTCCGCTATAAGAAAGCCTGGAAAGCTACTCCATTACGTGGGCCCGATCCTACGACATTTAGATTGCCATCTATTGCTAAAGGCCAGGCTCTGTGAGCACTGAATAACATTATATATCGCTACACCCAATACCGTTAAGTTCGAATAAAACCCCTTAGCCTACAGTAAAATACTTAAGATATATAATTGGAATAAGGCGGTAAATTATCGACTACCAGTAATCAATGTGTCGTTCTAATCGAATAAAGTCTGACGGTGGTCGCAAATTGATAGAATTAGAGTTGAAAAGGCGCATCACTATCTATTACATGTCGACATAATTTCGTTATGTTTACAATACATAAAGTGCTGAGTCACGACGAAGTTGCATTTTGGTGCAAAAAGTTCTATAGCGAGCGTCGTCGCCGCTCGTGCGTGCCGTCTAACGGTGGTGGTACACGAAATTGAAAATTAGTTTTTACGGCGCCCAGAGCTTCGTCTTGCTCCAGTCCTAATTTAGTTATAATTGAATCGAGGTACATATACGTAGAGCGTTGATGGTATGGATTGTGCACAGACGCTTAATTTACATCACACTATGTGAAGAACGAGGAGGTCTGTTAAAATGATTCGTTCTAGCTGAAAATGTGAACAATGTACAATCTGTTTTAATATGGGATGCTCTAAATATGTTTTTAATATGAACAAAATTAGTTAGTGTTATCATAAAATATGTCCTTTATAATTTTCTTGATACAGGAAATGTTCTCGAGTGAGTCCTTTATAAAAGTTCTCAACATCATTCCATTTAAATTAGCCGTCTTAAATCATAATACCCATTATGCATAGTTAACGAGCTCAGCTTCGCTAATGGCCTTGCCTGGCCTTGCAACCAGTAATACAGGTCAGCGTCCGTTCTATCCATCTCATGTATTACAACAATAACGACCATGTTACAGCAGCACTTATTGCATAATTTTATGTTAAATAATATGGCTGCAATGTCCTCACACAACAAAAATAAACTGTTCTAAAGATTTTTAAATGAAACTAGTTTTTCTAGTCTCTCCTGTAAGCATATTTGCTGTAAATATAAAGCATTCGAAACGTCGGAACCAAAACTAAAATTAAATCGCTAAAAAATAGTTTTTTTGAATGTCAAATATTCGCGTAAATCTAGGAAAGTAGATATTATGCTTATAATTTGTTTTAAAAATACTTTAAATATTATTCAATAGCAATAATTAATTATATTATCAGAATATATTTTTTTGAAACAAATGAAGTGCAAATTCAACCTCTACAAGAGTAGTGAGTAGTGCCAATTAGGTACGATAATATATAAAAAATATGTTTATAATATCAATTTACAAGGCTCGCTTAAAATAAACTTGTCATCGCGTGTATTAATATGCGTTAATGAAGTTTATTTGAAGCTTGGCAATAGCCTTGGGTGTCCTTGTCATTGCCACTTGTACATGGAGGTCAGTGGCTCCGATTACTGTAGCATCTTATTAGCCTTTTCGTAATACTACCCCTATCATAGCTTGGAAAGGTAAATTGACGTTTCTTTCTGCGAAACGTATGTTTAGGTGTCTATATCATGTGGCACTTAAACGATTTGTAGGTTCCTTTTCAATTATAAAATCCGGTTGTAGTGTCCAAGTATAACTTACTAGGTTATTGCGGTTGTAGATGGAAACAATAAAACTATGGAGCAAAGTGGATTCGCTGAAATTTCTTACTTTATGCTCTTAGTTTAGTTACAGGAAATTATATTTATTCATGCAAATTATTTTAACTTCGTTATTATTTACTATTACAGTAAATTAATAGTTAACTATATATTGCGAATAAACTGTATCAGTTCTGCAAACTTAGTGTCACCTTCACAAACTAGGTAAACTGTTATTGACTTGTCGAACTGGAATTCTATGTCGATAGCCTCGAATTATGGTTATCTTATTAATATTC
Source organism: Fabriciana adippe (assembly GCA_905404265.1). NCBI lineage: Eukaryota > Metazoa > Arthropoda > Insecta > Lepidoptera > Nymphalidae > Fabriciana > Fabriciana adippe. Next base: position 7,380,713 of record FR989984.1, on the reverse strand, counting down.
ATTACGTAACAGTAGCTCGCTGTTATTTAAGATTTTTCTTGAACATCTCATGCTTATCTCTAAATAAGGTAAAATGAAATTCTATAGCAACGCAACGGTAAAACCACCTTTGAATATACCTTTTTAAAATAACCAAATAAAATGTGTTAAAATTGTACATTTTTCACATTTTAAATAAAACTATCTTTTCGGATTCTTTCGCGGATTTATTTTGATTTTAGATTTTATATTGTATTTATAAAAAAGGATAAAATAAAAAAAAGAAGGAAAGATGCAATGAATCGTCTATGTATGAGGCTAAATAACAGTTGATAAGTTTTGTATTGTAAAAGTTAGAAGGTGTATTTAGAAGAAATTATCCGCATAGAGAAAGAATAGAATAACAGTTGTTCTCAGTTAAATAATAGAACTATTACACTTCAATAGTGGATTGTAATCTGTAATCGTAACATACCTAACGGCAAGCCAGTTTAAGTGGACAAAAAGGGGAATTTTCTATTATAAAACGATGATCGCTTCCATAAAAACGGCGACTGACTCACTTTTAAGTCATAGGCAATTTCTAAAGTATCTTTGAACAACGAAAAACATGATAATAAAACTATTAAGACCTGAACGTATTATTAACATCCGATACGAGTTCGGGACGAAAAATGACATTTTTAGATCATTTTGTAGAGCCATGACCTTATTATCCATTCTTAACGTTTTTGAGTATTTGTATAAATTCAGTTTTTGTTAAGTATTTTTTTTTCTTTAAAATCATCTGCAAATATTTTTCTTACGCTTATTGAGTCGACTAAGTAGTTTTGTTTTCTTTATTTTTAAGTTCATCCATTTTATTATTAGTTTATGCTAGTGTTATTTTATATCCATAGTGATATTTTATAATACTTTCTTAGATTTAATCTTATTTGATATTTTAAATAAAATTGTCTTTTCTTGATTTTTTCTTGCATTTATTTTCATTTTTGGTTTCCGACGTTTCGAACGCTTTACAGCAATCATGGTCTCGGGAGTGACTAAGGTCACTTTTAAAAGTTATTATATAGTTGATAGACAGACAGTAAGATCTATGTACCAACTTTTTTTTTATTTATTTTATATTAAGCAAATTGATTTAATATCATTTTTAAAATTCAGTCTTGGAATATTACCGTGGGAAAAATTCATTTAAGTTACTGAAGCGTTACTAATATAAAACGAAGTGAAGTCATCGACTTTTATCTAGAAAATATGTACAAGCGTAAGAATAGGTTTTACGTGCGCATCGCCTTGCATAAAAAAGTTAATGGCTCAGGGTGACCATTTGTCAGGGATTCACCTAACAAACTATTGCAAAAAAAAAATCTAAAGAGAAAAAAATATGTCTTACTTTTAATCACCAGTGAAAATTTTATACCTACTATCACCCTTTTTGTAGTAAATGAAGCAAATAAGTGATTCATAATATAATTAAATCAAATTCACTACTGTGAATGTAAAAATCTGTTACATTTCGGGAGATGACTGATGATGGTATGATGATTTTGATGATGATTTGTCAAATATTTTATAATAATATTTCATAAAAAAATAATTCTTCTATCAAAGATTGATAAAAAAAATATAATTTAAGAAGGTGTTTCTTTTTTTTTCAATAACAGACTTTAATAAAGTCTTCTAGGACCTGTTTAAATAATATTTAAATAATTGCATTAGTTACAATACAATTTATTTAAAACATCTTGGATTACTATGGACTTTACCTGATGAGAATATCAAAGGCAAGGAACTTTGGTTTGACCGGTCAACGGCCTAAATCGCTTTACGTCATTTTATCGGAGGCATGTCGTATACGAGACATTGGCACTATGCTAACGAATCAATTCGGGATGGCTCATGGCCGACGTTCCGGTAAACGATTGTGTCATTAGCACCCTTACATTTACTGTTGTTCCACAACGGAAATATTCTAACAATGTTGTTTCGACAATATGGTTTAGTTGTGTCGATTTATTTTAAACTTAAACTAAAATTTTCCTTATTCATTAAGTATAAGTATAGCTTTTCTGGTCTGATAACGTATGTGCTATTCATATGCAATCCCATGTATCAATCTGCGTGTGAGGTATAATAATGATTTCCGCTGACAAGCCCACGGAAGATTAGAATAATTCATCATGGCGACATGAAGTAAATCACAATTTAATATAATGTTAAAGCTTATAGAGTTCTTTAGCTAGCCCATGGAGAACGTAAAAGCTTCTAATAGTTCTAAGTATGCACTTATGAATTGCGTGTGAAAAATCTAGAATTGCTCGTAGCGGCGAGCTTTGCCTCGCTGTGTAATTACAGTGCCTACGTTACACTTGAAATCATCCATTGCCGCAATCTTCTATCGATTATGATCGTATACGTCGAACGCATCCGTTTCTAGCTAATCAAATGTCTAAAAATATACCTCATACATTACTCATAGTCTGAGAAATGCAGTAGCTAATTGTGTTCTATTTGTTCTAGAGCCACCTGCCAATCCGAGTGGCGAACTGCCTATCTCTATAGATCACCAACAAGATACTAACATGTCTAGCAACTTAACGAGGAATGACGCCAACTGTGACAAGACGGGAACTTGCTACGATGGTAATTAACTACCCACAGAGCACGTACTGTACTAACAATTTAGTCAAACGACCTCTTCGCTTGACTATTTTGGTCTAAACTAATAATGTTTATATATTTCAGTATCAGTACATTGTAAGGACACAAGGATCGCAGTGCAAGTGCGCACAAATAAGCCTTTTAATGGGAGGATCTATGCATTGGGCCGTTCGGAGACTTGCAACATAGATGTAGTTAATAGCGATCTCTTCAGATTGGACCTCACTATGGCTGGACAGGACTGTAACACTCAAAGTGTCGTAAGTTACTATTAACTTTAAAAAATCCTATAAAATATTACAATATAGAAATAGTAATACGAATATTTGTGTATAATTGTAGACTGGTGTATATTCCAACACGGTCGTGCTTCAACACCACAGTGTGGTAATGACGAAAGCAGACAAGATCTATAAAGTGAAGTGCACATACGACATGAGTTCGAAGAACATTACATTTGGAATGGTGCCCATCAGGTCGGTAACAGTACATCGACACGATAATGTATGCTTAAGGAAATTCACCATGTTCATGCGAAACTCCTATCATAAACGACATGATATACGTGATAAAAATATAAACCAGAGAATTCGCTATGACCGTGTTGCAGTATTTTTTCTAACAAGTTATTAGTATGACACATATGTACTTTCTAAAATATTTTGTGTGGTTTTAAAAATGTTTACTACGCTTTCTTTTTTGTTTTAGATACATTTATTTTTATTGATGCAATTAAAGTAGAGCTGTAAAAAGCTAAAGTAAATATATGTGAAAACATGTAATACATTCGTAGTACTGGAACTAAATAATACCTATAAAATAATTCACATACCGACACATGCGAACACGAATATAAAATTCTATTGACCCAATATCGGCTCTGAATTATACATAAAACAATTAGATTCCCTCACACCGGTACGAAGATAAACGTGATGAGAATAATAAACAACTTTTACTACTTTGTATGGATTTTTAATAGCCAGTAGAAGTGCGATTAAATCATGATTGCTGTCAATGATCCCGATATGTAAATTGCTATAAGGCATTGTATTTGTGCGGCGAGGTGTTGTACATAAATTATATTCTTCGTTTAAAGAGTTTATTAAGATAAATGAATGTGTAATAGTGCGGTAACATCTACTTCTACTTATTATCTTTAAACTCGACTAAATGTGTAGTGCTATTTGTTACTACGTTATTACGCGACGGTTATTAATCTATTTAGCATTTATATAAGAAATCCAGTTTCATTTTCATTTTATTGCATCTAGATTCATTTAAAACTTGTATTATTAATGTTGGTGTCATTTGAAAACATCTTCACATACAAAGTGGTATCGAGATCGAGAGTTAGTAAATAATAAAATATGTTTTCTGGAATTTAGTGGTACGCACATATCTAACTAAATTACCTACACGTGAGAAGATAAAAGTGCAGTTTTTTTTTAATTTTGTCTGTTAGGCAGTATGTACCTACCTCTTACGAGAGAGCTTTTTACAAACAGCTGGCGTAACTTTTTATAAGTTAAAAAAATTAGTTTCATAAGAATACCACTTTATTTTCTTAAATTATTCATACATGTACCTACTATAGGTAAAGAAAAATAATAGTCAAGCTACTAAAATGGCATAGAATGTTCTGTGCCATTTTAGTATATTATATAATTGTTCGTATTTCAGAGACCCAGAGATGATTTCTATCACTGCCGCCCCCGAGGCGCCGCCGCCACGCATCCGCATCTTGGACGGCCGACAGCGCGAGGTCGAGACCGTGCGTATTGGAGACCGTCTTACTTTCCGCATCGAAATACCAGAAGACAGTAAGTTTATTATAATTGTTATTATTATTTTTATTAATAATAATAATAAGAGTAAATGTTTTCGTATTTTGTACTTAAAACTTTTGAAAAGGTTAAACGTCTGATATTTTATATAGTTTTTCAGATAGGCAGATGCTATTTTTATATTGTCCTTTGTTAAGGCACTTCTTTTGTTTCATGAAAATTTTAAAATAAAAATTATTACTTATTTATTAATTATATTGTTAGTTTTATATTTATTTTTATTTGTATATCATGATTCTTATAATGTTTACAGCACCTTACGGCATCTTTGCGCGCAGTTGTGTTGCTATGGCCAAGGATTCGAAGAGTACATTCCAAATCATCGACGACGAAGGGTTCGTATAAATCCTTACTAATGTATTATGTTTTGTGTGTCGTTATATTTTGTGCTTTACTTATTTAATAAAATTTAACACGCACGTAGCTTGCATCGAGAAGGACAGACCTAGCATCCTCATGGGCTAGATCAGTGATAAGTTCCCGTGGAAAATTAAAGACTAGTTTTTAAAGTATATACTTAAAACTCATTGACTATTGTCTATTGATCTCTAAGCAAAACGAAGGCAAACAGCAAGTCTAATTAATACCTAAATAATTTTAAGATTATTGCTGTATTAATAATGTTAAGGCACTCGAACACGCGACCTTCATCGTAGAGACTCAAGACTGATACTCCGACTACTAGGGGTGGTCGCCAGTGCAGCGTAAACTATTAATAAGTCTTTATACTTTATTTGCTAATCTGTAACTCTTTTGTAGGTGTCCAGTTGATCCCTCAATATTCCCAGCGTTTACTCCCGATGGTAACGCGCTACAATCAGTGTACGAGGCATTCAGGTTCACCGAGTCGTACGGTGTTATATTCCAGTGCAATGTGAAATACTGTCTCGGACCTTGTGAACCTGTGAGTGTTACTATATATTTCATATTATAAACCATAAAGAAATATTGCTCAAAAATATTTTTTTTAATTTGTGGTTTCAAAGGATGTATTACATCAACAACTTTTGAAGCTTTGATTGATTGATTGATGATGTGACAGATTTCAATGGGACGAAATTATAATATAATAAAGTTTCATTTTATTCAGTATAGGCCAAGGTTGTAGCTTAGTTTTGGTTTTACGATCTTTCAAATAATGAACAAAATATGATATTTTATGAGTTTGAATCAACGCCTTAAGATACAAATGTCCTTAAACTATAATGGCTTGTCATAAGCTAAATTGCCAATGACTAAACTTTAAACACTTTTTCGTGCATAAATTGTAACATTCATAATATTATACCACACTGGTGCTTAGTCACGCTGATTAAGTTAACATTGGCTGATGCAACCTTTAGTTTATTCTCATTATTCTAAATCTTTTCCCATAACACGGTATATTATTAAATTATATAAGCAACTGTTAATATTAGAGCGAAGTATTATATATTTTTTCATTTAGAATATCATGTAGAGAAAGAGATTTATAATTTTAAATTAAAATGTATATAGTTTATGTAGTTTTATGTATATATTTAGTAGCTATTTGTTCATCTATACAATAATATTAGGTATGTAAAATGACTTGTCCTGAATAATTCAAGAACACGCAGACCAAACCGTTGGACTTGAGAGAGAGAGGCCGATGACAGCGTGTTAAAAATGATATGGGCAATCGCTAAAAGGAATTTTATTAACGATTATTTTACATAGAAAATAAAATATTTATTAATTTATTTACTGTCACAGGCCGTGTGCGAATGGGGCAGAGAATCCATTGAGTCGTGGGGAAGAAAGAGGCGTTCGTTACCTCACAATGAAACCGAAGCTCACAATCAAGAAGAAGACATGAACATCTCCCAAGAAATCCTTGTCCTCGATTTCGGTGATGAGAGACAGAGTACTGATTTCTTGAGATCTGATAAACCTGGTGGCACGGCCAGTGAAACCAACTTTGGAGGTAAATAATTGAAGATAGCAACTAATAAAAATCGGTCATGTGCGATTCAAATTTGGTTCACGAAAATTTATTTTTTTAGTGGTTTAAACACGATAATCTCCGGAACAACCGGTCTGTTATATTAAGGAAGGCTATCTAGTATCACTAACGCTACTTCCTCTTGAAGTGGTTAGCGGAACAGATACACATAAATAAACGCGGAGGGATCCACGGGCAACACTAGTTTATCAGTTAAAATTTTCTCGTACCTACTACATAAAAAAAACATCCAAATCTGTTTAGTATCTAAACATCTTGATATGTCTCTATAGCGAATAATTATTAAAACTTTTATATATTGATATTTAAAACATTTGAAATTTTGAGTTTCGATGGTGTCGACAATAAAGTAAGCTTCTTATGTAAAAAGTAGTATACGAAATACTGAAAACTAGGTATCTGCTAAGTGCTATTTTATCACCAAGTAGACGATGCGACGCAATTAACTTTTTAAGACCTTACTATTTTTCTAATACATTTAACACTTTTTGTCAATTAATTGGAAGGAAGTTTTTCATTCACTTCGGTACATTGACGTTAACATTTTATATTTCAAATGTCCATTTTATTTTTTGCAGAGAAAACCGTGACCATTGTCGAGCCTTGTCCGAGCAAGTCTTCCGTCCTGTTGCTTGGAGTTGCTTGTGCATTGTTAGTTCTTCTGTATATTGCCACCATCTTTTGCTATTATATGCGCAAATGGCTGGCACCGCCAAAACATATGTCATAAATGTTTATCTATGATCAATTATCATGTGTTCCAACTGTTTTCGACTAGACAACGACGATATAAACTTAACAAGACGATGGGATTTTGCTTTGACTGTTTTAAAATAATAATGCTTTAAGAACTGATGGAGTCATAATAACTTAAATCGTCGTTCATATTTTGGGAAGTAAGTTTTACTTGTGATACAAATGACTGATTCGGAATTCCATGATTTGTCATTATATCCGTCCATTTAGTTTAGGAATTGTATCGTGGTGAAGAATATTATTATTATAACCACCGCGTAGCATTTACCTGATGGTAATCACTTGCATTTGGAAGCATTTACTAATTATAAGTAGGTATACGACTGTAGGTACAATAAATGGCTAATATTAAATAATTAAAGGCGATAATGCTATTTTATTAGAGCATGTAATTAAGGTTCTATTAGTTTTAGTATAAATTCAGAATTTGCATTTACTACAAATAAGTAGCTAGGTCAATCTGATATAAACACAATTCCTTTTGGAATAGTCCCTAAAAATTGTTTATCTGTGACCATAAATTTGAGGGGACTATTCTGAATTTCACTTATTGGTCTAGTTATCACAGAATTGGCAGACGTTTTAGATACCTAGGTATTAATTTTAAGTTATCATAATTTGTGTTATTGTGCCCATTTATAATATTAGTAAAATATTCTTTCTTTAAAATTAATTTTAAATTCTTGTAAATATACTGTTACATGTCATAAAAGGCGCTAACAGTTTTATTTCATTTTACATCTTGAAGAACTTTCAGTTGGGTTCTGTAGAAATATGACTTACATTACATAATATTTTCGTATTTTTTTTAAAAGTATTTGTTTCTCCTAACCCAACTTGAGATTTCTACTTTATTTATTTAGACTTACTTGTAACACACTATTTATTTTTTATTTTATTTAATAAATGAAATAAATTTGTACAAATCAAATTGTCTTTTTATTTCTTAAGATTTGTATAAAATTAACAACATAATCTACTTTATTCAAGAAAATTACATATAACATATTAAAAATTATCCCAGTTCAACCATCAATTTACTATAAACATTACTAAGAATATCTTGTTGGAAATCTATATCTAAATCCTTTGAATTACAGCCAAATACTCTTTCAAAATGGTTTATAAATATTGGGATTATTTTATCAATTGAGTGTTCTTCACCAGTTTCCTTTGTTATTGAAGTAACACCTTTGTCAGGAATGCCACAAGGGTCAATATGAGAAAACCATGACAAGTCAATATTACAATTTAATGAAATGCCATGAGTTGTAACATATCTAGATGCATGTACACCAATTGCTGCTATTTTATTATCACCTACCCATACTCCTGTATGAGGAGATCTGTTTGCCTTTATTCCTAAAACAATAAAGAAAAACCTGCAATTAATTAAACAAACAACATGATGACAGATAAAAAAATACTAATATTTTAATTCAGTAATATATAATTTTAATATAAAGTATTTTGATCTGAGAACAAAAAGAATGGCAGATGACAAGTGATTAATCATAAAAAAAATATTTTTACCTAATTCTTCACACAGATTTATTACAGTTGCTTCTAAACTGTCAACATACCATTTGACACTGGGTTTAAAATGTTTTAAATTAATAATGGGGTATGCAACAAGCTGTCCTGGTCCATGAAATGTGATGAGACCCCCTCTATTGGTATTTCGAAACTCTGCTCCTAGTTTACAAAGCCTTAAGGTTTCTTCTTTTGATATTTTATCTCTAATGCCTAAAAAATGTCAATGCTTTTATATTAAAGTAAATTAATTTATTCAAAGAATACAGAAGTAGCATATTACAATAATTTAATGTAGATAGATAGAAGTACTTTATGCACACCACAAAAGAAGAAATACATATATTGGACAAAAATATTATAATATTATAATTATTTATATAGCACAAATCATCAGACTTACCTATAGTGTATACTGGTTTATGCTCAACTAATAAAAGAGTGTCATAGTTCGCAGCTGAACCTTTTGCTATTGCGTCCAAATGTTTGCGAGCTATAGCTGATTGAATTTTGTAAGCCGTATCATAACCTAGCACACCCAACCTCCAAATGTTAACCATTATTATAATTTTTTACCTACGGATTTATTTAGAGTATAAATAGCGAAAGTTGGATATACTATACATAATATGATGTTTTTAATATACATTAGGAATATATAGATTCAATTTCAGATTCTTTTTGTTATTGACATAGCTGTCATCATGTCATATCAATTATTTGACAAATGACAATCACACTAACGTTTAAAAACAATCAAGCGCAAAAAATATAAAAAAAATATATAAAATAATTTTAATTAATATGAATTATATTAATCAATAAAACTATACATTAAATTTCATAAAAATATGGGCTCAGCTTTAGCATGAGGAATTAGTAGTAGACTCTTGATTTTTTTTTGTGCAAAGTACTTATTATTTGAAGTAAACCCACAAAGTTTCAACTTAATAGGGTAAATACTTTCGGAAATAAAAAATATCAAAGTTTGATAAATATAACCTCAATCTGCATTATTTTATTGCTTTTGACGTAATTTTGACAGTAGTGTTGCTATTTTAGGGAATTTTAATTATGCGTTTTGATTTTTAAGACAGAAATGTTGCCATTTTAGGAACTTAATTATGCGTTTTAATTTTGTAAATAATAAGTTGACGCACTTTTTAATTTTTATTTGAAGATTCTTAATGTTTTATTTGGTTTAATAAGTCATTAATTTTGACTAGTTAGGTAAGAAGTTTGTGGTTAGGTTACGTTACAACTTAGGTAATTATCATCAGATTTTGGTTAGGTTAGGTTAGAACAGTTTTCATAACACTCATAAACTCTAAATGTTATAAAACTAGAATACTAGAAAGATCAAATTTCACGCAAAATCGAAGTACACACTTAACAAAACATAACCTCAAAATAAGATTTTTAAAAATTCATAAAAAAAATATGCATCCTATTAACTTGTATTTTTTGGGGGGTGATTTACACCCCCTACCAACCCCCCCTACCCCAAAAATATATAGATATTATTAATTCCTCTTTCAAAGGTCCTTCCAAAATATGAATATCATTAAAATTAAGTGCAGCCCTCTATCACAGAAAGCAATGAGAAAGAATTTTGTCAATTCTCCCGCCAGATGTCACGATCACTATGATCCTCAGTCTATTGTACAGAGAGTATACTATTTATTGTTTATTTATTTAATGAATTGCAAACAAAAGCTACAATAGTTCAATACATATTATCTACTAGCGACTCACGCTCGATTCGCTCGCGTTCGACCCTAGGTACGTTTTCACGGTTAGCTATGTTTATACATAAATAATAGCTACTCCTAAGATATTCGTTTAAATTATATAGTGATTTACCCTCGCTTTGCTCGGGTGCGTACGCCGTACGCGGCTTTTATTCACAATTTCATGGGTTTTAATTTTTTTTCACTAACCCTGATTCTTTTTCTAAAATAAAAGTAGCCTAAGTTACTCCTTAACTCGTAACATCAGCTATCTGACAATAAAATTCTCGTCAAAATCGATCTAGCCGTTTTGGAAATTAGCCGGAACAAACAGACAGACAGACAGACAGACAAACAGACAAAAATTGTAAAAAATGTTGTTTTGGTATATGTACCGTATATATATCCATATGCATTTAGTAAAAAGCGGTTATTTTAATGTTGCAAACAGACACTCCAATTTTATTTATATGTATAGACAGCTACATAGCATACAGGCTAAATATGTATACACGAATTTCCCAAGAATTGTGACATGCATAACATTAATACTAGGAGCAAACACAAACTTGTAATGCCTGTGACTCGTCTACAGAGAGTCAGTAATTCTTTTTATGGACAATGTATACGCTTGTACAACAGGATCCCAGAAAATGTTCAAAAAGCTTCCATCGCTAAATTCAAAAAAATTGTTAAAGAACGTTTGTGTGCTAAAGGCTATTATACAATAAATGATTTTATAGAAGATAGCACGCCTTGGGAATGAAGTGATCGCCTCCAGGCTACTTCAACTTTATAGTAATATTGTAAATTATAATTTATTAAAAAAAAAAAAAAAATAGTCCCGCTGAGTTTCTTTCGCCAGTTCTTCTCAGGTCTGAGGCTTCTTCTTTCCGAACTGGTAGTAGACTCATGACGTTCAGTAAAAAATGTAATGCTGAATAAAATATTTTGAATTTGAATTTTGAATTTGAATTTGAATATAGATGCAATACACTTAATATATTAATGGCACTTTTAGTTATAGGTAAATACAGCATGATAATTATTATTAAGGTTTTAAAGTGATCATGTAGATAGAACTGTAAACACAAATTAATAACAAAGAAAAAATTCAATTATAATTATAAATTTTCAATTAAAATGTCAGATAGATGCAAATAATGTAAATGAAGATATTTTAGACAATTTATAATTCATAATAAAAATAATAATTATAGTTGTAATGTCACGTCCAAATTAGAATTAAACACTTGGAATAAAAATAAAAATAGTGCAAATTTATAATAATTGAATAATGGTGTCCACATAGCCTTAAATATAAATATTGTAATTTCGCCAATTTTGGTTGGTTTGTTTGGTTGGTTTTTTGTGTTTTGGGAACAAATGATATCCATTTTTTTGCATCATGCACTGCACAATTTGTCATTTTAATTATTAATTAAATTATAAATTAAAACTGAAAAAAAAAATCCACCGACGCTATAAAGCTTTACAATATACCGAGGATCATAGTGATCGCGACATCTAGCGGGAGAAAATAGCAAAATTCTTCCCCATTATTAACAATTTATTTACCTTTTAATAGTATAGCTACCGGCTACTAGATGGCAGTGTTATAAAATTTTCCTAAGTTTCCCATGTTAAAGTACTGGATTACAAAATAACATCTTTCAGCCGGCTTAGTCCTCTCGTGTTCCCTGTCCGTAGGGCGGTGTTACGATCATTACGTAAACAAGCTGTAATATAAACATTGTATTAACTGAATGAAAAATGCTCCTCTATTAAGTTGTTATAGTTTTTGATGGTGCCTAAGGTACAGAAATAGTAGTTCGAGTAATAAAAGACAGAAAATTTTAAGCTTCATATTTATTTATAAGAACATTAGCCGCGCTTTATACTTTTGAATTATAGCTCTTATGTTATTAACGCAGTCTTTCGTAAATGTCGTGCTTAAACAAAGTGTTAGTAAAATCAGAGATGTGGTGTTCTTTAAAGCGATGACAACAGGGGTGAGTATTTTTTAAAACTAAAATATATTTAAAAAATGTTTTTAGTTAATTAATGTGTGTTTTATTAGTTAGTTTGTAATATAATACTGTAGGCTGTAACGCTTATATTTACGATAATATTTATAACTTTTGCTATATTTTTGCTCTTGTTATTGTAGTTATTTGAAATAGTTACTTCATGTAATTAATTGCAAAATTGAAAATTCATTTTGTTCAAAAGTTACTTTATAAAACAATAATTTACCAAAGAATTTCTTACATTTGTTCTTAAATATAAAATTCATGTTGTTTATTGTCAATAAGAACTTAGTTTAAAGAACGTTTAAAGTTTCGTTTAAAGAACGAATTGTTATTATCCATGCTGCGTCCAGGTAATGCCATTATATTTAATTACTGCAGAAATATGATACATATTACCTAAGCAATGGTATTAAAGGCAGAAAAATTTGACTACATCTACAAAATGAGTGTGGTGGGTGTAGACTTCAATTTTTCACCCAACTGCGACGAAGCTCAAAGGCGGATTATAAAAAACAATTGCCTTCTAGTGAAGCGAGTTTTCTTTTTTTTAGAATCAGATATTTTAGTATTTCAATGGTTATAATATTATATGAAATCTGGGCGGCCTATAAAAACTGATCAAACGGTAGCGTATGCTGACAAGTTCGAGTTTCAAGACACTATCGAGTTTCAAGCACTTTGTCTTTTTGAAGGTCGTTTAGTTTTGATACTTATTTGGTATTGTATTACAATTAAAGAAAGTAAAACCTATTATGTTTTGCTGTTCTATATATATATATATATATATATATATATATATATATATATATATATATATATATATATATATATAATTAAACTTTATTTTTCATATTACTAGTATTTTTAAGTTTCAATAAGCGTATAACAAAAGTCATTTCATAAAATAGAAAAAGGAGTTTATATGGTCTCTTTGTTCCATGGTGGATTAGGAACGCATACAGGCTAAATATGTATATAAAGAAAAGTTATTTTTTTTTAAACTCACCGATTTCATCATGACACATAAATGTTTATGTATATAGATAGGTATTAGTAGTACATAGATTTGGTTCCCATACGGGGTATATCCGTATATTGACCGTAAAGTTGTTATTCATTGGTGTTGCAATACTTTACATTAAATATATTTAATTAAAGTGATTTCGTAATCTACAGTTTATAGTTATATATAAAAGTATACTAGACTAGACTTATAAAAGGCTATTTAGGCTATAATGACTGTAAATGAATCTTGACTTATAATATGCCTATATGCCCTTTACATGAGCTCATAAATTGAATGAACCCTTGCGAGGTACTAGATATATTTCAGGCAGTAAAGGTGATATTAAAGTACGTACTTGACGGTAACCCTTGTTGCGCTGAAGTAGTATCGACAGTGTTAAGAATAGCTCTGTGCACTTTCAAACTACACTTTTCAAGTTTTATACTTTAAACTTATAAATTTTTGTCTACTGATGAATTATTGTACTTTACATTTTAGTCTTTTTAACACGCTTTTGTAAGCTTTACTTATAAGTAACAACGATTTCATATGTAAAAGCTTATCAAAAAAGTATCGAAAGTCGATTTCAAGCTACTTTTAAGTGTGGTATCGAACTGAAACCTAAAAAGTTTGTATAATAGAAGTTAGCAATACGATAACTTATCAAATATTGCCTTACATTTTTCAAATTTAGGTTCCAGTGGTACTTCCTGTATATAAGATATATTATTAAACATCTGTCATGTTGATTATAAGATATAAAATGTAACGGGATGTCACAAAATCGGGCAAAATAAAATATCTAAACACACGCATGTTTTCCACGAACAAATCCAATATAACTAAATGAAAGGAATTTCGTTACTTTACAGGTAACTAGATTAAAACTAGCATAGAATCTATAAAAAGATACGACGAATGTATTATAATTTATAATCTTTAAGTTTTTAGTAATAATAATTAGTGCCAAATTTCTGAATCTCGCGAAAAAAATTAAATTATTTTCTAGTAGATAATCCAATTTATTATTATTGGATATAATATGTATTACAATATTGGTTGTTTTGAGATCTTATTGAATCTCATTATTTTTTTAATCATCTCATCCGTACAAGTAATTTTGTTAACGTCATCATCATTTAACTTTTACGTATGAGTATTTCATTTTTTCTATGGTATTTTTATATTTACTAACAATTTTCAGTTTAGTGGGCTCTACGCTAACCTATCTACTGTCTAATTTAATAAAGATTTTACTAATAAAATATACTTTGCACTAATTGTACTTTAAATTATTTTTGTCAGACTGTATTGAGATATTTTTTAATTTAACATCTCATCAAAATATACGAGAAGTGTAAGGGTTAAACCACTAATAAGGTAAACAAGTGTCTAATAGGTGAAGCAGGAAGGCCGGTGCTTCCGTCCGGTCTATTTATAGGCTGGGGTGGTGTAGGGTGTGCATTGTGCACTGCGCGTACGCATTTTACAATTACAAAAATTAACGTAAAAAAATTGGACACCATTTTGTAGAAAAAAAACAAGAAAATGTTTTAAACGTATTTAATAATTAAAATTTTGATAATTAGAGATTATTACCCTATAAGTTTTTTTTCAAGTCGTATACGTACTTAATACATATATAATAATTATATTTATGACTTAGCTTTCAAATAAATTACATTTTTACAGAACTTACCTTGTGCGAGAATCGAACCCGAAACATCCAGCGTAAAAGGCAATGTGAATGATAATGCGCCTGAGTAAAAGTGCGGCCGTGCACATGACCGTGTATGTATGTAGTAGAGTAATTCTTGGAATTCTGTTGGAAATGATTACATATAATTATTTTCTTTTATTTAAGTTGGACAACGTATGTGTAATTAAATAATGGTTGCTTCATGACTTTTTTTTATTGTTTATTTATACTTTCATGAATTCTGTTTAATTTTTACGTTTTCTGACAACGTTTACGTTTAACTATGTATTAGTTATGTTCTAGTAATCATCAAATTCACATCTTCAATAGCCAATATCGAAACATTGTTATTTATTTCTAAAAGAGTACGTACTTGTAGATTGACTTTACGTGAAATGTGTGTAGATACAACGGTGACTTTTATATGGCTTGATACCAAGAAAGCAGTCAAGTATAATGATTGGTAAATAGTTAAAAAGACAAACCAATTGTCGTATTATTCTTAGAATGTTATTAATATTATCTTACAAGATTTTTTTTAATGAAAATATAAATAAATATTAACTATTAAAATGTCCTGAAAATTGTTTTTTTAATTATATGTATAAGTATTATATCTAGATTTATGACTTAGGTAATCTATACAGATAAATAAAATTGAAACTTCTGTTTGTAATGTCAAAATAACAGCTTTTTACTGAATGCATATTAAATTATATACGGTACTTATAAAAAAAACACAATTTTAAAATTTTTTGTCTGTCTGTCTGTCTCTCTGTTTGTTCCGGCTAATCTCCGAAACGGATGGACTAATTTTGACGGGACTTTCACTGACAGATAGCTGATGTTATAAGGCTACTTTTATTTTAGAAAAAGAGCTAGGTTTCCGCTCCAAAATTTGAAACGTATCGAGTGACGCACTCGAGCGAAGCGATGGTAAGTCGCTAGTTCATTTTAAATGTATGTGTAAAGAACTAAAAATGCCATTTTTAAAAACCACTTTATTAATAATAATAAGGATCGAAGTCTGTAAATGTTTTTTATTTATTTAGTCCGAAAACGCTCGTTGCCATAGCGACGGCGCAGTAGGCTGCAAGCCGTGACGGGAATGACAACGCGTGGATCGATGTCGGTCTACACTTTTTATCACCGTCTTTGATCTCCTGTAAAGCCTCCTTTGACCGAATCCTTCGGAGTTACCGAATTTTCAGGGATTTGCAGCCTCATATTAAGTCTCCCTTATGTAAACATCGAAATAAGGTGGTGCTGATTTGTCTATGGCTATAAATATATAAAAAGGCGTCTTTATTAAATATAAAATAAGGCAATGTTTTATATATTTTTTTGTAATATTATATAATTACGTTTTTATCGAGAGACAGACAGACACAAACAGTGACATCAAAATATCTCCCCTTACCGAGCTAAAAATACTGCAGTGCTTATTTTTAGCCGTGCTTTTTATACAGTTTCTGTGAATAAACGTTCCTAATTTCCGCTTTCTTTCTTTTAATTTGGTTCTAAAGTTACCTTAATTAGGTTTACCTCCATGCAACTTCAAACGACTGGACCTTTTCTGCCACAAAGCTGTGTTAGTATAATTATATTTGAACAATAATCGTAAAACTTGCGCTTCCGGAGCCCAAAATTTTGTTTAAGCCGTCTCTCTTATTGCTATGCTAAAAAATTAAGAAGGGAAATATTTAAAATTTATTTCAGCGATGGTGCTATTGTGTATACTAAATGAAGTATAAAAAATATATTATAAGAATAAAAAAAAACCTGACTGCATAAAAGCTAACTAAAAAGATGAAAACAAATTGACGAAGGAATATAGTATTATGTAGTTGAAACTTTGGTAAATTGTTATGTAAAAAATTTGGTAAACTGTAATGTACACGTCTGCAAGGTAGGTATATGATAGAAATATAAGTAGCGTACGGCTTGTATTCAATTACTTTTTCAATTAGTTATTTGAAAATTCACTACTTTGAATACAATAAGTAAATTTCGTAGGTTTGTGTGTCTGTACATCTCATTGAACGTCACCTTAACGAAACCAAAGTGCGTTAACGGTTAGCTTATAATAAGCTGTATTAAAGATGTTGAATTTGTTGTATTATACCTAATCCTAACTTCGTATTACTCTGAAAAAATATTTTCCCATGTTTTATTTACTTTACACTTAATGATAAAGAGACGGTTTAGCTGGCAACACCGAGTCGTGTCGAGATGTAACTAATTAACCTCTCATGTGTTAGACTGTGCTTCTGAAGCAGTGTGTCAAAATAAACGTCAAAAGTTCGTGCATATTAAGCACGCTTATCATTCAAATTCCGCATCCTCTATGTAAGTGAATAACATTTTTCAAATCTTATTTGTATCGCTCTAATTTTCACACAGTATACTCAAATAAATAAGCATAGCATAAGACTGAAGACAAAGTTTATAAAATACACTATTATTGAGATATAATCTATACAAAGTCGCCCCTCGGTTTCGTCGAAACGCGCGAGCCGTGTGCATTGTTCGCGTGTTATTTTTGTGATAATATCTATTGTGTGTGGAGTGAAAGTGATCGTAAAATGGATTTACATTATGACTAAGTAAGTAAAGATCAATATTAATTACATGATTAGGACAATTGAATAAGATTTTGTATAGAAATAGTGGTTTTAACAAACATCGCCGCTATTATTCGCGGCAAAATGGCGTCATTCTCGTCGATATTTTTTGTTAACTTTATTATAAACATTGTGTATTATATACGTTATATATAATATATTATACACGTAGTCTATTATTTTTATGATCTTTACGAAACATTTAATTTAAAAACAAATGTAAAAATAATTCGTATTATTGTAATAAAAAAATACCATATTTTAAAGGATGTCTACACAGATGGGGTATTCTATTTGTTTACTTTAGAAATATTTCAATATGGAAGCGTATAATATTATCGTTGTGCTTAAAACATTGTCATTATAATCATATTTTAGGAGGTCAATTAGTGTTTAAAATAAATGCAAAGAATTTTTCAATTATTGCGAACATTTGAGAGACCTTTTTTTTGTTTTTAATTTCAAGTGCTTGGCTTGTAGTTTGATTTATTGTAAACTAAACACTTCAAACACTTGAAACTCTGTCTGTAACAAGTATGTGGATCGTATTACATAAAAAGTTATTACCCTAAGCCACTTGACCTACAGTGTTTTCGATATTGAAAAGTAAAGGATTTTATTATTTTATTTCACTCGCGCGGGTGAAAAAAAAGGGTGAAATTTTCTAAAGCTTTTGTGGTGAAAAAAATATATGGAGAGGTGTATTCTTTTTGTTTATTAATGTGAGATAATACAGTTCTTATGAAATAAAAAAAAACAAAAATTTGAAATAATGGTTTTATTTTTAAGTTATAAAGGTTTTTAGGTAGATTTTTGGGTAACATCGGGTTCCCTGACTTCCACGTCTATTTACTAATACATTGTAAGGCAGTTTTTATTGTGGTTTTTTAAATGTGTTAGGTTATTTCATAACGATTCCAACGATATAAGTTACTATAGCTCCCATACAAAACTTTACAGATGTCGTCATTTTAAACACCCGCGAGAAAGTTTTAGGGGTTGTTTAAAACCACCCTACACGAAGCTGCATTTTTGACATAAAGCTTCATAAGTGGGCAACACAAATGAGAGGATAAGCCATAAAAACGACGTTTCCTCGAAGTGTTTTGCGACGGTGTTGGTGCGAGTGAGTTATCGCCTTAGTTTAATTATTCATGAACCCTCGAACAAGTTTCAGCAACTTTGAACTGGCATCTGGTGCTATGCTTAATTCGCGCTTGTAAAACTTTATTACATGTAGGTCAGTCTATCTACCTAATAGCCTAAATGTATTATAATAATTGGATACGTGTGTTTCTTGATATTTCTCTCACAAAAAAAAACTATATTCTCTTTCACATGGAACAGAGCATGTATAGACAAAGTTTTTGGGACTGACATAGGTATTATTTTTCCGGTGCAATAAGTCTCGTAGTATATTTCTGTTATAAATAGTTATTTAAATCCTTAAGAGTTCTAAGAGTGGAATTTTACGTAATGCCCTCCTAAAATGCAAAGAATATTCGTACGCTAAATCAGGTCAATGACACAAATCGTCTATTTACACAGATTGTTATAATGCAAATGAATATGAAATATCAATCGCATGTTGTTACAGATGCGGTCGCCGCAAACGTGCGAGCGCCAGTGAGATGAGCTCTGCGGCTACCAGCCGCAACTACTCATATGATGAAACCATACAGGTGTGCAAATTTCAATATCTATACAATTCTGTAGAAAAAAATAAACTATTGACGTAAGAAGTAAATATTTGATTATAATACATAACAGATAGTAAAATAGTGATAATTCATGTTTTTTTTTAAAAAAAGTTGCACTTGCTTAAAGCTGTACTTGCTAGAACGACATAATATATTAACATGCATGCAGTAAGCTTAATATAAACTTTGACACCTCGTATGTTAGTCAAGTTTCAAGCAAAGTACGGGGTAACTTGGAGTCTAATATGTAAATGTACATTGTATAGTATTTTCAGCGATCGAAACTTAATGCTACAAGAGAATATAATCCAAAAGATTTGAGCAGCAAGAGTTTATTTCAAGTGAAAGTAACAGCGCTGAAACATCAGGTTGTTAAGCGCGATACATAATGCGATTTTGCGAATTCATTGTTTAGCTAATTTTACTCTTGAGTGAATAGTGACAAGGTGGTTTTTCCTTTGTTTAAAAGATTATTGGGGTGAGATGAAATTTTTCAGGACGGGTCATAACGACACATTAGCTGAGGCGGGCTCACTCACCTTTATTAATGCGGTACAGAGTTTCTCGCTTACATTCTATGGTTTTCTTGCCCCATGCAGGTCAAAGGGAATTACAGGCTTTTAGGTGTTCATTATTCTGCCATAAACTGTCCGTATGGGGAAAAATAATTTGTTCCACAATAACTTTCTTTTTTTTACATATTATAGTATAATAATACTATTTATATAATTAAATCTACTTGATAGTGATTACAAAATCATTGGAATGTCTATGTTAAATTTGAAATTAGCATTTGCATGTAAGTTCGAAATACACTGTTTAAATGGTCGGCAAAGCGTTTAATAAACGCATCTAAACTTTCAGTAGTATTCGCACTGCCTCGTAAAGGCTTTATTTTGCAGATACAAGCCATTATTTCCTAGATACGATATTCCCCCGAGCGGGCACATTTATCAGCCTGCGACCCACATAGCAACATCTGGCGAACGCCACCCCTATATTGGACTTGAAAGAGATTGTGAAACGAAGTTCATGGTACTGGTGCGTGTTTACGGATTTTTGTAAGTGATACCGTAACATTTTTACTTAAGTTTATATTTGCAATCATTCAATTTAAAACTAATGTTGTCCACGAATTGTGGAACTTTTAATGGAAAAGGAATGAATAATTATTCTAAATTAACATTATTTGATTGATATAAAGTCAATTTTACTTTTTTTTCTTAAACGTATATGTGAAGATAAAAATGACTATCCAATGTAGTTTCCATGTCATCAATCCGCAAGGACGCTGTCACTTAATTCTCTTTTTTGTTACAAAAATACAACACTGATGTAATGTAATCTATTCTTACATGTATAATTATAATATAAATTTTATCTTATACTCATTCGGTGATCACTAACACGTAAACAAGGCTGAGACTATATCTTAGACGTTAGTTTCTTCCAGTGAAACAAAATTAATGCACATTAAATATATGAGTAAAAAGAGTACTTATTATTATTTATACACAAAAATTCTCATATTTATAATTTGGTTTCTTCATTTAATGAAACTTATATATCTATCGTTTTATTGTTATGAGAAATTTACAGTTACTTATTTCGATTATCTCCAAGTATAATGTGGAAATAATTATACCGCTATTTGTCTATCTGCGCATATGGATACAGATTGGCTTAGTGACTTTGATTAGCAGAAGGGTTGGGCCTAATGTAGAGCGCGCATTAAGGAGGCGCGGACTAGAAAATCGAATTTTCTGCTCTGTGCCTTTGGGTCTTGTCGGGCTTTTTAGAGCGTGACGTAAACACAAACATTGACACACTTCCGCGAATTATGTTTATGATAGCAGGAGGACTCAAAAAACCAAAGTCTTTATTTTTAATACTTTTAATTAAAATTACTTAAAATAGAAAAATTACATCTAAACTTAATACTATGAGACAATAGTGATCGATGTTAGAGTCACATATTGAATACAATTTTCTTATTATAATCGGAATATATGGGATTATAAAATGCTGATGGAGTCTTAATTTGGAGGCACGCGCGTAGCGGTGACTCGTGATGGTGCGCGACGTCAGCGGTTCTCCGCTAGGCAACGTATGTGACATACATAAGATGCTGAGATGCTGATGCAGAGTCTTAATTTAGGGGCACACGTATAGTGGCGACTCGTGACGGTGGGCGACGTCAGCGTATGTAACACGCGCATCACATGTGGTAGAAATAAGTATTTTTACACAACAAAAAAAAAATTAAGATTCGATTAATATTACCTAATTTATCTAGTAAGTTATAGATAAGAATTAATAGCAATACCAGATGTAATTTACATTCTAAAAGTGTATAATCTAATGTTCATAACACTAACACCCATTCAAACAAGAAAATAAACAACAAACAATGCTTGGAATTGAAAACGTTTACGCTGTTCTTGACGCGTTGCTTAAACAGTAAACAGAATATAGCAATTTCAGGCGCTGAATTAAGGCAGTTTACATAGATTTCAGAGAGCCTTGTAATCCAAATTCAAATTTTCCGAAAGATAAAGCATTAAGGGCCTTCAGAGCCTATTGTGTGTCGCGAAGGTTATAAAAACGCGGAATTCTAAATTAATGTAGAGTATAGATAGGTACTTTAGACAGTTGTCGCGCCTTTTAATAAGGTTTAATAATAGATTTCTTAAATAAAGTTAGAAATTCATTAGTACTATAACGTTTATTACGAGTATAAGACCTTAAATTATCAGTTAGTAGGGAAATTTAAATATTATAAATTACAATATTTAAGAGAAAACTAGGAAAACTAAAGACATTAAACAAACCGACAATTTAACTGAATTTAAAATTAATAAAAAAAAGAAAAGAATTTTCTTTACATGTCAATCTTTATATTCGATCAAAGACTAGTTTTTGAATATCAGTCGAGCCAATATTTGACATTTTAGTCGTTTTTCCTTTTTTAACATAAAATAGGTTCTATATTATTATACAAAATAAAATTAATCGCTATAAACAGTACAAAATAATGTTTATTGCTCATTCTCTACATTTAAACTGTAGCTGCTAGTTGTGTTATGGTTTAATTTCGCTCACATAACCTCTGCTTGGAGCCAATTTACGTCTCCGACATATGTTCATTTTGGGATTTTGGTATGTTTTAGTTATTTGTTTCAGTTGAGGCCAGTTTCGATTTTCATTTAGTAGTATAATGAAAAATAAAAAAAAATGATTTTTGTTTTTATTTCAATATATGGATAAATAAACCGTCTTTATTTCTTTGTACCCAAAAGAAATGGATGATATAAATAAATATTATATTAACGCAAATAGATTACTTCAGTAATAATATTATATTATTTCTACAAAAAGTTCTGCTGAAATGTAATTACAATAATTTTATTGTGCCATCTAGTATCCAGTAGCGGCAATCTAATTTATATCGATAACGCACCCCACTACTAGATGGCATACTGAAATTTTACACACGCATTTCTAAGTACTTACCAAAGCAGTTTTTTGTTCCTTTTTTTTTTTAAACTGAATTACATATAGTTTTTATTTTATGATTTTATCTTACAACTTTATAGTTAAGAGTGAGCTGTAATCCTATAGAGGTTTACAGCTACTACACTTTCCCTATGCAAACAATTTCGACGAGTATAATAATATATTATAATCATGATTTTGCTGAAAAAATTGAGAAAGATGAATCTTGTGGAATAAATTTTATCAGTACAATAGCTTTTACACGGGGCTATACTTGCGTTGTATATTTTTTATAACTTCTCCGCTACTAAAGGTTATAAGCTCTTTCTAAAAACATAACAAATAAGCTCTATAAAATGCAAAAATAATATTGTAAAATTAGATTATTGGAGTTGGTAGAGATTAGCGCGTTAAACAGACAGATTAACACACAGACTATTCCGCTTTATAATATTGAGTATAAAATGTACTATATCACATTATTTATATCTATAACACATAATTAAACCTTTTTTTAATTTTGTAGAATAGAAGAAACAAAACAGTCCTTCCGTTAATGTTTAGTACTAGCGGTCTGTACTGACACCGCGCTTAAGCGCGATGCGTCCTTTAGATGATAACTTTTGCATTTTATTACAACCCCTGGGAATCACTTGATATACCAGGATAAAAGTAACCTATGTCGCACAAGGGAATGTTAGGTCCTATTAGTTAAGAATTTAGAATAATTACATTATTTGGGTAAATTAAATATAGAATTTTTGAAAAGTCTTTAATTTCAAACGTAAGCATTTTTTTATGTATCAGATTCGAACGAAAGTAACTCGCCTGAGTCCGAGTATCGCAGTATTTTACAAGAATTACCGCTAGAAATTAAGATAGAATATATGACAACAAGGATAGAAGTTGCTGGAAAGAGTGTAATACATTTTTAAAATTACATTAGATACTTAATCAGAGCCACAGGTGAAATCTAGGTTAAAATAAAATTTACAAGTAAACATTTGTTTAAAATTACATAAATGAGCTGACACATGTGTAAATACACACTTTGTTACTGATATCAGATAGCCACGGCGTCCAATGGCCATTTGTCGCAATTAACAGGCGAAAGTTAATCTGGCCGGCTCGCGCGTCGCGACGCCCTAAATCACCGGCAAGCTGCATTGTGACGCTGCAGTTGGGCTGCTCTATGTTGCCAATAAATAGCGTAACATTTTTGGATTGGTCTACTTTATGCTTTTAGTTTTAGTTTTTCATCAATTTCACTTCAGGAATTTTGAAAAAAAACATTTTTTTAAATATTTATATGTTTTACTAGCGACTCACCCTGGCTTCGCTTCGGGTTCGTCCCTAGACAAAAACAAATGTATTCCACGGGAGGCGTATATTTTTCCGGGATGATATATAGCCTATAGCCTTCGTCAGTTAACGGGCTATCTAATGCAAAAAGAATTTTTTTTAGAAATCGGATTAGCAGCTCCTGAGATTAGCGCTTTAAACCAAACGAACAAACTCTTCAGCTTTATAATATTAATAATGTATAGTATAGATAATTGATATTTATTATTGTAAGTAATATTAATAATATTTATATATCACTTAAAGTAAACTAATGAAACAAGCTATAATGAAAAATAATGTATAATGTAATAATCTTAATAATAGTAGATATATTCATGTAAGTTGTAAAATTAAACATTGCATTTGAATTTTTGAGCCACTTACTTCTAAGTATTTTAATTCTGGCTATCACTACTTATAGAAACTTGAGTCTCGGCATTTACGAGTATATATTATTTATTATTCATAATATAATTAATTCTCCATACATGGTTTTCAGAAAAATACTGTGACTCACGCTTAATTTGAACGTGGAAATTTGAAAAATAAACAGCATATTGTACGAAATACCTAAGAGATTTTCTCTTATGTCACTTGGAAACTCAGGAGGTATGACGTCACCGCCCTTAGGATTTCCCTTATACTTTCATCAAATCCCGACACAGCTCAGTGCGATTATTCACACGATGAGCCAGCGCTTCTCAATTTATTTAGAACTCAAAAGTAATGTGACTCATATTGTAGTTCTATATTTTTTTTTAAATATATTATATACATTATTAAGGGTACATTTATGTTGTTTGAATTAGGCATTTTTATTTTAAATTAAATTAGAATTAACTAAATTTTAAAGTATTTCTAATTTTTTAAATAAGGACAATTCTTTGAGTTTACTGTAAAAAATTAATACACATAAAATTACCTTTTTCTTAAAATGCTATAGCCAGTACGAGTTATTAAGGTATGAGCTTCTAAAAAAATGAAAGTAAAAAAAGGCCTGAGTAATTCGTCAAGTATAAGGTAATTTTTCATACAGTAAAAATATACTAATACCTAGTACAGTTTAAGTCATCTGTGCTAATACTAATATTTAACTACAATAAATGAAAGTTTGGAAACATTTCGATACAGAGAAATTGTAGAATCCCCTTCTTACAATAGTAATCCCGAAAGTAGACGGTAATGTGGTGGTATATACAGGCTGTTCATTAACTTGAAGTGTGGCTAACCACTATTTGTAATTCATAGAAATACTTTTAAGATGCGCCATCTAGTAGTGCTCAAGCTAAACGCACAACGCATATTAAAATAAAGGCTCTATAATACTTATTATAATATAATATTATATAATATTTTTACCCATTTTTTGCCAGTGAAAGACTGGCAGATAGTTGAAAAAGTATTAGGATTCCGTGCTAAAAATTAAAACCCATGAAATTGTGAATCCGAAAATCCGAGTACCTAAAGTGCAGCCGAGCGAAGCAAAGGTAAGTCGCTAGTGTTTAATAATAACATAAAAATCAGTCATTATTTTTTAAGTAATTAAATAAAGAAATAGTTATTTTTATGATAAATATTTAAAATATGTATTTGTATATTATGAATTATAGGTTATTATATTTATATTATTATTATTTATTTCTAAAAAAGAATACAATATTTCCATTTTAATTTGCTTTATCAAACAGCTGTATATAGAAAGATGCATCGATGCATCGACCGAGGGCGAGCGCCCACTGCAAGCGCCTTAATCAAACCGAGCAATTTATGATCGTCGCTACACGCCTGCTGGATTATTCTAAAAGTTTCCAATATTTTTGTTAGTTTATTTTTAGCGATACATAATTTTTGTTTCATATCGACGTAGTAATAAAAATATAATTTATGACAAAACAAACAAAACTTAATTTATTGCCATTTTAAGCATATGTGAGTGCGCAAAAAGACAGAAAAGAGTTCAAAAATTTGAAAACCTCTTTAAAAATTATAAAAAATATTCCATGTACAATCTCGTTATCTACTCATACATACATACATATTATTATTATGACTTACGTACCATTAAGACTTTAGTGCATTTTTCAATTTCAATGAACGGTCAAAAATACAGTACTATCGTAGAATGACACATCATAAACGTATTGGATCTTAACTTAAAGGGCGGCGCCCCTGTAGAAAGTGCTTACATTAAGACTTACACTTGCGGGCTATCGATGCATACGGATCTTATACTCATATTGCCTTTTTTTCTTCTAAGTTTCATATTTTCTTAAAATAAATAAAACAGTAAAAATAACAAAATATATAAAATCAAATAGTAAAAATAAGAAGGTAAAAACCACAAATTGATATTCATTGAGAGTCTGTAAATGTAGATATGCTTATACACTATAAAATAATGAAGATATATTTTTTTATTGAAAAAAAAAACATCGATATTGAAGTTATACGAGTAAATTTGTAGCTTTATTATTTTCCACTTTCTTAATTAAGCTTGTTGAGTAACATCTAACTTCGCAGCTTTATCTCTTCCAGACGTATTAACCAGGTAATATAAGTGAATGAATAATAACGAAAATGTTTTCTACACTGGAACATATTGATTAATTACCCGTATATCTATATACATAAAAGACCCTTGAATTTATAGTACTGATTAAAAATTAAAAAAGCTCACACATGTTTTTAATTTAAACTATTATGTATTTATACAAAAAAGCTCCATTTAAATCTGTGAAGCCGTTCCAGAGCAATGATCGATTAAATAGACAAAATCTCTGAATATTATTGATTTGGTTTCTGTCGCTCTTGTCCTGAACATGCACTTAATGAATCTCGTAAAATTAATTTATTTTTAGCTTTGGCTCAAGTATAATTTTATTATATTTACGTGATAAATAAAATGTAATAAGTTCAATATGTATAACCAGTTTCCGTTTCTAAATAGTTCTTTTTATTACAGATACAATTGCGGATTTTTGTTTGTAATATGTTCATTCTTTTTATGTTGTGCTATACATGACGTAAGTGTTGTTCATCACAAAGTATTAAAGGGGCTGAAGTGTTAGAATTTGTATCCATTAGGACATGCAAAGCGCAAGTCATTTAGGGTAGAATACTCGTAGAAGGATGCACACAGTAATTTATACAGGCGACGATGCATGTAATAGACACATAGTGAGTGTCTATAATCAGTGGTAAGTTTATTACTCATATTTTAGAAAAATGTACTTTTTTTTAGGAGCTAACTTTTTGTATAAAAATTGTAACAATATTATGAAAAATATATTAAAGCTAAGAAACTGCGATGAGTTACTATTGGATCTTTTAACAATGGATAATTGTACATTATTCTTTATTATGTAAAGTTATAATTCGTTTATATTATATTCATTATGAGCAGCATGTCGCGTCTTTAACTGCATGTTGTTAACTCTTTTAGGGGCTGAATTTCTAAAATCATTCCTTCGTACTTGCTTATGTTGTAGCCCGCTGAATCTACAAGCTTAAGTGGCAGAAGGCGGGGCACATCGTACGTAGGCACGACATCGCTCAACTGATGACTGTTGGGGACGTAGACTTTTCAGTTTTCGAGTACCGGAAGTCGAAGCGTGAAAAGGCCTTCCACAATTCGGACCGACGACGGATATGTACTGATGGCACAAGACTTCCAGTTATCATGGAAGGCATATTATGGCATGCAATGCACGTTTTTTGACTGATAATAGTAGTAGCAATAGTAGCAAAAGAAGATACCTATATTTTCCTTTTCAACTCTTAAATTGACGAAAATTTTCCACCCTTTATTTATGATCGTCGATGAATTAATGTTAATGAATGAAAACGTTTTTAATTTACCTTACTTTTATTGAGACTATGAAATTAAAGAAAGAAAATTTCCGATATTATTAACATTATAATATTATTAAAATTATTGTTGTATTGTATTTTAGTATTATGATTGTATTAGCGACTCACATTCGCTCCGCTCGGGTTCGCCTCTAGGTACGTTTTAACGGTTGGTATACTTAGATTGCTCAAAGATGAGATATTTTCCCGCACTTAAAAGTATTCTAAATGTTGACCCGGACAACCAGCTATCACCATACTAACCATACTAAGTTTCATAAAAATCTGTCCAGTGCTTTTCTCGTGATGCGATCCCAAACGGACAGACAGACAGACAAAAAATCTATAAACTATAGATTCGGTCTCTGTATCGATAATAATGATTATTTCAATAAGATTTTCCAAAAAATATTTAATGTACAGATTCGACTCAGAATTTTATTATATGTAGTTCTTTTTATTCCATTAATAATATAAATCATGATTTAGGCCGAATAATAAATATTGATCCTTCACTAGTGAAGTCTACATATATTATGTAATATCCAAGTCGTTTGGATTCTTGAGCTTTATTTTTATCAGCACTAAAGAAGTTACCAAAAGAGATCAAAGAGGTAGCTTCCTGCACTTTAGACGTCAATTCAAGTTAACCGACTCTACGTGACTGAGGCTCTTTGAAAAACGTGTTACAATATAAACTATGGCATATAGGTATAAGACAAGTTGTAATAATAATTGACATAAATACAGCTTATATACTAATCAAAAATGTATTAAAACTAAAATATTTAGTAAAATAAACATATATTTTTATATTTTTTTCTATGCCCTATTATGTTATTCATTAACCAGTAAGTAAAATGATCGTTTAGATGTAAAACTTAACATAATAGCGATAATCTTTCTTCCGAATCAAATCTATTTACTTCGTGCTTACTAAATTAACGTAGAAAAATAATATAGAGCTACAAAGTTCAATTTCAGCTCATACGTAACATGTTCAATAAATATAAAATAAGCAGACGAGAAATTTTGGAGCCTATAATAAATTTCCTCGAGCCGTATACACATAATGGAGAAATGTGATAATGTGTTACATTTAGCAGCGGGATATTCACTCAATCCTTTGCTTTGTTATTAAATATTCAATGTTATTAGCATATTTATCGAAATTGTAAGTATAATTTATGCATTAATAACTAAGTTCGTTTTATTTTTATTACCGCAATACCATCACATTATTTCGTTATTTGACATTTGGCTTACAAAACCTTAAAGTAAACATGTTATGTGCTATTAATATAAATAAACTCTATATAGTCAATGTATATAGCGATATTCTTGTATATCTAAACTAATCTCATCACACATGCTAGCTTAGCTTAAAGCTTAACATTAACGGATTTCAGTCAAAACATAAACATTCATAAGATATCTAAATTAGACCTCCGTAGTCTTATTTTCGTTATGCTGTCTGCAGCTGTCGCTTCTTCAGATGATGATTATTAAACTAATAAGTAAAACCACAGATCGTATATAGTATATACAAGTACGAAAATCATGGAAATTTCCTATAAGCTCATTCGATTCCTACACTATGAGAGCACTAAATAATCTTGTAAAGCGCTTCATTTGTGTACAAAAATACAAACTGTACCTATTGTAAGCCACGATTACGTCTGCTACAAGATAAATTGAAAAAATAAATACATTTGCCACTTTTAATAGCTGAAAACGAGACCGTTTAAAGAATGAAACTACAGAGTAGTTCGACGGAGGCGTTAAATAGGTTAATAGACCTATAAAGTCAGTTAGACTTTCAAGACAGGAGGTAACTGCAAGTGCGCATCCGGAGAGCGGCAAGGGGGTGGAGGCTGCTTATTTTCCCGACCGGCGGCAGTGCGTCGCGCGCGCCCACCGCGTCACACGGCGACCCCGCGTCTAAACCATCCCCTGTTTGTATACTGTGTACGCCAAGCTTTGCTACGCGGTAATAACGTACGTAATCGAGTGAACTGTGTACTGTGAAATAGTTTTAGTGCAAGCTCTAAAGCATAATTGGATGTTTGTTAAATTTTATAAGGTTGTGTATATGCTACAAATTGTATTTATCAAATTTGTTGGAATAGCGTACAGAGGCGGGAATATTTATGTGTCATATTTCTTTAACAGTTTTCCGGCTTTCCGTTTCATCTGACGAGGCCGAATTTTTTATAGTTTGTTTTACGATATTGTTCTATTTATATTATATTTTAGTTTTATAATATATTATTTATTATTTATAACTGTATTTTTGCAATAAGATTTTGTTGATTTCTTAGAAGATAAGATCGGATTTCTTAGGAAAAAAACACATTAAGGATATAGTTGGAATATATTACGCGAATTTTAAACATAACTCGTACTCACTTGCCGTAAACAAAGTTATTTTAATTAACATTACTGTTTCATTTCCCTAGTGAAGAGCTAACATAATAGTAAAAGAACTAAGTTGATTCATTTACTCTACTAATGTAGAGTTAACCTTGATTTGTGTTATATCGGATTCCCACGAAAAGATACAATAAAAAAGTTGAATTTGACTTTTTATGAGTCATCGTGAAAGTTATATTATTCATGCCATTTTATTGTCATTACCTGACTAGTATTTTACTAATAATATTCGGTGGTTACCTACTGGTTAGTCTAGCGTGTGCCGCGCTCGGCGTCAAGCTCTTTTCTTGTTATGATCCATATCATTTCATAAAGGCTAGTGGGTTTTAATTCTAAAACACGAATTATAAATTAATTATTTATACATAAATATGTTTTCTATAAATATGATTAACAAAAATAATACATATTCGTGTAAATAATTGATTAATTGGATATCTTAATTGAAAATACTCTCTCTTTCTCTCTCTCTCTCTTTCTCTCATCTTAAATTTTGGTAAAATATTTATTATATTACAAGTGGTTATTTCGAATTAATTATTTTCTGTAATAATTCATGCAAAATAACGCGAATACACACTGTAATCCAAATAATATTCAGCAGTTGTAATATCAAATAACCACGTGTACGCCATGCCGCAACTCGCTCCCTTCAGCCAGTTATCCATTTAAATAAACACTGTTATGTGTTAATGACTTAATTCGTTTTGCATATTATATATGAAAATTTATTGCGGCTTATTTGATATTCTCAAGTGAAAATTGCGGGATGAGTCAGTGTAGAATTATTGGATGCAGACGTGACCGAGCCGCTGTGAACGGAATAACAATACGCGACAATATTTGCCCTCCTGAAAAATAAATATATTTGGTACATGCATGTTCTCGTTACTGGCTAAATCCGCTTATATGGTTTGTTTGATGAATATATACGTTTGAAAGTTTTTTTGTGCTGACTCAATAACATACTCCTACATACAGTGAAACAGTAAAAGTATAGATACAGTAATATTGTGACGGGGTCAGAACTGTAGAATAAATACGTTTTAAAACTATCTAAGTGAATACTTTTTTAAGAATAAAGATTCTAATCCATCTGTATATTTGGTTTGAAGATAAAATTCTTAATTAATTTGCTCGTGTTTTATTTTAATCGGTGAGCAGTTCTATTTTTGCGTTTTTATAATAACACTAGCGACTCACCCTCGCTTCGCTTTCGGGTTCGTCCCTAAACAAAAACAAAACCATCCCACGGGAACCATACATTTTCCGGGATGATATATAGCCTACAGCCTTCCTCATTTAACAGGTTATCTAATGCAAAAAGAATTTTTCGAATCGGATTAGTAGTTCTTGAGATTAGCGCATTCAACCAAACAAACAAACAAACTCTTCAGCTTTATAATATTAGTATAGATTATACTTAGTGACTGAAGACTAAATATAAATAACGTACATGCATTTCTATTTACTAATTATTATATAATAAGGTGATGATAGGAAAGATAAGCTGTAACGATAACCGCTATGTCGCATTGTCGATTAAACGCCTGCAAATATTGTCTTTCGCCAGTGAACACGGATGGCTTGCTACAAAAGACAAAGTATATTGATTATATCGATATTATTATTTGTATGGCTAAGACTAAGCATTATCGGTTAGGTTAAACCCATAGTTAGGTATATCATGAAATTAGACAATGAAATGATTGATGACATGATTTAATAAATTTGTAAATATATAAAGTTAAACAAAAACAAGTCTATCCCACGGGAACTGTACCTTTTTCCGGGATAAAAAGTAGCCTATGTTGATTTAGTATGAAATACTCTATGCTAGACATTGTTTTTTAGGGATTTATAAATTGTATAATACACGTTGTTTGACCGGCAATATAAGGTATCAGCATGCCAAATTTTATTAAATTAGGTGCATTATTTGTTGTGTACGCTATATAGCTTTACTATAGTTTTTTAACTATTCCACGGGAACTCTTTAATTTTCTAGGATAAAAAGTATCTGAAATATTGACTGGGGATATAAGGTACCACCATGCAAAATTTCATTTTAATCGGTCTAACAGTTTCGAAGATTAGCCCGTACAAACAGGCAAACAGAAAGAGTAACAAAGAAAAATTTGGATTTGTTTTATTTCTCTTCTTACATCCCGCTGACTCAGTTTTTAGCATTTTTTTTCTATGTACAGTACAGACATTCGACCTTTACAGTTTTATGATATAGTACCTGGCGACCGAACTTCGCTCGGAGTTCTTTTTTGTTATATTGTATTGTTTGGTTAAAAAAAGAACTAAAAACTTGAATAAATACAAAAAAAAGTAAAACTTTGTATCCGATCGAGATTGGAACTCGGACACACCTATTCATTGTTAATCTTGCACTTTAATAACCGCCTATGCCTGAGTGTAAGAAATTATCGAACATATTCTGCGTAGAATAATGCAAAAAAAAAACCATATGCAAACTCGAAAACACGCGTTTTCGCAGACCTGAGACTAATCTAGATCGATTTTTCGTTTCCGAAAACCCCCATATACCAAATTTCAGCGAAATCGTTAGAGCCGTTTCCGAGATCGCCGGTATAAATAAATAAATAAAGATATAAATATACAAGAATCGCTCGTTTAAATATATTAGATATGTATAGATAGTGAGCGAGTGACCTTTAGTAACTTTTTAGAACAGAATAATACCCCATGGGAAACTGTTATAGTACCGACATAAAAACTAGCCCGTCGCTATCCTGCTAATAAACTATATGTATGCAAAATATGTCTATTGATGTATGATAAACAAAACATACTTTTATATTTATAAGTGAGGAGTCTTTATAACCAAAGTTGAATAGCTTCCGTTAGTAAGACTAATCCGTTATAAATCGTTATAAGAATCACGTAAGGCGAAAATAAGATGATTCTTATCGGTAAATACTTTTTCTCTACATTAGCTACGTCGGAATCAAATAGAAAATACGAAGCATATTCTATTGTACAGCTATTATAACCAATCATGTTTGTTTACTTTACAATAGCGTTGAATAGAAGATAGAAATGGGAAATGTAATTGCATTAAGTTTTCTTTTGTTCGTCTTAATCGAAGTCTGGTCTTTCCGTTCATTTACTAAGCTCCCAGTGAGATGTTCATAGCCGGTAGATTTCCGTAGCAATAATTCTTTCTGTGCAACGACTTGTATTCTCCCAACAATCTTTTATGATGGTAAATGAGGAATATCTTGTTTCTGACGTTTCATGATAGTTTTTGTTTTAAACTTTTATAATATTTCATTTCAGTTTGTTCTCCATGAGGAAGTAGAGAATATTATTAGAATTTTATTAAAATCAGATGCGCAAGTGCTATAATTAATAATTAATAAATAATGAAATTTAGAAATTATTTGAGAAAAAATCACTATTACAGAATATATATATATATATATATATATATATATATATATATATATATATATATATATATTAACTATAGTGAAAATAACAATAATATTTAAAATTATTAATTTTTCTATGAAGCCAATATAAACTAAGTAAGAAATCTTCTTCAAACTCTTCTAAAATAAACCTGAATAGAGTGGAATTTAAATAAAATATTGTTAAATGATTCTAATTTATTAGTTGATACCGTTGTGAATTAGGAAATTAAATTTGTCTCTTGGACTAAAGGTTTTGATAGCGCTTAATAAACAAATACAACAAATCTCATCGTGACAACGAAACAAAAACAAGAGTCAGGTTACGATCGGGGGAGGCTACATTTGTTTTTGATTAAACAAATTGTCCACACAGTTTATAGCTCCCCAGCGCACGCTCCCACTCATCTCATCTGTAACTTTTATTATTTACTTTGATAAGAAACGTGAGTGTAAAAATAATAGACGAAAAAAATATGCATACTTAAAGGCTAAGTAACTGTATGGCACAATAGGTTGTTTAATTGTCTCTAGTTGTGTGCTCGAGGATGTGGGTTTGATGTTTTATATACGTTTCTTCCAATGAAGTAATTCGTAAGTCGTCGTTGCATTCCCTCGTATTGAAAAAGAAGAGCTAGAATAGATTTCTTTCCTTTTTTGTAAATCGCAAGCAAAATATTTCCAAATATAACCCTATGACATATTGAAGTGGATGTATAGGTACAAAATTTTTAATACAAAACCAATGCGTCAATGTTTTTTTATGGTTCCAACTCTTTCACTAGGTTTTTCGCAGTCGTTTGAATCCTTTTAAATTTTTAAAGCTCGGTAGAGCTGAAAGAGGCCACTAGGAAAGTCTAGCAAAACATGAGTGATTGATGTGTCTTTTATGATAGCCCATTTTTTTGCAAACTTCTATTTTTTAGATAGTTATCATACTTTGCACATTATATATTTATAATAATATGTACACCACAGTACTCAAATTGCCATACGTTTTCAGAATACACTTTAGTCTTTACTCGTAACTAAATGCTGTATAAATACATAAATTATTATTAGTCGTCTGACGTAGCGTAGTGACCTGAAACTCTGATGAACCTGGAGGACGCAGAATACTCTCGATTTAAGGGGAAATATTTGTGTGTTCTGTATTCATTTGGGAGGGCTGTTGAGAATTTAGTATTGATTTACACAAATTGTAACAATTCGAATGAGTTGGGTTTTACGAAATTGAAAAGAAAGATAACAATTCATTAATATGATTGTGACGTGCCTGCCCTTTCGGCTAATGCTGGATTTGACAATAAAAATAAAGGTATCGGTTAAATGGTTCGCAAAAGGACAGTCTGGGTCCCTCTGAACTTCGCTCCAAAATTGCCTTCGCACCTGACAAGCATTCGGAAAATATAAAAAGACGGACATGAGTCTTAAATATGTATTTTGCTATAGATCGGGTTTTTATTTTATTGAGAACGAACAATTAACAGTGTTGAAGCAAATTCTTTCTCATTATAATTTGTTATGCATGTATTTGTTTCCAAAATGTATTAATTTATTGTTATTTATAGAAGCATTTCTAAGATATTAAAACTGTATAAAAATGACTATCAAAATAGAAACACTTAATAATATCTTTAAGATTCGATAAAAAATATTATAAGAATACATATGCAACACTAAACTATTTTACTTATGTCCAAAAATTGTAAAATGTATAAGATGTTGAGATTTTATAATAATAAAGGAATAAATAAATGGCATAAAGATTTTTTAATTATATAAAAATCAATATAGCTAACGTTTAGTTATTTAAAAGTTCATTTTTTCAAAACAAATCAAAAGCGCTGCACTTATTGAGTTTGGTTATTTAAACACAATAATCTTTAGAAGTACTAGAATCACTTCAACTTTGAAAAGTGTATTTCTAAGGGAAGCTTTTAGTACATAAATTAACTGAGCTGTTGCAGTTTCCAAAGACGAAGTTGTCGATGGTTTACTTCGTACGAAGCCCTGCAATTATGGTTATACCACAGATTATATAATAATAACTTCATAGGTTTTTAGCTTTACATGTGTGTATTTCTATTTTGTCATAATCGCTAAACGTGACTTTCTCTTTATATAAGACTGCATTTCATTTTTCGCCTAGAAGAATGATTGAAATAATATCTATCCACGTTTTTAATTCATATATTATTATTGTACATTTAAAATCTTACACCCGTCTAACTTTATTTTAAACAAGCATAATTTATTAGATATCCTTTAAATCCAAAACACGTCTATTTAAAACTAAAATAATAATATTTTTATTTTAGCTTATTATTACAAACCAAATAGTTAAATATGTAAATAAAAAAAAATTATACATGCATTGATGAATTTAAGCATGCAAACTTAATATGTCAAACATTTTACTCATATTTGTAAAATTGATTGTTGTTTCAAAAAAAATACTCATTAGTACAATTTGGCTATGAGAGAATTGAAACATTATTTACCCTTAAAGTGCTCTATTACTTAGGTAGAACCAATTAAGAACGATTTACAATGCTTCTATAAAAACCACCTTCCTGCGTAAACGTGAAGTTAACTACACCTGAATGAGAAGGGGAAAGGAATAGAGTTTTCTTTGAAATTTATTACACTTTTATAAGTTTTTTGTATTCAGCGACGCATCGCAAAGTCATCAAGATTTTTTAGTCACACTATATTACTGATAAAAATTTTGAAAATTTTTTCATTATTATAAAAATATTTTTAGTTTTTTTAATGAGATGTTTCCAATTATTGTAATTTTGTTTATAGCATTTTTATTAAGGTAAATTAATAAAAAACTTAGTCATTTATTAACCTAAGTTTCGAAAACTAAATTTTATAAAACGTTTAGTCGTTGCGAAAATTTCATTTCATTCAATCTTTGTAATGAATACTATTTGCTTTCAATGAAAACGAGGCCTGTACACTACCCTAAAGTCTTTGAAATTCCCTAATATTATGACATAAAACATAATCTAAGATTTAAAAGTCTCTATAGCAAGGTAGCACGAGCATTGCGAAACACTTCGTCATGTAGTCGCGTGAGGAGGTGGCATTAGACGGAAAATGTCGTGGAACTCGTACAACCCTTTGGTGTTATTTATTAAGAGCAGCCGGCTCTAAGCTACCTTAAACATTATAGATATATTATAAGATATATGGGACGTAAATATTGTATCGGTCGTGAACATATGGAGCACGGGAACAAAATATTACTTCGATGTATTTCAGTATTCTAACTTGCTAGTAGAATACTAGTGACATTAACTAACTTATGTCAGTTTGTCATTTGTATATTTTTCCTTGTAAACTTTTTTAAATTCACATTATGAATCATAACATCTCCCTATCTCTCTCCTTGTTCCACTGTTGTAGGTCTATCATATTTTTCTTAATAATTGTATATCAAAGAAGTCGTGAGAGTAAAAAGTCACGCTTTACTTTTCAAGTTCTAGCGTGAAATCCATTCTAATATTATAAATGTGAAGGTGTGTTTGTTTGTTTGTTTGTTTATTTATCCTTCTTTCACATCGAAATAGAGTGACGGATTTCACGTCGAAATAGAGTTTTTGGGTTGTTTTTTAATGGAGAGAGTTGGAGGGCTTGAGAGTGACTAAGTCTCTTTTTTACCGTGGGATCATCATCTCATTCCTACGGGAAAACAACGATATGCCCAACGCAACCCAAAAAAATATTTATGATCAGAATTACTTGAAACTTGGTATTACTGCTCTTCAATACAATAAAATAAATACGTGTTTTAGCATTTTTCGAAATTCATCCCATAAGGGGTAAAATAGGGATGAAAGTTTTTATAAAACCTACCTTTTTAGAGTTTTTTTTTGTAGTTTTAGTGCGAGCGAAGCCGCCGGTTCTGCTAGTTATTAATAAATAAGTAGAACCTCTTAAGTTGCAATCGTTATATAGTTTAGTACTGAAATATTGCTCATAACATTTTTAAAGATGAAGTTTTTGAAATTCTTTTAACCTCTTTAAGTGGGTATAAAAGAGTAATAAAATGTTAATTGGCGTATCGTACCATGAACTTTAGTTTGAAAAAAAATACATAAATATTATACATAATAGTATTATTTTATTGCTAACAACAATTTGTGCGTTTTTAAGTAAATATTTGAATAGTTATTACATACATATACATATATTACCGACTTACCCTCGCTTCGCTGTGTCGCTATCTATATCCTAATTTTTATTCAAATCCGGTCAGCGGTTTTAGCTAGGAGTAACAAACATACAGACAAATACATACATACTTTTGCATTTATAGTAATAGATAAGCTGAGAGACGCCATATTATACGTAATACTTTAAATGAAGTTCAAGTTACTTGTAGACAGCAAGAATGAAGATTCGGTACAGCAAATACGTTTGCACTGGCGATGGCGGGATATCGATTTACCATCAAGAAGCCACCCGTTAATTTTTAATGACAACCCAACTCCCTAATTCCCTGTGATTATATCTACATTATCGGGAAACGACAATATTTGTCATCAGAATTTCTTATCGTTAGTTAATTAATCGTAAGCAATGTTTTAATATCTGGTTTAATAATATTTTTGTACTTAATTTCAAAGGATGTACATATCGTATATTTCTGATGGAAAAACTTTCTTAATAATATGACTTTTCTAAAGTGTTTTGTTTCTTTGTCGCTTTTAATAATAATAATTGTTTAAGTAAATTATTTAGATTTTACTAAAGGTTATATACGTTTTGATAGAGCCTTTACAGTGTAGGGTTTAGCGATTATTTATGACTTTCGATTTGGCGGACATTGGTCAGACTGATCAGGGTTAATGTCTGTTGAGTTATTGCTGGGATTATTACACCTTAGGACCCTAACTTGGGAATTAAACAATAAGATTTTAATTTTGACGTTAATTCAGTTAACAGAGTAGCTTTTTTATATGAAGAAATTTTCGTGTTTCAGAAAAATCGGAAAAAAGGATTACATTTTTTATACTCATATATACTAGCCACCTGCTGCCTTTTTTAGGGTTCCGTAACCGCTGTCCGTCTAGATCTAAGTATCACATAAACCGTAATAGGTAGAGAGTTGAAATTTTTACAGAGTATGTATTTCTATTGCCGCTATAACAACAAATAATAGAAATAGATAAAAATAAAAAATAAAAATAGATATAGAGATAGAAAAATATTTTTTTAACGTTCGTAATCGATAATCGAAGTTAATATACTACTTACATAGAGTAAAAGTCATATTCATAAAAATACGTATTCTATGGTACGGAACCCTTCGTGTGCGAATTCGACTCACACTTAACCGATTTTTTAAATATTACATTTGATTAATAATAATAATAAAACATTTTTATAAACTCTGTCTAAGTGGAATTTCGAAGTAAACGTCAAAAGATTATTTTCGATATAAAATTTAGAGATCGCTCATGAGTACTCGTTACCTGCTTTTCTGTCAATATTTAACATTAAGAAAGGAACGAAATATAGGACCTCAATCATATAGTTTTTAATTTCGCAATATATATTTGTCTAGACAAAACCATTTTCATTGTCATTTTTTTACATGTAATATAAAAAAATCTGGGTGTTAAGCAAAAAATTGAAAAAACCCCAAAAAATAACATGAAGACGGGCTACACTTAGTTTTGGGGTACGTTGCCGAGACTTTATAGTTTAAATAGTTTAAACGATAAATTATGGTTATCTATGGGTACTATGTGATACAAAGGCTATATGTAAATATCCATAAATGACACGTTATACATTCCGGAGTTTCAACACTTTTTGTTTGTGGTGTTTCTTCTAGTTTGAGCTCTTATGTCCTTAGTCAGCTCTCCATATATCTCATACTTTTTTTATTCTATTTTTAATGTTCTAAAAGCTTTTACACTCGAAACCCGCCATAATAAAGATAACTTATTTTTAATTCCGGTTTAAATAAACTACTTTTTTTTAGCCCAAAAATTCACACCAGCATTCACATGTTAAAATCAATTTATAATACATTTTGTTATATAATATTGAAATATTTAATACTATAATTACCATTATACTGCACACACCATACATCCTCCCAAAAACAATGGGAGTTCTATAGATATATGACCCTATTTCCCATGGAACTCTTAAAGATCGGAGAGCTTTGTATCATATAGTTTTATCGTAATCCACACCTCCATTACGAAAATCGTGTTATCCCTAACAGGTTAAAAGTTTTTCGTAGTCCGTACACTATGGTAATTTACGGGCTGACGAGCGCTGGTCAGTCGGATCAGGGCTAATACCTGTTGAGTTACTGTCCATATTGTATATCGATTCGATGATGGTTCAAAACTGAAATATGTAAACAGTGATAACATTTTTAACTTAATGTTAATAAAGATAATAACGTTAATATATATAATGTATAAAAACGATTTTTTTTAGATTATTTTCTACTTTTTTTATTGTCTATTTTGCTCACTATTCTATGGAACGGCTGAACTACTTTCACTTACAAATAAAAAGTATTTCATTGCTTATTCCTGGACACACTTCTTGTATTTCCGTGGATCTAGGTTCCTGGGTTCAACTCCCGGGTCGGGCTAAGTTTAGTTATTGTGTCTTTCTATTAAGGAAGTCCCAGTAACAGCCCGGTGTTGTTAAGTTGGCGGTGTTTCACCCTCGTGCCTTGGGAGTATGTAAAGCCTGCGCCTTAAGTCTCTCCGAGTCCCGACTCCCAGTCGTGTCGAATTATCGTCTCATCAGAATAGAGAGTGCACTAGTGTCTGACGAAGGAATATATTATAGGTATAGTATTATTGGAGACATACATACACATCGCAAGACTCGCAGCTAGTACAAAACATGTAAAAAATTTTTTTTTCAATACACTCAAATTGGCATCTATTTATTGACATAGATTTGTGTTCATAGATGACAGTTTACAATTCTTTGCGTATAAAAAAACATACATGCAGACGAACCTCCTCCTTTTTGGAAATCAGTTAAAAAATCTAAAAGAACATTATATAATATTTCTTTGTTGTAAAGCTTACATCATTTGCTTTTCTGTAGACAAACATTTTAAATTTTCTATTGTCAAGTATTAATGATTGTAGAATGTCGTCTTGTCTAGCAAGTTTTTCATTTTCAATTAACGTAATCTTGTTATGCAAAAAAGCGAAGGATAGTTTTTTTTATAAAATACTTATTTATTTTAAGTTTATTTAACTTCAGAGTCAATTTATTATTCACTGTCACTAAGAAAGCAATTTGCTTTAGGGGTTGGACTTCGGTGCTTGAGCAACACTATCCATCTTCTTGTAGTCGGATGTCGAACGGCACGTTTAGACAAATTATCATATATTTTTTGCTTTTCTGACAAAAAATTGAACTCTTATATTACAAGGCATTTTAATTTTTAATGCAAATCCTAAAGATTTCTTACAAACAACTTAGATGTACTTATGAACTTTTGAATCCATAGAATTTATCATACTGTTTTGAAAAAAGCAAAAATAATGATTTTATCTAACATATCTAAAAAAAACGAATAGTTACTTTACACTTCTGAATCTAGTCTAAAACGTTAGCTTATTCATTGTTAGTATTGTAAAAGCCTATAGAAAATATTTGAATATTCCTTTATTAAGTGAATTATTTAATATTGTAATGGTTAATCTCATTAGACAATATTTTCATTATTTCCCCCGAAACGCTTTCCCCAACTTATTATCTCCTAATTTAATCAAAATCTGCTTGCAGCTGGCAATTTTCCAGACAATTTTCCACATCGAATTTGTTATCCACTTAAATAGGCTTATTTTGTAATTGGTATAAGATCGATACTGGTATTGCAATCTTTTGAAATTTTAATTAAATATTAATTTGGTTTGTATAAAAGAGAGTTCTTATGTACGGATATGTTCAAAATACACGACTGCTATCAACATATACTTACTATAGTATTATAAAACTGAAGAAATTGTTTGTTTTTTTGTTTGTTTAAACGTGCTAATCTCAGAAACTACATGTCTAATTTAAAACAAACAGAAGTAGTTCATGTGCTGGAGAGTGATATAGGCTTTTCGTGTCGATACATAAGCATTAATATTAAGGACTTCAAATTTTTTTAAAGAGTTACTTTATTATTAGTAAGGATGAATCAAATAGAAAAAAATAAGTCTCATCGTAATCAAACTGTTGTATAGAGATAGACAATTATTAACTTATTTCTTTTTTTAGCACAGTATAGTTTGTGAAACTTGAAAACATGAAATG
This sequence comes from Fabriciana adippe, assembly GCA_905404265.1. Classification (NCBI taxonomy): domain Eukaryota; kingdom Metazoa; phylum Arthropoda; class Insecta; order Lepidoptera; family Nymphalidae; genus Fabriciana; species Fabriciana adippe. The sequence goes on along the minus strand of FR989984.1, from coordinate 7,338,284 downwards.
TTTGACGCATAAAATACTTGATAGCTTCATTTAAGCTTATATAGATTTATAGCAAGCTGATATTATATGACTCATTCTTCTACTTTTCACTTATTTGCGATTTCTAAAATATTATAACTATAACTTCATACAAATGTATTAAATTGTATAATATAAACTATTCATTTCTAGGTACATGTCGGGAAAAGAATTTATTAAGATCGGTATACTTCTATAAAGATAAATAAAATTAAAGTGTCTGTTTGTAATGTCAAAATAACAGCTTTTTACTAAATGCATGTGAAAGTTTATAAGGTACCTACTTATAAGAAAAAAACAATTTTCAAAATTTTTGTCTGTCTGTCTGTTTGTTCCGGCTAATCTTCGAAACGGCTGGATCGATTTTGACGGGATTTTCACTGGCAGATAGCTGATGTTATAAAGAGCAACTTGGCTATTTTTATTTTTGAAAAAGAATCAGGGTTCCGCGAAAAAAAATTAAAACTCATGAAATTGTGAACTAAATCCGCATACGGCGTACGCACCCGAGCGAAGCGAGGGTAAATCGCTATATGATTTAAATGAATATCTTAGGAGTAGCAAGCTACTGATGTCCTCCTGACCGATTCCGGCCACGACGGCCAATCTCATTGAGACTAGCCAACTGCGCAGGAGATATTATAGTGCACAAGTGTACGCGAAGACACAAGTGCACTCTCTATTCCTGTCACTCTCATACTCCGGTGGGACGACTACTCGACACGACCGGTGAGAGTTAAGGCGCAGGACCGACGGCTTTACGTGCTCTCCGAGGCACGGGGGTGAAACAACGCCAACTTCCCAACTCCGGGCTGAGACTGAGGCTTATTAGACAGAAAGACTCAATAACTAAACTTGGCCCGAACCGGGACTCGAACCCAGGACCTCCGGGTGTGCAGCCGTACATGCTAGCCACTACACCACCGAGGCAGTACATACTATTTATGTATAAACATAGCTAACCGTGAAAACGCACCTAGAGACGAACGCGAGCGAAGCGAGCGTGAGTCGCTAGTATTACATATAACCACTGCAACGGACAGTTTCGAGGCTATATTATATAATTCAATAACTCTTTCTAAGTAAACATCGCACCAAATGTCGCAGCCGTAATTAATCCGACCAATCCCCATCACAAATTTTAATAATAAAATGAGGCGACACTATTAATTAATTCTACACGGCTGATTTCTATTCGCTTATTGCGATAAAGTTCTATCTGAGTATAAAACCACCCTATCGTAGTACTTTTTCCGTTTACATGCTAGTCATTAAGGGAATGATCCGGTAGCTTGAACGGATAACTTATGGTCGGCAGTGGAATCTGCATATAAATAGGAATGAGGTTCATATCAGAGGGATTACGGAGGCACTTTCCGTCCGAGGGTAGCGTGGCACTGTGCCAGCGAAGGGTGGGTTGTGTTAGAAAATTCTTTATATCGAAATTTTACTTTTAATAACTTCTTTTATTAATGTCAGATAACAAATAAAAAGTTTTAATACTTTAAAAACTGAATTAAATAGTCAAGAATGGAAACAAACGCAGCGTTGAGTACCTCCATCCGTCACTCAAAGCGCACCATTACCCAATACGCAAGTCTTGTTTGGGTACTAAAAGTGGAGATCGGAGTATTATATCAATACATTCATTTTCTTTACCGCTAAAAACAGTTAATAAATTCTAAAAAGAATCATCAAAATTGGTTCATAAACGACGAAGAAATTCGTGAACACACACATAAAAAAAAACATATAAACGTTCGAATTGAGAACCTCCTCCTTTTTGGAAGTCGGTTGAAAATATAAGCCAAATAAAATATAGTTCATATATAGTTAATAGATCCACAGAGAGTATTTTTTAAAGAAAGAGATATTTGAAATGAAATGTAATCTCATTAAATTAGCACTAACCTTCACATAAAAACTTTGCACCAAAGTTGAGAAGATTCCTTGTAATAGAACGACTAGGGCGGGCGGGGAGAAAAAATAATTGTAGGGCGGTTTACAGCAATTTCTCTTTCCACGCCTCGTGCTTTTGCTCTTTTAGTAATGCTATTTTAAAAGCATACTGAGTATTTTCTAATCTTATTGCTTTGGACTTCGTTTCTTTTTATTATCATTTCTAAAAACATAGAATTAATTAATAAATAAAATAATAAAATATATATGAACTTAATCAAAACAATGTTTATATAGTAAAATATAACTTACTAGGTTTGTCATGGTAAAACGAATGGACATAAAAGGTAGTCTATATCCTTTCATGGGAGAGGATATGCGATCTATGTCTTTGAGAAATTTTGTCAATATCTGTTCAATGGTTTAGGTGTGAAAAGGGAACAGCTAGACACACAGAGATACTTTCACGTCTATAATTGGGTTATTATTGCCCATTTTAGAATTCTAGAGAGTGCTTACGATTAAGCAAGCTATTTTGTAAATGTGTTATAATTATTAAGTTAGTTTTTTCATCATATATATTTTGTCTTTATCATACATATTCATCCTCATAATTTGCTACAAGTCTGCAAGGATAAATTGACGATTTAAAACGTCGGCTCTTTTTTCACCTCGGAATTCATTTGCTTTAACAAAGAATTCACAAGATAAGATATTCTCCATTCATCGCAATTCTAGCCCAAGAGAATAAACTTATGCGTTTGTCTTATTACATTATCATATCAAAGGATTAGTAACATTTCGGTACCTTTTTACTTGCACCGGAGTGAAAGCGTCAACCCCTCACAATTAGACAATGATAAATGGATCATGAAAAATCTCATCTAAATATTTAATCGAAAATTCCCCCACATGCATTTCTGCATAGGGTGAGTATTGTTGCAAGCGAAAACAACTGATTATGCGGGTTAAGTGATGATGATTGAACCTGAGCGGTCAAAGAATAAGTTCCTCATATTTTGTGACCGCTCAGGTACTCGCCACCACTATTCGCCGTTATAATTATCACATGCATATTAAAATATCTTGAAATTGTGGAGTAGATTACAGTATACCATTTAAGAAACCCTCGTTTCTATTTATGTTTGTCTCTGTCAAGATACATTTTCTCGCTTTTTCTTTATAATTTTGGGTTTGGCCTCAGTTGCGACAATGTATTTTGAGCAACCTCGGTAGGCGGTGTGCCACGTGTGTTGCTCCAGATACTTCTCTAATAGCAAAGTGGAGTGTGGGAGCAACTATTTGAGTGCAGTGGTTGAGTGCGTAAGCGATCCTGCGCCGCCCCATTAAGACGGGCGAGGTTCTGTTAGGTTTTAGTGGATAGTACTGGCTTCTTTGGCATGTACCTGTATGTGTATGCAGGTGGTGTGCGTAAATGCATTTCCCAAAATAAAAAAATGAATTTTGGGCAAATGAATTAGGCTGATTTGGATCATACAAGAATATTAACAATTAAATTAAAAATATTGAAGATATAATCTGTACTAATATTCTAAAGTGAGAAGATTGTTTGTTTTAGCGCCCTAATCTCTGTAATTACCAGTCACTATTTTATAGCCTATTTTGTATTCAGCCCTTTTTTTTAACGTCCCACTGCTGGTCACGGGCCTCCCTTCAATACGAGGGGAATCAGGTCATAGTACACCACGCTGGCCAAGTGCGGGTTAGCGAACTTCACATGTCTTTGGAAAACTTGCTAGGTTTTCTCAGACATGCAGGTATGCTCACGATGTTTTCCTTCATCGTAAGGCAAGTGGTAATTATATTAGAAATGATTCGCACATGAAAATATCAGAGGTGCGAGACCCGGGATTTGAACCCGCTTTACTCGGTTTCCCAAGTGAGCGCGTTACCACTGGGCTACCACTGCCTATTTTATAGAAAGGCTATATGCTTTTCTTTTTTTTAACTCAGTAGTGATGTAATCATACATTATTAAACTACACAACCAAAGTCAAGACAAGCCGTGCGGAAAATCTAGTTAATAAAAAATAATTATTCATTTAATCACATTATCTATCTAAAATTCAACGTTGTACAAGAAACAAATTCAAATAATTGGCGATCATCCCAGATTATAAGTTACTAAATTATAAGCGTTCTATTATATGAGCGAAATTAAAAACAAAACGCTTAAATTATTTATATTAGATAGATTGAATATTCTGTTAAAATGATTGAAGTGACTTTTAGCTTTTAAAGAAAGTGCAACATTTATAACTGGGGAACATGTGTGCAACTTGCATACGTAATTACTTAAAATTAACGAAGAAAATGCATAGTGCATCGGCATGCAGTGGGGTGGGGTATCGCCCCGTTACCGTAACAAGTGTCTTCTAACGAATATTGCAGTGTCACGAATATTTAATATATCGTATATTTACAAAAAATGTTATTTTAGATTTCTTGAATAAGTAGAATTTCTCGCTTCTAACATTACGTATAATATTAAACGTTGCTAATTTTAGGACTATTAAAAATTCCGATTGCTCTTTTTTTAAATTTACGTGAATAAAGATAACTAATTACTACTACTAGACTGAAAAGTATCTAATTGGGCAGTAATTGCAAAAATTCCTATAATTATTTCTTCATTTTTGGCATATTAACTTATAATAAGCATTTTTAAGCATAATTTATTCAGAAATTGAGATGAAAAAGAGATTGTTATATTTTTTTGTAGTAGTAACGTTTTATTCTTTGATGCAACGTTTTATTCTTTTGTTTAACGTATACTTAAAATAGTGTTTTTTATAATTCACTAATATGTGATACAAACGTTACAATTGAACGAAGACAAATAAACATGGTGTAGGAATGCGGAGTGCAGGGTGGTGCCCCTGTTATCCAATGCAAATATTTCTTCCCGACAAAATATTGCAGTGTTAATACCACGCTAAAATGCCACACAATACCACCCTATGTGTACTTTGTCCGTTGGGTTTTATTAATTCTTTTATTGACCGCGAATATTTTGTTAAGTAGAATAAATATGGCTTTGCAATTTAATAATTGCGATTGTTATTTTGATTATTATGTTATTTATTGTGTTAGCGTTAAATATTTTATGACGTGTACTAATATATATTTTAAAATATTTATGTAAATTATAACATTAAGTAATCTAAGTTAAGAATTGTCTGTCTGTTTTCACGCTTAACCCCTAAACAAATTTAAATGAAATTTGGCAAGAATGTGGACAGTATCCCGCGCGTCCTACAGTAAACCTAAATATTCGAAATATATGAATATCCTATAGCAGCGGTCGGCAACCCGCGGCCCGCGGGCCGCATGCGGCCCGCGACCCGTGACTGTTTTCTTTAAAACTTTTTATGCTTTTTAAGTATTTAGAATTTGTAATTATCGAAAAAATGAATATGTTTCTCGTTTCACAGATAAGCATTTAAAAGTAATTTTTGGAATTGTCATATTGAATGTTGTAGTTGACATATTTTGTGGTATAAGGTTTTTTTTTGCTCTCACAAGTGCGGCCCGCTTTTACAAGGTATAGTCACCTTGTGGCCCCTGCCTGCTTAAAGGTTGCCGACCACTGTCCTATAGGACTGCTTGATACACCAGGATAATATATATCCAACGTAAATAAAATTATTTTAATTCGCACTAAATCTACTTTATAGTACAACTCCCTTTCAAATAACTTTAGCCCTGAATAATTTTCTAATTCAGCCTCTAAACCGTAGATTTTATTGCTTTCGGTTTCCCTAATGCCAAATGGCGACGTAAACTTCGCCTTCCTGACCTATTTAAAGGATATCGTCGTTTCAAATTCAGTTTCTTAAAGTTTTTGTCTCACTTCAACGTGCTGTATAAAGAAGGGAAGGAAGACGAATTTGCAATAAGCATTGCAAGTGTGCCTCCTCGTTTCATATAAACTGGATTTCTTAAGTAAAATAAATTCAAATTCCGGCCTATAAAGATTTTTTTTTTATTTTTTAAACAAATATTTATTATATATAACTTTTCTTATTAAAAAAAAACTGAAAATATGTTATTGTAATACAAATTAGACTATAATATATTTACTGCAAAATGAATATATTTACATTAACATACATTTTTCAATACCTTAGTGTCTTTTAAAACGCAACATAAGTTTTATTTTTCGGTTGAAGTAGTTTTAGCAAGGCTTTATATGAAACACCCTTAAAAGGCAGTGCCTTTAAGGGTGTACTGCGAATGGGTCATAGGGCGCCTCTAAATCACTTAGAAGGAGTCCTGGAGAAGTTTCTGTTTCTGCTCAAACGAGTATAGCTAGGGTAAAGAAATATTTAAGCATGAAAAAATAAACAAATTTTAGATCCTTCATTTAATTTGAAATAATTTTTTAAAAATCTGTGCTTTTAAGTATTTATGAGATTAAGTTTCAATGAAGTGAATACTATAATAACCAAATTGTGATACAAAATTTTATATATTTTCAGAAAGAGGCACTTTTTTTAAAATAACGCGTATATTTAAAAATATAAATACAATCTGTACCTAATAAAATACATAGTTGCGCTATTTTGCAGACACATTTTCATTTTAATTATAAAAAGCATAGCATATTTCTCCCGTCCAAACTTAACCTATCTACAAAAGTATATTGAAATATTTTATATTTTTTGTACAAAATTTGCCATCCTGTTTGAGGTGTTGAATTCCAAAAAAACCTTTATGTAGACGAATTTTACATTGTTTTAGTAAATACTAGTAAGGCACTAGGCCCTTAAGATTGTTTCCTATACACCGGTTTATACATTACATTAATCAGGAAGCCATGGTGTTGTTATGAAGAAATAATTAACCACTCCTCTAATACTTTTAATTTATTTATAATATATTTTTATATGATTCTTATCTATAATTATTTGTTTTGCTAGTTCGTGATGAAAAATCGAGACTTACAAACTTTTTGTATCGTTTAAATTTTATAAAATTTAAGGTTTTCCTTATTGAAATTCCCCTGAATTGAATACCTATTCAATATGCAGACGGCACAAATCCTCTAGTTCATGCACCAAGAAACTGAACAAAGTTCAATTGCAAAGTTCACCATGGAGGAATATAGTTGCGATATATAAAAATATTTTACGTTGTAGGTTTTCGTACAATATTTTAGTTATTTATTCATAGCGATTTTTTTCCCTGTTTTTTTTTTGTTTATTAGCTATTGACGAGTATAAATAAAAAAAAATGGAAACCGTTCATTTTTTTATATAGGTAGGTAGGTAAATTCTATCTATTCATATGTACATATGTTTTTCTCAAATTTTCAATAATGATTATGGTCGAATTTTGACCACTAGGCGAACACTAGCCTTATTAATATTCTTAATAATATTATATTAATTCTGCTATATTTAAAACTTTTCCTACACCGAATCCAAGTAACGTCACGCCCTTAGTTGGTGAAGTTATGTATAGCCCTTACTTTTCGGGTAATTAGGTTACCTAGCGGGACACTCGGGAGTAATTTGTCAAAATTTCTTACTAACTTCGCTTGAACTATCCCGCAGTTTATTAGTTTAGCCTTCGCATAAAAGAGACGACAGTTGTATTCAGTTATGAAGTCAATTACTATTATGTCATGCAGACATTTCTGTAAGGTAAAGAATATAAACGGATCTTGAAAATATAGATAAGTAAATACAATTTAATATATTCAATATTACGTAAATATATTATATAAACTAGAAATGAACGTAAATATATTTATTTAATTAAATTATATTTTTTCTGCGGTATTCGCCGATAGACTACATGTTTCTGTAGTAATCACTCCCCATAGAGTTTTTTTTTAATTTTATAACTAATTGTAAGTAATTTTATTTTATAAAGTCCATAATATGGCCTAAATTAATTAATACATAATATAATAGAGCTGGTGGCGGCTGGAGCTTTGTTAAAACGTTCACAGTAACCGCATATTATGTACATTGTTTATAATGAAAAGTATTTAGGGTGAAATCTTAGGAGTAGTGATCAGTCATACCAAAGGAGAGTCTATAGGTAGAGTTCTTATAGCTGAAATGTACCTTGTCTACCAAATTCTCCTTTTATTGCGTCAAACAAAAAAAAAAAACGCGTGTGCGTATTTATATAAGCACGTAAGAAGTTATACTTCTTTGATGTAACAGAACAAAAATATCATTGGAACAGTAATGCAGCTAACTTTATCATGTCACTATCAGCTAACTTCATCATGTTGCTTTTCGGCTGTAGGTGTGCGTGCATCGTAAAAATTTTACTCTCACATTTTTTTCCAAACGTGCCAAAAGAAGTATGATTTCAAAAATTTACTTTCAATTGATAACCTCAAGTAAAAACTAAACAAATACAAGAAAATAAGCGAGGAAATTGATTACAATAAATTGGAATGATGATATTAAAAAAAAACACCGTAGAAATAAATTGTGAACAGAAAGCAGCAGCTTTTATTTTGAATTCAGGAAGTTTATTGCAACATACGGAAGATAGGTTTGCGATGCAAAACTTCTTCCGGTCTCGGTCCTGTCTACAAATAGTACACGCGTAAATGAAAAAAAAAATACATGTTTATCTTTTCTTTGCTGTGCTTTTCATTCATAGTATTATGAATTGATTATTTGTTAAGTTTTTTGTTTGCTTAATCCACGTACATATTAAATATTTATTTGTTTTTATTTTCATTTATCAAGTAATATAAAGTCATTTTTATTATTTTACATGTCTTAATTATACACTTAACTAAGTATTCTATACATATAAGCAAAGTGTCCCATGTGGCATTTACATCAAGTTCGTAATTAGATAACAATCGAGCTCGGCGACCGGAGGCATGTTCGTGTTCGATTCCACTAACGACCGATATGTAACTAACCCATTATCTCTTTCAAATCAACTATTTGCCCACATTGTACGCTATTCCAACATCAAAACAGAATAATATGTAATTATAATTCATAATAAGTGATACAACAATGCAAGTGGCCAATAATGACTAGCCCCAGACGTTCTAAAAAGAGTGGCCAGTGTGTTTTACAACACTTGGACTGGGATTCTCCGTCGGCGGCGACAGGTACAGTTAAAAGAAGAAGATCATCGTGTCCTGAAAATTCAAAACGAAACGTGACAAAAGATGGAGGGTCTTTCGAAACTCAAACTACGTCTGATTATGGCAGCGGCACATCCAGGACTCTCAGTGAAAGTGATAAATCTGATTCTCTTATAGAAGTAGAAGAAAGAATATCATGTATTATAAATGAGAATAGATCATCTCAAAGCAATTCTGAATCAGGCGATGTAGATATAATAATAGACAGTTTTTTAGACAATCCTATCGATGAAGAATCATTAGCACGAAATGATTTGCTTAAATATGATCGAAGTAATACTTTCATAAATGTAGGAAATATTTCATCAGATAGAGAAAATCTACATTCTACACAAGCAACACAAAAGACTAGAGAAAAGAAATTAAAAACTCCAATACCTATAAAAAAGCTCAATAAATCTTTAGATATTGTAAGAAGTACAAAAGCAACAAATACCAAATTATTAAGTGATAAATCTAGTGTTTTACCAATATACAAAAGCAATGTACGAGAATGTGGTGTAGACTTAAGTGGTAGCAATCAAAAAAGGAAAAATTCTAAATTAAAATTGCCATTTTCACCGCCAAAATCCATGGAAAAACCAAAGGTAAATTTCTTTCAAAATAAAACAATATCACAAGAGGCTAAACCATCACCCCTGCTGTCATCTCCTTTGAGAAGGACAATATCTAATGAATATGTGCGCTTAAAGTTTACAAACGACACTGTCGTACGACGTACAATTGATGGCAGGTCGATACAAAAAATAACTCCAAAAATACAGTCAATTATACCTGAAAGTCCAATAGATAGTGAAGACCCCTTTTTGAACTTAAGCCCAAACAAGAAATATACAGTAACTGTGAACAATAAAGTAAGATGTGATAAGGACAACTACGTCATTTTTGACCCTAGTACTGGTTTTAAGCCCGATGAAACACCGCGACAATCTCGTCTACCATCCAAAGCTTCGGAGAAGTCTAAAATACCGTTAAAATCGCCTGTTGGTGAAAAATCAATAGTGACTAGAAAATCAGTGAGTGACACAGATAGTGGTATTTTATCCCCAAATTCGCCAGTTGAAACTAGTGACAAAGTGAACTCTTACTATGTGAATGCAGCAGTGTTTAGTGACACAGCTAAAAAATTTACAGCGGACTTAGACATCCAAATACTTGATCCAGCAGTGGCAAAAAAGGCAACGGAACAAATAAAGGTAAATATTTAGCGTAATTAATTATGTACAATATACTTTTTATTATTTTTTATTTTATTTATTTATTTATAAATACTTTATTGCACACACAAGAATGAGACAAAATGAAAGAAAAAAAAAGAAAGATATCAAAAGGCATGCAAAGGCGGTCTTATTGCTATGAGCAATTTCTTACAGACAACCTCTGGTGAAAGGATTAATGAAATCGTAAGTAGGACGGTACAATTAATATTATATATATACAATATACATGCTCAAATATATACATACATAAATAGATATATAGAACATAAATACATATATACGTATACATACAAAAATACATATATAATAAATACATACATATAAATATATATAAATATATATATACACGATATCTACAAATAAAGATAGTAATTAGTTAGACGACGTTTAAAAGTATCAATCAAGTAAAAGTATTATTATTATTTTTATTAAAAATATTCTAAATCTAATTTTATTTAAATCAGGAGCTCCCAACCCGGGAGCGCGCCCCCTGGGGGGCGTAGAGATAGTTTATTTTGTATAACTTTAAATAATTAAAGTAAATGAAAATCATTAAACTAATGTGTTTTATTATAATAAAAGAAATAAGGGGGGACATGAAAATATTTTTTATAATTCAGGGAGGCTCAACAGAGGAAAGGTTAGGAAACCTTGATTTAAATAATATTATACATATACCTTGTTTCAACGCGTAAATAAGACAGGGTAAATACTTTATTTATATTACCAATTTCTGCTGAAAAAGCAGTAAACAGTAGATTTCATACAGAGTTATGTTATAACGTAGCTTGTATATTCGACAAAATTATTCCATATTTTAAATAGATTACAATAAGATAGATAAGAAATAAATCTAAATACATAAGAATTCCTTAAAATTGGTGGCGTCATCTTGCGGGCAATAGCAAAAGCTTACATTAGAATCCTTATCTTTAAATTAAAACATTATTTTATAGCATGGTATTACACAAATAAATAGTTATATTTTTAATACTCTATATATAATTTTATTATTATCTAGTTCTCTTTTAAATATAAAAAGTATTATATTTATATTTAAAAATTGCAAAGATTAGGATCCTTCTTTTGAAGCGCCATCTATTGATATGCATAGTCGCCCCCTTACATTTTGTTCACGTGTTAAAGCTACTCCACGCTAGATGTCGCTAATAATAAAAATTGTTCTAACAAGTGCTTTCTATGAATCCTTTTACCCTTTATAAATTCCCCTTAATTTGTTTTAACGCTTCCCGTTCTCGTTTCATATATCGCTCTACACCAACACATTATTCGGGAGCAATCGTGCAGTTAATTTCCAAATGGGCCCATTTAACGCAAATAACGAACGGCAGGCACGCACTACATTTTTGTAATGATCGTATTTGCGTTTATGTAAGCAATTATTGCGGTCCTGACAACAATTCCACTTTTTGAAATATTAATTGACTGTAGATGACGATGACATATTGAATTAATGTTTAGCTGTATAGTACCTGTTTTGAAATGTCCTTTATTTTAAATATATAGGATATTTACATAAAATCTTAACAAATTTGGATTATTAATTAGTTTTTATTATAAATATAAAAGATATTGTTTCATTATTAATATAAAATATATATAAAAAAGCTAAACTAAACAATCAAAATACTAAATACGGAATAAATTAAATCTTAATTTAAATTCAATTGCATATATTGCCAACTATAATTGGTAAAATTTTTATTATATACATTTTTGTTATTTTTCTATTAGTTGCACTGAAAAAAAAAAATATTGCTCATACTTAGAACCCCCACACCGACACCTTATTACTTACGCAAAATAAAATTCTATACATGTAATAAAATTATAATTAAGCCGAATCTGTATATTTAATATTTTTTGAAAATTTTTATTGAAATAAACATTATTATCGATACAGAGGCCGAATCTATAGTTTTTAAATTTTTTGTCTGTCAGTCTGTCTGTGAACGCGTCACGGAAAAACCACTGGAGGAATTTTGATGAAATTTGGTATGATGATAGCTGGTTATCCAGGTCAACATATAGGATACTTTTTACTGCGGGAAAATATCTCATCTCTGAGAAATATATACTAAATGTTAAAACGTAAGTACGAACCCGAGCGGAGCGAGGGTCAGTCGCTAGTAATGAATAAAAGTCAAGTGATAATTTTATTACATTCTTTATCTAGCTGAGCTTTAATTAAGAGAAAAATGTACGCAAAGATTCTTATCTGAAGAGGAGATCCCTTCCAGTCGACGTCAATTATTATCTAAGGAAGTAAGATATAGTGTTGTACTTAGGTTTATAGCGGGAAAATAGCAGTTGATGATAAATCTATTAATATGTATACATGAAGGTACTTAAAAGTGAATTAATTAGTAACAATAATTTGCAATAAGTCCACAAGAAAATATATAAAAAAATGTTTTAATAGATCAAATCAAATTATATCAAATTAATCAAATGTTATTCAAATAGACTTTTACATGCACTTTTGATTAGATAAGTTAGGTACCATGGTAAAAACTATTTCTTAAAACTTAAATGTTTGTTACAATTCATAAGATCAAAAACATTTAATAAAAAAAGCGTTTATCATTTCATTTTAGAAACAATCACGGAAATATTTATTAAATATATAAGTAAAATATTTTATACAAAATATGTATCATATGTATGTCTTTTGGTACAAACCAAAATCAATTTAAATCGTAGTGAAAATTCTACACATAGGTAGGTATAGTTAAATATTTGAATTGCTTGAATCAACCTCGTCAATTTCATGTAAATAACCAAATATTCTCTTAGAATATTTATGATACATGGACAGACAAATAGACCAATGTGAAAAACTTATAGAAGTAATTATTGGAGTTATTAATTATTTATTCTTCACCTAGTAATACGAACTTCGTCCCTTCGCATGAAAAATTTCATTGGACCTTGGCCTTAAGTAGTAAAACTGTCACACAAATTGACTGTTTCCTTGCAACAATGTATAAAATACATTCAAGATTTGCAGCTCTGTGATTACCACGCAAATCACATTCGATGCAAGACGATGAGAATCCAAGCTTGATTACTGCGGCTTTGCGTTTCGAATACATGATTTAGACGCAACTCCAGGGAAATGGAATAACACCTTCTATTTGCGATTTTAATATGACGATGAACTAAAGACAGATTATAAATTATTGTATATATAGATTTAACGTTAATGTCACATTTACTTTGTTTACTCAAACATACGTGTCGTGCATTTTATTATATTTGCTTACAAGTTTTAGATATATGCATGTATTCAGAATAAGGCTAATTTATAATATTAGTTTGTACAGAAGTTCTGTTTGTAGGAATGATATATGAATAAATACTCTTTGGGATTATTGTTTTCTAAATAAGACAATCTTGAGCTTAGCATAACAGCTACATACTTTAAATATATTGTTACACATATAAAAAACTCATCAAAAGGTTTAAAAATAACTTAACTAATATTAGAAGTGCTAAGTAATGAGTGTAAGCGCTGGGAGCAAACACTCAACAAGCGGAGTCGAGGTGCGCCTCTTGAGGACTCTTGTCTAAATGCTCTACACTGAGTGAGTACTGAAAGTTGAAACGTTTTACTTTCTTTCGACGTGTGAAACATTGTTGCTGACTGAAAGTTAGTGCTAACAGCTCGCAGTACAAACTTATTGACTGTTTGAAATACGACTGCTGTGAAATATAATCACTATTTGAGTATAGTTTGCTACGTTTCACAGCTCCATTCATTTTTATAGGTTTGGTTATTTTTACATATTTACGAGACTATAATATATAGTCTTCAGCATTTCACTGTGTGTGTTAGACTAGATAATTACTGCGTATTCACTCGTATATTTCATACAAGTACAAGATCCTTTGTTTGAATTAAATGTTATTTTATGACAATTATTTCTTATAAATACATGAATATATAGACGCCCAAGGTAGTGGTGAGAATCAACCCTTTCTGAGATCTCGAGTTAAAGAGGCTTTCGAGAGTTCTTAAAGTGGATGAGGGTGCAGTTTCAAAAATGATTACATTTTCATGAAATTCTGTAGAAAACAAAAATATTTTAAGGTAAGTTTTATGTGCTGTAGATATATCTTTTTTTACATAACTATTCATTAAAATTCAAGACGAAAATTACTTTATTTTAATTACATACGAAGCACATATGGAACGCAAAGAGAAATATTGTAGTCTTACTATATAATATACATATTTTACGCAGTCTTAGATATTATATGTATGCATAAATAAAAATTCACATTTTCTCTCTACAATTAATTTGTAGTGTCAAAATTATTAATGACTATTTTTTTTTGTTCGGACATAAACACACAGCACCATCTAGTTCCATGGTAAGCTACGAGGCCTGTGTTATGGATACCAGATAGTTGATACTCTACACATATATAACTTTAAATACATACATATTATAAAATATTTATAAACAATCATGACTGGAGTACAAACATTCGTGCTCATCACACAAATGAATGCCCCCAGCGGAACTCAAACCCGCGACCGTTGGCACAGCAAGTAGGGTCACTACAAACTGAACCAAACGTGTCGTCGTCGTCGAAATTTAAAAACCTAGTTTGCCATTGATAAACCTGTGTAACTCAATTAGTATACCTGTGTAACTCAATTAATAGACTTTTACGAAAAATATTTACTGCACATTTTGGATTTTTAGTGAAAATACTCGGTTGGCTGGAGCCCGCGGGCGTCGGTGACGGGCTTGATACGCCGCTCACGCGCGGGGTTTGTAACCTAATTAACGACTCGTTACTGATTGCAACGGGAGAGTTTACAAGATATTTTCTTATCCAAATTGAAACTCATGCATATAGTTTAATAAGTGGAAATTATCAAAACTTCAAAAGATTGATTTATGGAAAATGTGCTTAAAATATATAATTGGAGTATGTTAATTTCAAAGCAGATCTAATTTTAAATTTGTACCTACATTAATTGCACTAATCAATCATAATCATCAGTATAGTTTAAATATGTAAAAAGAATTTCTTACTACGACCTTAAAATTGCCTCAAAATAATAATTAGAAGGATGAAGTTAGTATAAGATTTACATTACATTTTCAAATATTATCAATCCATGTTATCAAAAATTGCTTTAAAAACGTTTTTTATAACTTTTTCTAACACTTAATTCTAAGTGAATTCTAGCGAATTTTATATTATGTTTTTGTAAGAAGGCTTGCTCACTATAAAAGCTCGGCGACGCCATTGACGCTGTTGTTACGCCGCGCACGCTCTACACCTAACCTAATTACTGGCAGACTTGTTACTGATTGAGACAGGGAATTACCGGAATACTTTTTACTACTTAAAGATACTTTTTGATTATAAAATATTGTATAATTGCTTCTTAAAATACGATTCCATTATTAATCGCACTAAAGTATTTAAAAAAAAATGACGCGTATTAAAATAGTTAATTTAAGTAAGTTAAGTTAGTTTTTGTCACTGTAAATCTTATAGTTAGCTTTATGTTTTTATTGTATTTTAAAATTTAATTGACCTCAGTGTGTTCTTTAAGAAATATTTAAAGACAATAATAGTAATAATTTAAGTTGAAGTATAAAAAACCAAAAATTGTAGCAATACCTTCAGTATATTTTTTATATAAAAACGATAATCGATATTTTTTATATAATACAATAAAAAAAAATTACTTAAAAAAATAATGTCTCAAATATTTATTACATATTTTATGGACATCGTTAAACAAGTATTAAATATGTAGTATAATGTAAAATGGCAATATGAAACTATTTCCCTCCTTTATAATATAATAATGCACGACCAGACCGATATAATTTGCGGTTTGCAAAATAGTTTGGCAACGCGAATCGGTAATAAACAACGAATTTCAATATATGCACCTATAAGGGACATAATTAATAGCGATAGTTATTAATGGCTTTTATTCAAATAAGGCCATTTGTGTCATCATTACAGGCGGATTATTTACTATCAATTTCCTTTTTAAAATTAATGTAATTTTATTTTTATTTTTATCCTTACGTAGTACTATTATATGAATAAGAAATTTTGAAAGTGTGTGTATGTTTTTAACTCTTTTATGCTGAAAAGGACGGATTAGGTTAAGTATACAGACAGACTATGAGCTGTAATATCAAGGCTACATACAGTTAGTAAAAAAAAATGCCAGTAGGTGATTTTTGTATTTTATGATCTGTTACAACAACAATATTAAACGCGAAGTAAATTATTGCCATTTTGCCCGTCTTCTGTAAGGTAAGGTATTTTTTTTTTTTATTATTAAATAAGTATTAATTCGATGATTATTTCGATTGCTACGGTATATCTAAACTAATAAATAAAATAACTGTTGTAATAAAATCGGTTATAATAATAATTTAATTATTGTCATTACTATTCATAACATGTTCTGTGGCGTCATCAACTTTCTTCCGGTCGAATCTTGGACCCTAAATGCTTATTTCTCGATTCAGCGAGGGTGCATCCACCGATACCAAGCTTCCTTTACAAACTACCGCAGAATATTTCGCTCTGAATAACTAAAGCTTACATAAACAGATTAGTATTTTTTTATGAATAGAAATCGGAATGGAAAAATTCCAAAAATCAAAAATGGAAGAGAATTAAACAGATAGAAAGGAATTAAACATTTTGAAAAAACTTTAATTAAAATTGACAAACAGCTATTTGCACTTAATATTTAGGTTTCTGGTAGCCTATCTAGCGTTCTAGCTTTGGCTTAGTTCAAACATTGAGTTGTGGTTGCGGAGGAAAATGTAAGAATGTAGAGAAATTTACGTTTGTCTATCAGCAGTATATATTAAATATTATAGATGCAAATTATTATTTTTCCAAAATGTACCATTAATAGATTCAATGAAAAATTCTGATTGCTAATGAAAGCAGTGCGCCTTAAGGCTTTTTAAGATAAAATATTTTTATTTAATTATAACAAGAATATTTTGCTATATTTTTTTCCTCTAACCGTAAGATGCGAATAATAAACAGTGTTTTACGAAGCTTTCACTCAATCCGCATCTGATATTTCACTGAAAAGCCAAAATAAATCCATGTTAGAGGTGAGAGTCAAAGGTATGGGGCGACGGTTAATAATGTATAGAGTTTACTTTGCGTATTTGTATAGGGGACAATCTCATACTTTATTAATCTTTCAAGACCCACACTTTGGTAACTTTCCTCATTTTTTCATACAAACCCAAAAAATATAATTTACCGTTTCACTAGCTCTGCTCGCGGCTTCGTTTGCGTATTTTATTTATATATCCTAATATCCTATATAATGTTCTCCTGACCGATTCCGGCCACGGCGGCCAATCTCATTGAGACTAGCCAACTGCGCAGGAGATATTATAGTGCATAAATGTACGCGCAGACACAAGTGCACTCTCTATTCCTGTCACTCTCATACTCCGGTGGGACGACTACTCGACACGACCGGTGAGAGTTAAGGCGCAAGACCGACGGCTTTACGTGCTCTCCGAGGCACGGGGGTGAAACACCGCCAACTTCCCAACTCCGGGCTGTTTCTGAGTCTTACTATACAGAAAGACTCAATAACTAACTTGGCCCGACCCGGGACTCGAACCCAGGACCTCAGGATGTGCAGCCGTACATGCTAGCCACTACACCATATCACTCCTACTACACATATCCTACTCCTAATAAGGGTCATGATGTTAGATAACCTAAAAAATTTTACAATGGGTAGGCTACAAAATAAAAAATTAAAACTGCTAGCTGACTGGAAAAAGTTCCTTTAAATAAATAAAAAAACAAACATTTCAACTTTCTAATAGTACTCACATTAAATTAGATAATAATATTTTGTGTATAAGTCAAGATAAAGTCAACGCATCCATACTAATATTATAAATGTGAAAGTGTGTTTGTTTGTCTTTCTTTCCATTCAGTCGTTTTAAATAATGGAGCTGTTAAATAAAACAACTAGCGATTTTGCAAAATATATGAGTCGCTAGTATAAGTAATATAAAATGAAATAGGTATATAACTTAATGAATACCAATACAAAAATTAAAATATTATTTTCATGGTGACATACCCATGGCTTCCACGTGGGACTCGATGCGAGTGCGTATTTACGGACTTCACGACTGATATATGAAGCCACACTTCCGGTGCTGTTAGAATAGACGCATTATTTCGTTTTTCACTTCCCATTTATCAGTTTAGGGCCATCGTTTGTTTTTTCGAGGAAAATGGCAGGATGCATTACGTTAAAGCTTTGGCATTAGAGCGAATGTCTTAGAAATCGTAAAATAGACGGTATGTATTTTATTTTTAATTCTATCTATTTATTATCACAAATACTATGCTAATATAAATGCAATTTGCAAAAGCTAATCTAAGCTTTCAGCTATAATATACGAGTAGATAAAAGTAAACTGAGTTAATAAGGTATAATAAGAGTTTATGTTCTGTATGGCAATTTTCATTCTATTTCTGATTTACTTAAAATCCATATGTTTTCTGCAAAATAGTAAAAAATGAACCTCATCAAGGCGTACAAACTAATTTTTGGAATTTTTGATATTTTGAATTTGAATGATTGATAATAATAATTGATTTATTTAGAGAATAGGAAATTTGCTTAGAGAATATTACTTAATATATATTTTTTTCAGAAGAAGTCCTCATGCATTACTCGTGTGTTACTGTCTATATGTTCACATGTCACTACGTCTACTTCCTCTAAATCCACCGGAAGGATAAAGTTCAACATTGGGACAGATATAAAGTTAAACAACCCCATCACAATTAATGTATAGTGTAAATAAATTAATCCAGATTTTATTTTATATTATTAGAAAATCAAAAGTTAATCAAATTAATTAAAAAAAAACCTAATCAAATTATAATATTGATAACGAAGAATTGTTTAAATACAATCTATACAAATAAATAAAATTGAAGTGCCTGTTTTAATGTAAAAATAACAGTTATTATTTACAATAAAGGAAATTACAATTACAGTTACTTATTAAATGTACGTATGTGGAATTAAATATATGCGGTACTTATAACAAAAACTAATTTTTAAACATTTTTGTCTTTCTATCTTGTCTTGTCTGTTTGTTCCGGCTAATCACCGAAACGGCTGGACTGATTTTGACAGGCCTTTCACTAGCAGATAGCTGATGTTACAAGGAGTAACTAAGGCTACTTTTATTTTAGAAAAAGAATTACGGTTCCGCTCAAAAAATTAAAACGCACCTAGGGACGCACCCGAGCAAAGCGATGACTACTAGTGACTAGTATAAGAATAAAATGGTACATTTAAATAATATATTAATAATAATATTAAATCCTAAACATCTCAATTTACATGCAAGCAAATGCATGCAATGTAATGCATTCCATGTAAGTTATTGTTTCTTTAAAAATAGGTTGCTGTAAATTATCTTCTACGTCTACGAGTACCATGAATGGGCGAGAAGTTATGGACCGTTGTAGACCGTGGTTTAGAACTCTCACTGAAGATGTTAATAGCAAATGTAGTTTGTTGTACTTAAAAAGTTTAAACTTATATATCTATTTATTACGATTTGTGTTACATATTTTTATAAATTATTGAAATATTTGGCAAAATTTTATAACTGATAGATTTTATAGATCGTTTTAAGGTCTGTGTAGGTGTTGAATTTTATTTGAATGCTTTTAAATTGGTATTCATAATAAAATTATAAGAATATTTCATAAAAAAATTCTTCAGTGAAAAATTAATATAGAAAATATAGAGATACCATTTACGTTCAATTCTTTTTCAAATGTGAGCAAATCTATTATAACGCCTCACTTCTTTCGTTAATTGGACGTAGTAAGGGTTTATTTTTATATCAACGAGCTTTTCTATAGAAACTTTTCAGATTTGCATCATAGTTTTCCCTGTTATTCAGTGTAATTAATCAGTGATTGAGACATTGAGTTTTATATATATAGATATGTCCTATATTATTTCACAAAAATCAAATGTATTTAAAGATTTTCTGCACATTTAAAAAAAAATAGGCAATATCTACGAGACTTACAATAAAAAATAATTAGTATTAAGGCGCTTAAAAGTAAAATACTTACTATGTAATAAAAATTACACGATTGATAATTCAAGTATATATAACATATATATTGGAGTAGAATTTGGAGTCCAGCAAGAAGCAAATAGAAGTAAAATTTCAATATTTATGTATCCATTACTATCATCAATCAAAAGGCAATGCACAAATTACAGGCGAAAGAGGCGTTAATACTGTAATTTCTCAAATAAATTCCCTTCAAATTTATCTAGATCCCTCTTACGACTGACGGGAGTGATAATTAGTATGATCGCGCTATTCTAAGCGTCCCTTTTGAAATGTAGCTAAAAATGGATAAAGCTTTCGAATGGCGTTTGGTGTCAAGTAATAGCCATTACTATTTTATAAATTTTACGACTACTCTTATGCTATTACATTTTTTATACTTGTTAACCGTTTAAAATACTATTCCCTTTATACTCTCTTAGAGCTTTTGGTTTGCTCAAGATATAACTGCACAGTTAAATGATCTTGAGTAACTTTTTGTAATATTCTAATAGCCCAAACGAAATTGCATAGCAAATATATAAAAATATACAGTTTATTTCACGTTACAAACTGTATTTATGGGAAAACAAATGTCTATTCCTAGTTTTACTACTTCCTACGTGATAAAAGAACATACTAACAAAACAATAAAGATATCGGATGATAACATTTGTTTAATTTTAAAACACTATTCATGTATCTGCAAATACAAAAAATCTAAATTCTCCAATACAATTTGCCATCAAATTTATCTGTCTTCAAAAGAATTCGGAGGGTGATGATAGGCGTCATTATATTTCTGAACTTCCTTTCCGTAACAAAAATGGCTCAATCAGTCAAACGAGGCGTCTATTTTCAACAAAACATATTCTTAGTTATTTTTGAATTTGCAACTTTACGTTTTTTCATTTATACTCAAGGAATTCTCATTTATTATTAATAGTACGAGTAAATATAATAGTTCTAAGTATTTATTTTTTAAATTTTAAGTGTGATAATATGAATTTTATTTAATCACATTGACATTAAAAACAGGTGTCTTTTGTATTTTAAGTCACTACACAGCTTGCACGCTTCTAAAACTTTTTGAGCTTTCGAGAACACTTGTTTTGTTTTTGCCTCAGGGAAAAATATCTCACGTTAACTGAACAGTTCTTTGAGGCTTTATTCCGAGATATTATCATAAGAACTCTTTGTACTATTATATTTGTAGCATTATAAAGTATATCTCGAAAATGAATAGTATTATTTTTTAAATTACCTACTTTGATTGCCATAGTATTAAATAGCTTAAAAGAAATTCTTTTCTAAATTATTAATAATAGAATTCTAAAATACGTTATTTCCAGTACTTGGAGCAAAAATATGGAAATATGCATTATGCTTACATATACCTATTATGCTTATTCTAACATACCCTCCATTCTAAGCTACACCGTATGAGACACGTTTGTATGAAAATGTTAAGTAACAAAGGGATTGAATTTTAAATTAAGTTTGCGGCAGAACGTGTCCGTACTCGAATTTTGATTAGCATGTTAGTGCTATGAATGATTAATAATTTGTTTGCTTTGTGAGAAATGAATGGATTTACTAATCCAACCAATGTTATATACCTATTTGTTGATATTTGAGCTAAATTTTATAACATAGGAACCTAGATAAAGCTACATAATCAATAGTTCCTCTATAGAAACTTCTGGTAGAATAAGCAGTAATTTATATACTTGTACGACTTGGTTAGTAAGATATATTGTCATTCTTATAAAAGAAAACATTAGCCTACCATCAACTTTGCGTAACTCAATACGATTTTCAAAGGGACATCCAGAATAGATGGCCCGTCGTTTCCCGAACTCGAATTTGTGGATCTTCCGTGAGTTATTTAATTTGTTACTTCATGTAGATACTATGTAGAGTGATTGATAGATTTAGATGGTATATTTTAACATTTTTTTCGGTTTCTCAGAATTTTAGTAAATTGGTACATAAAAAGCTTTGAAACTTTTGTAAATGTTAATTCTCAAAATGGTATTTATAGAATTACTAATTAAATGTTACTGAAATTTTGATAAAGTATGATAATGTGCTTAAATCACTTTAAACATATTAAGAGAAATACCAAGAAGCATTTATTTGAATCTTATTCACGGAGAAGAATCCTATATACTCGTTATATAATAATAGTTAATAGCTCAACTTTTGTTATATGTTAAAACAAATAATTCAATATTAAACTGAAAAAAAAAAATACTTTAAATTTCTTCTTACACTAATGTTACTTATTAAGAATCGACAAACACATTTCAGCGATCAAAATACTAAAAACTATTCAAATTAGCAGATTTTTCTAATAGCAAAATATTTCAACACCCGCTTGTCACATCCAGCTAACACCATGCATCTGCATCCCCGCGGGAGAGGGCGCCATCGATCCGCCCCGTGCATGTCCTGTGCAGTCGCGATTTGTACGTCAGACGTACGCCCGCCCGCCGCGAAGCCTTTTTAGGCGGGAACTGTTTACGTCTTTGACTGTATTGCTGACATTACATAAAATATTATAATAACACTGATGTTTGAAAATATTTAGATATAATATATTGTGCATTAAAATTACAGATAGTGCAGTGTTTTAAAACTTAATGACTAAATTGGTGCTTTGGGTGGTTTGGCGATTTCTATTTTTTTGGCCAACAACGACAATTCTATGGCATATTTTATTCATATTTAATTACTTATATTTTTGTAGTGTTTTATTGTATTCTAGTATATTCTATTATTTCAAAATTATATGTTACATAGATATTGTACAGTTATAGTATGTTTTATATATAATTTATTTTAATATCATATACTATGTATTATATTTATATGTGTATTAAAATAGTTGATAAATTCGAATAATTGTTTTATTATTAGTGATTAACTTACTAAACGTCATAGGCACTATATATTTATTTAGGGTTTGGTTTACAGCATTCACAAGTATTTCGTAGCTTTAACTGTATCTTCATAGATTTTCGGTTAAATTCAACCTGCGTTATGATTTCCATAAACAAAATAAACTTTGGAACTTTATTTATCTTCCCCAAAATTTACCGGTCTCGTTTGTTATGAAGTTCATTACAAAACGACTAATATTGTGGATAAATTTCGTTCTATGCCAAAAGGGAGAAATGGTTTATAAGGTTGAAGTTTTCACCCCGAGGCATCGTGTTTCAATTTATTTGTTTCATTTCCTCGAATGCTCAAATTTTATCGTTTAACATAGTCACAGGTTCTAACAACAAACTTTTTATATATTATGTATTTGTGGACTGTTTTGCGTTTCAATGGAAAAAAGGCAGCAATTATAATTATATGGATACATGATTTATGCTCTAATATTGTTTTATAAGTTTTATGTAGGGATTGTAAAATATGCATAATAAATACGCATAATATATCGCAAAACGCTCATCATTAAACAAGTTCAAAATTAATAATATATATTATCTATAATGCGATTTAACATGGTATTTTAAAGCCTTTTTGTATCAGAAAAGGCATTTCTCCATAAGTAACATGTCAGGGCGATTAATCTGGCTCCCTTCTCTAATCCTCTACACGCGAGCCCGCACCGAACTACGTCCAATATACATAATTTTATTAATTAATTTAATATTATCTCATATGCTTTCGTGTTTCGTATAAGTATTGTAAAGTCAATTATATTTATCTTTGTTAAAACAAATTAAGTATTCATACAAATAACATAAGCTACCATTGAAAATTCTTATTAGTAATTTGAATAAATCTATTTCCCAAGCCATGTGTCTTCAAACACGTGGTAATGTCTACTTAACGATCGACAACTGTAAAACAAAAATAAATTTAATGTCATGTAGTAAATGTCTTCCAGTAATCAATTAATTATAAAATAAGCCCGGAAGCGAGAGGAGGCTGGGTCGTTTCTTCCCGAAAGGATACATATTACATATTGTCATTACGTTTATATCGACATATACACATACATATATACATATATCTATTTGAACGTATGGCTAACGGCTAGGAAGTAACTGAAAGTTTATTAAACAGTAATTTATCATTTTGGCCACTTTTGGAATAACATATTTGCGTATGTAGGTCGTATACTTTCTAATTGAAATTTATGTGAGTTAACTTTTTTAAAATGAGTTATAATAACATTATAGCGAAATTTTATATATATCCTGGTACTAGTATCTGGAACTTATAATTTAAATCCTAAAATCCTAAAATTCTTTTAATTTATGTATTTTTGTGGTCTGTTGAGTGTCAAGAATACACAAATAGATATTATGTTTGTTAAATGGTTTTCTTAGTAACATTAAAAAAATTAAAATACAAAGACTAAAAAGAGCAGAACTTTAGTATTACCTATAACCAGTAGTAAAGTTAAATTATTAATGATTTCTAAAATTAATAGACAGAGCTTTTGTCACGACTCATAAGTCATCGAAAATATCTATTTCAATTTTAAGCTTCTTAAAAATGTCTTATAGAATTTATAATATCAGCATAAACAGGAAGTATTATAATAATGTACTTCTTGGGCGGCCATGACCGATCCGTTGAGTGAATAACAATGATTATCAACGCTAATATATTTTAAACAATGGATAAGCGTCGTGCAAATAAATCGGTTATCGAAGTTTTTAGTAGATTTTATTCCAACTAATAGACATCAAGTCGTGATAAAGATATCTGTGCTTGAATATGAAATGGAAGTATTCAATAATCGATACCAATTTTAAAAATGTACTTATATCTATAGATAAGAAAGAAGTATAAAAAATAACATGAAGTATGTATGTGATAATAATGTCTATCCAAACGTGTACTGGGCTTCTAAAAATTATGACTCAAGTTTATAAAGTAAATGAAGTTTATCATTTGATAAAAAAATATCGGGTACGAAATGGATTATCAGTCCCTACGGTAGGTAATAAGAAATTTAGAACCAGGGATTTATGTTATTGATTTTTGGAAAAGTAACAAATAAGGATATTTCATACCTCAAATATTTTCTCTTAGGCTCAAACGGTTAGGTGAAATATTAAAAGTATGTTACTAATACTTGAAAATTTACGAGCACTTACTCGTAATATTGCGATATAAAGTTTTAAAATTTATTTTAAACTTTAATACAATACTAAAATACATTTCTTTTGCTTTTTTGATTACATATATGTGGTTTTTATCTTTAATATGCTTCAACCTTTACTTTCAGTCCACGATTGGGTCCAACTCATAAATACATACATATGTAGGGCAGATATATATGTACATAGGTGGTCCTTCTAGGATCACTTATTTAATATATCAAAGTAATTTTCGAAATTCAAAATATACTACTTAAATTAGATTTAGGCTGTATAGAATCACTAGCGGCTCACCCTCGCTTCGCTCGGGTTCACCTCTAGGAAAACAAAAACAAACCTACCCCATGGGAACTGTACATTTTTCCCGAATTAAAAGTAGCCTATGTGTTATTCTAGACTATAATCTATCTCTGTGCCAAATTTAATCCAGTTCCGTTTAGCCGTTCTGGCGTGAAAGAATAACAAACATCCATACATCCATACTCACGAACTATCACATTTATAATATTAGTATAGAAGTATAGATTAGATGGCTTTAAATTAAAAGAACATCGTGTAACAATACGTGCTATAGATCATTTTTTAACCATTAATCTATACTAATATTATAAAGAGGTAAGGTTTGTGAGTTTGTGAGGTTGTAGGGGGTGATCTCTGGATCTACTGAACCGATTTAGATAAAATTTGGTAAGAAGATAGTTTAAGATCCTAGGAAGGACATAAATTTTTTTTTATCTTGGAAATTATCCCTTAGGGGGGTGAAAATAGGGATGAAAGCTTGTATGGGGAATCAAGCTAGGGACGAACTCGAGTGAAGCAAGGGTAAGTCACTAGTGTATTCATAAACCTTTAAAGAACATATAAAATTAACATTACAAACGTACCAATCAGATAAAGCCCTACCACATTTCACACGTCAGATATACTAAGCTCACTAACTGATCCCCACTTTGTGCTAAATAATCTGGTAATTGCCCTACGTCCAGCAAAGGGCTATTTGCATTTTAATGAGGTGTTGATTTGAAATAATGCTTAGCATGCATAATTGCATACGTAAAGATTTATAAGGTCACATGAGGTAACTAATTCTTTTTTATCGGTCAATTTGTAACACAAAATGTTTTTACTTTTTTAGTAAAAGAGGTTATCTGTTTATTTCGTATTTGCTTATGATAGAAGAGTAAGGCTATCTTAAGTGTAAGATACATATACGAATATTTTTTTTAATATTACAATTTTTCGATCTTTAATTCAATATTTAAATAATTTAACTTGAACTGACAATAGGATGGAGGGCTTGGGTGAAATATAAAACTTCAAGAAATTTCTTGTGAAGTAAATCGTCTTCTTCTAGTTTGATTAAAAGCAAATGGAAAGGTATAAAGTTACGTTATTTAAACAGTCAAATGAAATATATTAATATGAGATCAATTTCAAGCAATTTCTTAGATTAGATAATTATTATTTTTTCTAAATTTAAAAACGTAATAAACCATCCTAGAAAATAGCTTCCGTCTCAATACCTGCTATTTCTTACACATTCCATTAATTTGTTTAATAAATCCTATTTAAATTATGTTGATCCTACTTACCCAGTGAACTCCCGCAGACAATAAGTCGTATTGGACCAAACCTACCGCATCGACTCTACCTAGACACGTGTAATAGAGTCTGTTTTCATGCTTACTTCTTAAGGAATAAGGATAATAATCGTTAAATGTGTTGGAAGTCTATGACAGTTATTTGGGAGCAAAAAGGGTTCCCTTGGGTTCAGAAACATAATTCGGTTCTTGACGCGACATCTTAATTAAACTTGCCGTGTCACTACGCGGGTTACCGTTATATTGTATAATCAACTCTTCTTATGATTTATACTTTGAATATGTGATAAATATCTTTTAGTATACGCATTGTAATTAAACTTCAGTTAAATATAATTGATTGATCAGTTATCGCGTACATAATAGTTCAAAACTTCTTTTGATCGTTGCTGTTGTTGTTATAAAGAGATGTTTATAGTTCTTTAATGTTATAAAATATTAGCATATCAGTTCCACTAATTAACTTCCTAGCCTAACATTAATCTGGATGTTTAGAATGCCTTTCAAATTTAGGAAGCCATCAAAGGGATTTCATCGCGGTGTTATTTCCTGTTTATTTCCGTATACAATAGTTAGTAAATAGTTGTAAAAATAACACGCGGGTAGATTGTCAAGTTCACGCTCGTATGGGGTACGCGGCTATTTTTGAATCAGTAGTAATAGAAGCATTACCTTTTTTCACTGTTGACATCTACCAACGATACAAAACAGGTTCGTTGAACTGAAATGACAGAGAAAGATCACTGAGTTCCTTAACAGAACATGCTCGATTGATTGTAAAATACGATCTGAAATACTTGGAAAGGGTAGAGTTGTCGCAGTAATGGATACTAATGCTTAAATAGAATATTCAATACATATAGTATACTAATGTATGTATGTTTGAAAATGTACTTACTATAAGTTATCAAAATAAAGATCAAACGTGTCATATTAAGCACACGTGTACGTCTTTTTATAGGTAAAAGGAAAATGGTTTTCTCTTCCCCCTTCTAGCGGTCAATTCTACAGGATTCCTATATGTCATCTCCAATTCGTCATGTCATCGAAATGTAATAAGTTCCCCTCTTATTGAGAAGCTATTTACAAAGGCGAAGGGAAGAAGCTAACTGAGAATATCAAATGACTGGTTCGATATACCTGAAGTTGTTTCTATTTACATTTCAGGTGACTTATTTATTCATTACTAATGAGTCTGTTAGTGACATAAATAAGTATTCAAGATAGAGAATTATTTTTTAAATTCAAAACTAAAATATCACAAAATTAGATTATTCTTCTCCTTTAATATTGATGAAATTTATCAAAAATTATATATGTATTTATAGGATGTTTTTACGGCTTAATTAAACAGTTAGTATTATACTGGCCATAAAGTAATAAATGACGGACAGTAATATAATTTTCAAATTGTGCCATATACAAAATGGTGGTGGAACTTTAGCAAAAGGACCTCCGTTTGTATTTATGATAGCAATAATATTGTTACGTAGGATTGACCGCCTGCACCCTTACAGATAATACACGGCCCATCTACACTGTAAATCTGACATGTAATAAAAAAATGTGAACTCGAATAAGTTTAATGCGGTTGTGTTTTTACAAGCTTTTATTTAACTTGTAATGTTTATATGTATGTTTGTTCGAGTTAAATCATGCAACTGAATTTTAAAGCAGTTATCCTCAACTGATTGAGCTGAAATTTTACATACACGTTTAGTTTAGATAACAATGAATGGCGGACTCCCAATGATGGCGAACTATGTTTTTTTTCATGCACCCCCGTGATATGGATATCAAATGAAAGGGTTTGCTGAAAAGAATACCAATATATACCTAAAAAAATTTGTCTTCAAATTAAATAAGCCCATTTATTATATTACACAATTTATATGGTATAAAAGCTTGTTTTTAAAAATGTTTTTTAATATTGATTTATTTATGATTCGATTATTATTTTACCTTCTATGAAGAAAATATATAATTTTTAAATATTATCTATCTTTCTAATTCTTAACATAACTCAATTTATATGACACTAGCATTGCCCGCGGCTCCGCCCGCGTCAGATGACCAAAAACCAAATTCTTAAATTTTACATAGTAGTATACTTTTACATATACCAATTTCATTTCGCACCGTATGATTGGTAAATAATGACAGTGATTGACAAAGGCACGAAGGTTCCTCCGTTAATCTCATATTTGATTTAGTAATATTGCACTTTTTATTTTAACAATAACGTTTATAGTATGTCTATACTTCTGTTTTGTTTGTTTGTTTAGTTTTGGGCGATAAGCTCTCAAGCTACTGAATTAATTTTAATCATTTATTTACTAAAAGACAGCTATTGATTAATTTATATTTAGCTGATTATTTAAATTACATAATAATAACTTTTCTTAATTAATAGTTAATTTGTCGCGAAACAGGGATGGGTTAGCGCTAGTTAGTAATATATTCCGAAACGATTTTCAAAAGAAAGTGTTGGGAAAAGCGAAAGATTCAGAAGTACATAATTAAAGTAAATAAGTAAATAATTTTAAGAAAATTCTTTTTATTATTTTAAATGACTCTGCTAATGCAATTAAAGTCGTAATCATTTTATTGCGTCCTTTAAGCCTTCCACCTTTCAAGAAAAGGTGTCAAAAAATCAGAAAAAGTTGAGGTATAACAGTTTCTAAAATACTTTAAATATACATAAATTATTTTGCAGATATGGGATATTTTTAGTTACCCGCTTTGTCAGTTTAACAACCATAAACTTGTTTTCCATAAAATGTTAAAAAATAATATGAAACAAACTTATTTTCACGGTTTAAAATGTGTCGATACTGTGGTAACGTAAATATTATTCGTATTTATTTTAGTGTTAACCTAAAAAAATACGTAAGTAAGAAAAACAACACAGTATTTTGCTATACGGAACCTATAATGCGCGAGTTGGACTTACATTTGCCCAATTTTTAAATTAACATTATTTATTTTAGTTAAATTACAAACATTTTCATTTGAAAATTGTTTCGGCCAACAAAATATTAACACAAACGTTTATTTTATTGATAATTTGAACACGGGTAATTTTGTAGCAAATCTAATAAAATCATAGAAAGGTTATATCTGTACATTCAATTTTTTGGAATTAAAACTGCGTAGTTTAAAAACACACGGCGACATCTATTGTCAAATATCTAAATAACACATAAATAAACATTTTTAGAATTATTTTAATGAATCAAATAGCGCTATTGATACTTATTTTTCAAGATAAGCTATTTTTAATAGTTTTTGCCATATTTAGTAAGTTACCTTGCTAAAATGCTTATAGTATCATCGTGGTTTTAATATAACCGGTTTTTGTATTTTTTTTCAGAAATTAGATATTTTCCCGCGGTGAAAAGTATCCTATATGTTGACTCGGATAACCAGCTATCAACATACCAAATTTCATTAAAATCCCTCCAGTGGTTTTTCTGTGATGCGGTAACACACAGACAGACTAAAATTCTAAAAACAATACATTCGGCCTCTGTACCGATAATAATGTCTATTTCAATAAGATTTTCCAAAAAATATTTAATGTACAGATTCGGCTTAGTTACAATTATGTATATAGGTAATTTAGATATATATTAATTTTTAAACCATATACTTAGATTGTTTTTGGTTATTTGGGCACGGGCATTACCGCGTGTAATTCTAGTTATTCTAATAAGACCATAGAAAAGTCACATCTATAGATAAAATGTTTTTTTTCGAATGAAAATTAAGTATTTTAAAAACTCATGGCGACATCTAGTAATGGTTTTCTAAAGTACACCTAAGTAAATATTTGTAGAGTTATTTTTATGTATAAAAATCGCTATTGATATGTTTTTTTTTTTCGAGAGAAGCTATTTATAATTATTTTTGATCTATTTTGTAAGTTGCTTTGCTAAAATGTTCATATTTTCAGCGTGGTTTTATTCTAAGCAGTTTTTGTGTTTTTTTTTTCTCAGAGATGAGATATTTCCCCGCAATAAAAAGTACCCTATATGTTGACCCGGATAACCAGCTATCATCATACCAAATTTCATCAAAATCCCTCCAGTGGTTTTTCCGTGATGCGGTAACAGACAGACAGACAGACAGACAGACAGACAGACAGACAGACAGACAGACAAAAATTCTAAAAACTATAGTTTCGGCCTCTGTATCGATAATAATGTCTATTTCAATAAGATTTTCAAAAAAATATTTAATGTACAGATTCGGCTTAGTTAGAATTTTATAATATGTATAGATTAGTTTCTCTTCAAAGTAAGTTAACCCTTCTATAATTTGATTACCATTTTTTGAAAGGAATACTTCGTAGCGAAGTAAGATGACAGCTAAATTGCTGTAAAGTTGGGTGCGTGCTAATAAATAGAAGGGGAGCTATCCAACTTTGAAGTAAAGGTAATTTGAAATTAATATTTAAAAATAAATTAACATTGTTTGAGCTACTTTGATTCATTTTGACGAGTCTCAATTATGAGAGTTGCTAAACAAGGTGGTTTTTTTATGGTGATAATTCAAATTCATAAGTAATTTAAAGGAATATTTATAAAATATAAGAGGTTTTTGTATTTTTTTATGTTTAATTATTTTCAATTTTCTACTCAATTATTCTAAAAAGTAAGCTAACAATAAATCGTAACAAATTCTATGATAAGTGCTATTCAGTATGTAATGCGTGTTTATACCCTGTGAGCTCGCTGAAAGAGTTTTCCAAAGTTACATCTACAAATATCTTACTTAAAAATGAACTTTTATACTTCGTAATAAAGATCTTTTTAGTAATTTGTACTATTAAGATAAGGGTACAATGTTTACCCACGCACAGCGATCGATCGGCCTCCGCGTGAAAATTGCAACCCGTAAGTAAGGCTTTCACTTGCCAAACAGAATAACTGGAATCGAAACTAAATTGAATTTGAATTTAATTAAAATATAAAAATATCAAATTAAGAAATCTAATAAAGCTACACATATTTATTTAATTTATTTACAAACTCTTATAATACATTGTATTTATTGTATTGTATATTAATGTAAACCATATTCTATCTATTTAAATATTATATTGTATGGTTAATCGATATAATTTATATTCTGTCATAGAAAAGCATTAGTTCACAGCATTTTGTATACATAAATAAAATTAAAGAAACTTAAACATTTTAATAAATATTGAATTCAGTGTGAAAAAAGTAATACATGGAGCGAAGATTCATGAAATCGCATCGCACAACTATACCAACTAGTTTTAAAATCCCTGAGCCTTACGAGTTTTACAACAAAGCAACTCCTTTTGTTCAACGGACACTATTATTTGTTGCTGATGAAAATTCAGGACCAAAACCCAGCTCTAGTGCTCCAGAAAACTTAGAAAGCGTTCAAAATGCCTCCGAAGAACCGAATACATCGAAATCAAGCGAAACCCAAGAAAAGTCTCCTAAAAAGAGTTCATTTTTCTTCTCCCCCTCGAAAAGTTGTAAGATTCACGGTCGCAGCTTTTTCCGACTTCAGACGAGCCCTAAGAAAAAGGTCGAAAGTGATGTGGCTTCGGAAAACAGAGCAGGGGTGCCGGGGAGTTTGATAAGCTATGCCCCTGGCTGGTCCCTCAAGGGCGAACATCTTATGAAATGGCAAGCCTCTGGGAAGACAACTATTGAGGTAGGAATTTCTTTAAGCATTTACTGGAATTAATTAAAAATCGTATTCGTAGTAAAATCGTATTTCTACAAGTAATCTAGTCTATCTAATGTATAGAAATAAGAATCTACAAAGAAAGACTGTCATTCATCTATCATTCCAGTTTTAGATATAAGCTAAGTTGCCACACTCATTATTTTTACATATATGTTACATAATATAAAAAAATATTATCAATAAATAGTAATGCGTTTCTTCTATATTTCTGATGACGAAATTTTCAATGCACTAAAAATTATGAAAGAAACCAATGTATGAATTTCTTAGAAACAAATATGGTTCACTTTATGTAAACTATAACGATATCATAACTTATACGAGTATTATCGCTAGAAAACCATAGCAAGCATGCAAACCTCCTAAATGTTCACCACTTTTCATGTTTTTCAAGCGGAAACCATTTATCTTATAAAACATTTGAGATCCTTGCAAAGTAGAAATTTTGCGAATAAATCTATGCAGAGGGTGAAAGGGGGCGTAAGACGGTTAAGAAAAAATAGAATTTGCAATTTATATTCGCCCTCAGGTGCCTTAGACCAGGCTTCTTTTATTAAAATCATTATCTCTATATTGGTCAATTACGTTAATAAAACAAAGATTTTTATTGTACAAGTATGTATGCATAGATAAATAATGTATGACACACACAAAAAATATAGAGGTAATATAAGGGTGTAGTAGATATTACATGAATGGATACTTGGCTTGGCTTTACATGCCTTCTTTTTGCTACGAGCAATCTCTTATAGACAACTTTTAGTAATACGATTTTTAAGAGCGAAAATTGGATAGTGCAATATTGGTACGAGTATGATGTTATCAATAGAAATAGGTAATGTATGTACAGGTTACTATGAAACTATTTATTTGTGTTAACGAGTATATATGTAATGAATATATGAACCTTAAAAAAATCAATTTATTTATTAGATAGATATTAAAGTAAGATATTGATCGGCAATCTAGCCAGGTGCGAAGCCAAGAAATGTACTGAGAGGCGACCCACCTCGGTCGGTCAGCCCACATGCGGGTTACTCTAGGTACTTCTCCGAAATTAGAGCAAACCCTTGGAGTCCCATGGTCGTTCAGGTTTGCCTTGGCAGACCAGCCGTCAGAGCGTCGTGGTTAAGTGTATAAACGATCCTGCGACGCCTTATTAAAACCGGGGAGGTATCGTTGGGTTTTAGTAGGTAGTACTGACTTTTGGCTGGCGTTTCGTATGTATGCAAGTGGTATACGTAAATGCATTTTTTATCGATAAAAAAAGGTGTTGATACTTGGAGTATTAGAGAAAGCGATATATATATATATATATATATATATATATATATATATATATTTGCTACGAACAATCTATACGAATAATCAATATACATGTATATTTATACTATACGAGTACCTTTCAGGTAAGTACAATAAAGTTAACATCCTCATAAGCTCATGCAAAAGTACAAAACGCTTTGATTAATTAAACTCACTAGTGTAGTATTGTGTCATCTGCGTTAAAAGTAAGCGTTTTGTTCACGTTCATAGCTGGGCAATGACAATAGGCAGAAAGATTACAGACAATACTACTCATATAGATATATGTATAAAATAATTGATATATACGAGTAGCTCATTTCCCCAAACCCATTCATGACAATAATTAATAATAGTGCCAAATCATTAGAACTTTAAGAACTACGTATGATGAACGTTCGTACGATTGAACATTACATACACCATTGCAGATGCAATAGCGCGTGAAGCGGCGTTTTCGTATTACGGGACCATTTGTCTCTCGCTGACTGATGCTGAATAGATTAAGCCGAAACTGAATCAATTTGTGTGGAAACAATGCTAGTGAATTTGTAATTACGCAGATCTATATGACTAAAAGGTATAAGATATTTGAGATATTGTAGGTAGTTAAAAAAGGGGAAAAAAGTGCCAGTCAGTTTCCTGCATTAAGGGTTCCATAACACCAGATATAGAGTAGTGTTATGTATTCATCAGTAAAAGATGATAACGTATACAATTCATACTTGACAAGTTTTTATTGTTTGATGTTTCAGTTAGTTTTATAATCACACTAAGATTGGCAAAATCAAAAAGCTAAACAATTTCTTGTGCCTTTACTTTTATTATATTATACGATTATATACTGTGAATATTTCAACTTGCTGCTTATTACGGTTCAAAAGATAGAGTCCATTCGAGATAGGGCGTATAGACGTCGAACGAATGGAGTAAAATTATTCCAATTGGACCCTTTAAGTACGGAACACTAAAAAGAAGGATAATATAAAATAAAATGGAAAACAAGTAAGAATTTTACAATAGATTAATAAAAGTCGTTGTGCCATTACTAAAAAGTAAACAAACATTACGTAAAACGTTAAGTATTAATTTTCAAAATGTAAATCATGGTAATGAAAATATTACTTTGCTTATTTTGTTGAGCTTTAGTATTCAAATATTTAAATGAAGCAAAATAATATTTATTTTATAAATGGGAGTAATAAATATGGAATATAAATAAATCTAATACTTTTAAACGACCAATTCTTGTATATTTATTTGTTCATTTATTTAGTTATACTGGTGGTCTCGGAAACGGCTCTAACGATTTCGCTGAAAATTTTTATGTAGGGGTTTTCGGTGGCGAAAAATCGAACTAGATTAGTCTTATGCCTGGGAAAACGTGTATTTTCGAGTTTTCATGCAGTTTTCTCTCGCATTATTCTACGCAAATTATGGTCGCTAATTTCGCACGCTCGGGCATAAGCATCGTGATCAAGCGGCCAAGGCGCAAGATTGACATTCACAGGTGTCCGGGTTCGAATCTCGGTCGGATATAAAGTTTTTACTTTTGCTTTTTTTGTATTTATTCAAGTCTTTTTGTTTTTTTTTTATCTATAAAATACGATATAACAAAAAAGAACCACGAACTAAGCTCGGTCGCCCAGGTACTGTACTTAATAATTGAACCATTCTTGAAAAAGGTATTAATAAAGAATTGATAAATCTGTATTTCGTTTATAAGAAATGTAAGTAGATTCTGTCAGCGAATATTACAAGATTCGTTCCGACATTTTACCCCACAATAATATCGAATTAGCCGGCTCGCCACCCCCGCCTTTCTTTTTGTTAGCAAGACGGAAAAGTAGCCAGATTAATATTGTAAATGTCATTTTATAGAAGTAATACATATAGCTGCTTGTATTCACTGGACCTTATTTTTAAGTTTTATTTTATAGCTACTAGACCAACCGAACGTTTAGTTTAATAAACATTGAATTCTCATTTAACTAAGCTAACATTTTTGAAATAAACGTTTAAAGTTAACATATGTATACTTGACGGATGTAACAAATGAGATATATGTACGTCCATTGTCTGCCTTATGTATTAATTGCAAATTGTGCAAAATTGTTAAACTGATTTTAAGGAGTTTTTATAGAACATTTTCACAATTGTTACTGTTCTATTTATACAGATAAATAAAATTGAAGTTTCTGTTTGTAAGGTCCTAATAACAGCTTAATACTAAATGCATGTGAGTTATACACCGTACTTATAAGAAAAACATAATTTTTAAATTTTTGTTCTGTCTGTCTGTTTGTTCCCGCTAAACTCCGAAACGGCTGGACTGGTTTTGACAGGATTTTCACTTGCAGATAGCTGATGTTATGAGGAGTAACATAGGCTACTTTTATTTTAGAAAAAGAATTAAGGTTCCGCTCAAAAAAATTAAAAAGTACCTAAAGACGCACCCGAGCGAAGCGAGGGTAAGTCGCTAGTCTAATATAAAGTGGAGACCTTCTTACACTAATTTAATATAAATATGTATGTATGTATGTATGTAAATTAATCGTGTGTAATAATTAGAAAAAGTCAATGATATTAACATAACTAGCGACTCAAACTCGCTTTGCTCGGGTTCGTCGCTAGGTTCATTCCCCAAACAAATTTCATCCCAATTTTCACCCCCTTAAGAGATGATTTTCGGAATAAAAAGTATCCTGTCCTCCCCAGGGTCTCAAACTATCTTCTTACCAAATTTCATCTTAATCGATTCAGTACATTCACAATCGATTCACAAACTCACAAACTTTACCTCTTTATAATATTAGTATAGATAATTACACTGACTGAATTGAAACTGACTGTATTGAAATAAGAAAAAATATAAAGAAAGTAGGCTAATTTTGAAATAAATTGAGAACAGTTAATAGTTTAATATATTATAATTATATCAATTAGATAAAAATAGTATAACCAAAATGTATTGTGTTTTACATAACATAACGTTCAATAGTGCATATTCAGATACATTCACTTTATCAAAACATTGTGGGGGAATACCGCATACCGAACTTTGCCATTGTGTTCTCATCAAACCGAGCAAACCGAAGTACATTTTGCAAAATTAACTCAAAGCTGTGAGTTTTGGAGGTAGAGTTCCATTTCAGATAGAATATCTAAAGTATCATTCACAAAGCTCTTCATAGTTCTTACTTTCCTGAACAGAGAGGTCAAAATATATGAAATTAAGTGACGTATCGTCCTTAAACGAATTTCAATATGTATGAGTAATAGGAGGTACGCGTGTGTGACTCCTATTAGGGGTACAGTACAAGAGATGTCATGTGTAAAATGAAATCGTTGTTATCAACTCATCAATAAACGGATTTTGTTTGTTTGCTAAGTTATTCAATTTTTAATGTATTATATAAAGTTGTGTATTATAGTAAATTGTACAGTATAATATGTTAAAAGACAATGAAAAATTGAACCATAAATATGAAAGAATTTTTAAGTTAAAATATTTTGTGGTTAAAAATTTCTGAACATCACATGTCGAATTGCTTTTTAATCATTACATAAATAAAACCTATTTTGTTATTATGTAACGATGGTATGGCGTAATCTAGATAACAATAAGGGTATCTTGGAAACGATAATTTTGTTAAATAATTCTTCATTTTGATTTCTTAAATGAAAAAAAAAAAACATTAGTAAACTTACTTAGCTATGATAGTATTGATTTAGTTTTTATATTTTAGCATTTCTGATAACGATATACGACTATCTTACGAATGTATCTAGAATAATATTATTTTTACAAAGTAATCACGTCCCAACAATTGTTTGTAGTCGCATCAGTTATTCACCCTATTCTGCAAATATATTTTTCAAGACGCATTCAAGGGGCGATAGATAAATAATACTGATGATGCCGTAAAATTGAGATAAATTGATGGCTATTTGTTAACAAATATCCACTTTCCTAAATGAATAACTAAAAATAATTTATATAGTAGAAGTAAGGTAAAGTTTTGAAACCGTGGTGTGATTATTACTTTCAAAATTTTTTACTTAATAATTTTTTATTTTTACATTATTTTCTTTTTATTATTTTTGGAAATTGTATCATGTTGACTTATTTAATGTCACCACCTAGATTAATTATAGTCATTGGAATTGCCGCAATTATAACTACAAATTGGAATACTGTGTACTATGTTTACAAGTGTATCTCCACTTGTATTTTGATGTGAAAAATATAATATTAAATAAATACTAATTAATTTATTTCAGAAGTCTTCTGTAGATCTCGACCTAAAAGAAGTATATTTTTATTTTGTAGGAACTCTAGGAAGTATCTATAGGAACGTATAGATGATTTATTTATTTAATACTTGTTCGTATATTCAACCCTTTTTAACGTCCCACTGTTGGGCACAGGCCTCCCTTCAGTACGAGGGGAACCAGGCCATAGTCCACCACGCTGTAGTGTTTAATACTTAGTTACCTACCTAGATATGGAATTTAGGTTACATTTATTTTTTCTATTTCATAGTATTTTTCGCCATTTGATTAATAAAAAGGTGTAAATTAGATTAAAACGAATCGATCAAAAGATATTTTGTTAAAATTAAATATTAGTTTGAAAACTCCATTTTGTTGGTTGAGACAAGCTCGATTATTATACTGCTATTATAAATGCGAAAGCTTGTACGTATGTGTATGAATATGTTTGTTACCCCTCACGCTGAAACGGATGCTGGCTGGACGAATTTGGATGAAATTCAGTATACATTGATTGACTATGACCCGGAATAAAACATAAGCTATTGGTAATAATAAAATTTGCCTAAAGGAGACGCTATATTTGATATTATATATAATACAACAGTCACCTAGGGACGTGTCCAAACCAAACGAGGGTATTAATTTAAAGTTTAAACAGTAACAGTCTGACGACACGTTTGGCTCAGTTTGTAGTGATCCTACTTGCTGTGCCAGCGGTCGCGAGTTCGAGTGCCTGCTGGGGGCATTCTTTTGTATGATGAGCACGAATGTTTGTACTCTAGTCATGGGTGTCTATACATATATTTATAATATGTATTTAAAGTTGTATATGTGTAGTGTATGAACTATCTGGTATCCGTAACGCAAACCTCGTAGGCTTACCATGGAACTAGATGGTGTTGTGTGTTAATGTCCCAACATAAATATATTTATTTATTTATATTTATAAAAAAAAGTATAATAACAAAATGCTCAAGCAATAAAAAGGTAAAAGATTTAATTTCAATAACTTAATCTATTTATATTTCAATAATACAGTTAGCAAATAAGTAAACAAAATGAGTTCGTTGCTCAGTTAATTCTGAGGCAGCTTATTAGCCGGCTAATTATAAAAAGGAAGTAGTTAGGGCGCTGCGGAAGGAGGGGACTTGCCTTCTGCTAGTGACAGTACGCTCTTTGATTTTCGTGCCTGAATTACAAAGGCTTGGTCTTACCGTGTACCTTCTCTATGATGGTGAATATTTAATTTGTTGTGTAAATGTGATACGTAATCTCTTTTTTGTTATGCTTTGATGTATAACGTAGAGTATATATATATATATAAATTTTGTAAAGCATAGCATGTTGTATTTGTAATCTAGTTGAAATGTACGTATACGTGAAAAATAAATAATATGACCTAACTCCTGTCACTGGCTCCATCCGATTTTACTATTGATTCTTGCTTTGTACAGAATTGTTCCTTGTTTGTAAGGAAGAGAATTGAAGCTGTAACTTTTGTAAGTTTAATTCCTTTAAAACATGTTAATTTAATACATATTTGATAGATAGATTGTTTTAATGACGCTATAAAGTTAATTGTATTTCCACTATCGTATAGTAGGAATCGAACCTAATATAGTTTAACGAGTCGATAAGCTAATCTATGACGTCACCCTTACGATGTTAAGGCAAGGGACATCGTATAAATTGTCTGGAATGTTAGGATTGCGGACAGGTGAGCTGGTGGTCCTCCCAAAATTGCATTGGAATGCATTGCTGCGGATGCATAACGTACCTTATAGACGTGCAGACTACCAGAGCGGAAAAATATTTTTACTTTCTTTAAATTAGCAGTAACAAGATTATTTCAGGCTCATTTCAGTATCAATAGCTTGTAGAAAAATATTGTTTTTAAAAAGGTTTAACGTTTATATCAAAAAGGTGTTTAAATATATTAAAAAAATAATGTTGAATATAATTTTTTTAAGTTTGTTTAGACGCACTTATTACTGGAAACTTGTCCAAGCAAACTAATAAGATAATATGTAACTGTAGTAATAATTACTTAATTCTTCATTGGACGGCTTTTTTATTATTTATAATATAGCATTGTGGATAAAAATACTTTTCTCGTTTGTCTATTATATCTTGTCGACAAGAAACTAAAAAAAAAACAAAAAAAGGAAAGAAAAAAAACGGGTTAATATTTTAAGCACAGATTATATTTAATATACTTTGTATTTTAAATAAATATTTTAAATATAATTTTTTACACAATACTTTCTTAAAACCACAGGATTTAAAATCAA
Source organism: Fabriciana adippe (assembly GCA_905404265.1). Lineage (NCBI taxonomy): Eukaryota > Metazoa > Arthropoda > Insecta > Lepidoptera > Nymphalidae > Fabriciana > Fabriciana adippe. The sequence goes on along the minus strand of FR989984.1, from coordinate 7,297,488 downwards.
ATAAAGGAAAGAGGAAGCATAAAATCAAAATAAACAACATCGGAAAAGATAGTCTATCTAAAATATTATACATATAGGTAAAATTATGATTTTAACAAATTAGAGGTACTTTAGATAAGTACGTATCTAAAGTACTGCCAAAGTCTGTATTACAACTTCGGTACGTGTAACGTGTTGAGAGGGCTTTACGGCAACTTCCATTTAACACGGGATCGTGAACATCTTTTGTACATGCGTTGAATTAATTTGGGCTGACGTACTCTTGTGAGTGATTTAACCAATTTTACAAATGAAAAAATGTATTTAATTAACTCTGTGTAAAATTTTGCACATTTTAATTTTTAATTTTAATAGATATGCTTCGTACTATAGAAAGTAGTTCATACCCTAATGCAATACTCGTATGTCTTTACTGGCTTTTACATTGTGCCAGATGTAGTTCTATTTCTTGTATTGACTATACAAATGTAAACCTTGATCAGCTTTATTAAAATTTAATTAGTAGTCACAAAAGTTTAAAACTAGATTATTTACTTTAGTAAATTAGTTAAAAATGGTACAAACCTTTTATGGTATATCTTTTTTCTTGATCCATATAGCCGAAATAAAGCGTTTCTTTCACTTATATATTATAATAACGAAGAAAGTCTTAATGAAAGGGCAAAATAAAGTTGACTAAAACGAAAGTACCTATGAGTGAAATATTTCCCCATTTTCATAAAAGAACAGAGTTCCAGCGTAATGGATGCAACAATTCGATACGAAAGTCTGTCTTTTCGGCGGAACCGTTTATGAGGGGAAACCGTGAAAAACCCTTGTTATTCTTACATTATGACAAACAAAACGTACGTAAAAATGTATTTTTTCCTTTGTTTGAAAGCAATGAGAGATAAATGGAAAAAGAATGGTGGTTTTACGCTATGTATGATATTTATTGTATAAAATCGAAATTTTGAAACGTGCGAGAACTTAAATACGTATTCGAAAATGTTGCGTTCATGTTATTTAAATTATGAGCATTCTGAAGTCAATAAATATTTTTTATTTGATAAAAAAGGTAAATATTGAATTCGGGAATACATATATCTAAGCAATAACTTAAAGGATTTCAATGTCGTTAGCCTGTATGTACACGTACAGATACCATATTAAAGGAATTTTATTATAATTTCTAAATCGATCAATAATTTTAGGAATTTATGAGATTTTTCGATTTAAATTTAAAGTTGAATATTTTAACTTTTGTTCGTTTTTTTTTTAAATTTTCAAATCCAATGTATATTCAAAAAACTCTTTATAATTTAGTGCACGAAGAACTGGACAGTGATTTTACTTATCGCATAATTTACGTAAGAAAGATTTTAGACCTTAAATAGGAACCTATCTAGATTCCTTGAAGTACCAAATATCATTACAAGGGTAGTTATTATTTTTATTAATGTTTCATAAATATCTTGCAAGAATTTTCAAGACACTTTACTTCACTTCCTTTTAATAAAACATATAGTAACAATCGAGCTATAATATTATTTAAATTGTAATCTATGCATATAATAAAATTCTAAATGAGTCTAATACTGTACATTAAATATTTTTTGAAAAATCTTATAGAAATAGTCATTATTATCGATATAGAGGCCGAATCTATCGTTTTTATAATTTTTGCTTGTCTATCTGGGAACGCATCACGAGAAAACTACTGACTACAGATTTTGATGAAATTTGGTATGATGATAGCTGGTTACCCGAGTCAACATATAGGATACTTTATAAAATAAAGACAGGCATAGCACAATAAGAACAATAAACCTAGATTTAAACAATAAGTATGAACTGAAACCTAACATGGTATCTCTATCTAGGTCAAATATAAGCGCTAGAAAATATGTGTATGTGTTTGTCGATGAACTCTGATATCTATTATACAAGAGAAAAGAATTAAAATCAAATGATCTACTACTTTTATGATAATCCATTGTATCGCAATCAGTTAACGATCTGAGCCGATAAGCTAAATAATGAATAATAATGTACGTGAATACCTTTAAGTTAGTTATCACTATGATACGAGTACCAGTAAATTAAACGTCAAGTTAAAATTTAGTTGGTAAATATTTTTTTACTACTGCAAATTGCAATTCTATAGATATAATTTGTACATATAGTCCATCTGTTTTCTTTTTCGAGACCATCTGAAAGGATTTTAATGGGGCTTACTTAGTTTTATTGGTAGTCTAATGGGTAATTTAAGGTAATTCGTCTTAAAATCACTTTAAAAATAATGATCCCACTCTTAAGGGAGAAATATTTATGTTGTATTTAGGTATAAGCCTGTTAATTAAAAGAGAATTATGAAATTCGGCTCACAATAATGGGGAAGAATTTTGCCATTTTCTCCCGCCAGATGTCGCGATCACTGTGATTGATCCTCAGTATATTGTAAAGCTCTATAGCATGGATGTTTTTTTTAATTTTAAGTAAAATTTAAATAAAATGACAAATTGTACAGTGCCAGGATATAAAGATAATGGAATCTTTTGTTCCCAAAAAAAAAAAAAAAAAAAATAGAAGAAATTGTTGGCTTAAGCAATAAGACGACTAAAATTGGCGAAATCACAATCTTTATATTTAAGGCTATGAAGACACCATTTTACAGAAAGTGATTTTAAAACTGTCAAATCTTCAACAGGTTAATATATTTTTTTATTTTTTGTACTATTTTACTACTATTGGAACATATACAGATACATAATATATAAACTACCATAATTGTTCAAATTGCAGGTTAATTTACAAGGTCGAAAGTTAAAAAAGAATGCGGTGCAGTCTGTTTTTCCTTGGTCCAAGTTTTTACCACCTTATGCAACTGCTAGGGAAGAAAGACTGCGAAATAGAAATCTGAAAAAGGAGCCTTTCCCACAAGAATTTTCAGATTGTAGTAATAATGATATTGAAGTTCCAGAAATCAAAATATTTATTGTTTTTATCCTGAATTTGTGTATCACTATAACTTGAAGATTGTCATTTATTTATGTCCAAAAGTTCATTCGGATCAAATTAAAAGCTTCCTAATCTGTAAAGTAAGTGTAGTAAATGTGTAACATAATTTCAAGAAATAAAATCAATTACACTTGTCGTACAAACAAATAGGTAGAAAGAAATAGATACAGTTTATTCATAGTAACCCGAGTATGTCGTCATTGCCAGAGTAAAGAACATTGTTTAATTCACGTGAATGGGATTTTATTGCAGTGCAATGAATATTAACTACATCCATTCACGAGCTATGCAGATTGTCTCATCGTAACCTTCCTTGTAATTAATGTGGCACGCATTCGTGTATATGTGCTAAAACAATGTATATTAAACGGTTTTTTAGACATAAGCTATTTATTATATTTTTTTTTAATTTTTTGCTTTTGATTTTTTGAATTAGGGCCACCCTTGCTTTGTTTCGGTTCTAACAATACATTAAACCTTTCCCTTAAAGTCTTATCAAAATTTTTGAAGCATTTTTTTCTATTTTCTATGCTGAACTCATTTTCGTCCCGGGATATCAGTTAGCCATGTAACCTTGCCTAAGTTATTCTACAGTGAAATTTCTTATATGAGATAACTATGCAAGCTCAATGTAAGTTAAAATTTACTTTTTATCTATAGATGTCTATTATTCCACCCATTTCTTAAATACGGGAAGTATAAGTGCATTCACCCACACTACTTACTATTCAATCAACATTCGTATGATCAACATAAATATTTGCCATGTGAAAAGATAACAAGGGATATAACTACCGATTTGATTTCTAATTTAGAATTATTTGTATATTTCAAAGAATATCATTCTTTTTGTAATGAACTAGCGACTCACCCTTGCTTCGCTTCGGGTTCGTCCCTAGAAAAAAACAAATCTATCCCACGGGAACCGTACATTATTCCAGGATGATATATAACCTATAGCCTTCCTCAGTTAACAGGCTATCTAATGCAAAAAGAATTTTTCAAATCGGATTAGTAGTTCCTGAGACTAGCGCGTTCAACCAAACAAACAAACAAACTCTTCAGCTTTATAATATTAGTATAGTTCTATGTAACACGTATGGGACAAGTATTTACGAGCGAGCATCAAAACCCCTACTAGTTGTATCAAAGGCAAAATATTCTCATGCCTATAATATAATTAACAAAAATATTAAATAACCTAATGATAACACAATAAGTTTTCTGATAAAACTAAATTAATGGATACTTCAACCCAATGTAATATTGCAAGTACACAGTCAATGTCACAAATACTCTTCACAAAGTACGAAAATCAATATAACAATCTATGTACACTGTACGTGTATCTACACGTTATACGCCTATTACGCCCATAACATCTATGATCTTAATTGTCTTGAGCCTACCAAATTATTTTGATTTATAACATTATGATTGCTGCAATTCGATTTAAAGGGGCTTTTAGGAACCTTAAATTGAACGAAATGGAATATAAATTAAGCCCGTGGTAAAGTGGAACGACGGGTTAACGAAGAATACGCTTGTACACATTGTGTATTGTGACAATAAGACTAATGAAAATGAATATAGAAGTTTACTAAGCAATTGAAAAATTGTATTACAATAGTGTTTTGTATGCTATTTTGTACCGGTTGCCTTATTTATAATTATTTTCATTTGCCCAATCTAATAAATGGATTTTATGTATTCTTGTAGATGTGTCCATGTTAAGCAGATTAAAAGATCTAAATTGTTTTTTTTTTTTAACTCAGAACATTAAATGGGAATTGCAAAGTGATAGATTAAAAATACATATTTTATTGCAATATTTCGCTTATGCCTCGATTAATTGAGTTTAGTAATAAAACTAGACTGTAGTTTAAAATTGCTTACATATTTGTCCAATTTTGAATCCCAAAGGACGGAATTTTCCTAGGGGTACATCAAATTAAACGTAACTTTAATTGGATTTAAAAGATAAATGAATAAATAAATATATTGGGACATTACTTACATTGGGACACACAGCACTATCTACATAGTTTCACGGTATTGCTACGAGGCTTGTATTATGGATACTAGGTAGTTGATACACTACACATATATAACTTTAAATACATACATACTACAGATATAAACACCCATGAGATAGATCGAGAGTGACATAACATGGCAACATGGCATTCCACGTGAAGCGGAAAAGTAAAAAATGTTGACGTTTCCGATTTTTGCAATATTTGATTATGTTATAACTATATAATATGTCCTTGACTATAAAATATTTTTATCACAATACTTGGTATTGCAAAGCTCGAAGCTCATTATGCATATTCATTATAAATTTAAGTATTATTACATTTTATGTTAAAAAACTCATTTTTTTTAAACAAATTCATTATTCATTTCATTGTTTATATTGCATATTATCAATTTCATGTATTTTCCATGTGTGTACGCGGGGCCACTGTGTCTATGATCGGTGGGCATACCCCTTTCCTCTGTGACAGGTGCCACTGCGGCACGTGCCATATAGCAACTATCGCGGTAACATAGCGACAAATTATTCCGAACTATATATAATCTGTGGTATCATTTCGATCTATATCTGTCTACATTCAGACAATGCGATGTGATCTAATCCTAGCACTTGTTATAAAAAATGTAACATAATTATAATAATTTTTGACTAAACACACGGCTTTCAGTAACACTGCTAAGATAATTTTATAATTCAATGTAAATAAAATACCAAACACTTTTGTTCTTTAATTGGTACTTTGACCTTTGAAAAATTCAAAGGTCAAAGTACCAATATTTCTTATTATGCAGATATTCAACAAAGACGGTCACAAATCTTAACGTTCATTAGGACAGAAGACATTAATATCGCTGTAATATGGTATTAAGTTACACTAAATTATGATGGTTGCACAACATTGGTGAGACTGAAGTGCAGTGAATGCTATATTACTTAAGATTTGGAAATGTAGTGCATTAATATATTATAATCATAAAAAATATCATATCTCTTTATTATAATGCATACATAAAAAAACCGGCCAAGTGCGAGTCGGACTCGCGCACGAAAGGTTCCGTACCATTATCTATAAAAACGGCAAAAAATCACGTTTGTTGTATGAGAGCCCTGCTTAAATATTTGTTTTATTTTAATTTAATTACTTATTTTTAAAGTGATACAGCCTGGTGATAGACGGACAGACAGACAGACGGACGGACAGCGGAGTCTTAGTAATAGGGTCCCGTTTTACCCTTTGAGTACGGAACCCTAAAAAGTAAAATAATATAAATATGAAAAAAATTGCTGACATGAATTTTTCATGTTTTATTTCTGGAGAAAATATTGAGAATTTTATTATTAGCAATAACTATAGTTTACGAATTATCTCAAAGTAGTGAAAACTGTAACCAGGGTAATTTTTAGATTTCATAAATAATTTTTAATTTTGAAAAATGTCTTGCTCTGTGTTGAAAATTACGTATAATGAAGCACTTTATTTTTATTTTTATTTTTAAAGTATAAAAGTATATTTGTTATTGGAAATATATTACATTATACAAGATGAAATAGTCTTTCTCTGTTTCATATAACACTTTTATTTGTTCTTTTATCTTCAGGAATAGTATGCTAGAGCTTAATTCAGACTAGTTGACTCAGTCTTATGACTCACCGATACTGTTTACGCGGAACATCGGGACGACCTATAACGCTCTTCCAGACGTGAATAAGCGAAAAAAATAAATTTCCAGACGACATGTGCGAGATTTAATCCTATATTAGACGGAGTCTAACAAAAAAATACACTTTTGTTACTTTGAGGAGAACTTAACCATTTAAATACCCAGATCGACTCATTTGTTATAAAAGCTAAAATGTAAATTTCTGTTAGATCTGCTTTTATAATGTTACATTAAAATATAGTAACATATAAAAATAAAGGATTTTTCGTCATAATGTTACATCGATAATATTAATTATAAGTATTTTGGGGCTTTATCAAAACTAACTTAATTATAAATATTTTAATATAACAATATGCATTAATTTACTTAGTAGAAGCTTTATTTGGAAAATTATTGACCGTTGGCAATTATTTTATATTATTCGCTATTGTTACTGATAGTAACATGAATCACAATCGCTTAATAGGATTATTCTGCGTCCCTGGGTACATTCCAAGTGCGAGTCATAATATTTCGTTCATGATCGCTATTGAGATCTGAATTTGTGGAACTGAAACTCATGTACATTTTCCTTATGGTCTTGCTTTTTAAATAGCACATCTGTTCAATAATACAATTATTCGCAAATAATTCTAATAGTGAGTTTATACTACTTTCTGAATTGAAATCATAATTTGACAAAATATTAAAAATGGCGTGTTCTTTATGATTAGTATACTTGTATAACAAAAGTTCATGAGCCAGAAAGCATCATATTACTATTAATTAATCCCGGTATATCAATTTTCCGTAGGATATTATTTAATGTAAAATTACCTTAAGACAAGCTCATATGTAAAACGAAGTCAGTTTCTAAAATTTAATAAACACGTAATGCGCTGTCAGTTTGATAGCCACATTTTCACACTATAAAGTTATTAAAATGAACAAAATATTATAAAGCATGTAGCTATAAACCCAGTTGCGTGCTGTTTGTTGTAGCCTCAATCATAAGAAACCGACTACAGTAATAAAAACCGAATTTATCATTAAAAGTTGCACATTAAGTCTAAAACACTCGTAAATTACAAAATAAGACCATGTATTTATATTTGTGTTTTAGATCAACTAATATATTTTAATACTTTTACACTTAACACAAAAATTTAAGAACACTAACTAATGTAGATAAAAATAACTTATATATCAAAATTATCTATTTATATAAAAAAGATATGTGATGATGAAGATGAAGTTTGTGTGGTTGTTTGCATTTTTGTGACTTAATCACGTGGAAAACATTAAACAATAAACATGGAAAAGAAAGTAAATCTTTTCATTTAGGTGAAGCAGTAACTAAAAGTACCTAACCCTTTAAAATAAAGTAGTATTTATATAAAGTATTTAATAATCAAATTCACTGTCCGGAGCTGCTTAGGCATTTTGAACTATAAGCACCTTCAAGATACCCCAGAAAGGCTATTAATCTTTCCTCTTTCCCTCTTCACTCCAGAATTATTGGTGCAAATTCTTCTATTCTAAAAATTTGCCATTTATATAATAGCTTTAGTAACTTGAATATTTTAGACCAGTCAATAGTTACATTCCAACAATTAATAACAGAAGAACTAATTTAATATAACTGTAGCATATATGTATAAAGTATATAATTTAATATTTAATGTTTTCTTTTGTCTTGGACAGTATAGTAGGAATTTAAAATTTTAATGTAATTATTTTTACCGTCTAATTATAATTATATTTAAATGATGCATGGTGCGTTTACCTGTAAGTAGCTTTGCATTTTAGATTTGTTTTTTTTATTGTAAAATATAAAGTTGTTGGTGTACTTAATAAAGAGAAAAATACATATAGAATATAATTAGTAAGTATCAAGACTAGCGAATCCGTACATAGTATAGCTAAGTATTGGCGCGGCGTCCATTGAAGTAGAGCGACGTCGGGCGCTTGTGGCGAAACGAATGCGTTTTAAAATAGTTCCCTGCACCTTTATTTCCGTACCGTACCTGTAACCCCGGAAACCTGCCAGAAATTAGAGTACATGATATTTTTGTCTATGATACAAAATAAGTATTAGAAATAGTTTGTAGTTTCTTAATGAGAACATTTTATTTGTAGTCTTTTTGCAATAAATTAATTACATTTGAACTACGTCATGATCGGAATTAAAATTAGTGACACTAATATTATAAAGCTGAAAAAAAATATTTTTTTTGCTTTTATTGTTTACTAGTAACTCATCCTCGGTTCGCTTCGGGTTCGTCCCTAGGCAAAAACAAATCTATCTCACGGGAACCGTGCATTTTTCTGGGATGATATATAGCTAATAGCCTTCCTCAGTTAAGGGGCTATCTAATGCAAAAAGAATTTTTCAAATCGGATTTGTAGTTTCTGAGATTAGCACGTTCAACAAAATAAAGAAACAAAAAAAACCCTTCAGCTTTATAATATTAGTATAGATTTCGATGCGCCTATCTCTGGACCATTCCAACTTGATAAATCTAGTGAAATGAAACAAACTTTATTCAATTAGACTTATTATAAGCACTTTTGAATCATCAAAATAATTCAAAGAGCGTCAGTGTATTCAGTCCGTGAGGAAGCTACCACCGGCTCGAAAAGCAGTTCTGCTGAGAAGGCCGGCGAGAAACTCAACAGTTGCTCAGTAGTTGCTAATAATATTATGTAGTATCAATTAATTGACTGTATCATGACAGGTCTAGTATATATGTAGCTCTGATTAATAATATAGATTTTTTTCCCTATTGTCATTCTATAAGGGCGATAGGGTTAAGTAATAAATACCACAGAATAAATCGAAATGGGGTGACGAGTGTCTATAGTGTCAGTCCTATATCGAGCAGTCCTTTCGTTATATAGCAAATATCTGATCTAGAAAATTGTTGTTTAACAACTGCATAATTAAACTGTCGGTAGCTTTAACAAACTCAAACAAGATTATTTCAATTGGATTATCATTTAGTTCAAATGAATCAATTAGCTTATCTCTAAATTAATTATGAATATAGATTCGGCTATGTAAATATTTTTTAATAAATTTTGGTTACGTAAAAGTGAATTCAAAAAGATTAAATAACTTCCTTTTTTTGAATTCGGTTAATTAAGAAAAGATGAATTAAATTTGATGATTTTTTCTAATTTTTCCGTCAAATGTGAGCATATTTTTTGTAACTACAAATTGATTTTATACTTATCTTTTTCAGAGTTAAAAAAATAAGATAAACTAAGCATAAAAATAATAAATATGGAGCTAAATTAAGTTATACTGCAAACTACAGGCGAAGTTTACAAACAAAACCTTTATAAATTTGGAATATTTAATTTATTATTACTTTAATGTTTAACAAAATTAAATTGATGTACAATTTTTCTGTTGCATCATCCAATAATTGTCAAGCGTGTCACACACAAAAGGTCTAAAAACGCTAGGTCAAGTGTTGGTTTCCCGGAGGTGAGATCTTGACAAAAGGCGAATATTTTTTAATTAATAAGCACGTGACACTGCACTGGGGTGCAAGGGCATGAATATATACCCGGGTGGGAAAAAGAATTGCCAATTAAATCTATTTCTAGATTCAACTCATTTGTTCATAGACATATTTTAGGAACAATTTTAGAAAGATAAACCAATACATAAAATAAAATAAAAATCAGTCAATAATAAAAATAATACGGCTTATAGAGTACTGTCTTCATGAATTGTCCTTATGGTTGATTTTATATAAAGGATTGCATCATGGAGTGCAAACCACTCTACTACTATGTACAATTGATACCACATTTTCATTGATTAAAACCGCTTAATTAGAGTAAAACAGTTTGCTATTCTTCGATTTTCCTGCTATCCAAAGCACGCCTTCTATTCTGACAAGGGCTTTTGTGGAGCTTTGAGCTTTCCGCTTAGTCAGAGGAGCGCGAGCGCACGGGCCGCGCGTGTCGTGACGATCCGACAACATGTGATACGATGTCAATCGTCGCGAGTGGCATTAATTAGTGATACTGAGCAAAATTATTTTTTTAATATCTTATATAATATACTTATTATCAAGTAGTTTTTGCCAATTTTTTGCTTAACTAGTTCACACTCTTCACAATTGTGTGATTTTCGTGGTATTATCATATACTATATAAAAATATTTTTTGAATAAATTTTCCCATTAATATTAACAACAAAATTATTGCAAAAGGTTACAGAGTATCACTTCTGCTTCAAATCAAATGTTCATAAAAGTCTTTAAATAAATTACGAACGGTAGGTCGTGAGTGCATTCGGACGATTTATTGTAACGACTTTCGAGATCTTCTTTTTGTAATGCAATTCCAAACGGTTTTTAAATTAACAAAATACGTGCTCTTGAAATTGTACGTCCAATTGTATATAGTACAATAAAAACATATATATATATATATATATATATATTTATTGTTCACAATTTATCAATAATCTATTTATTACTCTTGGCGATTGACAATTATTATAAATTTTCTTATATTGTGTTTAAAATATTGAATGAAAGATTTGTTTAAACTGTTATCATTATTATTAAGTTTTTAAATACTTGAGCTTAGCGTCCATAGGTCAAGATAACACTGTAGAAAACTTTGTTGCAAAGAAAACAACCACACTCATTTCAGTAAAAAATATTTTAGCAACTAATTAAATATTATCTATTACTAGCGAAACAAAAAACAAATCTATCCCACGGGAACCGTACATTTTTTCGGAATGACATATAGCCTATGGCCTTCCTTAGTAAACGGGCTATCTAGTGCAAATAGAATTTTTCAAATCGGATTAGTAGTTCCTGAGATTAGCGCGTTCAACCAAACAAACAAACTCTTCAGCTTTATAATATTAGTATAGATTTAATCAAATATTATTGTTTAAATGTAAATATTCATAGAATAAAGTAAATGGTTGACAATTGCAACGTGTTCGTAGAGACCGATCATTTACCTACATCAACATTCGAGACTATTTATAAGAGTCGACGGAAATGCTACTACCGTCGAGGACGGAGTTTGGCATACTTTTTGTTTGAGTTCGTAACTTTGTATGATTTAGATTTATCTGTCCAGACTTGATAGGTTTTCTTGATCTTCTTCATAATTAATTGAATGTTATATGTTTAACAGCTACTTAAATAAACGTTACAACTACTGTACATTACGGGCTTTTACTCGATTTAATAATATCTTCTAAAACTTATTATAATAAATCTAATAAACTATGTATGTATGTATTTCCTTGCTTTTAAATCTATAGTACTTAGTTTAGTTACTTACCTATTATATCTATAAATAAAGTTGTCCAGAAAATTTGGAACTTTGAGAAATACAGAAAGTGCTTTTTTATATGGGACTTTAGTATGAATTTAAAGATCCTTAAGTTTATTGAAAATACAAGCCTATCGGTTAGCTAGCGTGTATACTATCAATCGCATCTCTTTTCGTCTATTCATAATTATTCTTATTTTTTCTTGTAAATGTTCAATTGCAACTGTCTATAGATAAATCACTAACCAGCTCTTGTACTATCCTCGAAGTAATGAAAACTTAGTACAAATTGTATGTTATTAAGACTCCATGTCTGTTGATATTAGCAAATAATATGATTTCTTTGAATGATGCGTAATAAATAATAATGATGAAGAACGAAATAATGTATCACTGCTAGTATTTCACATATATAAAATATTCTGTACAGAACATCAAATCTTTAAAATTAGTATGTTTTTGTTTGTTTGTACGCTGGTCTCTGGGACTATCAATTTGGTTAATTTTTTTTGTATTAACCTGCGACTATGTACTATCTAACATCCTGCTAGGATCCTTAGGAGTGGATTCAATATACATGTGTATACATATGTGTGTACGTGTGTGTGTCGCTGGCAAACGCAACGACTAATATTAATGTTGATATTGATAGAATTGTAAAAGATAAATTAATGAAGAATTAATGAAATTAAATTTAACATAATCGCTGTATTTATATTTTTCTCAAAAAAAAAATAGCATAGGTAATAGGTATTTGTTTTAGCGGCCCTCCTATCTATATATTGGCCCGCGATTGTATCTGGTCTGGACAGCCCTGTTATAGAACAAGGATGAAGTCATAGAATTTGGTCTACTCAATTAATAGAAATGAAATATATTTTTTTACTATACGAGTATGTACAGAGAATACATGGTTCCTTACAAAAACTGCTATATGCAAATCTATTTTGGCTTATTTCTACCTAAAAGGAAAACTATTGTTTCATTTTTAAATATGAGAAAAAAGTAATAGTACACTTATAAAAAACATTTATCAATACTGCAAATTTTTAAAGAAGACTTTCACTTTACCTTATCTTTTGCAATTATCACAAATTCGACCTATTTTTTACAATTATCAAAAACAATACTGTTACTGTGGTATATTTAGCATAGAAAATGGATTCCGGAAATAACTCTTGCGAAATGTTGCTAGCAACAATGAATACTCATAGGTTCAGAGAGATTGAGATTAGTGTGTAAGAAGTGAAATTTCTGTTTATCGGTACATTTCATGAAATTCAATTTATGTTTTAAATAATTAAGATAGGAGATATATTAAAAAAATAATTTTCGTTTTAAAAAGGAAAACAATATTTTATTATTCACGTAGTACAGATGGTGTTAAGATAAAATTTAATTTTTAATCAAATGTTGTATTTATTCAATAAATTATATACTCCAATAATATTTTTTAATTTATTTATTTATTATAAAGGCTTACTAACTAAATTTACATAAAGCATTAATTTAATATACTAATAATATTTCGCTATTTTTATATAAATTTAATTTAAAAGTATGCACAGCTTTTTATAGAAGTACTTATTTTATTTAAATTTTATGTTACGAGTATATAAGGAGCCATTTAAGTTGTACAACAAGCAAAAAAAATGAAAAAATAAATAAATAAATGAATCTAAATATTTAAAAACAGTTTCTTTTTAAATAAATTTAGGCTATCAGAAAAAATATCTATATAACAATGCTGAAATATAAAATTGTATAATTTAAAGCTTCGTAAGAGTGGTGAGTTGCAACCGTATCTATTTTTTCGTTGTGGGATATATAGTGGTTTGTAGTTAATAGCTCTTGCTGCAGGTCTTGGTGTTTGTATATTTACTAGCGACAGTAGTGATGGACATCCTATATAATTATTAACTAATTTAAAAACAAATATGAGTCGCAAAAAGTCGCATCTTTCGCGTAAAGTTTTCATGTTAAAGTGTTCAAGTTTTTCTTCGTATCTAGTATCTATAAAATTGTGGCGACTGGTATAAACAAGTCTTTTTAAAAACTATTATATTAATAATATTAATTTGAATGATTCTATCGCTCAATTAAAAATAAACGAAAGAAGTATTTTTTTTAATTGTCTATTTTTAAATAAAAAAAGTCTAAGAAGTTAATATGTCTATTTTTATTTAATTTATACTTTGAAATCTTAAATAATTTTTAATTGACTATTTATTCACCGTAATGTCTACCGTTTCCATTACAAAAATCGTAACATCAATCCTTTTTGTCACAAGTTTTACTTCAAAAAAAATTCTACTGCTTCCTAAAACTTCTAATGACATTTGTATAATAATAATTTTAAATAAAACTTGATAACTGTCTCATAAACCTTTTATGGCTGTTTCACACTATCACGTTTATCTAATGTTTAAAAGGTGCTTTGTTTTATTTAGATTTAGCGTGAGAGCTCGTTTATAGTACTGGCTTCTACAAGTTTACGCGAAAATGTATACGTACTTTCATTATTTTGTAAGCATTTAGCATGACAGATTAAAATATCTTATTAGAATGATAAAATACAATATTTTTAAAATTCCTTTAACTTTCTGAAAATACGTAAGTACTTTTTGTACTGAAAATAGGAAAATTTCTTTTCAAGGAGAATTATTTTGAAGAACAAGTAAAACAAAAGAAGATTATAGGTTCAGCCATTATTTTTTTGTATGGATCTACATCGATAAATCTAAGGTCTTCGGTCGACTTTAGTGATATTTATATTTTTTGAATCGGTATACTTGCACGGTGGTCCAATATAACATGGTGATGATCTGATAATGAAATTTGGAGATAGGTGACGCAACTCTTTAACAAAGTGGAGTAAATTGACTGTGATTCGTCATCTATACTAATATTATAAAGCTGAAGAGTTTGTTTGTTTGTTTGGTTGAACGCGCTAATCTCAGGAACTACTAATCCGATTTGAAAAATTCTTTTTGCATCGGATAGCCCGTTAACTGAGGAAGGCTATAGACTATATATCATCCCGGAAAAATGGACGGTTCCCGTGGGATAGGTTTGTTTTGTCTAGCGACGAACCCGATGTGAAGCGAGGGTGAGTCGCTAGTATTTCATATAAACACTTCTTACTTTACAAAAAATATACCATAGCTAAAGATAGGTTCTGAAGATGAACAATGAGACCCTTATTTGTTTAATTATATTTGATATCTTATGAGCACTCAATACTCTGAAACCTATGAAATAATTTATTTATTCCTTTTCTTGTGTGAAAGAGCATATTTTCAAATAATAATAACGGTCATTAGGTACCTATACTAGAAAGAAATAGATAAAAATTAATTTTAAAAACCGATTTGAAAAATACAAGTACAATTGGGGTCGGGTCACTTAGAAATACCTATTAATATACAGTAAATTCAATTTTATAGTAATTATGCTCGATTACAGGCCATATCGGCCCCACTTCAAAATATTAGAAGCATAAAAAATAAACTTTTTTTACTTAGTGGTGGTTATATTTTGTAATAATTTGTCAGTTTCGCGACTGCAGAATTTACTTTGATTTTAATACTAATTATTTTTGAGAAATACTATGAAATACAAAATAAAACAGTGTTCCGTAAGATTATCCATGTTGTAGTGTAAACGGACTCTCAAATAGTCGTGTTTTACGATTGTCACAAGTTCGTTGCTCCGGCGCACCTTCCGCAGTTATAAATACGCGTGTCGAAGTTTTGACACGAGTAAACAAACAGTGGTCGGATGTGTAACACACCTTTTATGAGTTTTATGCATCATTACGCCATTTTAGCGGTAGTTTTAAATGTTACACCCTGAAATATCTGCGCTGGAGCGTAACCTAATTACTGCAGGTGATGAAAAGGAATGATGACGTATAATTTCTTTTAATATATTTTTGTGATTGTATAAATTTATATGTTTACAAGTGTCTGCCCACAGCTTTATACAAAAACGAAAAAATCCTCTTATTGCAAATAATCTTACATCTTATCTTACAATCTTAACATACGTTACATTAATATGATATATTGTAATCTAACATTATAAAGAATAAATTTGACATATTAATACAACGATTTTAAAATAATATCTTATCTAAGCCCTCTTTTATATCACTGTGGATAAATTTTAAAAATAGTGTAGTTAAAATACCATGAGTCTTAAGTATCAAACTTCACCCGTATTCGTTAATTAGATTACCAAGCATATCATTACGCTATAGTTATATTGTTATTACGATAGCATAATCATTTTTCCATATTCTGTGACTTTTACAGTCAATTGTTTGAATTTTAAAACTAGTAAGTGTCACTTCCAGCGATGACTGCTTTAAGACGGCTCAGTGAAGTTCAAAGAGGTGCTAGAAACGCGTCCTCTTTGCTCTTCCTTTGACGGTTTTCTTTTTATAGAGACCATTTTCAACCAGTAACTCTATACAGCGCACGGTGAGCAGTATATAAATAAAAGATAGTTTTCCTTTGGCGCTCTATATAGTTTTTATTTATAAGGTAATAATAATTTAACTAAACACAAACGCTTCTATGTGCATATTAGTATTTTTTATAACACGAATTATTTCTTTAATCATATTTTTAAGAAAATAGCTTTACGTCTATATTTCTATTTTCTAAACAAAATAATTGTATTACTTCCATCGTATACGATTTCAATTATCAACATACATTTTCAAATTAGAATATTCAATAGGTGTTGAAACATTGAGATTATAATATGAAAACCCACACACCATCCATAATTACCAACATAAGCTTAAATACCACAATGGGATCGTGAGAGAAATCAAAAAGTTATTATTATTTTCAAACAAAGAATATAACATTTTTGATATCTATTGTTTAGTGATAATTGTTATTCAAAGCTTTACTATAACATTAATCTTTTTATACGCGTATTTCTAAACATGTTGTCCAATACTTACTGAGTGCTGGTACCTGCTGCGTTATGTGTTTAACCGGGACTGAAACATAGTATTTATGATCAATAAAAATAAATAATCTTTGTGGGAATCTAACCTATGACCTAGGGTGTTGTTGATAGTACTTGTAGATGCTACATCCTAGTCATATAGGCGTTAAAACGGTCGTCTACATTTTTAAAAGTTAGCGACAAAAAGTATAAAAATAACCTAAGAAGGATTATTATAAAAAATAACTTATATGCTAATCTAAGCTAAAAATATGAAAAAAAAAAACAAATACACACACATACAAACTTTCGCATATATTATGTTAGTGTAATAAACATAGTCAAATGTACAATGTATATATATAAATATATTTTAATCCGTTGTTTACACGTTTAACTTTGTGAGATAGGACTAATAAACATATATTACTTTCCCTCCCACTAAACGGTACTAAGTCATTGTTTTAAGCATCCGCTATTTCATTTCAATATAATCGTGACTACGGCGCCTACACGAAAATTGTGCATGTGAAATTGTAGACACAATAGGTGTTTTGCTATTAGACTGAGATGAGATTATAGATTGTTTTTATCAGTGAAATAACCGTTATTGTTGATTACACAATGAATTAACGTTAAACACTGATAATATATATATATATATATATATATATATATATATATATATATATATATATATATATATATAATGTATGGAAAGTTCATTGGTGTAACACAGATCTATTGTTAATGGTACTAAAGAATCAATTTAAAAAATGTCAAAACTAATTACTATTGTTACGATAGTTTCACGCTTGAGATAGTAACAAGCTTCACCTATTTCGGCGCCGCGGGACAAATGTTTAGTAGCGCTTTTTTATTTTTCCGTTTGAAACTTACAGCAAAATCAGCTTCATACATTAAAGTGATTTCATTATCTTAACACCAACTTTATTGTAAGCTATAAATATTTTCATTTTATAAAACAAGTAACATAAATTTTAAATTTTCACTTATTTCCTAATAAAGTATGAACAACATCATTTATTATTGTATATGAACACATATATAGTATAAATTCGTGGTACAAGTCGGTCCTTTTGTCTTAGAAAAATAAAAAATAAATAAATATCTTTATTTTGCGAGCATTCATGCAAATACTATTAAGTCCAATGCTTTTGCTGGGAGGTCTTGGCCTATTCCGACGTTTCATATAGCACGACTCATGACGCTGTCTCGTGGGCGTAGGCGCCGATTGCTAGAGTAAATATTCCGAGAAGACTTTATCGTAATAAACTTACCCATTCATTCATGGACTATGACGCACGCTTGAGTTATAGCTACCTGACGGAATCCTCTTAGACACTTAAGGGCTAGACGGCTCAAATAACATTGGTCTTTGTTTATCATCGGGTGTTAATACGCTTTTCAACCGACTTTACTAAAGCAGATTTGTGTGACTGACGAGGAAATTGACACATAATATTACTATTTTAGCTATTATAATTTAATATTGCTCAGTACCTAATTATTATTGAATATGTAGGTAATTGTTGACTGCACGCGTTTTGATGAATATTTAATTGTTTATTGTGAATCACAGTGATAATGATGTGCGTGTGATAAAATGATACCAACTTGCATCAGAGCACCACGTTCCATACAGGGCTCGACAGATGACGTCACTCGGCAAACGCGGTCCATTGTCCAGGTAAAATTTATGTTTTCACAAATTCCTAATTTGCAGTAACCTACTTATGTTAATTTTCCATGGAGTTAGTGGTAGTCCAGTGGTAACGCGCTCTTTTGGTAAAACCGAGTGAAGTGGGTTCAAATCCCGGGTCTCACATCTCTGATATTTTCATGTGCGAATTATTTCCAACATGATTACCACATATCTTACGGTGAAGAAAAACATCGTGAGGAAACACTTGGCCAGCGTGGTAGACTATGGCCCTCGTATTGAATGAAGGCCTATGCCTAGCTGTGGGACGTATAAAAACACATGAATATAGATACATTAATTTTACATATAAAATGAAATGGTATCTATAGACTAAACGGATGTAGGCAATATTGCTAAAATGTTTGGGCGGCCAAAGCCAAATAGCTAAACGGGAAGCCTAATGGTTTCACCATATCCGCACATCTACCGAATCTAAGTTATATATTATATAAATTTTAAAAGGTATAGAACGTCTATATTACCTACACTTTAATTGTATTTATTGTAAACAAGCGACTCGCCCTCGTTTCGCTCGGGTTCGTCCCTAGGTACGTTTTAACGGTTGTATTATGAAATAGATAGATGTACACATAGTATAAACGAATATTATTTTTTTCCAACTTAAACTGAGACATACAAAATGAGTGATTTCCATACAAAATAAACTTTTCGATTTTCCAGCTGTTCTTATTGGTTTTCCTTATAGTGTTTCGTATTTTAAAATACCTGTTATTGTCCATGGCATAGCCTTTAGAACTGAGTTATGAAAACATTAATCCGTAAATTCCTTCTTTACCACTTTCAAAACAAAGAAAAATTATAACATAAGCTTGTTATTTTACTTCTATATTTGTTAATTATTTTGTTATAATTTTTGTTTTCTTTTTAACTTTCCTTTTTTATTTTTATTTTGTTTATCCTAATAGTTAAATAGTATAATATTATGTTTTTAAATAAAATCTTATGACTAATATAATTTATTATTACTATGATTTTATTTAAATTTTTAAATAGGTATGTCTTCACTTTTATGTTTGTTGTTTAGCAGGTTATCCAATAAAATCCGGACAAGTGCGAGTCGGACTCGCCCACTGAGGATTCTGTATAAAGTAGGAAACCTGTAAACAAATTTCCTACAAATTTATACGGAACCTTTAATTTTCATTTTTTTTTCGGAATTTTCCCTTTGTTTGTGCTGTAAAACCTTGCTTTTTGCTAAATCTCGTGATTCTAGGTCAACGAGAACTACCATATAGGTTTTCGACTCAAAACCTATAGGGTACTATAGGTTTTGGGTTGACCTAGAATTGTTAACTTTGGTTAAAAGCAAGGTCTTACAGCACAAGTAAAGGGGAAATTCCGAAAAATAAAAAGAAGTTTAAAATTAAGGTAAATTTTGGTACTTACAAATTTTCGCGAAAATCTGAATTTGCCCATATCTTTTTATCGTGTTGACTCAGGAGCTTGATTTATATATATCTAGTATAAATTTTAACTTGCTAAGTCAACCAGTTCCTGAGAAAATCGGTGGTGGCACACGGACCGACAGACGGACAAGAAAGTGATCTTATAAGGGTTCCTGTTTTTACCTTTTGAGGTACGGAACCCTAAAAAGTAAACTCATTTTAAATCCATTATTTTGTTCACATAAACCTTTCGACGAATTTGCTTGAGCAACAAAACGTTACTCCTGTTGGCAGGTCGCCATGGTGATTTCATAGTAGTAATACATCGAGACTAACGTAGACGATAAAACTAAAATAATTATATATCATTCTTAATGTTTAGTATTACAGAGTAATTAAAATGGCCACTGCATATTCTACAGTAAATAAAAAAAAAAAAGCATTTGACCTGAAGACGTGAACAAAAATTTGAAGTAACAATTATGTTAAAGATTTCATAACATTAAGCAATACGAAGATCGTATAAACTTAATTAAAGTTTGTTTGGAAAATAATTCGACTGAAGTTACCTTTACATTGGGTGTAGCATGATATTTACAAACTTTTGAAGACGTTTAATGGTGTATTTCTAATTTCAATACGGTTAACGGTACCGTTAGTAAACCATCCGCCTAGAGATATTAAAAGCTTGCGACCTCATTTCCATTTCAGATTTGCGTTTAACGTTCGTCCATTTAGTGTGTATTTACGTTTGGCTTACGATTCGTATATCCGTTTGTTTACTTACTCTTACTGAAAAATTGAAAAAATATTAGAATATTACTAATCCGTTTCCGCTACGCTTAGGTCAATTGCTATATTATATAATAGATATGTATTTAAAATCCATGTATGTAAATGTGAAAAATGTATTTTTTCAAGTCAAGTTTTGATAAAGACGCCCAATATCATCTATATACTAATATTATAAAGCTGAAGAGTTTGTTTGTTTGTTTATTTGGTTTAACGCGCTAATCTCAGGAACTACTAATTCGATTTGAAAAATTCTTTTTGCATTAGATAGCCCATTAACTGAGGAAGGCTATAGGCTATATAGCGTCCCGGAAAAATGTACGGGTCCCGTGGGATAGGTTTGTTTTTGTCTAGGGACGAACCCGAAGCAAAGCGAGGGTGAGTCGCTAGTTAAGAATAAATCTGCGTAGGAAATATTGAAGCGCCGTATAAATGCGATAAAATAAGTGTGCTTTTCATTCTCATAGCCCAGTGGGACGGCAATCTACTAGTTTCCAACTCCGGGCTGATAACTATTGATAGAAAAACCTAATCATTAATTTAAATCTACCTGGGACCTGAACCAAGGACCAGGACCCAGGAATGACTTGATGGACAGGAATAAGAAATAGCCTATTTTCTTCTTAACGCCTTAAGGCGCGCGTCTTGCGCCATCGCTCATCATTGAATAAAGTGTCAGCAGCACGTGTTTGTTTGTAGATTATAGAAAATTATAATTCATAAAGTTTAACACTTCAGTATATTAACGTAATGTTAATAGTAAACAGTATACTTACGGAAGGAAGTGAACTATACAAAGTACTAAACAATTTATAGTAACTTTATAAGACCGAAAAGCATTAAATAGCCATTTGGACTTTGTAATTTCCTTAGCAGCTAAAGTACACAGATACTATAAAATTAACTATCAAATGTTTTCTCTTCTAAGTTTATTCCACAGCTACCGGTAATCAATTATCTTTCTTCTAGTTATTAACATTGGAAATTGAAGACTTACGAATGTTTTTACCTTATGGTATAAGTACTTGATTGTTTATCTAGGTATATTACATTCCTTTCTCACCAGATGTTACAATTCGAGAAATTCATATCGTAATTGGTATTACTTTTTAGTGAAACAAAACTTGTTTACATTATCTTAGAAATTAATTTAATACATCTTAATTATTATCCAGTGGTTATTTATGTTAATTGAGCCGTTTGAAAAAAGATATCATGTTCGCAGATAACACAGAGAAATTTGTCGGAATTTAGAGGTCAAAGACATGCAAACAGTTTTATTGATTGCCATCGTATGAGTTTAAATTGACCCAATTGTTGATAGAATAATTTCTATAATTGTATTTAAAGTCTATTGAGTGCTTTGTCATTTTTATTAGTTCTGATTTTGTCTCTATTAAAGCACTCGACAGTTAAATTTTCAACAGGCATTTTTTTCTACGAGCGAATTTTAAAGACTTTTTAAAACAATATTTAACTTGTTTACCTACTTTAAGTAATCCTATATTGTATACATATAAATACAATAATAATGACTGTGGACAAGAAAGTTGAAAATTAAAAAAAAAAGAAATATTTTTTTTAATTTATTTTTTATTATAATGTTTACTAATAACATTACTTATTAAAAAATAAATAAATAAGAAATATCATTATTATACCCTATATTTATAGGTATATTTTATCTTTTTTTGATTTATAGTCTAATTCAAAGTCATAATTATCGCAAGTTTTTTTTATTATGCTATAAATATTATATTCATCAAAAACATCGCCATTTAAGATATAAATGACAGGTTTAAAACTGAGTTTCGTGTAAAATTTTAATGAAAACAATCCATATAGCGGTCGTATACAAAGTTAACTGAATGTAGTCTTTATTCTATTCACATAAGAGCTATATTCACAAATATTAATGTCTAATGAACTGTGCAGAGTTGATTCGCTTGGGAAATAAATGATGCTGCATACTGGATATTGAGGTCCATTTGTTTGTTTTGAATTTATATACAAATACAATTAGACTGTTAGCAAAAATAACATATGCCTAAAGCAAACATGATACACAAAACGAACTAATATTAAGCTCGACCGCTTGTGAATTAATTTAGTTGATTTAAATATTACAGTATCAAGTGAAACCATTTGATTTGAACTGTTTTGTTAGAGAATTAGATATTTTTGTTAATTTACAACTACACATGAAATTAATATATTAACTTGAAATATTAAAATATAAATACATACATATTATTCTATATATGTACATAGTTATATTTTAATATTTCATATATGTACATATAATTAAATTCTGAGTCGAATCTGTAGATTAAACAAAGGGTGGCAGATCTATGACGTATCTGTTTGCAAAATAAAAATTTTGTGCGTTTAATACTTGTGTAGTAATCTAACACTGGAGATCTCCCTTCTCGGAGGAAGAGGGGTATTTAGCCTTCCTTTTAGGTAAAGAATAAGAAATTGTATGAAATTTTTTGTTGAATTCTCATCGAAGTCTTAATAAAAATTTGAACTAGACTAGAATACATTATACAAACTTACAGGAATGTTAATAAAATACCTACTCTGATTACCTGATTATTAACTAGCATACTATACTTAGCCCTCCAATTTTTTTTTAATTTTCTCATTATGGAATATTATTGTATAATACACAAAAGTTGTTCAAAATAATTTGTTTTTCCTTTTTTCGTGGGTTTTACTTTTATAAATTAAAACAATTTATTTTTAAACAAATAAAAGTCATCGTAAAATAATAATCAACCAAGCAATAAATTCATTTAATTGATTTATATGAGCGAGCGTGAGATTTAGCAGATAACATCTTCAAGCAGATAAGATCTTGTTTGTGGATAACTTTGAAATATGATATAAAAATATGTATTAAAATGTTCGATTATGCGATAAGTTATTCGTTTTGTTATGGTAATACACCCTCCGGCAATGGGTCCACCGTGATATCCATACAATAATATTTAGGCTGTTATTGTGATTTTGATATTGAATGGTTAAGCTGTTAAATATTATCATAATTTATGTTATTTTTATAGTAAAGTCCCATCCTCAATTCGTATTTTTAATATAACATGTGAAATATTATTATATCATGATTTTTACTTAAGTACGAGTGTTAAGATTCCGTAGCCAAAAGGCTAAGCCGTCTATGTAATTTTACTCAAAGACTATCAGAGTTTACATTTACATTACTAAAACTTGGTGTATAATTTTTCATGTAAACTGCTAGACTATAATGTAGTCAAATTACAAAAAATAAAAAAATATGGGTGGCACTCTATACCTACATGTAACTAAGGTATGTGGACTTTTTGTTAAGTTTTTGGAAAAAAAAAACACGATGACATGGGCTTCAACGATACTTTCAGTAAGAATAATTTCGAAGAGAATACGTTGAGTACTTTTTGGGATATGGGATATTATCCATTTTACGCGTTCGGCTGCAAAGTTAACTTATCTAGTAATACTCGTCGTAGTACTATCGTATACAAATATTTATACAGCCAATAAAATATATTGTATTTAATCATAAATTTAATGTTTAATGCTACGGAGCCCTCGGTGCGCGAGTCAGATCCGCACTTGTCCGATTGCTTGAATTAGATTTTTGTTAAGTCGTCTCACCTTGAATTTCATAGTTATAACAAATGATATATTACCACAAAAACTGCACAATAATTAGAAAGCAAAGAGAAATGGCACTAAAATTTGCTATTTTAACATAAGTCATTTTAATTACGCTACTAATTAAATCAAAGAATTTGGGCCACTTAATTCGAATTTATTTCTTTTTGTCGTATCCCAGAAAAACTCAGAAGCTTTTTTAAGAATTCTAAACATGTACAGAAATCATAATATAACAATTTAAAGTTAGCTTGAAAATTGTTTGTACGCAACTTAGACTCATAATAAGAAAAAGCAGCTTTATGTGACTGACAGATTTGCGGTAAGTTTCCGCATGGCTTCTATTTCGATATTGCTGTGGTGAAAATGATGTGGTTTGTCTTTATGAAAGTTGAGATACCATTGGAGAAATGGATATTAGAAAATAAAAAGGTATCGTTTCTATTGTACATCATTTTAATTTTCAGTAATTATGACGAAAACATGTGTATAAATGTGGATATTCAACGATCGATTTCAGCGGTATCTATAGTCTATCTCTTAAGTTTAGACAAGCGAGGCAGTTGTAAATATAAAAAGATTACAAAAAAAAAGGTTACAGACTAAACGATTAAAAATTTGAATTTAATTTTAACGCATCAAAAATCATTAAAGTATTTTCATATTCTGTGTAATAGTCAATTAGATGCACGATGTACACATTTACTGTTTGACGTTTTCAAAATTAAGAAATTACACACATCATAGAGTGTACTCGTGCTCTTGCACAATGTTCTTTGAATGTTTAATTCCGTGTGCGGTTCCCTGGTGATGCTGGCAAGGTCAAAATGGCAACTTCACTCTTAGATTTCGTAGTCGTAGGCGTCTAATAAATCATGTGTACTCTATTAATTTTGTATGTGATTTCCCTTCATCTCAGTTGATTACTTAGATACAAATATGTCTTCAAGTACAAACCATTTTTAATTAGCCCTGTCACATTTAAAAAAAAAATTATATAGATATAAATGATGTCCATTCTGCACCAATTATCAAGTGCGATGAATGAGTAAATTATTTCACACCGAGGTCTGAGTGCCTCCTGCACCGGCGCGGCGTCGTTTCGTCGCGACTCTCCACTTGTCCCCATTCTTCTGCAAATTGACGCGAATATGACTTAATCCTTTTAAGAATTCATTTCAGTAGTTTACGCTCACTAAGTATGACCTCACGCATCATAAACTTTTAAGTTGCCGATATATCACAATAGCCCATCAATTACCTCATAAGTGCTGATGATAACGCGGTTACGAAATTAATGCCATGGTACATTTTTCTTTCATGATTCAGAATTTCCAAACAATGGCGTACGAAGAACAAGGCGGTTGGGACTATATTGTATTTGTACTCTTTCTATAAAACTCTCGTGCAGATATTTACATGAACGATGTCGTTAAAGTTTAAGTAGCAATTTTGCATCGTCTTATCTACCGCTCTTTGTGCGTCAAGATATCTTGGAAAGTACTTTCAGTACCTACTCCGCAGCTTAGTCAGACTGTTCAGTATATCTTAAAGATAATGCTTTCAATATAGGACCTGGTGCATTCTTTGTTACTTTTTCTTTCATTGTCCTCTATAACAAATATAAAAATAAATTGCAGCGAGTGCTTATTACGTATAATACCGATAAATGGTAGTGTAGGTATATAGCTAATTAGCTATAACTTAATTTTTATCGAGCACTTTGACTGGTGTCGGCTGTCTGAATATTCTCTGTAATTATCGTCAGTGAATATTATGTTTAAACGATTTTTAAACTATAAATATTATAGGTATACTTTTAAACTTTTTCAATATTTCAGATAACATATGTACCTATGTAAGAGTGACACAGGAATCAAACGTTTTTTTTTTAAGTTACTATAGTTACCTATCGTGCCATCATCACATGTTTGAATTGATAATAAATAAATATTCAGTAATAGCGGTGGAAAGACTTCATCTACCTCAATTAGTCTTTTTATATCAAAAATCTAATTATATTTTAACTATCTATTTTTTCAGATCTATACGGACTGGGCGAACCACTATCTGGAGCGGGCGCGCTCACGGCGTCGGGCAGGTACTTCCGGCGGAGGTCTGGCCCGCGACTGTGCCGATGGATTATTGTTAGCCGATGTGCTGGAAGGCGTCACAGGTCAAAAGGTGCCTCGAGCTCATCGTAAGCCTCGGAACCCTCAACAAATGGTAAGTTATGTAGTATTCTTTAACAAGTATTAATGTTTTTTTTTTTGTTAAAAAATAACTGCTCTTCAGTAGAGTCTTTGGCTTTGTCAAGATGTATTTGATATTTCAACAGACCTTATGTTTATATTGTTTTAGTATTTGTTCTTTTTCAATTAAAGTAATTAATCTCGATCCAATTAAGACAAAATGCGGCGTTAGGAACATGGTTTTGCAGTAAATGTCTCGGTGTTTGTGGATTGTGGATAATGGAGTATTAGTAAATTTAATTTTATTATCAAAAATACAAGTGAATGCAACGATATTTATTATCAAACTACTTTTCAGTCGTGTTTCCGTTCGTATATTACGATAGGAAAAATTACTCACTCTCACCCGAAACCCTCCAATGAGAATGAGAGTGAAGTTACTCTTCGTCTACTATAACAAACCTTTCCTGTGAGAATCACGTATTTTTTCCTGATACAGAAACAAAATTATCTCTAGGTATTAGGGCTTGCCCTTTAGCTCTATTTTTATCTACCTTTAAAAGTTCACTCACGCATACTTTCGCACTTGAGTACACGGGTAGCAGCTAGCATGTAAATAAATAAGCCTACGCAAGGTCATTTTAACTAATCATTTACAAGTAGAAACTCACAAGTCAATTTGTATGTCACATCATTAGTGCTAAGGCGAATAATGTATATACTCGTACATGACATCAATATAATGAAAGTCCGATTGGCAAAATGAGAGCAAATTATTGCTTAAACGTATAGACTCATAATAATTACAGCGATTAAAAAGTTTTTTTTTGATTGTCGAGTAATTAGGTACTTGGTGCTTTCCCATCGTATAGTCTGTAGTCTGTGCCTACTCCTAGTACCTACAAACTACAAAAATTTTTATAAAGTGATATGCTCTGTACGTTATTTTTACGAACAATAGCTGTAAAAATGTTTATTTATGCTATGTTTATTTATGCTATTAACAATGAATATTAACACAAAAAAAATTGACCATTTTCTTAGGAGAATTCTATAAACTAAAATCTAAGTATACGAATATGTACCTACTTGGTAAACTTTTCTTTAAAAATACCCTCATGTATCGTGGCAGTTTTAACCGTAGTCTTTTTTTTATTTTATGCAATTTGGAATATCTATTAAGTGTTACTCGGTTTCAAAAGTATTAATTTCTATAACAGATCCCTAATTATAATTCTAAATAGCCATCAAATCAATCATAAAACTTCAAAACACACCCTTCTAAATATCCGTTTTATTTGTTTATTATTAAATCTAAATCTATTCGAAAATGAAAGCAGCACATAAATATTTCTTTAGCTCAAAATAGCTATCGGCTCACAAATCATATGGGCAGGTACATCTTTGCCCCGTATATGGTTGTACAGTCGGCATCATTGATAGGGATACCCTTTGCCAGAACCAGTTATAGAAACCTCGTTCTTATAACTATAACCTAAAGGAGTAAAATATCGTGCTCTACTGAAGATACTTCCCTCATAAGTCAGTTTGGGTACATTTATAGGATAGGTAGCCCACAAACCCGAATCCTGTAGTAAACCATGGTGCTTCCGGCATAAGTTTGTGTTTGAGAAAGTGCTGATAAGATTTATTGGTTGGCTATAACACATGATTATAGTTAATGGTTGTCGTTTACAGACACAAGGTAATGACTGTACATTCTTCTAAGGCTTTATAACTATGCAACAGTAGATACAATTTATTAATTCTATTAAATTTGAATATTTTTTGTAAAATAAGCAGTAGGAATTAATTAGATAACGAATATCACATAGATATTGGTAAACCTTAAATAGCTATACATTTATGTGGCCTAAATATTAATATTTTCAAGTTTTAATAAATAAAGTATAATTTATGCATTAAAATGAAATTAATAAAAATTAAAGAAACAAATTCGGCAATTTTTAACTTTACTAAAAATGGTTTTTTAAACCACAAAATCCAATGCGAGCGTTTAACATCACTTAAGCCGTCAAAGCTGGAAAAGGTTTGCACGTCGCTGTATAAAGTTCAAAGAGTCTCCATTATACAAAGACAAGAAGCCGCTACTATAAAAGTGCGCAACATTTTTGTAATTCAATCTACCTGCGGCAAGCCGCGAGACGTACAATGCGACCACATCCGCAAGGAACATGGTAGTTCAGACCCTATAGTATGAAAGGTTTGAATGGTTTGGTAAACTAACTAAGAGGGATAAAGCGAAAGCGACTTTTTATATAGTAGATACACTGAAATGCGACTCTTAATCATTAACCACTTACTTTAAAATTATTACTGAAGTAGTATTCCGAATTAGAAATTGGAAAAATTACATAATGGAAATGTAATTGACTTTTTTTTAAATAACCGAAAGGGATAGACTTTTCTTAATATTTTACCTGAACATAAATAGCTGAAAGAAATAGGTACACGAGTCATCATGTGATATGCAGCTCTAGAATATTTTACCAATATTTAATTCAGAAAAAGAATTGTTTTATAATAAAAAAAAATGTAGACTATAGGAGTTTACTCACTTTTAAATATTTTTTAAATATGTTGGGACATTAACACACAGTATCATCTAGTTCCATGTAAAGCTAAGAGGCTTGTGTTATGAATACCAGATAGTTGATATACTACACATATATAATTTTAAATACATACATATTATAAATATAAACACCCATGACTGGAGTACAAACATTCGTGCTCATCACAAAAATGATGCCCCCAGCGGAACTCGAACCCGCGACCGCTGGCACAGCAAGTAGGGACAAACTGAACTAAACGTGTCGTCGAACTTGGAACTGTCAACTTTGGAAACAACATGAAAGGAATTCAAATCTCGGGCTCCGTATAACTCACACGTCTATGATTTTTATGTGTGAACTTTATTCTCAATATGATTTCCACTTACAAATACAATGAAGGACAATTTGGTGGCATATATGAGAACACCTAATTCGTTCTGAAAGACGTATAACATCCACCAACCTCTATTTGGCCTATGTAATGGTCTGTGCCCTAATTCAGAGGAGGCTCATGTCCAGCAGAGCGGTGTTAATGAGGTGAATTGAGGTAATTGTAATATTATTATATAAACGAGTAGGTAATAGGTATTTCTATAGGATTTTACTTCACAGACGCTTGACTTGGTATCTTCGAATATGATATCATAGTAGTGTTTCTTACAAACATCACCAAAGTATCGTAATAGTTTATATCATAACAGATTGCGATAGTGTTATAATTCGAGCTAAGCCAAGAGATTGTCATTGACTCGTAAACCAATTAATCATGACTCAATTCCAGACTGAACATGGTATTGTGTATTCTGTGGTTACGTATATTTGTAGATGCAGATAAATAATTGACTAGTGTTGATTGCTGCAAATAGATTAACCTCGATAGACATACATACATATAGAAAAATACAAAGGTATAAGAAAATTATATCCGAGATGTACTCCGACCCTGCTAGAATTCTACGTTTGAATCTTGACTATTGTTTTGAAAGGTTCTCATTTGTGATATATCATGAACTAGTGACTCACCCTTGCTTCGCTCGGGTTCGTCCCTAGGTACGTTTTGACGGTTAGTATGGAATAGATAGACTATATATGTATACATAGTTATAGAAAAGTAGGTAGGTACTTCAAAAAACTTAAAGTCGTCCCCTATTTTACCTTGATTGGTAAACGCCGAAATTCAAACCGAAAACTTCATCAAAATTGGTTCAGTGGCTTAGGCGTGAAAACGTAACAGACAGACAGACAGAGTTACTTTCGCATTTATAATATTAGTATGGACATGCACCTATGTAATGTAAAAAAGCCACCATTTAGAAAAGATATGTAGTGCATATATTTGCATGGAACTAACAAAATATTTTCGACAAAGACAAAAAGATATTGTATTGAATACCTAGATAACAATCTCGAAAGTGATTCACGTGTGTCTAGACATGGTGATAGAAAGTTGAATTTTTATGCACTGGTCTGTATTAATACGCTATAAAACCGCAAAAAACTATCCCTATTTTTCTAATAATATATATCTTATAAATGAAATTTAGTTTTGACCGAATTCAAAAAGGAGAGGCATGTGTTTTTGTTTGTTTGTATATAGCGCGATATGTTTGCCGACTTTAAAACAGTATAAATAAAGGTGTATACCTCAAGGGTGAGCCAATATGAATTTATCGAAAAAAATCCAATTCCCACTATGGGTCGACTATTTATAACGAGAAATCTTTCTTGTTTGATTTACTTTTTTGGTACGTTTGTTTAGTTAACATAGATTTTTGAGTTACTAAGTTACATACCTATATGGAGCACCCTTAATTTTTATTTTCTTGCGGTTAACATGAAACACCTATTTAGTACTTACCAAATGTCAGCTATCTATATCTATACATATAATACTGTAGAGGTCGAATGTCTTTACATAGAAAAAAAATGCTAAAAACCGAGTCAGGGGGATGAAAGAAGAGAAATAGAACAAATCCAGATTTTTTCATATTTTTTTGTTGCTCTGTCTGTTTGTTTGTTTGTCTGTTTGTGTGTTTGTACGGGCTAATCCTCGAAACTGTTGGAGCGATTTAAATGAAATTTGCACGGTGGTACTTCATATCCTCGATCAACATTTTAAATACTTTTCATCCCGGAAAATTAAAGAGTTCCCGTGAGATAGTTAAAAAAACTATAGTAACTTATACAGCTTAGTACACAAAAACTACTGATTGAATTTTAATGAAACTTTACAATAATGTAGTTCATACATTAGAATAACAAATAGGCTACTTTTTACCCCGGAAAAATGTACGGTTCCCGTGGGATAGATTTGTTTTTGTTCGTCTAAGGGCGAATCCGAGCGAAGCGAGGGTGAGCCGCTAGTATACATATGTATATTCGCTCCAATAAAATGTCTGTAGTATACGGACAGACGGACATATTGAAATTATAAGGGTACTCAAAAAACATGACATTAATCACAAAATAATCTTCCGAAAATGGGAGCTTAAAGATATCATCCTTGAGTCGTTGAAGAATAGAAATCTACAAAAAAAAAAACAATTTTCTATTCCTTAACGATTTTTGAATCATATCTTGTCTAAGCCACATAGTAAGCAAGCAAGTAGCGTTTGATTATTTTACTTAGAGTACCATTACTTATATACAATGTAAAAAGTAGCTTTTCACTATGTTTGAGTAATGCTCTATAGGTGCTTGTGTAGAGTTCAATGTTCAAGTTTAAACAACATGTCCACTTATCGCTATTTTTACGACGTATTCTTAAACTCAATGTACAACTATGGGAACTCAGTTTGTTTCACTTAAGTTACTGACACTTATTTAGAAAAGTTGTCGCTTATATTGAAAACAGTTTTCTTGAAAAATGTTTTTATTTTAATATTATACTTGATAGAATACAAACGTCTGTTTTAAAATATAATTTTCATAGTTTTTTACATGTTTTTTTAAATAAAAGAACCGTTGACTTATCTGCATTTTGGGAATTATATCAGACTGTTAACGCCTTTACTACTTATCTATTTTGTCAAATTTCTCCTCGAGATTATAAATATTACAACGATACCGTACTAAAGAAATTAAGGATCATTTCTTGCAATTTCCAAGTTCCCAAATCGGGTCCTTTTTGTAAAATTTTAGAAAATTAGTGTATAGAAATTGAAAAGTGAAGTAGGAGGTAAAATTTGTTCTATGGCTTTTACAAGAAATACATATATGTATTTTAAATTGAATTGTTTATAAATTTGTAATAATTTATTGTTAGCTTTATGCCGTATCGTTGAACTCTCGTATTGTGGGTAACACTTGTATAACATTTAGGCTCTAAACTCATTGTTTCAATAAGAAAAAACTTTGCATAGCAGTGAACCATTCATATGCTGCTATTATACATTACCTTTGTCTTCGTTACAGGCATAGTTTAAAAGACACATTAAATAAAACCGTTTAAAAAAGTATTCGTTATAGTTTAGTTATACATTCGTCTGTTCTTCCCTCCATTATTTTTATAAGTTTTTATTAGCTTAAACGTTTCAGTAATGTTGCATAGAAAGTATATAATACTTCTTTTATTTTATAGGTACAAAAAAAATAGTAAATTGCCATTTTCGGCATGAGTTAGTTAGTTTTAGTGTGTAATATACCTGTTATTATAATGTTATTGCAATAAAATTTAATAATATGGGAAAATAGCTCAATGAAATATTTTCATTATATACATCACTAAAATATATAAGTACTAACGACTCGGGTTCGTCCCTAGGTTGATTCCCCATACAAATTTTTATACCCCTTTTCGGCATGATTTTCGGGATAAAAACTATCCTATGTCCATTCCAGGGTCTCAAACTATCTTCTTACCAAATTTCATCTAAATCGGTCCGGTAGTTTTGGAGCTTATTCGGTACAAACAAACAAAAAAATAAACAAACAAACACAAACAAAATAATCTTTCCTCTTTATAATATTAAGTATAGATTAAAAAAGGGTTCATAACCATTTTATTAGATAAGTAATTCTGATAGATTCTGTTTAGGATACGGAATGCTATAGCCTATAGGTACCGTAACAGTTCATTACTTAGACTTACTATAAAATTTACTTTTGTCTATTAAGGTTTTATTTCTGGAGACCTGAATATTTTTAACTAAAAATTTTAAGGTCCTTAACAATAACCAACCTTAATAACATTCGTATAAAAAAATGGAAGCACTTTTTAAATACACGAAAAACTTTATTGTGAAATGTAATTAAATACTCACACTTTGTATTGTGATCTTAATTATTAATTAACAACTAAGTCAATTGCACATCAAAATTTTTCAGTTTTTTTGCCGAGACCTTGAAACCTCTATTATATTCTCATATCGTTTATAATAGTTCTATTGTATCACAAATTGGAGCAAAAAGTCGTTGCTCAAATTAGATTTTGTGGTGAATGATGTATGGTGTTAGATGATGAGTGATGGACAAACAAACGCCTTTGGTTGTTTGCCTTTCGAAGTTAGGTATAATGATTTATCACAACTGGAAATGATGAAGAATTGTAAAGTTTTTAACACGTATTTACTTAATTTGAATATTTTATTATGATTTTATTCATTTATTTTCTTTAATAGTTTAGCCGTAATTACATTATAATTTTTGTAATCATTTATTTGACTTAATTGATTTGATTATTATTTTTTCCATCAAGAATTAGTATGTCATAATGTGTTATGTGTATATAAAATAATATATCGTGTTTTCCTTATATTATATCATTATTTAGAATATAGATGTCGTTATTAATGAATCATTGAATATACAATTGATTTAGTTATAAATATAACCTTATTTACAATAATACTCATATTTGAATTATGTATAAAGTAACATACTCGCGGCTTCGCCCGTTTAAACTACAAAAAAAAACTTTAACTTTATGTTGTAACTAATAATTTGATGGATGTAATCATTTTTAAGCTCGCGGATCAAGGATTCCGTACCGCCGAATACGAGTATCATGTGTTTACAAACATATTTACACACAAAAACTTTTTTTTCCCCTTTCGCAATACCTACATATTTTATTATTTGCAAAAACAAGTTCGTGTTTCATATTATTTCTTAAAGATATTGTGGAAAACAAATTTAATTTTAGCGATCGTAACTCAAATTATCAACTATGTATCTTAAAAGATATATCATAACGTATATAAATATATTCTCTAAATTAATTTTCTATAAAAGTATTTACCAAGCTCCACTACCGCTATTTTTGTAAATTTTTTTACTCCATTTTTCCAAAGTTAGAAAAACAGTACAATGATAGAACTCGCATAGAATTTTTGTATGTGTATGTATTCAGCCCTTTTTAACGTCCCACTGCTGGACACAGGTGTTCCTCTCAGACATGTAGGTTTCATCACGATGTTTTCCTTCACCGTAAGGTAAGTGGTAATCACTAATCATGTTAGAAATGATTCGTACATGAAAATATCAGAGGTGCGAGACCCGGGGTTTGAGCCCGCTTCACTCGGTTACCCAAGCGAGCACGTTACCACTGGGGTACCACTGCCTTTTTATAGAATGTTTATGTCTTTAGAATCATGTAACTCGGCTAATATGGGTTTTATATCAACATTACCATTACCCCCTTAGTGGATGAATTTCAAAAAATTCTAAAACACATTTTTATTTAATTGTACCTATTGAAGAGCGTTAATGCCAAGTTGCATGTAATTCTGATCATAAAGAATTTTTTCCCAAATGAACTTTTCCATCCCCTTCTAACCCTTTTAGCGACAATTTAAAAAAAAAACTAAATATACATATTTGCTTATTTGTTATTTTAAAGATGCATATTACTTTTTCGTTCATTTTACATTAAAAGTGACAGACTTTCATACAAATTTTCATACCTCATTTTATCCCTTTAGGGGAGACTTAGTGGATGTTTACATCATAAAATGCATCAACTCCCAGAATTTCAAGTTTTCAATCCCTGTGGTTTAGGCTCTGAAAATATTTAATCTCTGAGGAATCTACTAAACATTAAAACGTAAGTAGGGACGAACCCGAGCGGAGCGAGGGTGAGTCGCTAGTTTTATACTTATATAGAAGAAGATTCCAAATACATAGATTATACTTAGTCATAATTAAATCAGTTATGTAAACTGATTTATTACATTTTACCTTATCATTTACCTTTATTATAAAACATTAAATTCTAATAAATTATTTTCATTACAATCTTTTATATCAAACATAAAAACGACACTATGACTATCATGTTAATAATAAAAGCAGTAAATTAGCCATTTACCGGTCTGATTGCAAAATTCTTTATGTGGAAATTTTCATAATACCAAACCTATATATGATCTGTGACCAAACTGAACGATTCACAGAAAAGATACAAAGGTAGTAAATTAGCTACCCCGTGGGAACCGTTCGTTTTGTAATAATAATTTTGTAATAACGTAATTATTTTAAGTTAATTACTTTAAATGATGATCCGAGGTATAATTATTATAAATTTACATCAAAATCCATACAAGATTTCATATTATTATCTATTTCGAAGGATCTTTGCATTTACCAAAATAAAAAAAAATAAAAAACAAAAAAGAGTCATTGATTTTGGGCGGTTAATAAGTAGGATGAAAAAAAAAGAACTCGTAATTTGTTAGATAATATGATATTTCAAGCTTACATTTTTAGCTAATTTCTTACTAATTAGCTAGCTAATTTCTAACTTTTAAAAACTCCATAAACAATTAGCTCTAATGTTTAATTTTAAATGTATACCTCTTTAATTAAAAGCTGTAAATAAAATTTGAAAGTCAATCGGAAATATATAAATTAGATGGACAATAAATAATCTTAAAGAATAATTTAAGTATTAATTAGGCAATCACCTGATATATTTACAATCTCGTTCATATTTTATGATACTTTTAAGTTTCAAGAATCGAGTATATACTCTGCAAATCGCGAAGTTA
Organism: Fabriciana adippe; assembly: GCA_905404265.1. Lineage (NCBI taxonomy): Eukaryota > Metazoa > Arthropoda > Insecta > Lepidoptera > Nymphalidae > Fabriciana > Fabriciana adippe. The sequence goes on along the minus strand of FR989984.1, from coordinate 7,261,185 downwards.
AGTCATTCGAGCGCTTGCTTCGCTCGCTTGCGGTAGTGTTGTATTAAAACCGATCGCACTATTATGTTCCGATGTATCGATATTCATTCGTTTAAAACGTTACGACGTTCAACAAATTTGAATTTTTTTTAATTCATTTTGACAGTTGAATATGTTTGTGTTGTGATAAAAAGAGATCTATTTATATTTTTTTATTACGAAGTGATAATTAATGGATTACTTGTGAAGTGTAAAGGGATAATGAACTTATGAGGTCAGTATTTGTTTATTTATGCGGTGCGAAGTTTTTTGTATAAATACCGTTGACTTATAAAATGTAGCCTCGTCAATAGACCAGTGCCGTTAATTTTGTATTAGTAACATCCATATTTGATTTATGAAAGTGAGACCGGATTAATCCGTTCTTAGATGCTAGATAATAGAAAAAGAGGTAGGTATGCTTAGCATCTTAATAACATGAGGCTAATTGGGCATTGTTACTACTCACAAATTAAAAGGAAAATGTTAAAAATATATTGTGCTTTCAGTTATGGTAGATTCTTGTTTATTTTATGTTCATCAAAATATTTCATTAAAAGCGGAAAAGGATTATATTAGTGTCAAACAATTTAATAAGATTCTTACAAGATTTTTTTTATATTTAACAATCTATATTAAAATATTTCAATACATTTTCTTATACGACACTTCGATCCCGCACAGAAAAAGTTAACTTTAAGGATCTTATTATTATTAGTCCACAATCAAACGGAATTAATTACGGTAATCGGTTGAAAATTTTATAAAATACGTTTTACATAAATATGTTATTGTGATCGGCATTCCATTGAAAAATAATAATACAAAACAGATAGTTGAAGGGTTAAATTAATCAATCCTTTTGATTTTGAAGTGGTTTTTTTTTTTATAAAGAAACGTACCTACTTAAATAGCTAACCATCGAACATGGTGTGATTATAGTCAGTCGTCGCGGCCTAAATCCGTACTTTTAATGTTTGACCGATTTTTGACTTATTTATATTTGTGGTACTAAGTTTCTTTACGCCTAAAAAATTTTATAATCATTAAAGAACAATGGCAAGTTTTTACCTGAACGTTTTTAAAGCGTCTAAGATTAGGACATATACAAAACTGAATTATTTAATTTGCTCTTTTTTTTCACGGCGTTTGTTTTACATGACAAAGCCACGAAGAAATGTTTACATAATAAGCTACTAATTGATTGTTTTTATGTACTTCCGGCTTCGCCATTCGTCAAAGATGATGTAAAAATTGTTGCCACAGAAGAAAATGAAATGCCGTATTTATTTTAAAATATTTTTATTAAAAGTCTTATGTACATAATTAAATAATGATCTATGTCTTGTTCATTAATCTTACAGCTTTACATATAATGGAAACATTATATGTTATGCTGTAAGTTTAATTGAAGCTATTACAGTTAGTACAGTAATTAAAATAATAGTTATAGCAACACAACAGATGACAGTGAGATTGACTTGATAATTGATATTGACATATTATTTAGATTTTATATTTTATTTGTCATCCATGATTTTACGTATGCCTCTGACTACTACGTTTGATTTTGCTGTTACTGTTCCATTTTTCTAGATTATTATAAGTTTTAATTGTCGCTTTGCCCACGGACCCGATTACCTGCCCCATGCGACGACTTGTGCATTCTCTCGGACAGTCGCCAGTGTATACCTACGACTAATACTGATTTCTCCTAACGGACTCAAAGTAGTACCTACCTTGTTTCATCCATGATAAAGAAATTAAAAACGTAACTTATATGTAATGCGAACGTACTCTTTTTAATTTATAATACTTAATTTATAATATTTGATACAATAATCAGTGACAGCTGTCATTGCTAGGTAGGTTTATAACCGCAAATCCTAAAATAAAAATGCTAATATCTTTTTTTTGTGACTTCCTAATAAAATAAATCTTTCTGGATAAACTTGTGTTATTTAATCCCTATCGTTTGAGCATTTTTTCATTTCAAGACGCCTCAAATAGATATCAGGTAAATCGTTGTATAGAGTCCTGCCATTGTTCTTTGGCCACGATCGTCAAAATCGGCTAAAATCCGCTGAATAAATGACAAATATTTGCCCGGCGTTTGCCACTAAATTAACACACAAACAAACTTAAGAATTCATACTTGCAACATAAGTTGGCGCTATCTCACATAAATAAACCATCGTCTAATTTACACGCCAATGTATTTCCAATATTAAGGAGGCACGTTGAATACAAATGAAGAGTAGAAGACCGATTTGCCATGCATCAGATATAAATCGTGAGGCGTGAGTGCAGCTGTAAAAATGATGATACGGTTTCGTTTTGTTGTGCTAAGTGACTTTTCACACTTGTCCGATGGGTGGTCGCCTTCTGATTGCAAGCCGACGGGCCGCACGTGATTTCCGAGAAGACGATTCGTAACATGTTTTAATGTCATCGTACTTTATTATAATAAGATCAAGTAGATAATTTTCGGGTATTTTCAAGCACTGAAAGATCAGATAAAGTTAATTGCTTCATATGCTAAAGAAGTTATAAAATAAAATATTTCAAAACAAAGGCAGATTTTATTTCTAATAAGAACAACATATAAGTTGTTAACAAATTGAAATATAAAATATGAAAAATATTATGTGAAAGCCTTCGTATCGTGTGTAAAGGCATTACACTTGCGCAGGCGCCACATGCACACTCCGTCGCCTTGAACTGTCGCCCCGGCTTAAGGAGCAACAGATTTAATGCCAGGAGCATTACATACATACATACATACATATTTCTATAATAATCATAATTACCAAAACCAGACTTGAACTGGGACACGCTGATTAATTCGTTTAACGTTTTTTTTTTGCTCGTCTACTCTCGCCTAGTGCAAACAGGTCAACCGCTTGACACGACACCGTTAATTATGTTAATAACAGATTTTGACTAATATTACTATGATGTTTGTCATCCTTCGAGCTTTTATTGTTCCATAGACATTCTGATTTTTTTTTACTAGCTACTAGTAACTGAAGCCAAAATGTTTCATTTAATTTGCAGTTTAACGAATCTGTGGGTAAAGCCAATATAGGTATATCATTTGAACTTACAATACTTTATTTTGTGTAAGTTATGGTAGTCAAAGGAACTTATATCTTCTGATAACTGAATTTGAAACTGATATCATTAGAATAAACACCTTGATGATTACTTAATTCAATTTTGATTATTCTTACGTGAATTATAAATTGTAGTCTAGTGCGTATATCTCAGTATAGCATGTCGGTGCCATGAAATATGATTCATGTCCTAAAATCATCTTACTCAGCGAATTGGTCATAGATTTTTATTGTCAATAACTTGTTTTTGTTCAATGTAATTACGTTCGGTCACAAGAAACTATTCTCCGAAATGTAGGGTAACGAGCAATGTACCTACAACTAAATTATCTCGTTATTCGAAGAACGTGATGTCAGAATTACTAAATATAGATCATAACTATTACCAGGGCTGTCTGTAAATTAAAAACAATCATGATTCAATATTTTGTACAAAAATAACTAAATTACCCATTTGTTTAGGAAATTTTTCCTAGAAGTTTAATAACTATTTGATTAATTTCAATATAAACTTGTCATAATTTATAAATAAATGAATGCATTCATTTATATAGAATATTTTACTCATTGTTTTCCTTAAATTCTAAGTGTCAATAAATCTAATTTACTCAAGGGTTATGAATGAAATTGTTTTTGCAACTCATGCGTGTGTAGCATATTCCGGTATCATAATTTTTCATCCAGACTAAACAATGGACATGGAAATAAGTGTCTTGTCTAGACATCTGACAGCCCCGACTATTAAAAAGCAATTTATCAACACACATCTTTCAATTTAGCACATCGGAATTACACATATCATTTTCACATTATCAAAAACTATACTTTCTTGTATGAGTTATATTAGATGGATAACTTTTAATTTAGTTCCTAAATTACACAAATTTTTTGAAGGAATTCAAAAAGTACATAGGTATGTATATAATGTATATGTATAAGGAAGTAAGTTTATAAAGTTTTACAATATTTTTACTGAATGCCTCAGTCCTGACAACTGTCGAAAGAGTTAAAACTTGATCCTAGAGAATTCCACTCGCGTGATTTTTAAGTTGAAGTACCTGTTTAGTATATATACATTAATCATACATATAATAATTTTTTATCTTTGTTATATAATAACAACTATTTGGGGTACCGGGATTAAAAATATAACATGTAAAGGTAAAAATCTATATAAATAAAAGTATTTAAATATTTAATTGCCTTTAATCTTGCGACTCCTAAATCATAATCAATCTACCTATATACAAAAGAATAACGTCGTTTCATTCCTTATTTGCTGTGTGTGTGAGAGAAGGATAAGCAAAAGATTTTTTATGATTTATAATTAAAGAAAAAGTAACAGTACATTAAATAATAAAAAAGTTATTATTTCTTCTTAATTTTTGACCATATATAAAATGTAGTAACTACTCTACACTTTACAATTGTATTCAATTATCTTTCATTATGCGTTTATCGAACAACTTCAATTGATGTTGATAGCAAAATCAATTATATTGTTAATAGGTGTAACTTCCTCTGCAGTACAGTTAAGCATTTTCCATATAAGTACATAATAGAAATATTTATAGAAAAAAAGCAATATTAAAGCAAAAAATATAATTATAATACCTAATACATAATTGATACCTCTTGGATACAACAGCTAACGTCAAAACAGCGCAATCAGTATTTTAAAAATATTTTTATAAATTATAAAATTTTATATTGAGTAATTTTATGTAGGTAGGTACGTATTTGTTTTTTTTTCCTTCGTAGTAAAAATGATACCTATTCGATTTGTTTCCTAAGCGTAGATCCTGATCATAAAAACGTAAACAATCAATAAGCAATTTTGCCTGTTAAAATATATTTTCAAACCCATTTAGGAAAAAAATCTTAGAATGTTCAATGTAGGTACCAATAAATACAATAACAAAACACGTAGGTAATTTAATACGTATTGGATAGCCTTAAATATGTAGACCAAGGTTGCAATCCTTATTGTTTTGCAAATTTCCCCATTTGACATGATTGAGGCTATCAGAAGATGAGTTGCGTATGAGATCAGCGCGTTGGCGGACCGTCGCCACTGCAATTGTCACGTCCTCAGATCTATCTTACATGACCAGCGTATCCACGTCCGTTCTACATTACACAAGGATTAATAAAACTTCCTATGATATAACGGACATGTGATTCAATTAATGAATGAAAATAAATAATCTAGAGTAGTACCTAGGTACATATAATTAAACAAAAGTGGCAAAAGTTGTATTATACTTAAAAATATTGTGATTGAGCTTTTTGTGAGAGGTAATAGAACAAAACTCCAAAAATGCTTGATTTTAGGTCCATTTATACACGTAACATTTAAAAGTTGAAAATGCCTTAATGAATTTTATTAAAAAAATATTTCTATTTTTTTATTTCGTTTGGTTCTTAAGCAGCGAGGTCAAAAGCTGGTAAAATGTAAACTTTTTAATATGTACATATATATGTTTATTTTAAGTATAAATATGTCACCAGTCTAGGATAACATATAGAAGCTGTGTTCAGATCGCTTACTGATTTGTCAACGCCCCACGTAAAGGCCTGGAGCGAGTCATGTTATTTGGGGAGTATAAAGCTCCCTTAATGAAAGCATCGTACGTAAAAACAAAGATTTTTGCGAAATGAAAATTAAAAACTGCACCTAAATTTAGTTCAGAGTAATAAAATTTAAATATGTGCAAAGATTTTGTAGATAACAGGCAATTATATTACAAGATATCACGTATCGCATCTCCGGTAGTTTTTTTTAGCAAGAATTTAATTTATGTATACTCAGAGATGTGATTAATTTTGTGAAATTTACATTACAGTGAAATAATAGCACTTGATAGTTGATTTGCATTTCTGGTAGATGAAAGAATAACTCAAACCGTTACGGCATTTTAAGTTGTTAGAATAAACTTTTGTGTTACTTATTTCTAACTGATGTAGTCGTTCAGACATCGAAGGAGTAATGTAACATTCGACTATCCCACGGGAGCTACTTGATAGAACGAAATAAAAAGTAGCTTTAGTTTTGCATGACTATAGAAAAGTGACGTATCAACTTAATGTCACAATTATAGATCTTTTTTCAATTTTACAAAAATTTTAGCAAATTATAATAAGTAAAGGAAAAAATTATAGAAATAAAATAATTATAATAATAGAAACACAGATATTTATAACCATTGAGATAAGTCACTGCGGGATACTTCGGCTACGGGTATGCTTTTATTTAGTAAATCCTTTAACTAATAACATCATCCTGCAAAAACACGTTTTTAGTTCATTAGTAATTATGCAAGATTAATTATTATTGAAAATACATCCAGTCTTATTGTAAAATTGAAATATTTTAAGATCAGTAGATTTAACTTCTATTTAAAGCAACTACAAAGTTTATTGTCTAGTGTGCAGTTTTATTTATCCCTGTTAAAGTTTTATCCTTGAGCAGATTATTTTTGCCAATATAGTTACATTTATTTAAAATTCGTTTTATCTCAGCGTCATACGGAAAGTTACATGCTAATAAAAACCATTTAAATTCGTCTGTCATAGATTTTTCAGTTGTAATTAATTTTTAATGGTGTATGCAATTCGTTATTTTTAATATGTTTATATATTCTTAGTCTTAGTAGTTAGTATATTCTTAATAATAGTTAATATCTTCATATTTTATATTCTTAGTAGGCGCTGCCAAAACTAGCTTCTGTTCTTCATTAAAATTTAAAATTTGCAGTTGTTGTGTAATATCTAATATATTTAAACGAGCAATTCTTGTATATTTATCTATTTATTTATTTATACCGGCGATCTCGGAAATGGCTCTAACGATTTCGCTGAAATTTGGTATTTAAACTTGGTAATTAAACCCCCACGGTTTTTGAGTTTTCATACGGATTTCTTTCGCATTATTCCACGCAAAATATGGTCGATAGTTTCTTACGCTCGGGTATAAGCATCGTTGTCAACTGGCCAAAGTGTAAGATTGACAGTCATATGTAGGTGTCCAGGTTCGATACTCGGTCGGATACAAAGTTTTTAATTTTGTTTTTTTTTGTATTTATTCAAATTTTTAGTTTTTTTTTATCTCAAAAATACGATGTAACAAAAAAGAACTCCGAACGAAGCTCGATCGCTCAGGTACTAAATATAAATAGGATTAAAAACAATAAATTTGTCTGTCTGCCTAGAATGTGGCTTCTTTTAATTTAATCTCCTGTTTCAGTTATTTTGTTACTCATTATTTTATTTTAAAATCGTTTAAACCTTGATGGAATAACATGTGTATATTCATACTAAACATATTATAAAGAGGCAAAGTTTGTTTATTTGAACGCGCTAATCTCAGAAACTACTAATCCGATTTGAAAAAATCTTTTTGCATTAAATAGCCCGCTTATTGAGGAAGGCTATATGTCATATAATATAGACTATATGTCTATCCAAGTCAGAATGGCAGTAGACGTCCCACTGCATGAATGTGCGAGAAACGCAAATAATAGAGAGGAGTGGAGGCGAATACAGCGAGTGAGCGAGTGTGCGGGTTACAAGACCTATATGATGACCACGACCAGTCTGTCAAGACTGTAACGACTAAGAAGAAGATATGTCTATCTATTTCATACTAACCGTTAAAACGTACCAAGGGACGAACCCGAGCGAAGCGATTGAATCGCTAGTTAAACATATTCATGAGGTTCTCCACAAACATGTGTGATTTATTCACATAACCTTGAACTTGTTGTTAGAATGTCAATTTTGCTTAGCAATGATTTTTTGTACGCTGTTACCAATATCGATTTTGATACTTTATCTTTTAATATTACTAATGTACTAAATAAGTTAATGTGTTATGTGATGATTATTGAAAGTAGGTATGCATTGTTTTGGCTGTTATTATCCATACCAATATTATAAGAGATCGGTCGTTTAAACGCGATAAACATCCAACTAAGAAACCAATTTGAAAAAGTTTCTTGCATTTTATAATCTACTTATTTAGGAGGTTATTTGCTGTCCATCATCGCTCTACATTCTACTAAGCAATTCGTTGTACGTTTACAACAACAAATCATTAAGAATCTATAATACTATTAATGAATAACTTTTATTCGTTATCCTAGCATTGTACGATAAGTTTATTCGTGCGTATTTACGTATTTACATTTAGGTATTACAAATACTATTATTATATTTTTCATAAAATTTTCAATAAACAAACGCAACTCTCCTTGTTTATCTGTAGTCAAAGTCAAAACCCATGTCTATGTACAATGGACTTTCGTTGTACACTTTTCGATGTTACGTTATCGTTTTTTTTTCTAGCACTTTTATTATTTTGGCATATGTTTAACTAATTATTACTTCAATAAAGGTTTAAAATCTTTAAAGTTAATAATTGATATCATAATTCTATAGGTGTATCCTACTATAAAAAATAAATAATTTTTAAAATTGGTTTAAAGAATAGCTGCACTTAAATTTTATTACTTTTAATAATATCTAATATTTTCTGATTTGTAATTTTTTTTGTTTGCCGTCTGATGAAGTCGAAGGTTTTTATACCAGGTGTTATCAATTTATGTTAGTGTATATTTTTCCGATTAACTATAACATATTTTATATAACTGTAGCTATTTCATATAAGAACTTTGTATAAGTTATCATATAAAACAAGTTAATTGTTCATATTTAAATTAGGTATTTAAGTATTCTAATTGGTTCAATGTTCACAGACTATTTCTATAAACTTACTCGAGGCAATTAATTAGAAGCTGTGAACACACATGTTTAATAATTTGTTTATAAATCATAACGTTTGTTGATGTATTTTTTTGACATTTTTTTTAAGAACAGTTCTGAACAAATTTTGTATAAATTATTATTTTATTATGCTATCTATAATTTTCTAACTTTAATAGTCAATCCACGTTGCACTTGCAATGTGCAGAGAATGTAACGCAAACAAGGCGGTGAAACTATAGAATGGTAGAATGGGAACAAAACCATTCGCTTTATTGTTTTGGATTTCCGGGGGTCAATTAAAATTTTTCTTTTGTTTATTGTTAGGCAACTTTAAGAATTGTTTTGTTTTTAGACATATTGTTTCAAACACTTCTTACAGAAAAATAACATAATTGACACTTATATCTGATTAAAATCGCATAAATTGTTTATTGTACATATATAAAAGAATACACACAAACCACAACCTACAAGCTTTTGACATATTTTTTCCTATCGCCATTGATTTTTGTTGAATAGGTATGAAGTAGATTTTATTTTATGACTATTGTATAAATTTGTCTTCCTTCTTTTTATTACACTGGATCTTATGATAGTGGATCCAACAGCTGTTTTTCTAAACTGAGATCAAAATACAATAGTAGTGTCACTCAATATTTACTAAGTGTGGAAGTTAACTAAACGATAAACTTTCTAACTTAAATAAGCTGAGAAAGCCTTTCATTTATGTAAGCTTTGACTAATGCCAGTACAACTATATTTATGTATAAACAAATAGATCCATCATAATAACCATTTTAAAAAGACACGAATGATATATTTCATGACGTCCGTAATGACTTTAATGCGTTTAAAAGCTATGCCACTACATTTACCAAAGTATCACCATCAGTAAACCGTTACAATTTTAGTGCCGCTTTTATAAGTATAGCCCTACACTTATGAGTAATGTTGGTATATTTCTCACGACACTCGATCGAATACATTGTAGTATACAAAACAATTCAGTCATTCTGAGATTTGTTCCGGCCATCGGAACCGCGCCTCGCCCGAAACGTAAGTGGGTTAATTTGTTGTACGACAGATTTACGACTTTCAGGGTAGGGAATTAATGGTAAGCGCAGAATAAGAAAACCAATATATTCAGTTGCATATTAATAATTCATTGATAATTATATGACAATGGTAATATATCGTTATACATTAAAAATATAATAAAATATTTTTTTTTGGCTAAAGCAAAGATAACTAGGTAGATGTGCTTTCATTTTAAGCTTACTGAATTTAGGTGACAAATAAAAGCTGTAAGCCTACGCTTCGGGTCCAATAAGTACTTTTTTACACGCTCCAATCGGGAATATGCGTGTGATTTAAATAAAGGTGAAATATTTTTTTTATAATCTTTATTGCTTTGAATATAGCATATATCAATATTTTTAATGTAATTTCTTTTTGAATAAGAAAATAATTATTAAAAACAAATATAGGTGGGAAATTGAAAGTAGTTAAAACGCTCGCCAATGGTCAGACCGAATATGACGTCACACCATGCGTGCGATATGTCATATGGCGGGCGTTTAAAGTATCCGTATCGGTATGGTATTTAAAAAAAATAAATATACTAAATTTTAGTTTTTTGGAGCTATTTTTTTACAATTATATAACGAAGTTAGCTATTGTATAAAAAATCAAAAAATATCATACATAATTCCCTAATGGACACTATTATAATGATTTCAATGCCTAGGTCCTTTTATACATATTTATATATTGCTTTATAATTAAATTTAATTGCTTAGTAAAAATATGAATGGTAATATTAAAATTATAATTTAATTTGTATTGTTACCTTTTACATAAAAGAACATAGGTACAGTAACGGGTTGTGCACATGTGTGATTGCGTGACCGCTTTAACTGTTATTCTGTTAAATTGATATCTTTTCACTTCCCCCATAGAGGGGACTTTATCTTGATTTATTACAGGCTTCTAATAAGAAACAAAATTATTAGCCGTTTACGTGTACCTGGCTGTAAATCAAGGATTCATCTAGAATTATTGTTTTGTTTCAATTGAATATTTAAAATATAGGTAGCATTCCTTGATGGCAGACAGTTTGTACTTATAAACCCTTAATTGTACAACTATATATATGTAAAAATATCCCGTAATATGAATTAAGTTCAGTAAATAAAGTAAATAAGTAAATAAATAATCTAAATAGTTGTAGAAAATATGTTATTAATTAAAAATTAATTATTGTTTCAATATAATATTTTTGATAGAGTCTATACATTTTTTCACTAAATATAAAATGAGCAGTATTAAAAACTACAAAGTCACTTTCAGTTGGTAAGATAACCGAAATCATGAATAATTTACATAATAACACGTCTTATTCGCGAAAGTTAAAAATATACGACTGATATGCTATCTACTACAACTTGTTTATTAAAATTGACCAATTTTTAAGGTAATAACACCAGTATGTCCGAGCTGGGTACAAAATCTGCGCGTACGCAGATAAGAACTGTTTTATAGCTGAAGGGCCGTGTAAATTCTTATAAAATTTTAGTTATTTTATATATTTTTAATTTTAAACTATAACACTTATGAACATTTTCTTTTATATACGTACTTCTGCAAATTACCTTCGCTTTTAATTGCTATAGCAATACATAAAGGTAAATAAACTTATTAGAGCGATTGTTAACGTTTATGCGGTGTTAAAACGAGCGAGAAATGTATGTAATGTTCAATTTTTATGATATTAATAATTATGAGGAACCCTGATCAAAGTAGTTGCAGACCTCGACACACATCGGCCAGTACACCGTGACCTAAGCCTGAATAACGGGGTGCACTTGACTTTCAGCACTTACTATTTCTCAAAAATAATATACCTTTGACATTATTGAGCTTATGTTCAACTGTAATTATTTCTTTTTATTATAAAACTAGTGATTTACAGTCGTTTTCGTCGGGTGCGTCCCTAGGTGCCCTTTGCATTTATATTTCTTCGCATTATTTAACGCTTTCGGCTTTCGCTTCGCTTGACGACTTGATTACAAAACATCGACCTTGCTATGTATAATGTCATCTTTGTATTTTTTGGGTTCCGTACTTCAAAATGAGACAGAATAATATTCATTATTATCATCATCTTCTGTTGCTATATAAAAGATTAAAACATCTAGTAAAACGATTTTGTATTTAAAATAATATTAGTGACAATTAAACTAATGCTCTGGTAATAAAACTTCAACTTACTTGCTATTTTTACGACATTTAATATTCCTAATATATATATACGTACGAGTTAGGTATATTATACTCAAAGTCTGGGACTTGATTGCTTCTAGGTTTAACTAGCCTAAATTTAATTTTTTATTGAGTTCCCGTTCTGCACGCTTTTAGGCATCAAGTGTTATGTACTAGGTACATATGTAATAATATAGTGCTTGTTGGCTAATAGTCAAAATTGATATGAAATTACAAATATAAAGAGATACAGTGCTACAAGGATCATTTGGCACGTGGCCGAAATCAGAACTAACACCGCCATTGTTGTCGATATTTCGTTCTTTTATTTCAATAAAAATATCTTAAAATATGAAGTGATTTTATAGGTTAGGAGGTGTTTTTTATAAAAGAAAAATCCTAATTTCACACCCACGCCCTCATGTCAATGTCACCTAAGTGCCAAATGATCACTGTACTGTAGCACTGTACAAATTTGACAGAAGTCTTCAGTTCAGTTCAGAAGTTCAATCTTCTTCGTCTTTTTAATTTGACAAGAACCACCGAATAGTTTCTACTGAACTACTGACGTATAAGAACTTTTATTTCAAAGTCTAAACCAAATGTATGTATCGAACTTCGATTAACGAATTTTTTGGTTATTCCTAGGAGAAATTAACTTGGTCAATCCAATGTCGAAATTTAATTATACTAACACTGAGGCTTTGCCTCTTCAGATCAAACTTAGCTAAAGTAACTATTTCTATATTAGATATTTATGGACTTAAATGTTTATTGAATAAAAGTTATACAGGTAAGATACAGGCCTAGAATAGGTAAATACCTATTCTAGGTATGTATCCAAAATTAAAAGAAATATAAACATATGTAAATACATATATTTATATATATTTTTTTATTTTGGATTATTAAATGATCAAGACGATAAGTAAATAAATAATAGGTACTTTAATTATGATGATTCAATAATCTATACATATTATAAAATTCTAACTAAGCCGAATCTGTACATTAAATATTTTTTGGAAAATCTTATTGAAATAGACATTATTATCGATGCAGAGGCCAAATCTATACTTTTAGAATTTTTGTCTGTCTGTCTGTCTGTCTGTCTGTCTGTCTGTCTGTCTGTCTGTCTGTCTGTTACCGCATCACAGAAAAACCACTGGAGGGATTTTGATGAAATTTGGTATGATGATAGCTGGTTATCCGGGTCAACATATAGGATACTTTTTACCGCGAGAAAATATCTCATTTCTGAAAAAAAAATACAAAAACTGGTAGGAGCAAAACCACGACGATACTATTTGTAAACAGTTTAGCAAGGTAACTTACAAAATATGGTAAAAACTATAAAAATAGCTTATCTTGAAAATCAAATTATCAAAAGCGCTATTTTATCCATTAAAATAGTTATTTTAATTAATATTTATTTATGTGTTATTTAGATATTCGACAATAGATGTCGCCATGTGTTTTTAAAATACATAGTTTTAATCCCAAAAAAATTAATGTACAGATATGACCTTTTCTCGATTTTATAAGAATTACTACTAAATCACCCGCAGCTCCGCCCGTGTTTAAATTATCAGTAAAGCAAACTTTTTCGCTTCATAAATTAGTAACTATACATACAATAAAATTGTAACTAAGCCGAACCCCTAAATTTAATATTTTTTCGGAAAATCTTATTGAAATATTCATTATTAGCGATATAGAGCCCGAATCTATAGTTTTTAGAATTTTTTCTATCTGTCTGAATGTGACCGCATCACAGAAAAACCACTAGAGGGATTTTTATGAAATTTGGTATGGTAATAGCAGGTTATCCGGGTCAACACATAGGATTCTTTTTACCGCAGGAAAATATCTCATTTCTGAGAAAAAATACAAAAACTGGTTAAAGTAAAACATGATGATGCTATTAATACTTTAGCAAGGTAACTTACTTATATATTATGTTAAAACTATTAAAAAAAACTTATCTTAAAAGAAATATTAACAGCGCTATTTTATTCATTAAAATAGTTATTTTAATGAAAATTTATTTATGTGTTATTTAGCTATTTGACAATAGATGTCACCATGTGTTTTTAAAATACGTAGTTTTATCCAAAAAAAAAAAAAATGTACAGATATAACCTTTCTATGACTTTACTATAATTACTACTAAATTACCCGCGGCCCTGCCCGTGCTTAAATTTTTAATAAAACAAACTTTTTGCCTTTATAAATTAGTAACATATTAGTAATATTTTGTTGGCCAAAACAATTTTCAAATGAGAATATTTGTAAATTTTTATTGTTTAGTAAATAATGTTAATGTTTTTTAATCTTTTAATGTAAAAATTGGGCAAATGCAAATCCAATTCGCGCATTATAGGTTTCGTATAGCAAAATGCTATGTTGTTTTTCTTACTTACCTACGTGTTTTGTATGGCTAACACTAAAATAAATACGAATAATATTTACATTTCCACAATACCTACTCATTTTTTGCACCGTAAAAATAAGTTCAATTTATATTATTTTATAACATTTAATGGAACACAAGTTTATGGCTGTTAAACTGACAAAGCGGGTAACTAAAAATATTTCATATCTCAAAAACTATGAAAAAGTATTTTAGGAATTGTTATACCTCAACTTTTTCACTTTTTCTTGACACCTTTTCTTGGAAGGTAAAGGCTTAAAGGACACAATAAAATGCTTACGACTTTAATCATATTAGCCGAGCCATATGAAATAAAGAAATGTATTCGCTTAGAATTATTTACTTATTACACTTTCTTTTGAAAATCGTTTTGGAAAATATTACTAACTAGCGCTAATTAAGAAAAGTTATCATTATGTAATTTAAATAATCAGCTATATATTAAGTTAATCTATAGCTGTCTATTAGTAAAAAATAATTAAAATTAATTCCGTAGTTTGAGAGTTTATCGCCCAAAACTAAAAGAACAAACAAAACAGAGGTATAGACATACATAAATGTTATTGCTAAAACAAAAAATTCAATTTAACGGAGGAACCTTTGTGGCATTGTCAATCACTGCCATTATTTACCAATCATGCGGTGCGCAATGAAAGTAATGTATAATGTAAGAGTATACTAATGTGTAAAACCTAAGAATTTGGTTTTTGATCATCTGAACGCGGGCGGAGCCGCGGGAAATGCTAGTTATATAATAAAATTCATATATTTAGTATGCTAAATGTTTCTATATTCGAAATAGAGATTTTGAAAATAGAAACATTTATCCATGTTTTCCGTTTTCTGTTGGCTTTAGGAAAAGGTTTACTATGAGGCGATTTTATATATAATAGATCGGATAAACATATTATTTGTATGGTATTATATTGTTATTAATGAATAATCCCTGCTTATTTCTAACTTGTAATCTCCAAGATAATAAGTTCCTATTGCTGACCTGGCTCGGCGCCACTTAGTCGTGATCTCTATAATAAATTCTTATAAGCTTTCTTTATTATTTTCTATATTTTAAAATATTTTCGGATTAAAATTCTTAATTCATGGGAAAGAAAACTTAAGTAAATATTTTTTTAAAACCGCACGTGCCTGCGCCCCGATATGCCACATTTAAGTACCTATTTATTCCCCATGCAACAATGGAAATATGGAAATAAAAATTCACCTGTAGAACAAGTTATGAGTTTTTAAATTTAATAAACAGGAACAGTTGTGTTGAATTTCTAATTTTATTTAACGCAAATCAATTTACCTATATTTAGTTTCATTCTTTACCTTAATGTATTTTCGTTTGCGGGATACCTACTTATTTTATACTAAGATTCCAAACATAGTCTATAGAAGACCCAATATCTTTATCTTCTCAATCAGACCAAATTATATGTTAAATATTATACATTCATCTCCATGTAGGAGTCGAACCCACGATCTCACACGTAGTATAAAGTGTAAGTCACATCTGAATTACGGCGCTGTGGAACGATTGAAATTAAGAAATATATATATATATATATATATATATATATATATATATATATATATATATATATATATATATATTAATACGATTTCCTTGTAATTAGAAATTAATTGTTTTGTCGAGAACTAAATTGGCAAGTGTCCGCGTATGTTAGTAAAGTTTCAGATTTAACCGTCTACATGAATCTGACATTGCCGGATGATTTGGTCAATCTAACAATTGAATTTGTCCTGGTACTAGTTAGTACGTAATTGTGCCTTTGTTAAACTAATGTACCGTGTTCCGTTCTACAGCACAGTTGCTTTGCTTGAGAGGATGCAGTTACATATTGTATAGGCAGCAGTTTAGTGGTTTGTGCAAAATGAAATGTGATATTATTTTCAATTTAATTCACATTACAATGTTTTCCTTTTCAGCTATAAATAACTTATTTTTAAGAAAGCTGAAACCTCTGATCTTATCTCGTACGTTACCTTGGAGCCACACTATTGTCATGTCGTAACGTCAGCTGTCAGACGCACAACAAATAAAAGACAAGTAGAGTACGATCCTAACTATAGATATTGATGTCAGGCGTAACAATAGTTAACGTATAGACGAAAATATATTCTATTGGAGATTACGTAATTACTACTCCTAGAATCGTTAATTTTGTATGATATGTTAATTTATTCGGATTGAAACAGGATTTAGAAGCTATGCATTAGATAATTAATTTTACAGTTAAATAGATTTAAATTTTATTGGTACCACGTTTAAACGATTTTTATTTTGTTAATGTCAAAATTGAACTAAATATTTCAATAATCGTGTACTAAATATTTAGATTGGTTCCGTAGATTTACAGATAAAAGATAGGGATGTTGTTAATTTTAGACAATTTTCTTATTCTGTGTTTAGCTACCATTTTTCTACTGCATACTTTAACTAGTTTTGAACTGTTTTGTGAAAAAGTCGGGCTATATAATAAGTTTTTTTTTTTATTATGTTTTCCTCCTAACATTATTACGATTCGTTTCTTAGGGCGTTAACCGACGAGGAAAACATATGGTCGTGTTTACATTAAGCGTTACAGGCTGTATTGTAAACAAGTTGGCTCAAAGGCGGTCGAGCCTGAGTTGTGCCGGTGACCTATGAGATCTGTAGACAAGCCTTTTAAGGACCGACGCCGACCCTTGTGGCGCAACAAAGTGAACTAAATACTGATGCAGTATAGAATTGGGGTTAACATTAGACAGTGTGAAGATGAAGCCTTACATTAGAACTTAGTATTACTGTTATGAATGTGAATGTACTGCACCCTAAAAAGCTAATTTTGTACATTACATATTTATATATAGATTTGTACATTCTACATTTATCTGTGTTACGAAGTCATAGTAAGATAAAATTTAAATATTATTCCAAAATATGTAGCATATGAGTATCGCAGGTTTTTATTCTATCTCTATGCAAAATGCAATTCGTTGTGCCGTGTGCGAGGTACGTGAGACAAGGGCAAACGAACGAATACACTTTCGCATTTGTAACACGGGGGCTCAGACAAGATATCATTCTAACGAACTCTAAGTCTAAGTTGACGAATAGGAATCTAAAATAGGAATAACAATATCCCGATTCTATGTCATTAAATTTGTATATTCAATATTTAAAAATTTCTATTCTTCAACGGTTGCAGAATGACATCTCGTCTCAGCCCGTTTTGGCGTATAAAAATAGTAAACCTGGATAATGTCTAAGAAATTAATTGTAAACTGGCACACCGGTGTGCCCGCGATCCTCAACGGGATAATGTGTATATAGCTTTTTTTTATACTAAAATAATATTATGATGTCCTTCGGAACGATTTCGGCCACGGCGGCCAATTTCTACTGGCACTGACTAGTCAACTGCGCCTGAGATACATATTATAGTGCAAAAGTATTCGCGTAGACACAATATATACATATATCCTCTATTTCATTTCACTCTCTAAAGTCCGATGGGACGATATTTGAACAAGATAGGTGAGAGTTTAGGCGCAGGACCAACGCTTGTACGTGCTCTCCGGGGCACGGGGTAAGTTGTAACACCGCCAACTTTCTAACTCCGGGCTGCTACTGAGAATTCCATAACAGAAACATTCAATAACTAGACTTAGCCTGACCCGAGACTCGAACCCAGGACCTCCGGATATGCGGACTAACATATATTGTGAGAACAATATTATTAAAAAATAATTTTAACCGTTTATATCACTCCACCTTTTTAATTGTAATAAGAAACATCATAAATGTTAAAAAAAATGCCGTAAACGAAATTATTACTTTACGCCATTTATAAAATACGATATTATGAGGCTCATAACATTCTTAACTTTTGAAGATTCTTGTTTTTATAGTATGAATACATTATGTTATTATCCTTAAAGCGACCTGAATGATATTAATGAAATTTTATGCACCTATACAATCGTTTCTTAAGAAAGGGTCGTGTAAAAAATATAAAGAAAGAACCACAATTACTGCTACATTCAAGTGGAATACAAAAGGAACTTATTTATAAAGAGATTTACGTGTTTTTAAGTTAGTTTTATTAATAGGTATGAGATGTAAATAAAACGCTTATTATTATTATTATTTTATATATCGCTAGCATATTTCAATGTTAATTTACGAAAATTAAAAGGCAATATTTATTTGTACAGGTACTAAAAGTAAATTGGCTCAGCTACATAAATAACATGTCTTTTTTAATACATATAAAGATTAATGTCCTTATAAAAAAAGTTTGTAAAATGTTATTTGGTCTAATTTTGTCTTTAATTTTAATCTAAATATTATACAGAGGTACCTAAAGTTTGTGAGTTTGTGACGTTGTAGGGGGTAATCTCTGGGTCCACCGAACCGATTTAGATGAAATTTGGTAAGAAAATAGTTTGAGACCCTGGGAAGGATATTATAGAATACTTTTTATCCCGGAAATCATGCCTTAAGGGAGAGAAAATGGGGATGAAAGTTTGTATGGGGAATCAAGCTAGGAACAAAACGAAGCGAGGGTCGCTAGTGTCTAATCGCTCATTAAATACAGAAAACATTCATATGTACATGTTGTAATAAACTCAAGGGTCTGGCGATGAACAGTAATGTAAAGGCGGGAATAATTGCATGCCAAAAATTCAAATATTGTGCAATTCACTTACTTGCCAGCTAAAGGCAACTTAAAACGCAGGATTATAGCTAGCACGTACGAAGTCTGGAATACTATTGTGCAATGTACAGGCATATGACAATATGAAGACATATTTAAAATTTCAATATATTAGAAAAAGCCTTATGGCTTTTATCATTCATATCATTAAAAATCTTATTAACGTCCCACTGCTGGGCACGAGTCCAATCAATACGAGGGATCAGGCCATAGACCAAATTTCATAATATCACTTACTTATTCTTAATTTTTAACCGACTATTAAACAATAAATAATGTGGTTTAATAAGTAAAATACGTCTTTTTATATACATATATTGATTTTCAAGTGTCAACATGATTTTATTAATTCCTCATGGATCATTAACGATAAGCTCATTGTGTAGGCCTCGCACAGACTTGACGGCTGACGCGCATATGGCAAGGTACGTACTCAGTATGCACGTCGCGTGCGATGCACGTCAAACGATTTTGTACCGAATTACTTTCCTTTTTAGAATTCACGAATTGGAACTAACCGTCATTATAATGCAATTTAACCAATAGAATTTTTATATTACCTTCAGTTACATTTAAAAAGAATTAGGACAATAAATTGTAACTGATTTATTAATGACCTAGCAGAACCCGCGGCTTCGCTCGCGATAAAACTATGAAAAATACGAAATTTCATGCAAATAAATACTTACAAGGAAAAAAATTCATATAAACTTTTATCCCCTATTTCACCCCATTGGGGTATGAATTTTGAAAAATCCTTCCTTAGTGGATGCCTTCGTCATAATATGAGGAATGCGTGTGCGAAATTTCAATTTTCTAGCCCTTAAGGTTTGGCCTGTGCGTTGATACATCAGTCAATCACTTTTGCCTTTTATATATATATATAGACTAATTAATTATGTTTATCACTGACTGATACTGACTATGAGGTTGGAGGACATCAGCTCGGTTTTAGGGGGCTTATAATAATAGTTGTTCCTTATTACTAGAAAATAATTCCTACGTTAGTGTTGTTTATCCTGGAGCTCTTTGACGATTCGCACAGGAGTAATGTGAGCTTGTGGAGAAAAAAAAAAGATTTAAAAAGACGAATTGTAAATAACAGTCACACAACCGCGTAATGACGGACGCACTTATGTATTACGACATTTTTTGGTATATATTTGTTATTCAGAGTTTATCATCAGTAAAATGTATAATATTGCAATGTTGTATCATATAATAAAATACATATAGTCGCAATTCAAACAGTGGAAATTAAAAAGTGTATTATAAAGTACTAATAATATATTTATATAAACCTTAATGTATGAATTATTATATATAATAATAATACCTTAACATGTGACATGTCGCGTATAAAATATAAAATACAGAATCACTCGTTAGCGCAGCATTATGTATCATTATTTTAAAAGTAGTGAAAAATGAAGATTAGGGTGAGAATAATATGTCATCTCTAAGGAAATTATAGGCAACGGAGAACTCTAACATCCAATTTTTTACTACAAACCTTTTATAATAGTTACATGGGTAGATACCTACTGTATTAATAAATAAATAAATTTTAATAAATAAATATCTTGGGACATTAATACATAGCACCATCTAGTGTCATGGTAAGCTACGAGGCTTGTTATGGATACCAGATAGTTGATCACTACATATATATAACTTTACCATTCGTACTCATCACATAAATGCATACCCCCAGCGGGACTTGAACCCGCGACCGCTGGCACAGTAAGTAGGATCACTACAAACTGAGCCAAACGTGTCGTCATTGTTAAAATAATAAGATATTTTTTATTAGAACCATAAAATGTTAGACACATTTTCTTCATTAAGTAGGTAATTCAAAGTTGCATCGCATGCTATCGATAGTCTTGAGAAAAAAAATACTTTGTTTTCAGAGAAGACCTTGCCTACGCATGTATTGTAATACCATGGACGTGACTAAGGTGTAATTTCTTCAGTAATTTACATTTAATGCGTGTAATATTTTCAAATTATATCACATAGTAAAATACGTGACACTATGTTATAAATTATAAACTAAATTATTGATCGTTAATATTTTATTTTCTAATTAAAAATTAATGGCTGAATACTTATTAGTTATTAATATGCTAACTTTCTTTTTTTTCAGTTGGAAAACGTCCAGTGTTGCTTAGACTTTCTTCATGCACAAAAAGTCCAAGGGTTAGAACAAGTAACAGCAGTTGACATTCGTGATGCGAAATTAAAAGCCGTTTTGGCATTATTTTTTGCACTTAGTCGACATAAGCAAGCGTCAAAACAAAGAACAGTGCCATCTAGCGGAAATGCTACGAACGCAGGAAAAAGTTCCAACGAAGATGTGTCTTTAAGTTCCGTCCAACGAATAACAGGTGGCAGCAGCTGTGATGAAATATTAACCGCTTGTGGAAATAACGTCGAAATGACGACGTTAACAGCTAATAGGTATGTCAATTTTTCTTTATTAATTTTAAAAATACCTTTGTGATCTATTTTAGGTAAAATATTTGCGTTTAGCGCCATCTGTTGACCAATAGTGAAATTTCTTACGTTTTCTCACATCGTAAATAGATGGCGGCTCTAAATATATTTGATTTGCCCGTAATGATTCTTAAGAAAATCGAAAAATATAAAACCGTATTAAGATATATCTACTGTAAATTAGACTAAGTAATATGTTCTTTAATTTATATATATATATATATATATATATATATATATATATATATTAACACATTTCAACTTAATATAATTAGGTGAAGTATATGACATGCAACAAAAAATATAACTTTGATCTTGTTGATATAAATTATCTATAAAGGATCAGTGTTCACGGTGATTTCTCAACGAGACGTAATTCGTCGCGCTCGTGTAATTAGTTAAGCAAGGGTTGACAACTAATTTATAAGCAGCCGGATTTAAAGTAGACTAATAAATATATTTGTTAGAAGTATTATTTATAGGTCTTGGATTGTTAATGACGGTTAATTTGAGTATTTTAGTGGTGTAAGAGTATAACTAGAAGAGTGAAACTAATAATGTAGATTTAATATTTTATTTTCATAATACATATTATTTATATATTCGAATATAAATTCGAAACATATTTATTAGTCTACTTTAAATCCGACTGCTTATAAATTAGTTGTCAACCCTTGCATAATATAATATCGTTTGTTATAAATAAAGTATTAACTTAATTTTTAAAAGTTTTAATGTTCATTATTCAATATTCTGTTAATTGTAATAAAACATGTATGTCTGTAAAAAGTCTAGATGTTCTTACCAGACAATAATCCATAATAAGACAGCCCTATGAAACTAAACTATAAATCTTGATCTATAAATACTCTTGTTCTCCAAGTTTATATCGCTCGTAACACGGCTAAATTAAAAATAAAGAGCTGTGCCATATCTACTATTCCCAGTCATTTTATTTAATACTATTTTATATCCGTGGGTTTACCCGCCTGCTATACTTACGATAAAATAGCCTGTAAATTAGTCAAAGATGGGGTTTGTATAGTAAAATAAATTTTAGATTTTTTTTAGTACTTTCTATATGACTTAAGTCATAATAATATTATTTTTTTTCAATTACTTATATCACATAAATAATTGAAAAATATTTTGATTTGAAAATATCTGAACAAATATTTTGAATTCTTAATGCAAGGTTTTAATAAAACAAGTAAAAGGTCCTCCATCTATTGTATACATAAATAAAACAATGCAATTCCTTGATTTACATGAATGAAATAATGTATTAATACAATAAAATAATAAATCTGTCCTAGTAAAATAAAATCATCTGGTTACATTAGCTTATAACTCTTGTAACTTCGACGTTCAAAAAGACATTCTATTTTGGTCTAGCGCCCTCTATTGGCGAGTTGCCGAGCTATTGCTGCTACGGGTTTACTCACGATCTATGTTTGTAAACAAAGAGGCCTAAAGTGCATTAAGAGGCAATTCCCGTGTAAATATAGGCCTTATTCACCAAAAACTTAAAGTGTATATTCTTCCTGAGGATATTATATTTTAGCGAGTAGAAGAATTTCACAACAGTCGAGTAAACGCATCTCTGCGTACGTAAGCTTTTTATCAGAATTGCTTAACCCATTTCAAGCTAATGAGAAATTCTCATATGTATAAATGTTTCATAAAAAATATAAACGGCTTTGTCGTATATGGATACGATAAGAACTCTAAAATAACTATAAGAAGTACTATGCAGCAACTTAACAATTACGTACTTTTTGTACTTGAAAGTGATTAAAAAAGTAATATCTATTATTATCTATATACAAATTGTTTGCATAGTCAGTATGGTATATATGACAGTAGTGAGATGCCGTCGACTCCCTATACTCGGTCAATGCTTCTGATTACGGACAGACAGACGGATGTCATGCCCGCCCAAAGCTCACGACAAAAGGCTTAACAAGCCATTGTTTGTCATTTTCTTCGCTTCAATGAACGGTCGCCTCACGACCTTTGTGCTTAGTTAAAATATAAAAGAATGTTTTGGATATGTTTAAACAAAAAAAATAAACAAAGAACTTTTCTGAAATAAATATGGTTTCATTCATATTGTCGTATTCTAATTAACAGTAACTGTAAAAAATACTTAAATAAATAAGCAAAGTTAAAAAGAATCGAGATGTTTTTACAAAGTTTAAGGTCCCCTTAACAATCACAATCACAATTTATTTATTTTGTATAACGATATCGTTACTTCTCTGATTTTTATTTCAGCGTGGTTTAGCGATTAAAATGTTTTATTTTCGGTATAAATTACATTCACTTCGTTTTATTTTATTTGTATAATCTTGGTAATAGTACTTTAAAATACGGCCATATTAATTTCACTGTTTTATCTCTCTTTATGTTTTTATAAATATTTGTATTAAGTTTAATATCGTACATTTTAAACTAATAAACATTTTATTTTAATGCCCAATTATTGTAATTAAAAAATCCTTGTTTACGAATAAAATAACATATCCGATCTCCATTTAAAGTATACTAGTGTTCGCTTAGTGGTCAAAATGCAACCATAATCGTTACTTGAGAACATATAAAATTTGAGGATCGTTTACTATTAACAACTAACAAGTATCTATATAAAAAAAAATGTTTCGATTTTTGTTTTCATTAATAACCCTAAAGCTTGTCAATAGCTACCTAAAAAAAAAAACAAAAATAAGAAAATTTGTTGGCTGAGGAGAAAAAGGTACTAACCTGTTTTGTCTTTGTCTATTTATATATAGATTTCTTTTTGAATTTTACCCTTGAGGACTGATGTACCTACCACCTTTGAGGTATAGCCTATTCATTAAAGAAATAATTATGAGTAACGATTCGCAATTAGAGAAAATATTCCGTACACAAAAAAATACCAAATTAAGTTCCTCTTCTTTGAGGTCGGTCAAAAAAAGTATATTGGACGATACAAGCGCACGTTTAAACCAAAGGCTCCCCTGCCGGGTGCAATTTAAAAATTGCCGTAACGAGTTTTATACTTAAAACAGGTTGACTAAGTATTGTCAAGAGAGTTGGTGTTTACGCCTTTGGAAATTAAATCGTTTTTAACTTTTCGTACAAAAGTAAAAGCATTCCTAAACGTTTGGACCAGTTTCGATTTAGAATTCAGTGGGTTCTTATAGGTGAACAACCGTCTACACTTTACACAATGGGTTTACTTTCCTTACTGGGATATGCCTTCTAAGGAACTTGCGCCGACTGAGACTGGCATGCCATACGTGAACTTTTAAGTGCCCGTATAATTAAATGTCATGTTGCATATATCGCTCAAACGCATCTTAACATGAAGTAAAGCCAAGTAGAAAATGAAAACGATTAAAAGCTTCTCGTTATTTATAAAGCTCAGTTCCCAACATATTTATTTATTTAGTTCTTTTTAAGTAATATTTTTTAATTTATATAGAACTAATCATATTGCTTTAAATGATAAATATATTAGATTCCTTTTTTCTTCAAAACAGATTAAAAATAATTTAGTATGTCAGAAATCTTTATGATGGTATCAGCGGCTATCTCAATCCATTCCGTGTATTAAAATGCAAATTTTATTTTTGTTGTACAATAAACTGCTTAATACTTTATCTTGATTATATTGACGCGTATCGCCGTTATAAAAATGCGGCATCCTAACGGTACAATCGTGTTTGGAGCATCCCTCAATGTATAACATGCATATTATGCAAAGAACCGGTGATTTTAGTACAATATTGTTATTAATTTTAACTGTTTTTTACTTGTAACAAAAATTACCATTTTTAAGTGGAGGTAACAGCGGGCTCAAAACGCGTTTCCTCTCATAAGCGATAAGTCGAGATCAGTTTCAAGTTACGTAGGGCGTTTTGAAAAATTATCAAGTAGGGTCGAGATTAGGCCTGGAGAGCAGCTGATTTGTAAAGAAGCTAATAGGGTGTTAATGTGGATACTCGACAGAAGTTTTTCTGATCGAGAGGAAGATCGATTTCGTTACGTATCTATTTTTATATTTGTTTGGGATGTTGCTCTTGCAAACTCGTGTTCATGGCAGTTGTCTAAATAATCATTTATCTTATAAGAAAAATAAACTAAAGAGCCTTATACATTTTAATTTCTTAACAAAGTAGGGGAAGCTCATTAAAAACAAATAAATTGTAACAACTATATATAAAAAAGGTTTTTTTTTAAGTAATTATGATATCGTAAATAAATATTACCGCATGCACTATAAAATACGACGAAAATGTTTGCTTGAGGACCGCGTGCCGCATGTTTGCACTTTATGGTGACCGCTTCGCGTCGATATATTCAGTCAACAAACTATGCAGGCAGAACGTTTGTAGATTGTTATTCAAACAGTTTTGAACTATTGTATGCCAATATTTCACGCTTGTGTTTTGGGAAAATTTTGTTGAAGTGTATTTTCGAGTAGGTACTAGGACTACACTATATAAGTTTGTGTCTAAAAAAATTAGAACTTCTAAACTCCACCTATCATTTATATCATACTAAAAAGTACTTAATTAAAACATACTACTCTTTTGGATGTTTTAGAGTTGTAAATTAAAAGTGGTAAATGAAAGCTATAATATACTTGAGTAAAGTTTTATTTGAGCTTAGTCCCAAGGTCCACATTACCCGTGCACCAACATACGAATATGTTGGTTCACCGGTAATAGCTAAGTTAGGAATAGCCAATCATTTTCAATTTCTAAAAGACTTTATTACTTTGAATTACAGTTAAGTCATAAAATAAAATAATTAAAATGACATTATTGTGGTTCTATCTCCTATTTGTTTTGTATCGCCTTGGGTGGTCGAAGTACCTGTCTCCAGTCTGATGTCGCAGATTAGAAACATTCTAAATACTAGCTGTATGCCGGATCATACAAATGTGAAAGGCTATTACTTCCTTTTTATAAACATAGTTTAGGGACCATGTCCCAAAAGCGATGATACACGTTCATTTTTACTTAAAAATTGACATCCATAGCCATCATGTTTAAATAGTTTGGGGGATGATTATTCAAAGATTTTTAATTAGTAAACATTTTACAAGTAAGGAACTCTTGTAAAATAGCTGTATATTTTGGCTTAGGATGTGCATTTTATTAGATAATCAGTTTGTTAGATTTTTAATACGTAGAATAAGTATTTGCTGCGGTCCTGAAATAGAAGTTAAAACGACATCAATTCATCTGGTCTATATGTTTGTCTAAATATAACATTCTCTGCTTTTATTTCATGAATCCTGACACACTAAATTAGTAAAGGCTGTTTAGTATCAAGTTATTGTTTTTAACATAAAAAAATCGCAACAAAAGATAGTGCACATACATATTAATCGACAAATCATAGATGTAGAGACGCTTTGATGTTTTACTACTAGCGATCCTTATGTCTTTGTACAAGATATGCACATTTTGTTCTGTATGCATTTCTTTCGCTTTGCGGTAGGTCTTTGTGAGCTTCCGTGTTACATAAAGAAGCTTTATTAGGACAATATTTTCATAGAGCTTATATTTGTTCAAGCCAGTGTGTACCTTCTGCTTTTAAACAGGATATTTATACAACGATACTGATATCTTTAATTACCAATTATCATCTTACGCTTGTAGTTATAAAATTTTTCATTTATGTATGTAATTTATTGTATGTAATCGGTAGTTGAATAATCTTCTAATGGTCATATCAATTGAAAACTTTTTAAGCGTGCATTTGAACAATAATATTATAATTTCGATTTGATTTGATTTGATTTGGAGTACCTACTCGCTTCTCGCACCGCCTTAGGTGAATACTTGAATTTATCATTGGCTACTAATAAAACCCTTGAGTCTTAGCGATTAATTTTTACAAGGTGATAAATTACAGGTGTCGAAAGATATGTTTTTACTCGTAGTTTTTTAAAACTTTCCTTTTTACTAATTACAAATTTTTGATGTTGGTATAGTTTTTGTTAAGATTCAAGTTAAAGTAGTGGTTTTCTAAAAAGTAAATATCAATTGTATTTCAATTGTCTAATGTAATTCGGTCTTTTGATTTGTCGGTTATTTGTCCCTGAAATAATTTGGAAGGAACGTTAGAAATTCGTTTACGATCTCTCCGCTTGGGCTCCTCAAAACCCCACTTATTAAACTTCTCCCCTTTATGTCCTCATAAATAACTGCTTATGGGTTCAATGCTTCGTTTAAATTTGCTTTTATTTATAAAAAAAGATAAAATATTATTAAAAACGGATAATATTCTTTTATAATCTAACTAGCTGACCCGGCAAACGTTGTTTTGCCATATAAATAATTTCCTATTACTAAAATGGCTATTAAAAAATAAGGGATGATCGTAGAAGGGTGAAAATTGAGGATTGTATGTATTTTTGTATGTTGTATCATAAAAAAATAGAAATTAAAAATTTTGTCTAAAAAATAAAAAATAAAATTTAGGGGTGGACTACCCCTAACATTTAGGGGGATGAAAAATAGATGTTGGCCGATTCTCATAGATACCGGATAAGCACAAAAAATTTCATCAAAATCGGTCAAGCCGTTTCGGAGGAGTATGGCAACGAAAACTGTGACACGAGAATTTTATATTATATTAGATTTAACATACATATGTATGTAGGTATGTATAGAGGTTTGAGATACAACTCACCTTACAAACTTCTTTTATCGATTATAATATGTATTCTTGACATAATGTTTCAAAGACGGCAGTTTGTCCTTTGTTTGCGCATCACCGGAACAGCGTATTTATTTGAATATTTGAATAGAAATAGTTTATCAGTAGAGAGTTATACAGTCTAATGCTTGGCTCAGATTACTCTGTTGCAAAAGGCTACTAGGGGAGGACTAGCTTATCATAAATAAGGAATTGCACATCATTAAATACCGGAAGATCACCATAATAAATAAAAGTAATAGATATTTTCTGCGTCCCCAAAAAACTTTCATGAATCTTTGTCTGAATATATGTACATATCTACAAAATTTAAATTTAGGACTTCCTGCAAATATATACCTTAAAGAGTATAGAATATTAATGTTCTTTTGATGGGTTGAAAATGGTTTAACTCTGCTATTTATGTAAAAAAATCCTGTGTTACTAAAATCTCGTATGATCGATAAAAGAAAGTAAAAAAAGTAAGTGAAATATTGTCATTTTAAATGCCATTGCTTAATACCTATATAATAATAATATATCTATTGTACATGCCTCATAATTTTGAGATTATCGTCTAGACGTTTAACAAAGTAGAACGGTCGTTAATTTATAAACTATATATTTTTTTTAGAAAATGAAGTTATTTGAAAATCTCTGTCATAAAAACAATGGGTCAACATTACATTTTACAACAATAGTAACGAATGAAATCAAATATTATTATAGATAGATAGTTAAATGTTAAATAGTGGTTATGAACTAAACACGCGAAGCTATAAGAAGAGGCAAAATACAAAATTGTTATCGCATTTTCCTTTGTATGGTGTTTATTTGCGTACAATTTATGCGATACACGAAGAATCATGACAGTATAAGTGAAACATATTCAGAGGATCGTCGTGATACTCGTATTTCTTCCACGCATCAATACGCACTAACTGGATGCATATTCGAACGTTTTCATAATAAATCACCGTTTACTTTTAGACGTACCACGAATTGTTTAATCTTGTTTAACAAGCAAATGGGAATTAGTCGATTCTTAACCGTATTCGTTCGTTTCCGCGTTGCTTTTACTGTTTCTTGTGCTATAAACATTGGCTTACAATTCTTTATATACAGGAATGAAAATGTATATTATTATAACTAAAACCTTTAAAATAGATCATTTTTTTATGCAAATAATTAAAAACATAAAGTAATCGATAAAAAACTCATTTTTAAAGAGACCTATTTTACGTATTTTTTTACCGTGGCTCCGGTAAAAAAAGCTCCGCATAAAACTAGCTACTTAGGTCGCATAGCTATGTGTTAATCCAAGTTAATATTATCTATCTTTTTTCGAAATTTCGCACAAATTCGCACAAAAAAACAAAACAAAAAATGAACAAGTGCCAGTCGAAATCGCACACGAAGGGTTCCGTACCATCGTACATGTACTTTTTATTACTTACTCTATGTATGTAATATAATATTAACTTCGACGATCGATTACGAACGTAAAAAAATTGTTTCTTGTATTTTTATAAACTTTTATTATTTGTTGTTATAGCGGCAATAGAAATACATACACACAATAAATACATACTCTGTGAAAATTTCAACGATCTTCCTATTACGGTTCATGAGATACAGCCCTCTGACAGACGGACGGATGGACAGACAGTGGAGACTTAGTAATAGGATTCCGTTGGCATCCTTCGGGTAGGGAACCTTAAAAACACTTAAACGTTCGCATCTATTTATAATTTGTGAGATATTATTAATAAAAAAGCTTCTGCTCCTCATCAAATTTGATCCAGATATACTAAATCGTAAATAAAGAGATGCTGTGTGTGAAAATATTTGGGTTGCCATAGACTATTTTCATTATAGTTGTAGTAATTAACTTTTATTTTATGAAATAAATAGAATATTATCGCTATATACAAATGCATTATGGATTTGTAATAAGTCTAAAGTTGTATAACTAAACCTTATTAATTAAAAAAAAAACTGTACGGTATCTACAATGTAGATGGCGCACAAGTTGGCATAGCTTGAGCAAGAACGGGTACTTTAGATCTGCAATTCCTATCTGCACTGCAGCAAACAGTCTCTAACAAACTTCCATTGTTTGGATTTACCTTTTGTTTTAAGCCACTAATATATTTAATGAAACTTTTCACTTTTTTTAAATTTCCTTATTATCCTTAGACAAGCTGATTTTCAATAATATCGCTAAAAGAATATTAAAAATATATGAAAATGATAATCTGAACGCGTGACTTAATGCTTAAAGTTTTCTATTAGCGATAACTACTATAGAATATCGCTATGTCCAAGTTTTTTATGTCGAGAAAAGAGATCATCTAAAAATATTAATATCCAAATATTTTAAGTGGCTAGTGATGTTGTGACAAGTTTTAAAGTCATAAATGATATTTTTGTGCTAAAGGGTTTTATGTTATTTTGAATTATGACTTTCTATGTCAACATAAGCTTTATTTGTATTATTGCATAAGAGAGGCATGCTGCAGTTTATTTTGTTAGGCTTGTAGACGTTCTCATGGGCGCATATACAAAATCACTAAGTTATACGTCGTTTTTTGAACCGAAAACAACTGGATGTATAACTTACACTTTTGCTCATAAATTGGAGATATAGGAAAGATAATCGTGATCCTAAATCCGATGCTTCATTGCCTTGTGAAAAAATGACAAACAAACAAACACACTTTCACATCTACAATATAAGTAAGGAAGTAAGCATTCGATCATAAACAGGCAAAATAATAGCAGTCATTATCAACAATATGAATAGTGGCGCAAGAATGGGGCGAACGTAGCACCCTCTTATACAATCCATAATTATTTATCATGCGAGAAGTAACCAATAATATTTTATAGAATTCATTATCCAAATTGACACAGTACACGTAATAAGTCCTGTCTTTAAAACTCCCTTATTTTATGTAACAGAGCAAAACAGACATAAAGAAAAGTATAAGTAAATATGAATACAAGTATAAGTCACGAAATAGGTCTGGTGTTCGATAAATAAAGCTGCAAGGTACAAGCCCTCTCCCACACGATCGGAAAGAAGAAACCTTTGTATCAGCAGGAGGTTGTTTACTGAAGCCCTCAGTGTAAATTATTTCACCGTAGCCAGGCTGAGGGACTGATTTAACGAGATAAGCCGCGAACCCTTCTAAAGGTAGTGCATAATGTCATCCCACTAATGCAAGGGCTCCCCGATACAGATGGCACCAGTTTTCGTGATACAGGATGTTAGAAACTGCTCTTTTCATGTTTACAGCTAAATTAAATCAAATGAAAGTTACTAATGACCCAAAATCAAATTTTTAAATACAAAAATTCTTTTCAATTTGAATATTACTGGGTAGCAATTAAAACCTCGTTCCATAACGAGGTGAAAAGTTCGTGCCAAAATAATCTATTTTAGAGTCGAATGTATAATTAAACGGTTTTTTACATTATGTTTTCCTACCCTCTGAATAATTGCACTTTGAAATCTATAAACATTTCCTGTTTCTTGAATACTTCGATTAGTACTCAAACTCTCGTTTGTTTAAATAATGGTAGTACAGAGTTCAATTGGTCTTGAAAGGTTCCACGTTCCTCGGTTCTTTTGTTTACACCCTGTGCACACTTGAATATGGCATTAGCATTCGCTGCATCCCGCGCGATCACTCGGAAGGGGAGTAGGCCCTTTCCGTCGTATCCCGTCTTTGATGCAGACGTGGACGCAATGCCCGTGCGTGCGCGCGGTGCGACTGTGCGCTGATCGCGCTCTCTATCCTCGCGAGTGTATGTGACAACCGATTTACATTTTTGTATATGGTGTGCGAAGCTCTACTATTTATATCAGTGAAACGTGGCTAGTCCGAGTTTAAGTGGTCGCAATGAGAGATGGTTTGATGCTTATTTTAATACAGTTCAAGTTAATTCCAGTGCCGGGTCATTTTGTTTACATTGCGGCGTGATTCACGTCAAGTTTACTTCGCGACTTGACGTAAACCTAAAGAAATTTAGGTTTATTTTGGGTTGTGTATCGTTAAATTGAACTTTCTTAGTTCGTATTTTAATTCGTTATTAAAACTTTTAAGTTTCTGTGCATTAAAAACGTTGTTGCAGTTAAGTTTTCATATACAAAGCTACTTGAATAACAAAAGCAAAAAGATACTTAGTAATTGTATAATTTTCAAAAATGTTATTTTTATGGTGCTACGTAAATCTGGATATTAATATATAAAGAAAATATTTTTTTATAATGTAGGTATTAGCTTGAGCTTGTGAGCGTTAAGATAAATCACAAATAATATAAAAAGTAAATAAAAAAGCAAATGCCCTAGAGGTTTTATAAGATTTATTAGTCTATATTACTGACTGAACAAGGGCCAAAGCGTGTTTTGCAATATATAAAACCGTAGGTGTAAGGTATTTGCAATCGTAAATGTATAGTGGTGGTGCGGTGCGAAGCCTCACGTTTTACTTATTGCTTTCAATGAGGCTTTACAATCGGTACTGTGCCATGTTACGTTTCAAATGATTAATTAGGTCATTATTTATAAACGCTTATCTATACTTTATAGTGATATCGTCATATAACTACAAATACTAAAGTAAAATATAAACTTTCTATCACGTTGGTAAGTATAGGCTGCTATTTAACTTATAATAAGGTTGGATAAATTAAGAATATATTAACTTTAAACATAAGATTTAAAAATATTATGGGCTTATTTATATGCATTTTCTTATATTGAATAAAAATGAAAGAAGTTTTAATTATGTCCAATTAAGAATTCAATCTACAACACGCCCACGTCTAACTGGTATTGGACTTTGCACACACTAACTTATATTTCAATTATAATACAACTAAGCCTACTATATAACCATCTTAATATATTTTATTATAATCAAATATCTGAATGAATACATTAAAATTATTCATCAAACTTATGTATATGACTAAAACAAGATTCTCGTCAAGTAAACGCACAAGAGAGATAAAAGCTCAATACCCCGAAGTTGTAAAACTTCTCGGCTTATCAGTTTATAGCAAGTTCGTTCGATCCATTCGGAATTGAAAATTTAGCTTATGCACAAAGTTACTCTAAAGTCGAGACCACCTGTGGCACTGTTACATTTATTATCGATTTTAAAATTATGTCTTAAATTAAGAAATATTGCACGTGCACAGTTATAAGTGGTTTAGACACGTTAAATCGTGTACCTATTTATATGCTGTA
The DNA here is from genome assembly GCA_905404265.1 of Fabriciana adippe. NCBI lineage: Eukaryota > Metazoa > Arthropoda > Insecta > Lepidoptera > Nymphalidae > Fabriciana > Fabriciana adippe. The sequence continues at coordinate 7,227,404 of FR989984.1, read as the reverse complement.
CTACAGTACAGGTAGGTATAGGTACACCTACACCGCTCTAAATTAACGTATTTTCTCACTTTTGAAGGGTTTCTGGAATAAATCACTTAAAGAGATAAGTTATCCTTTGTTAACATTCTGTTGCTTTATTTTGTATAACATATATTTTATGGCACATAAATAAATAAATAAAATTAAAAAATTATGAATATAAATATGTAGCTTATGGATAATATTAATTTATTTAAGCTTTAAAGCATCGAAAGTCAATCATTTAAATTGTTTTCTTTTTTTTATGTTATTATGACCCATGCATTATTTTAACGAGCTTTCTGTTGGCCTTAGTTTATTATATATTTGTAATGTAATATAACGATAAATTTATATAGACAGGTAGACAATTAGTATATATTATTTATATTATCTAGTTTAACTCGGCCATGCCTAATGAACCTTTGGCTGATTACGATCGATTCCATGTGATTTATAGATTTGAGTGTCCCATTTGTTAAACGAAGTCAAAATAAACCATAAATTATTATAATGATTAATAGGTAAAATAATATATTATCTACTTAATACTAAATAATCCTTTCTATTTTCCTTTAGATTATAATAAACAAACTCTATAAGTGCATTTCGCGCACCATTCAGTAATTTCAAAACATTGACAGTGTGCAGTTCTTCATCAAAGCAAAAATCCTTATGACTTTCTTTATAAAAAAATGAAAAAGTTTAAACTTTTACCTCTTCATGAAAGATAAAAAATAATAAACACCATTGTAATCTCAGTAATGCGAGAACACGTGACGCTTTATCCAATAGGTACCTACTGTCATATCAATTTTTGAAATTCTCTTTATTTATTGAAATTAACGTCTTCATATTTGTGTGATAAATATTCAAATTTGATAATATGTGATTTATTTTTAATTAAATATTATTTAACTTATTCATTGCGTATTCCAGAACACACACATGTGTATTTTTAGGATTCTGTAGTCAACAAGGAATCCATATATTTTCGCCATGTCCGTCCGTCCATTTATTCGCAAATTGCCTCAGAAAAACTTAGTACTAGAAAGCTGTAATTTGGCATAGATATTAGTGACGCTGACAAAGTGATAAAATAAAATCTTGAAAAAAAGTTTTTTTAGGGTAGGGTAAGGCCTCCTTTCCCCCCGCTAGCTAAATTGTTGTTTTTGGATTTGTAAAAAAAAATTACGGTATTAGTATATATAATGAAATTAAAAAGAAAACTATCACAGCTAAAGTAGTACAAGTTTACGAGTAATAGTCGACCAAAATTATAAAATGTACTTGTAATATGAGCCGCAAAACCCTTAACATTAAATGTTCATAGTATGAAACAAAAAGCCTTCTTCTTAGTCCGCATTATTGTGATGGACAACTACGGAACCCTACATTGCGCGGGGCTTGACACGCACTTGGCCGGTTTTTATCTATGTATATCTGTTTTTATTAAACGTTATTGCAAGGTGTTTAGACAGGCTCTGTTTATTTTGAATGTTTCTGAAGCCTAAAATAATGTTCAAACCATTTTAAATTAATTATGTTTACCGTTCTTACAAAAATTTATCAATTAATTTTAAGCATCATCAAAATTTATATTGCTTTTACTATTTTTACATTACATTATTATTATTTATGTTTATTAGCTAAGTTACTCTCTCAAAAACACTAAAAACACATTAACTAGCGAAGTATACTTTGCAGTTGTACTCGTATAAAACATTTTTCATGTCGGATGTGAAGTCTATACTTGAATGAAATACTGTCTTTAGCTTAAAAGGAGAAGCGACGTAGATTATAATACATTAATAAAATGTGTAACTTTAACAAAAATTCTAAACATATTTTGTACATGTAGACTTAAGATAAAGGTTATAAAACAATCTAGCAATAAATACTGAAACTTTTAAAAAGCTAAACAAACCTTTGCCCAAATGAGTCTCGTATGAATGAATCAAAAGAGCCCAAGCTCGAAGGTTTTCCGAGAAGACATTGAAGACGTCGAATATCCACCTCATAGCTCTAACATAGATCAGCTCGATGGTATAAAACTATGGTACTATCACCAGGATTTCTCATACTGACAGAAGTAAATAAAATCGTTTTCCATAATTTGAATACATATGTATTTGCAAGACGAGCTAATAAAAAACAAAAAAAAAAAGAATTTAAAACCTAAACTTGTAATAACTTTTCGAAATTGTGTATCGAATGGAAACTTTACATCATGTAATAAGTCTTAGAAACTGTAAAACGAAATTGGAAAACTGTTTACTGTAATAAAGTACGCCAAATAGAGTGTCGATATCAAGAAAATATCGTTTTCAATCGTATAAGGTATACAAAAGTAAAGTATTTACTAAACCAAAAGCGTTTCTTTTGTAGAATTCTGTAAGCAAAGTGTTGATTGGAATTTGCGATTTCGAGAATTGTTACTATGTTAAGCAGTTGGTTGGTGCACTAGCTGCTAAACCAGTTTGTAGATGAGAACGTGGGTGCAACTGCAAAGTTACTCTGCTGTATCTAAGTTAAACTTAAACTAATCGTTTTAACTCCACAAACAGTTTAACAATATAGGATTTAACTAGTAGTAATGTATACATATAATAAAATTCTAATTGAGTTGAATCTATGTATTAAGTATTTTTTGGAAAATCTTATTGAAATAGTTATTATTATCGATACAGAAGCCGAATCTACAGTTTTTAGAATTTTTGTCTGTCTGTTTGTCTGTCTGGGAACGCATCACGAGAAAATCACTCGATAGATTTTGATGAAACTTAGTATGATGATAGCTGGTTATCCGGCTCAACATATAGGATACTTCTTACTGCGGGAAAATATCTCATCTCTGAGAAATCTATGTTAAACATTAAAACGTAACTAGGGACAAACCCGAGCGGAGTCGCTAGTATTTTCCAATGTTGTTAAAATTAATGATTTAAAGAAGCCTGTAATAATAAAGGTCAGTATTATAAATGTTTATATTGAAACAGAAATGATACGTCACTGATATGATTTACTACAATGGCATATTACGTACAAATTATTACCCTTATATATTTAAATAATTTTTAATAGGCACAAATCATGCGAAACACTGTCGATGTAGAACCAAGCAAGTGTAGCGTGCCACTTTATTACTTCATTATATTTCTTAACTAAACCACACTCTTATTTTTATCGTCAATAATAAAATATTTATGGTAGTTTAAAACCGTAGTGGTACAAAAAGTTAAATGTATACATTTGCTAGTTTCGTTTTGAGGGGGAGGCACGGTGGCCGCCACCCTAAGGATTCTGTTCCCTCGTCGCACAGAACAATAGTTCACATGAAATAATCGATAAATACCATACTTCTAAAAACGGGCAACCATTTTAGAGACAATATTTACAGTGTTATATAGCTATCATATTTTTATTTCTATGAAAGTAATAATTTTGATATGTTTCAAATTAATCATACTATTATTATAAATGCGAAAGTTTTTATGTGTGTATATATGTCTTTTAGGCCAAAACTGCTGGACGGATTTGGATTAAATTAATTAAATTAGATTTAGTACACAGATTATGACTTGGACTAAAATATAGGCTATCTTTTGGCATCTAGGCAATGAGACTAAGTCGCTTGTAATATTATAAATACAACAGACACTTAGGAACGCATTCGAGCGAAGAGTCGGTAAGTTGCTAGTATGAGTCAGTTCAGTCCTTATAAAACCTTAAATGTAAACTATTTTTTTTTATTGAGTATGTTACACACCATACATTATAAAACGTATTTATTGTTGCCATTTTTAAGCTCTTCTTTTTTGTCGTGATTATAAATGTGAACTGTTACACTCCTGCATATCTTTTAAGATTTTGAAAGAAATACAATTAAAAATTAATTCTAATGTCGTGAGAGAGCTTAAAATGTACATATGTATTAGTCGTTAAGGACAAAGGAGTCTTAAACGTCCCATAAAGTTCGTATTTGCCACTTACGTAAATACAAATGCATCAGTGTCAATTAATTCTAATTGATATAAATGCGGCAAACGCGTTTTAATCTAATATACGACCCACACGACCGCAGTATCTGACATAATGTGCGAAAGCACTGATATACTCGTATGAATGATTTGTGCATCTGAAACCTCCTTTGTTCTTTGCAGCTATTTGTATTTATATCATATAATATTATATGAAAAAATACATAATATATTGTACATATATATTATACACATTTTTATAAATACGTGTTTTTATGATGTATAGAAGGAAATAGTAATATTTCTTTTAATCTTTTAAAGTACTTCTAATAGACTATTTTTTGTCCTTAACTTAACCTGATCGGTCATCTATCTTAAGATTCGAAATCTAATATGGGGATTTGAATAAATTAGTGTGTCTTGAACGGCAAAAATCGTGAAGGGGGAGTGCGTAATAAATCTGAATTTACGTCGTGTCTATACCTACAACAGGTACATAGATGTACATAGATGTCCTAATGAAAATATATCGAAATTTTTGCTATTATAAAAGTTTATTTATGGTATACTTAAATTGTAATATGTTTTAATGATACTTATTTGAGAGTATTGGGCTGTAATATAATTTGTTATTGATATATGTATTTATATAGTAAAGTATTCACTCGTACGACATCACTATAAGAAGAGCGATATTATGTGCCAAAATAGTTTGACTTAATTAATTATTAAAATAAATAAAAACTGTAAGAAAAGCGTAATTATAGGATATGCGAAACAATTTAACACAATGTACAATAGAGATTTTTCGCAGTTGGAATTTCACACAAAAGCCTTTATAACATTAACAGTCTCGGATAATGAAAGTAGATTTCGCAATGTAATGATATGGTGCAAGTTAGAAGCTGTTTATAAAATGAAGAAGTCCTATTTATAATATATCGTTAAAAATATTTAAAATTAGTATAGATGCGCGACTCTACATCTCTGCTATATCTCTACAATGATTGTTGCGAATAGTAGAGCTTTCTTATTTAAATTCCAGGAAAAAACAATACTGGTGGTACTTGCAAAGCTCCTCATTTTGATTTGAATACGTATAAGTTGGATAGGGACATAAAAAATTATATCCTTTTAACCGATGCGTTTGTGTAAATAAAAAGAAATGTTTTAAGATTTTTAAAAAATGTACATTTTTGATGATAGAAAATTAAGGTTTATTTATGTTGTATTTTAAAAAGGTACTGTGAAAAGAATTCTTCAAGTTCAGCCATTATAAGAAAATTACGGTCCTCTCAAGATTTGCACTCCATTACATGAACAATCCCCTCGCTTCGCCCTCACCAACCCTCCCTGTTTTCAGCCGGGCATTGTATGAGATTAATTAATTTGCTTCTATGTGACCAGTCTTTATATTATTTGTTGAATTATCTGTTGCAGCAATATCAAATATTAAGCGTACATATACAATAAGAAATATGTATTTGAAATATATTGCTACTAGTTTTGCCTGTAGCTTCGCTCGTGGTAACAAGTAGCCTATGTGTTACCTCCGTATATAAGACAGGATATATACTCAGGTTACATCGTGAAAAAGACACAAACTTATTCAAGCCAAAAACTTTTAAGTTTAAAAGTGTGAAGTATGATGTGATATTAGTCAAACTTTTAAGCCGACATATTTTATTCAATTTTTGTAAAATGTCTATATACCGTGCTCGGTTATTTTTGACCGACATCAAAAAGGAGGTGTTCAATTCGGTTATATATTTTTCTCAGTTAATATTTTTATATTTTAATTAGCTTTTATAAAGTTATCGTAACAAATTTTTCAAAATTGAATCGTAAAGTTCCAATCTAATCTCTCAATCGAGTAACAAAATGAACTTGGTAAAATGCCATTTACATACAATACTCAATTCGTTGTATAATATCGAAGTTATATTGAATACAAATAATGATAGCAATGTTGTACAGGATGTGTATTGAATTGATTTATGCTAAGATAAAATGTCTAAGAAACATCTGACAGTAAGAAGTTTCTGCGAGATCATATCACAAGTAATGAAGTGTCATGACTCTACTGTGACGTTTCAAAAAAACCTGTTACAATATACGTTTTTATGGTTTTCTTTAAATTTCTATTAATAAATTAGTTTTTGTTATCGGATTAGAAGCATTATTGTAGTTTCCTTATTAATAATATTTTTTATATATTAATCGACACGTTTGGCTCAGTTTGTAGTGACCCTAACTTGCTGTGCCATCAGTCACGAGTTTGAGTCCCGCTGGTGGCATTTATTTGTGTGATAAGTGATATAGATTACAAAATTTTATTTCATGGTTATATACGTATTTATGGTTGGCTAGTTAGTGGTCCAGTTAAATATTAGGATAGAGGTGTTGAAGGATTGGTTACGTTGTAGTTGGGACTCAAACATAGTGATCGTGGATATCTAATAACATATTACTTTAATAGTAGTCTTTCATTTATTCAGAATATAAACAACAGTATTAGAATTTTGAAAGTGTTCAATAGTTATGTAAGCATTGCCAATGTATGAAATAAACATTTCAGTAAATATTATAGGTACTAGTATGAAGACAATGCCTCTTTGTAACGACTCGCCATAAGGCCAAGGAAATACCTGTAAGTACAAGTATGTACATTTGAAAGTAAACGTTACGTTCATAACTATTCTTGTACTTGGTATTGTAGGTTCAATGAGCATATTTTCATGACATTTATTTATGATCAGAGCGAACTATTGAATTATTCCGTTACAGCGATTATATCTTACATTAGGTTGGGCACACACTGAAGGCGCACTTTATAATATTATGTACAGGCGGCACCACCTTTTGCCAAATTTCCGCCTGTGTAATTATTTCCATCCAAATCTACTTCAGCGTGAAGTAACAAACATACACACACATACAAAATTTCGCCTTTATTATAATACTGTGATTACCCAATACCCATTGGCAGTTGGCTGCCTCCCCTTCGTCACGCTACTTTTTTAGAAAAAATATTATTTCCCTCCAAAATTTTCCATGTAGTGCCTAAAGCAGTGTCTTTAGATTGAATTCAAAAAAGTCCTATTTACCTACATCGTCATAAAAAGAGGTTATCTTAGTTTCAGCTGTAGGTCCAGCGGTTTGGTCTGGTCGAAATTAATTAGGATATTTAAGTATATATTAGAAATCAGACTACGAGTAGGTATTTGTGGCTCTGTAATTGCTATTTTTTCGTTTTTACTGTGATTTTTCAGTCAGAAAATTTTAGTATTAGTTTGAGTGAGAAAAAAGTGGGCTACCCATTATTAAGCTTAATTTTTATATTTGAACTTTGATTTCTGCAACAATAATCATATGATATTAGTGCAGGTACCTACTGATTATCCTGTATTTTTTATATCCTGTATTTTTTATGAATCTGGGTAACGGATATAAAAAAATAAAACAGTTTAACAAAGCTCTATTTAGTTATTTACATTAATTGTGCTAAAGAATATACTTAAGATCTTAAAAATTATTTACAGTACCTACACTAGTTTTGGCACTTTTTTTTTATTTTACTAAATATTCAAGAATTGAAGAATAGTTGGTACTATTATAATTTTTTTCAGTGAAGTCTTTTTATTTACGTAATATATTAAGATATAATTTGAGTAAGACAAATGGCAAACAATAGTTTATATTGAAGTAAGATGCAATAAACATTTCATCCTGCTAAGTGCTGCTATCTCCCCAGTGGACAACCCTGTGGACAAAAACGACTCAGTCGCACTAAATCTGTCATCCGATCATTTACCTTGGTCTTATTGGTTTCTGCGAGAATACCGGGTATTGTCGGTACAAATGGCGCAATAAATATGAATTACACATCGGTATTTACGCTTTCTAAGCCGTAAATGTGTCCTTGTCGAAGTAACGTTTTGGAAAAGTACTTTTCATAAACGAATCTCTTAAATCAATTATTTTATCTTAATACTATAATTCTAATAAAACCTTTATTTGTTTAATAGAAGACCATTTTTTTACTACATTTGAATTTCAATTGTTATACAAATTCTAGCAATACCTAATTCTTCAAAAGAGATCGACCGTAAATATTAGCATGAAACGTGCATTCACTTACTTTGACTGTAAATTATTAGTACCTTATCAGTCTTAGGTCGCTAGAAATAAGGACTAAAGTGTAGTATAATTCGTTGTAACTGAGTCCTGTCGGCTTTTGCTTCTTCGAAAAGTAATTCTCTTTCGAACACAGGCGGCTAACTTGTTTAAGAAGCTTACATGGCATTTATTAAACATAGGCTAAGGTAAAACCTTAACGTACACTTTGTATACTCGAATGGGAGATATAAAATGTTTTATTTACGTTTACCTTTATCATTATATTTAGCAAAAATGAAACATTGATAGAGAATACGAATCTTTACTATACTTAATAATATCTTTTTAAAGTGGTTATGTTAAAAAATTTACTTAAGACCGCAAATGCGTCATATTTCCGAATTCTTTATACATGCATACATGCAACGGTACAATGGCAATCAAGGAAAACGGCCTTAAATTTTGAGCACAATGAATCACACAAATCTAGATGTTCTCCCCTTTGACATTTCAAAGTCATATCCCTGTCGGATATCAGTTGCCATTACAAGTAAGCACACATAACATTGCGTATATAGCTTAGGTGAGACACTCATGAATTATGTAAGTGTACAGTAGTGTGTAGATCTTCCATATTCAGTTATTGTAATTTATCTTTAAACTTATATTTTCTAAAGTTTAAGTTTTATCTATACTATAATAAAGCAGTAACTTAGCGAAATCTGTACATGAAATATTTTTTAAAAATAATGAATGTAACGTATTATGTATACAATATAGACCCCAAAACAATAGTTATTAAAATTTTTGTCTGTTTGTCTGTTTGTCTGTTTGTCTGTTTGTCTGTATGTCTGTTTGTGTGTGCGCGTTTCACGCAAAAAGTAATGAACCGATTACAACGAAATTTGGTGAAGTGATAAATTATTACCCGGGTCAACATTTAAGATACCTTTTATTTCAGAAAAATCTTTCTTTCCCACGGGAAATCGCAATAACTGGTTTTATCGAGTCCTCCTTATAGACCTTCCGCTGGCTAAACCTTAAGACATACATCGAAACAATGTACTAAAAAATTGTAAGTCTTGAAAAGGTCAACAGAAAAATCTACAACAGTATATGTCTATCTCTTAAGGTACACTCGCAATACCTATTCTTATCTATACCTATAATAAAGCTGACTTAGTCAAATAGATGTGCGCGTTTCACGCAAAAAGTACTGAACCGAATTTAACAAAACTTTGTATAGTGATAGCTTATCACTCGGTTCAACATTTGGGATACCTTTCACTACAGGTACATTTTTCGTTCCCGCGGGAAAACGCAATGACTGGTTCTATCGAGTCGTCCTTAGAAATTTATATGGCTAACGCTGGCTGAACCTTAAGAGATATATCAAAACAATGTACTAGAATATTGTAGGTCTTAAAAAGTTCTACAGAAAAGTTCTCAACAATATATGTCTATCTCCTAAAGTACACTCGCTATAACTATTTTTATTAAATAATATTACTGTTTTGTTATACGTTATCTATACTATAATAAAGCAGTAACTTAGCGAAATCTGTACATGAAATATTTTTTAAAAATAATGAATGTAACGTATTATGTATACAATATAGACCCCAAAACAATAGTTATTAAAATTTTTGTCTGTTTGTCTGTTTGTCTGTTTGTCTGTTTGTCTGTATGTCTGTTTGTGTGTACGCGTTTCACGCAAAAAGTAATGAACCGATTACAACGAAATTTGGTGAAGTGATAAATTATTACCCGGGTCAACATTTAAGATACCTTTTATTTCAGAAAAATCTTTCTTTCCCACGGGAAATCGCAATAACTGGTTTTATCGAGTCCTCCTTATAGACCTTCCGCTGGCTAAACCTTAAGACATACATCGAAACAATGTACTAAAAAATTGTAAGTCTTGAAAAGGTCAACAGAAAAATCTACAACAGTATATGTCTATCTCTTAAGGTACACTCGCAATACCTATTCTTATCTATACCTATAATAAAGCTGACTTAGTCAAATAGATGTGCGCGTTTCACGCAAAAAGTACTGAACCGAATTTAACAAAACTTTGTATAGTGATAGCTTATCACTCGGTTCAACATTTGGGATACCTTTCACTACAGGTACATTTTTCGTTCCCGCGGGAAAACGCAATGACTGGTTCTATCGAGTCGTCCTTAGAAATTTATATGGCTAACGCTGGCTGAACCTTAAGAGATATATCAAAACAATGTACTAGAATATTGTAGGTCTTAAAAAGTTCTACAGAAAAGTTCTCAACAATATATGTCTATCTCCTAAAGTACACTCGCTATAACTATTTTTATTAAATAATATTACTGTTTTGTTATACGTTATCTATACTATAATAAAGCAGTAACTTAGCGAAATCTGTACATGAAATATTTTTTAAAAATAATGAATGTAACGTATTATGTATACAATATAGACCCCAAAACAATAGTTATTAAAATTTTTGTCTGTTTGTCTGTTTGTCTGTTTGTCTGTTTGTCTGTATGTCTGTTTGTGTGTGCGCGTTTCACGCAAAAAGTAATGAACCGTTTACAACGAAATTTGGTGAAGTGATAAATTATTACCCGGGTCAACATTTAAGATACCTTTTATTTCAGAAAAATCTTTCTTTCCCACGGGAAATCGCAATAACTGGTTTTATCGAGTCCTCCTTATAGACCTTCCGCTGGCTAAACCTTAAGACATACATCGAAACAATGTACTAAAAAATTGTAAGTCTTGAAAAGGTCAACAGAAAAATCTACAACAGTATATGTCTATCTCTTAAGGTACACTCGCAATACCTATTCTTATCTATACCTATAATAAAGCTGACTTAGTCAAATAGATGTGCGCGTTTCACGCAAAAAGTACTGAACCGAATTTAACAAAACTTTGTATAGTGATAGCTTATCACTCGGTTCAACATTTGGGATACCTTTCACTACAGGTACATTTTTCGTTCCCGCGGGAAAACGCAATGACTGGTTCTATCGAGTCGTCCTTAGAAATTTATATGGCTAACGCTGGCTGAACCTTAAGAGATATATCAAAACAATGTACTAGAATATTGTAGGTCTTAAAAAGTTCTACAGAAAAGTTCTCAACAATATATGTCTATCTCCTAAAGTACACTCGCTATAACTATTTTTATTAAATAATATTACTGTTTTGTTATACGTTATCTATACTATAATAAAGCAGTAACTTAGCGAAATCTGTACATGAAATATTTTTTAAAAATAATGAATGTAACGTATTATGTATACAATATAGACCCCAAAACAATAGTTATTAAAATTTTTGTCTGTTTGTCTGTTTGTCTGTTTGTCTGTATGTCTGTTTGTGTGTGCGCGTTTCACGCAAAAAGTAATGAACCGATTACAACGAAATTTGGTGAAGTGATAAATTATTACCCGGGTCAACATTTAAGATACCTTTTATTTCAGAAAAATCTTTCTTTCCCACGGGAAATCGCAATAACTGGTTTTATCGAGTCCTCCTTATAGACCTTCCGCTGGCTAAACCTTAAGACATACATCGAAACAATGTACTAAAAAATTGTAAGTCTTGAAAAGGTCAACAGAAAAATCTACAACAGTATATGTCTATCTCTTAAGGTACACTCGCAATACCTATTCTTATCTATACCTATAATAAAGCTGACTTAGTCAAATAGATGTGCGCGTTTCACGCAAAAAGTACTGAACCGAATTTAACAAAACTTTGTATAGTGATAGCTTATCACTCGGTTCAACATTTGGGATACCTTTCACTACAGGTACATTTTTCGTTCCCGCGGGAAAACGCAATGACTGGTTCTATCGAGTCGTCCTTAGAAATTTATATGGCTAACGCTGGCTGAACCTTAAGAGATATATCAAAACAATGTACTAGAATATTGTAGGTCTTAAAAAGTTCTACAGAAAAGTTCTCAACAATATATGTCTATCTCCTAAAGTACACTCGCTATAACTATTTTTATTAAATAATATTACTGTTTTGTTATACGTTATCTATACTATAATAAAGCAGTAACTTAGCGAAATCTGTACATGAAATATTTTTTAAAAATAATGAATGTAACGTATTATGTATACAATATAGACCCCAAAACAATAGTTATTAAAATTTTTGTCTGTTTGTCTGTTTGTCTGTTTGTCTGTTTGTCTGTATGTCTGTTTGTGTGTGCGCGTTTCACGCAAAAAGTAATGAACCGATTACAACGAAATTTGGTGAAGTGATAAATTATTACCCGGGTCAACATTTAAGATACCTTTTATTTCAGAAAAATCTTTCTTTCCCACGGGAAATCGCAATAACTGGTTTTATCGAGTCCTCCTTATAGACCTTCCGCTGGCTAAACCTTAAGACATACATCGAAACAATGTACTAAAAAATTGTAAGTCTTGAAAAGGTCAACAGAAAAATCTACAACAGTATATGTCTATCTCTTAAGGTACACTCGCAATACCTATTCTTATCTATACCTATAATAAAGCTGACTTAGTCAAATAGATGTGCGCGTTTCACGCAAAAAGTACTGAACCGAATTTAACAAAACTTTGTATAGTGATAGCTTATCACTCGGTTCAACATTTGGGATACCTTTCACTACAGGTACATTTTTCGTTCCCGCGGGAAAACGCAATGACTGGTTCTATCGAGTCGTCCTTAGAAATTTATATGGCTAACGTTGGCTGAACCTTAAGAGATATATCAAAACAATGTACTAGAATATTGTAGGTCTTAAAAAGTTATACAGGGAAGTTCGCAATATTATTTGTCTATCACCTAAGGTACATTCGCAATTACTATTTTTATTCACTACTCGCGACTCATTGACTGACTTATCAATGTTCAGCTCAGTTCAGCAGTAAAACGTACCTAGAGACGAACCCGAGCGAAGCGAGGGTGAGTCGCTAGTAAATAAATAAACCTTTGCAGAGTAAATGTACAGTAATATTTAATAATAATTCATTATTAGATAGCGCTGCATAGCGATAATAAAAGTATAAGTATCATCACTAATGAATCAACCGTTAGAACTTTATCCAGCTTAATACATTACGACGGTTTTCAGAACGGAAAGCGTTCCCAATGAGTGGTTTTATCATTTTACACTGTCACAATCAATTAATTTTAACAATGCCTTATTCAAAAGTTTATGTGATCCTCTGACGTGTTTATTTTTTAATCAGACAGTTATGATAGTAGGTATATATTTGGATGTTAGTAAAATTTCAATTACTAATTCCAATTATTATTCCTCTTTATTTAGGGAGAATATTCTTATTACTGTTCTTTTATCTAAACCTAGAAAAATATAAATAGCTCGCTGAAATCGAAAACGCGGTCTCAAGCATAGGTACTTGTTGGGCACGATTCTATTGCTCATGCAGGCAAATATGAAGTTATATAAATACTAGAGACTCACCCTCGCTCCGCTCGGGTTCGTCCCTACTTACGTTTTAACGTTTAGTATAGATTTCTCAGAGATGAGATATTTTCCCGCAGTAAAAAGTATCCTATATGTTGACCCGGATATCCACCTATCACAATACCGAATTTCATCAAAATCCCTCCAGTGGTTTTTCTGTGATGTGGTAACAGACAGACAGACAGACAGACAGACAAAAATTCTAAAAACTATAGATTCGACCTCTGTATCGATAGTAATGACTATTTCAATAAGATTTTCCAAAAATATTTCATGTACATATTCGACTGAGAATTTTATTATACGTATAGACAAGGTAATTTAGGGCTCGAATAAATTGAAGACTGAAATAGGCAGGTATTTTTTAAATCTAAACTATGTTCGTGGAAGTTTACCTTCGATTCGTTCAAATACGCTCGGCTAAGTCGAGCTCGAGTGCGCCGTCATGATAATTTCGATAACGCTCTTTACCGCTGCTCTGCTCACTTCCAATACGGCGACTTGTTTACACAATTTACGTATAAACGGCGGCTATAAACAGTGAACCTAATTTGGAAACACAATTTAACACGCGACTCAAATATGTTTGTGTGGACCATTGAGCATCGATAAAACTTGATTATGAAGTGGCCTAAATATAAAGCTTTTTGTGTCTTTGTAAATCTTTTATAACTTACACTTAAAAACCTTTTATAAGTAATGAATTCAATCACTTAAAAAATTGTTTTTTTTTTTTTTTTTTTTTTTTTAATTTACAACTATCCTTTCAAATGAAACTATTACAACAAACATGGTCATGGGGGAGACTAAGATAAGAAGATTTTAGACGTCTTAAAATTTATTATGTAGTCGTTACTTACGATATCTATTTACAAAATTATATATTAATTTTGAAGAAATAGACAAAATGGAAAAATCCGAAAAGATAGTTTCATTAAAAATGTCAAATATACGCGTAAATCTAAGATATTATTAAAACTATCCCATAATAAATTAAATAAAAATCATCAATGACCTGTAAAATCGCCCTTTTCGGGCAAGTTATTTTGAATCACAGCGTGATAAACATAAATTATTACAAAAATATGATTGCTTCTCTGTGGTCACTTGATTCTATTATGTACATATAATTTACTAATTTTTGACCGACTTCAAAAAAGAACGAAGGAACTACAACATTATCACCTTCTATAAAATAGGTAGATAATAAATAAGGAGATATATCTCCTATGTTTGTTTTTTATTTTTAAAGTGCTGGGCAACTTTTTAGTTAAAAAGTTATATTTGTACTTTGTAACATATTGAACAAAGATCAATGAACTAAAGCTTTGTGTGACGTCGTTCTTATACCTTTCTTTACGCCTTTAATTCTCCGAATGGAGACAATGTACGTAATTGTAGAGTCCCTTTCTTCAATGACTATTAGCTAAATTGTTGATTGTTATAGAACAATTTTGTATAACATTTCGAAGTATAAGTTGTTTTAAAGCACACACCTTATTTTTAATGTGAATTTTAAGAGCTAATTAAAAATACATATTTCAAAAAATACATATGTATGTACAAGATGTACATAGCAGACAGATCAAGAAACACTTAATGTAGACTTTTACTTAATTTAAATATCTATTTACTTTAACTTAATGTATCATATACGAAATATTAAATTACAGATTATATAATTTTGGTTAAAAAAAATTGAAGAATAGGTGAGACTAGCTATAAAGTAGTATAAAAGTCAACTAATAAAAGTCAACTCGCGTTTGCCCGGGGCTTCACTCGTGTCTCGTTGAAATCCTTTAAAAAACAGGTTAATTCTGTAGATTAGTCCGCCTCCGATAGACAGACTAATTTTTCATGGTTCTTTGCAGTTTGGTATGAGACAAATGATTATTTGAATCCAATATGGCATAGCTTTTAGATATTGCAGATTTCAATTTTCATAAGGACTTATAGGTTGTTAAAATATCAAAAGAATATTTTCAATCATCTATGTTAATATTATAAACGGTATTTAAAATATGTGTAGTTATTCAGTAGTATATGTACTGGTATATACCAGTTATTCAGTTCGCCACGTTTTGACCGATTTGACCTTTGAAATTCCTACGATATTGAATCGATGGTGAACGATGGCATTTGTGGTTCGGCTATGGCTATATAGGCAATGAATGAGCAGTACCTATTATTCGAACATCTTAAAATTCACAATTTCATTTAAATGATTTTATGAATAGCCTTATTAAGATAAGTTATATACGAAAATATGAAATGTTAAATGAAAATTACGTAAATGAAATAGGTACGAAGTGAATATTATGTCGATTTTATATAAATTATTCACAATGAATTAAAAACTATAAATCATGCCATTAGAAAATTGAAGGTTATAAATTATTTATTACTTTAATTTATATATTATCACGTTAAAACGATAATCTATAACAGTTCATTATTTAATGACTTATGCGACGGCACTGTTTTTAAAAGAATTAAATTATAATTGTCAAAATCTCGTAAAGTCTACATCATTAAGATAACATCAATACCATGCTTCAAAGCTATAAACTTTAAAATAACATAAAAAATTAGCTATGTGTCAAAATGGAGAAAATTTAGCTTAAATAAGTGCTAGTATTTTGTGTACCCGCCATGGGTAATACGAACTCGGGCCAGGGGCACTCCCGTCAGAGTAGCAAAAGTAGAAAATGTAGAAGTCTGCCAACATCGCCAGAAGTGAGAAGGTAAGTAATTAATTATAACTTCCATCTGTCATTTAAAAACTTTCGTCTACTAATATGTCAATAATTAATCCATATATTATATTTTTTATTACATTTATTTAAATGTTTACAAGACAACTGACAGATTTAAATAATGATTAAACTAATAAATAATCTAAACATATTTCAGATACATCATCAATATTCCAATAATAGAACGATCCAAGTTACAGCGATATTGATATAAAAATTTTTGCTAAGTCCCAACAATATAATAATATCGAAGTGAAAATAGAAGCGTCTATTTAACTTAGCTTGCGTTCTAAAATTGGCTAAACCTGATTCAAGTAACAGTTCGTCGATCTTTTACGATCATCTGTATCATAAATATCGTAAAAGAGAAATATCTTTGATCTTATGTTCTTATGTTACTCGGAAGATGCACCTAAACGACGGAGATCTGCCTTTTGTTATGCAAGGCGTTATTTAGCTTATCCTTAAAAGAAAGTATATAAAACCTTTTTATTTGACACAGTATTCCTATAGATTTAGTATTCAACTGTAATCAACAGTTATTTTTTTATCGACTCCAAAAACGAAGTAATCTCATTAAAGGTCTTTTCTTCTTTGTGTTTTACGGGATATTTTCGTGAGCCTTTTTTTATTATGTTTTTTAATTGATAGATTATAACTTAAGATTGGTTTGTTGTAAATTCTAGTAGGGTGATCAGGTCATATTTAAGTTACTTCAATTTTTTATTAAATAAATTATTTTTATTTTGAATTTTATATTTATACATATGAATGATTTTTATACACATATATTTTCATACACGAATATGTTAAGTGTTTTTAATGTTTAGTAGTAATTTATACTACGGCACATCCCAAGCGTGACAGGTTTAATTTCCGAGCCGGTCGCCCCGGAAGGTAACGTCACGCGCGTTGCCGTTGGGCGTTGATGTCCGATATTTGTTAAGAGAATATTATACGAGAGTCACAAAAGGTGTTGTCATGAGTAATTGAATATAAATATAAATATTGAATAAAATATATCCTACTACTTTACGTAGATATGTTACATTTGCCATTTGACTGAAAGGTCAGATTTTTTATTTTCAAATAAACTTTTACCCTTGTGGTTCCCCCCTATCACACGCGTGTCAAGTATCTGTTGCGCAAAGACATGTCAAATGACACATTGCGCGCGCGCCGCCAGATGTTCATTGTTTAGGTTTGTTCTCTTGTAAAGATACAAAGCTTTAATCACAAAGGACTAAGAAGACTGGATAAAACAATATAAGTTAAGAAAAACATAGACTCCTTCTCACGGGTGTGATTAAAGACAACCGATAAGTGATGCTTAATCGCACTATAAATATGTTTGTTTGTATGTCTAATACATTTGGAGATATACATTCTTATTTTAGTTTTATAGAAAAAGTCAGTTATGTTCGAAATAATTAATAATATTTGTATAGGTACTACTAACAATACCAAATCCTGGTTAATCTAAATTTAATACGAAATTTTATCTAAAAGAAGTTTACAGTTAATATAAAAAAAAAATCTAAAAAATAATTTCAGTAAATGCTTATATACTATATTTTATAACTGCGAAAATATAGCTAGGTACTAGTGCCATCTTGTGAGGAGCGGAGGTATTAAGCGCAAATAATTTAAAGCGCGCGCGCAGTACATCTTTCAATAGTTAATTCAAATATGAGAAGCCGATTATATAAGTAAAAAATATATATATAAATTATCAATTTCTCTCTATTTTAACTAAAATCTCATTTTAAAATGTTATTTATATAATATTTGGTTTTAAAAATTGATGCATCTATATATAATATATTCTCCCTTTTTCAACTAATCTTCTAAATCACTTTAACTGGTACAGACAGCTTTTTTCATGATTTAAATCCTCGTATCCTAATTTGCTAAGTAAAGCAGTCTGCATATTTCGGTACCTTCTATTTAGTAATTAGCTTATTGATACTTTGCAGACAGAGCTTTTAGGATGATTAGCGTCTATTTTAGATCTGAATCTTATCATCTTAGTTCATAAACCATCATAATGTAATAAGTTTAAAAAATATAAAAAATCTAATGTATTAAATTTTATTTGTGCCCCTAATATTCCAAAGAGAACAGAGTAAATTTATTCATTATTAATCAATACTTTTTATTAATTCAGTCATGTTTAGCGTACCTACCTTCTAAGAAATTATTTCAAATGTAAACTGCATTTTTAGTCATCTATCTATAGTGGAGTGGAGACTAACTTCGTGATATATTGTGTATTTATTATTTATTTATAACTATTGTAATAGATCAAGTTGACATTTGATTTGATTTATAAACACGACAACAAAGAAATTAATCTTTCAATCCGTATAGTCGTCATGCATTTACATGAACCAAGTATTCCTTAACAGGCATTAAATATATTATCATACAGGCAAGAATAATTGTATGTAAGGAGATAAAAGCACTATGACGCACTAAAGATTTAATGTTACGAATATACTTAAACCAAAACAGTTCATTTGTGCAATTATCGTAAACATGATCGCTTTATCTCTTATTTTATACACTAAACGTTGTAGCTACAACATTGTAGCATCGGACGTTTGTAATCTTTACGTACATGATATAATAGTTTCTTGCCGCTAAATTATATTTGTTATCATATTTTGCACATACAAATTTATTATTAGGCGCCTTTAAATTATGTACATTGTACAAAATGTTATGAGAAAACTTTAAAAACTAATTTATTTTTGTACAATTTTAAAATTAACTATTGATTTTGCGGTTTTATGTTGTTTTTTATTTGTTGACGTTATCCAACATCCAATGCTTTACAACCAAAATGGTCATGGGATTAACTAAGGTTTTTGATGTCTCAAAAGTTATTATATAGTACTTTAATATTTAAAACTAGTTTATATTTATAGTTGGTTCTTTGTTCCCAGACAAGTGTCGGTGCTGCAGACGTCGATACCGCTGCCGGCGTCGGCTGCGGCGGTGCGACGCGCTCCGCCGGACAAGCGACCCCTGCCTGCTACTCCGATACATGGTGAGAGGTTTTAAATTGAATAGGATGGCTTACGGTGGGACTTAAGCTGTCTCTACACACATGCTTGTTTATTCAGTGTTCAGGTAGAAGTTACTCTTGCTTTGCTCGGGTACGTCCCTAGGTGCCTGTCTATGTGTTATAAATAAATATGGTGGGACATTAACACAGAGCACCATCTAGTTCTATGGTAAGCTACGAGACTTGTTTTATGGATACCAGATAGTTGATACACTACCCATATATAACTCAAAACTTAAAACACCCATGACTGGAGTACAAACATTCGTGATCATCATACAAATGACTCGAACCCGCGACCGCTGACACAGCAAGTAGGGTCACTACAAGTGAGCCAAACGTGTCGTTCAAAATATGTTACTCCAGACCATAGTCTAGCTGTATAGTGTGGACTAAATTTTATCCAAATTCGCCCAGCTCTTTCAACGTGAAGGATTAAGAAACATGCACACATATAAACTATCGCATTTATAAAAGTAGTCAGATTAATACGTGTAGAGAAAACTTTTAATCCTTTTTTAACTTATTTTATTATATTGAGCGTACGGAAGAGTATGAGTTTTTACATAATTAAAGTTTATGATGTAATGCATAAATATATAAACTTAAAGTTTGTTTGTCTGCACGTGCTAATCTCTAGTAGTAGAGTCCGACTCGAAAAAATCTTTTTGCATTTTATATAAATTTAATTAATTCAATCTTTTTGTTTATTGAAAAAGGTTACATATGTATGTATGTATGTATAAAATGTATTGAATAGATCGTTTTCTTTTTTGCATAAGAGAGTTGTTTATACCTTGTTTTGGCACTTTCTGTGTTTGCTCAAAAATCTCATATAATATCGTATTCGCAAGATAAGTTAACAGAGGTCAAAGGTCATGGAATTCGGGTTTTTATAATATATATTTTTACCATTATACCATTCTGAGGTTAAATCTCTATTTGACAGGAATAATAATAAATAGGAAATTAATGAAAAACTCACCTTCATCGCTTTCATCAACCTTTGTTCGCTTTCTCTCACACAGATGAAATAAATCTAAGTCAAGATAGCGAAAATAAATTTCCTACGGCAATCTGATAAACGTTATTAATCGCTTCAAATAAGTAATAAAGCAAATATTGCAGAAGCTAGGATATAACAGTAACTTAGAATTAAATTTACAAATCATATTCCTTTTAGTTTTGTTGGTTTGATTACTAATAATATTTTGGGTTTATTCTATCTTCACGCACTTTCCTTGCAGGATAGATTGATGTTAATATCAAAACATTACGTGTTGACAAGTGACAACGGATTTTTAACACCATAGTTTGTCAATCAGTCGAGAATATACATTCTAATATCACTTTTATTTATTTTAAGTGGGAACCGAACTGGTGATCTCATGAAATTAGCAATACCAATCAGTAAAATAGGTTTAACTAAAATGCATACTACATGAAACTTATTAAAAAAGCTTTTAGTAATGTTATTTCATTATGCAAAGTTAATACCTAACTTAATACCTTTCACGTTGTGTAAACCGTCCTTGAAAATTCACATTTGAACCAGAGTTAGTTTACGATATGATTCACAATGCTGGATTTGCACAGTGACAAATACAGAAACTACAAACAGACTTGCAAATAATGCACTGCACGTGTACGTTGATATTATCACATAGCGACTGCTGTGCTATTCTATTCTAAGTAAACTCAACTTTCATGAAACTGGTTTCATACTTGATTAGCTTTTAGTCATTTTAATTAAGTAATCAATAATATTTCATATGTAACAAGTACTATTTAGTATTTAAGATTTACGATCTAGTCATAAGATCTTATAATAAATTCACAATTTTTCAAGTACCTTAGATAATAATTTATAATAATTAGATATTTTCGTTATACCAATAGTAAAAAAAAAACTCTTCTTTAAGTTTACTTTGTTGTCTAAGTAAAATAAAAACAAAATATCTGAGATAGCTTACTACATTTCATCAGTCGTAAAGTAGCGCTTCAGACCACTTAGTGATGAGACAATTGAGTGAGATTGAGAGGAACAACATACCAAAAGCTTTATTCACTTAGTCGCTAACGTTATCCATTTAGAGTTAGGCGTTAACTAATAACTGTTTATGAAATTAACTATAGTTATTGATGTACCTATTTAAAGAATAAAATTATATTACATGCTACATACAGTATGATATTTAAAGTAAACTTGCGTTCTTCTATTTCACAGAAATAATTTAGCCGTGCTTTTCCTTCCTCAGATTGAGTGAAATCATAATTTCTGTAAATATTAGTTTTATGTATGTCACACAATTATGCTTAATAGGTATGTTTATTATAATAACAAACGCAACGATAAGTTTTAAGATTCGGTTAGCGTCCCTATGATCGCATACTTACGCTGTAGGCAGATGCAATGCCAGTTAATGTGCACTTCTCGTCGAGCGCGCTCTTGTATAGCGATCAATAAAATCAATTTCTAAATTAACATGAAGTGATAGTGCTATATTTGAATTGTGTACGTAATAAAAAATGTCGGTGTGAAATACGATATAAAGTTAGTGGTTCAAATATTAGAGAATATGGTCACAATAATATCATCAGGATGGATCACATAAGTTTATTGTAAGTTTATTTTTAGATAAGGCATATGTGGATAATTAAGTGTTAACACATTAAAGAAGTAATTGTTGTTTAGTTATTCTATAAAGTTGTAATTGTAAAGTGTAATGTTTTAAAATTTTTTTAGTTATATTCAATACATTACGAATGTAATGTAAGTATTTCGTATTATTATCAAACTTTTTAGCAGACATGAGGGTAGATTGTTAATCATCTTTAAATATTGACAGTTTATTAAATAACATTAATTTTATCCAAATATGTAATGGTATGTATCTTTTGTTTACGTTATTCACTAACTTCATTAATTTAAATATGAAGTACCTACTTTTTTGGTGCTTACACAGTCCATTAGCCAGAGATGGTTAGCGATGATTCGCTGCTTTCTCCAGACGAATTCCTTGCTTATTAACAATCGTACCTAATTAAGTATCGTTAAATGTGTAATCATTATTTGATTTTCTTATAATCTATTAAAAGTTTGATTATTCCTATTTATATATGAATTTGGGTTTTATTTTTGAAATATTTTTTATATTTATTTTCTTTTGTTCACACTTATATGTTTTGTTACTCCTGTAATAGTTATGATATTTTATTGAATAAAATCTTTTGATAAAATACGCAAAGCAGGCGAACGATATGCTTAAGAGTTTCGATTGGGTAAGATAAGACGACATGTAATCTATTCTAGTATCCTTTCATTAGGCGATCTAGTTTACAAGTGGATGCTGTTGTTAAAGTGATGGATCGGCGAATAAACGGATGTAGTGCGCTTGATTGAGATTATTCGCTCTCATGACGCAGGACTTCCTTTTAACAACGCATACGCTTACATCGAATAATGTCTTCAGTCTTCTACATATATGTAAAGTATAATAATGTTATAAAAAATTGGTCAAGTGTGAGTTGGACTTGCGTACTGGGTGTTGGCACAAGTTAGTATACCTATGGGACGCGGCCTCTCGAGGAGCGGGTGGTATTTTTGGATAGAAAAGGTGATAAGGAAACCCAGAAACCCTTCTATCATTAGTGCTTTATATTAATTTTAAACTCGGTGACAGATCTGACTCATTATCTGAAGATCATTTTGACACTTGGTGTGACATTTTGACATTTCCAATTGTCAAAATAACAATAAATATCATAATAATTTATGGAAATATTGTAACTTTAAGTCTTCATTACTTCTGACTCCTTCGTTTCCTCAAAATAGTTTTTATATATTTGGACTCCCTATCACCCCCCCAATCCAAAAATACCACCTACTTCTCCAAAAGCCGCGTCCCATATACTAAGCTCCAGCCTGAGTGTTTAGTGGACATAATACATTTGTATAATATGCAAATATTTATATTGAATTAGGAACCGTTAGCGTTAGTCTCCCTTGCGTAGCCAGTTTCAAAATAATTAACTTCATATTAATTTTGATATTTGGCTACCTACTAATTATGGCTTAAGCAACAATAAAAAAAATAGGACAGATAGATCAACCGAGGGGCGATATAGGATGAGTAAGAGGGTTCCGCCTAGACCCTATAGTTGCGGATCAATTAAATCAGACAAAAAAGATTTTAGTTGTTTATTTAAAAAAAAAAAAAACACAAATCAAATGCAAAATAGTGTGCATTATGTTAAAAGCTATAACCAGTAGCGACTTATTGACTGTGATTATAATATTTGTCTAAAAGTAATTATATCTTGTCAATAACCATGACGACCTTCGCAACAGAGCTACCGTATCTATTTGGTTTGTTTATTAAATACTAGCGACTCACCCTCGCTTCGCTTCGGGTTCGTCACTAGACAAAAACAAATCTATCCCACGAGAACCATACATTTTTCGGAAATAAAAAGTAATCTATGTGCTACTTCAGATAATAATCTATCTCTGTGCCAAATTTTATTCTGATCCGTTTAGCTGTTAATACGTGAAAGAGTAACAAACATCCATACATTCTCACAAACTTTCACATTTATAATATTAGTATGGATTCGCACAGATATTTATTTTTAGCTCTTAGAGTAATACAAATCGATTAAAACTGGGTTTCTCTAGTTTTCAACTTGACTTTCTCTAGACATGTAAACGAATAAACATACCTATTTAAAATATGCGCTTCTAAAGATATCAATATTGATTCCCTATGAGTTGATATTCGATTTGTTGTGTTATCGTATGTGTAAGTCATAGTGTATAATGTTTAACACCAATTTTTAATCAATACCAATTTTAATTGATACCATTTTATTTCTTTTACATTACAAAATATTATTTAAGAAAAAAAAAAACAGTTTTATTCGACAATTTCGTTTATTCAATTTAACTATCTTAGTATTATCATACTATCTTAAACATTTATAAAGTTAAATTAGCTAACGATTCTTCATGATAAAAAATGTTTTACAATTTGTGGTATGATGTAGTAATGGTTCTATGAATTTTATGAAACAATGATGTATACCTATTTAAAACAAGGAAATGATCGATATAAAGTTTTGATTATCTATACAGATAAATAAAATTGGAGTGTCTGTTTATAATTTTCAAATAACCGCTTTTTACTAAATGCATATGGATTTATACACGGTACATATACCAAAACAACATTTTTTACAATTTTTGTCTGTCTGTCTGTTTGTTTCGGCTAATCTCTGAAATTGCTGGACCGATTTTGACTGGACTTTCACTGGCAGATAGCTGATGTAATAAGGAGTAACTTAGGCTACTTTTATTTTAGAAAAAAATGGGGTCCTACAAAAAAATTAAAACCACATTAATTAATAAATTTTGTTTTGGGAAGCAACCTAGGGACGAACCCGAGCGAAGCGAGAGTGAATCGCTAGTTATTAATAAAATTTTAATAATTTTTGAATACGCATGAATTTTCAACTGTGATAGCACTACCTAAGATAACGCCGTAACATTGCACAATTAATATGTAATTTAAAATTGAATTAAAAAAAATATTGGAATATTACAGTTGTAATTTTTTGTTAAATAAAGTACCTATGTTACTATGTATAAATCTATGTATAAATAAAGTTTTTACACTAAAAAAATGTGCAAGTTAAAAAACATTATTATTTATTAGATTAAACAAACTATAATTCGTACCACTTTTCTTCAACTCACATTGCACTTAAACAAGCTGAACTTTTTCTATTGGTGGAGATTATATTTTCGTAGTGATTGTTTTTGGAGCTAACGAAAGTAGCTGGCATGATTTAGTCTTTATATTAGTACTAAACAGAGACTAAATAGTGGTTTTATAGGTCGAAGGTAGATCGGCGTTTTCTCTATAGACAATTTACTGGTAAATATAATTTAAAAAGATTTTGAGGTCAAAGTATTATTAAATTATTATGACAAAAATATGCTTAAATATTGCTTTTATTTTGGGTTGCCTAATAACTAGTTTTTAGAATGTCTAGTGTCTGCCAACCAGTGGTCAAAATAATGAATGAAAAAAATTTGGGACAAGTAAAAAATATATAATTCATATGTAGTGGCTTTAATCGGTTGATCATTGTACTATTAAATTATATCGCATATAAAAAAAAGAAGTGCAATTATCCGGAAATACATAATTGAAATATAATTATATACGTAATTCTAAATTTTCATGAAATTATTTTGTTTCGAATAAAATATTTTATCATTTATGTCTGTCTACATTTATAAAAAAAAAATCTTCTGTTTTAAGTTAATTTTTGCTCTGATAACAAATGCATGAGCTTTCCCAAAATAAACAATGTTATATCGAGTAAGGAAAATCAATAAAGAAACTGTTTATGGCTCGTGCCCCTATTGTCTTTCCATATGTGCCATACTAGGGTTCTATGCTCATATGCATGACGTCAAGTTATTATTATTTTTTAAACATTGCACCGATCAATAGGGCCAACCAACTTCATTTGGCCTCGTATGGTCAGCTGTCTGGCAACTAAATTAAATACTTTGGAAAGGGTCGGAAAGGGTCGCATAGATCAAAATAAAATTGTTTACGATAGCGCATTATACTGTTTCGGTGACCTAACAATCAGTATACCGTGGTCCGTATGAGGGCCACCCGTGTTGTATTAAATATACCATTGTACTTATCGTTAAAGTTGACAGGGTATAGATAAAAATATTTACTAAAGGATAATCTTTTAGATAAGCTATCATTTGAGGTATTTACTAAAGAATATTATTTTTTACAGGAGGAAAGAGTGGGTTTTCGGCTAGTTCTAGTCGATCAACAAGTCCTTTGGGTCAAGGAGCAGTCAGCTTCATTCCTCGAGCACCGGCTTCATCATCAGGGTTCGTTTTTATATTTCTTACAAAAAGTATATTCATATTTGTACATGGTTTTGTAAGATCAAATTTAGTAAATTCAAAGATCGAAATAAATATGATGAATATTTTAATTGAAAAATAATAATTTATATTTCTTTTTCAGATCAAGACCTAATTCATCATTACTAGCGCCTGGTAGTAAAATTCCGTCGACAATAACTCAATCTCCTCAACATTCTCAAAATATAAGTAGCCAAAATGGCACACCTACAAAACAGTCTATGCTAGATAAATTAAAATTATTTAACAAAGACAAAGTAAGTAGTGAAAAACAAAGTAGTAAAAGTACAGCCGTATCGAAGCGCACTAGTTCTTCCAGTGGTTTTTCATCAGCGAAGAGTGAAAGATCTGACTCTAGTTTAAGTCTCAATGAATCCACAAACGCAACAAGTTCACATATCAAATCTTCTAACTTAGTAGGACCTAAAAGTGTGAGGCAACAAAACGATATTTTATCAAAAGACAAATCCTCTAATAAACATGTTAAATCAAAGTTAGTTAACACAAAAATTACTAAAGAACCTTCGACGATAAGTAAATCTAGTGTTAAATCAAGTAGTAATGATAAATCAAGAAATAGTCCAAAACTACCAGCACGAGATAAAGATTCAAGATTAGCAGCACCGAAATCTGTTAGTAACACTAAGTTAAATCAAATAGAAGATCATCCAAGAAGTTCTAAAAATAAATTGGAGCCAAAAATGGTGAAACTTTCTGGGAGTCAAATGAAACTTACTGATCAGCGTATGGAAAATAACGCAGATGCCAAAACTTATGAAAACACAAAAAATCAATCTAATCAAGTTCAATCACCTTCACAATCTAATGGACCGCCAGTACCATTACAAAATCAAACTGGAATTCCTAAACCTACTGCTGCTGTAAAAGGTACATCGAAAATTTCAAAAGACGAAAGGCATAATATTTTAAATAAGAGTACAAATAGTCAATTAAGTCCTATACAGAGCAACTCTAGTTTAAATTCTACAAATAATGTGAATGTCCATCCGTTTTCTCGGGAACAGTCTAATGTAAGCAAAGAAGTATCTCAAAAACAAACGTTAGCGGTATCTCCAATGCCAGTCGTTAATTCTGGAATTCAAAATCAAAATTCACAAATGTCAGAAAGTTCACATTCAAATTCGACCCATAGCACTACTGGACAACAGTCTAATTCTAGTGATGGCAGTGTTATATACCGTCCATCAAGTGAATCAGGTTCTGAAATGTCAAAAGGAAGCAATATAACTTCAAACAAACGACTTGACATGAATGCAGCTTATATTAACGATGTTATAAATGAAGCTGAAATATCAGAGAAGGAAGCCGCGCAAAAAAGACCTAATGACAGGTCTGCCCCAAAACCTATGTTCGACCCTAATAAGACTTTAACAGAATATGAGAGGAATGATAGTCGCTCAAGTACGCCTTCGCACTGTCGAGATAATTCGCTTGGTGAGGAAGAAAACCCTTTAATGAACGTTTTGCCAATGAGACCTTTGCTGCGTGGTTACAACAGCCATCTGACATTGCCCATGCGAACATCAGGCTTAGGACAGAAAAATGTTCCAGGATATACACACCACGCAAATACTGTCAAAGCTAATTTCGGAAGGGAGAACATGAGTTTGCGTGAGCGTATGAATTACGGGGCGGGGTTTTCTAACCCCGACTATTGTGACCTTGAAATTGCCTCCGGCTATATGTCCGACGGCGATTGCTTGAGAAGAATAAATGTAAGCGAAATAGACTGCGGACGGAATAACGACATTATGGATGGATATATGTCTGAAGGTGGAGCATCATTATATGGCCGTCGAATGAACTACCAGCAACCTTCGCAGTTCCAACAGCTCGATGAAAGGTATTTTTTTTTTCTTCATTTTATTACTGTATTTACTAGATGTATCTAGTAAAATATCTTGAAAATAATAGCAGGCAAAAAATGATAGCTAAGTTCGTTGAGCGGAGAACTCACTTATAATTGAAATTAAAACGCTCCCTGCAGGCATGAGATTCATTGCCGTAATGGGAACGCGAGAGTAATGTTTGCGCTTTTATGATACCAAAAGATTGTATTTATTGAAGATCTTACGTTTAAAATTTAAATAGCTTTTAAATACTTAAATACGTTTCTTGTATAAAATGCTACAATTGACGCTTATATTGACAATATTGGTGGATTAAAACTACTTATCATTTTAAAACATTGTTATGCAATCCACAAGTGGTTGACCCGCCTCCCTTATTTTCAAATAAAGTCTTTTGGATGTGGGTGTGTGTATGGGTGTGTTTGTGTGGATAATCTATACTGAAAGAATTTGTTTCTATTTAATTATTTAAACAAATAACGTATATAACTTTATTTCATTTATAAAAATATTAAAAAACGCGATAATTAAGCTTGTTAAAGACAAAAAAAAATATGTTTTAATATACTTATTAAAACGATCGAACATAATCTTCTTTAGTATAGTTAGTCGGAAGACTTCGAAAAATTTAATCTCGACGTGAAAATCTTAAAATTTGAAATTAAAAATTAGTGTAATTTTAATAGGTTTAATTCCTAAGGCACATTTTAGAGATATCATAATAAAGTTTGAAATTGATTAAATAAATAAAAATTATACTTTAAGAATAGATATGAATGAGCATCGCATCTACGAGTATGTATATAAACAAGTGATCATGAAACTATTGATATAATTTGGTGTAGTATTGCGTTGACAGTTTGTTAGTATTGAAACACCCGTGGTGTACCGACCATCTCTCAGTTAGGACTCATATGGCGCACTCACACTGTCGCATCGCTAGGGGAGAGGGCGAGGAGGCCAAAATCGATACTCCTACGTCTCACCGTCCCCCGCGCACTATTTACCACGCCTCGACCCTAACCACCCCCAATAGTAACACACGATTCAGGACCTTATCCATTACAGCATAGAAACGCGCTTACTCCGCAAAATAATTACATTATAACATTTTACTTTGAGATTTTTTTGTAATCGTTACTGTAATGTTAGGTTTGTTTGTACAATATATCAAGCAAACTTCATTGATTCCTCGAACAGTGAGTATAGGCGTCGAGTGAAAACTAGTTTAAATCCATCAATCGCAAGCTATTGATTATGATTAACTATTTAAAATAAAAAATGTAAGGTTTAAGCGATTATGTAAATGGGTAGTGGAGCCGTTGCGGCGTGCCGTACTCTGCCGGCCGGCAACGGCGGCAGCGCGGGCAGGGCGGGCGGCACTCGGCGCCGCGCACTACGGGCGTGCGGGCGCGCCGTACCGCCCGCGCTTTTGTACACACGTGACAAACTTTCCCGATTTTCTATACGGAAAATGTAAATCTGTTAACGGCATCGATCGTCCCGCTGCCAGACGCGCGCTCGAACTCGATCACAGCTGGCGCCGCTGATCTGGACCGCGCTTAACAAAGACTTGACGAGAAAAGATTGCGCCCCTCGCGAATCCTGTGAACTGTGAATCGCCGGATTGTTGGTGTTGCTCGTTAAGTGTAGTAGGTGTCATGCTGGACTCGTATGCGCTGTGCCTTGTGTTTTTGCGCTTGACTCTGTGAGCGGGAACTTCAACTAAAACTATTCATTTGCTAAAATATTTTTACTTATGCTATGATAATAATTTTGCAGACTTTAGTGTAAGGATAAGTGTTGCCTTGCTATGTGTCTTCGCTTCGCTGTAGACGTGTAATAATATACAACGGTGCTTATACCTTTAGATTCAAAATCATATATTAGAACAATAATATTGAAAATAATAAGAACTTTTATACCTACGATTTTATCGGGATATGTGACATATTTGGTAAGATGTAATTTTAGTTATTATAATAAATGATTATTCTAAACATAAGGCATTAACCCTGCAAGCATCTGGACAATGCGAAGTCAACGATTTGCTTATATCAGTTGACATGTGGTAGCCAGTCCTAACATCTAATAGGCGTAATTATGTCAAATGCTGACTATAGTTTAGACAAAGTAACTGTAACAATATGTTAAAATAATTCAGTTTATCAACAGCGAAATACATTTCAATAAGTAGGTAGAGTCAGGGGCGATTGATCTAAGGTTATTACTTCGGCATCTGCAGGGTTATGGGTTGGGGCGGAAATCCCCAGCCTCGACTAGGAAACCCTATTTTAGTTGAATCGTAATACTTACTGTTATATCAAACTATATTACGTTTAATTTGGGTCTAGCTCGTATTTAACCTAACCTGTTATAAATCAATTGACGTG
Organism: Fabriciana adippe; assembly: GCA_905404265.1. Taxonomy (NCBI): domain Eukaryota; kingdom Metazoa; phylum Arthropoda; class Insecta; order Lepidoptera; family Nymphalidae; genus Fabriciana; species Fabriciana adippe. The sequence continues at coordinate 7,196,784 of FR989984.1, read as the reverse complement.
AAAAAAATTGAGTGCAAATAATAATTTATAAACAAAATCGGATAATTATTATTGAATTATTTCGCTAAAATAAGTTCGCATGTTTTGTGTTTCATGTCCAAAAGAACAATGTCTTTAGAACAAGGTCGGGTGTAACGATTTAATAAAATGTTCGCTTCCCGAGCTTGGCTATTAAAATTTTGTTTATGTAAGTGTGCATTGTGTAAACGTTGTGTGTTGTTGGGGTTAGCCGTTAGTGAATCATGAATTCGATTGTTTAGTCGGAGTACTCTGCCCGCTTTCTGCGCTCTCAATCAATGTCCAATATTGACTGAATTTCAACGGGGTTAATATTGAAATAACAATAATAATAATACCAATTATTTAATAAACTGGACTTATTATAAGTCAGCACATTTAGGTTAAGCGGAGCTGGTAACTAAACACTTGTCTATAAATATTTTTCTATGATGAATACATTATGGCTTCTCTATCGATTGCTATCAAGCTATTTGTGTTAAACATTATACAGACATAATAATACAAAGCCGGTACACGATTTAAGGTAATCTCTTAAATTATAACAAAGATATACCCACCTAAGTATAATTAACATCGATAAGTAAATACTGAATATAGCCGTACGTACTTTTAAGGATCAATTGTCTTTAACAATGATCTGTATTAGCATTTCACGTCCGCTTTTATTCAATGCTTGTTTAATATTCACGATTATATTAAACTATTTATTAATACCATTTTAGCTTATATTAATTTCGAACTTCGCCTCGATTAAAACTTTCAATTATTATTAAACAAAATTATGTACAGTAGTAAAGTATGCTCGACGTTTTCACGCAGGATGCTTTTAATTCCGGAAGCTTACTTCGCTCAGGCGAAACTAAGGCAAAAATTTTACACTAAAATGAAAACTCACTGAGAGAATAAAATCATATTTTTGTAACAAAAAGTAGAAATTGTAGAGGACAAATAAAAATCCGGTGTCGGATATTACAGAGGCTGCTTGTTCGCCTGAAATATTAATGAAAACCTCGACTTTGAAATAAACTGAACGAGAAATTGCGAATCCTCTCATAGTGCCATTTTGTATTATTACTTGAACATTAAATACTTTTTTAATTTAAATACTTCAGTGACAAATTAAAAACGTCTATTTATGAATTGACTACTACATTTAACTTTTAGTTTTGACACTTGTAATATTGTGAATCATATTTGAATAATACACCATAACATTATAGTAAAGATGTTTTTTTTTCGTAGTTTACCCATTTTGTATAGCATTTGCGAGAAGTAAGGAATACAAATACAAATGAATCTTATTTTATATCAGAAATTAATATTGTCATAAAGTCACTTCTAGAAATTCGAATACTTTATGTTCGAATACTTTTATCGAGTTTAAAGTAATTTAGCACTGACATTCATTTATTATTCTTAGAATGTATTGAAATCATTAAAATGGAAAAGGATACAAGACAATACATCAAAAGCAGTTTCTCTTGTTCAATAAATCCTCTTAAGTCTTGCTAAGTTCTCTTCGTGGAAATAATAGGATTGGTTCATACAGTATAAATAGTTTTATTAAAAGATATTAAGAATTACGTAATAATTATTATCTTATTTTCTTTGAGACAAAATATCCTTTAAAGTACATTTTTTTGTATAATTAATTATATAATATCTGTTTTATTTTGTTTTAGTATGACAAAATTTAATTAAAAAAATATAACCGAAAATATGATACCTTTTTAATAGACCATTAAATGTAAAAGTACGCAAAGTACCTACGAGGTAGTCGCATTGATAATGCGATTAAAAATATTTCAGATGTCTCTGGGAAAAAATGGGGTGCTACAAGAATAATGAGATGCTCAGTTCATATAATGAGAGGCTTGAAGGAAACTACCAGTTCCTTTCAGATCTGTCATCATTAGTAAGGGCTCGAGGCGCGCCGTTTTCATTAAGACGCCAATGTTTCGTGGTACAAAGCAGTAGGGTCGGATGTTTGGATTGACACATCTCATGCCTATTGCTCTATACGTGTTCAGCCTTTATTGTTAAGTGAAATTGTAATGGAAACATTCTGCCTACTGTAATTGAGCGTAACTTTCAACGAGATATGGTCAGAGAAGGTTGACGTTTAAATGTTTTTAATTTAAATTTTGTGGTAAAATTTAGTGCCCTATTAAGGGTATATTTTTGATTTAAATGACCACCGATAAGTAAAAAGTACGAGTTAGCTTAAAACGAGGGTTTAATTTTAAAGAGAATATTTTATATTACATAAAACCTATTTTTTTTTTTTAACTAATTAAAGCTAACATGTCTCGTTAACGGATATTTACAATACTCGTAGATGCGTAAATTAGTGAGTAGTATGAAAGAAATTGATATATAAATAAGGATAGAAAACCGGAGTAAATAAAGCTAGTAACATTTGTAATGGTTTATTTTTTTGTAAGTTAGTTCTATATTTATTGTATAAAAGGCATAAGTTAACTGGTATTGCAGACTCAACTATTTTCACGAGTATTTTCAGTTCTATATAGGTCAAATTTCCATCTTTAGAAAGTCGTTTAAGATTTTCACTCGGTCGATTCAGGTATTGTCTGCATCAGCAGAAATAAAAGCTTCTTCATTTCTCTTACATAACATTTCCTTTAGGGAAAAGAATGCTTTTTGTGACCAAAAGGCGAAGGATGGATCCAGTTTTTTTTAATTTCAGTTAATGGACGCCTTCGTCCCACTCCCTTTGCTTAAGCTTATTTTCTTACTCAGTGAAAACTCAGAGCATTCGAACAAAACTTTAGTTCTTGTGTAACAATTTTACGTTTTCACTTATTAGAATCTGAAGCCAAAAAAATTATTAATTATTTTTATGTTAACTTTAAATATATATATTATATATTTCATTAGAATAATAAATAATCGTTATCAATATGAATTTAGAGATTTAATTTATTTTGCCCTTTTACTCGGCTACTAGTGACCCCTTTACGGTAAAAATAATGAGCTCCGTTCTTCACATAAAGGCTCCATTGATCTCAAATGATGTGCAATAAGGAGTGATTGATGATCGGTATGAATACGCCCATTATATGCTTTAATTGTGTACTACATTCTTCAGGTTATTACAAACTTTAGGTTTTAAAGTTACGTCGTTTGTTAAAAAAATATTGTGATTTAATATTACGTTACTTCTAAGAAAGTAGAATCCATTATATTTTTTCTAACATTACTTTATATGAACAGTTTATGGAAATAGAAGTATAACCTATACATTGCGACCTGATTTTATTGGATTAGACTACATAAAAGGAGGTTTATATTGAATTTTGCTGATATTTAAAAAAATGACTTAAGAGATCTCGACCATGAGATTACCACCCGTTAAAAAGTAGGCCACAACGTGTTGCATGTAGGATGAACACCCTCTATCAAGCGTATCAATTGCCTTTGTTTTACCACCCCAAGCGTAAAGAACCCTGTAGAACACTTTCATCACAAACAAAACACACTTTTCAAAACTGAGAATAAACAAAAAAATCTTTCGTTGCGTTATAGCTTTTATAGCCTATGTAATAAGAATTAGAGCTTTACCTCTGATGCTTCAATGGGTCCAGTAGGTCGCAAAATGAACATTTTCTTAGGTGGAGAAAAATGCACTGATCCCTTTTTTAGAATGTGAAAGACGTTTTTGTTATTAATATTCTGGGCATGAAGATTGAAAATACTAATGACTATTTTATAATAATGGCTAATAATTTTATTTACTGCACATTGTATATATCAAAAAGATTTTTTTGAAACAAATAATAAAACAGATTAACAAAAAAAGAGGAATAAAATAATTAAACATTCATTCACCTGAGTTTTAATAGAAAGAAATGTGTATTTTATGTATTTGTTAAGTATTTTTTGAGTTTTACTATTTTTAATAATTTAACAAAGCGTAGGTTTTCTTGTCTTTATTTACATCATGACTCATTCGCACGCTATTTGCAGCCCTTTCAAATTTTCGAAAGGGTTACTCATAAAGTTCCCTTTAAAAAATGAATCATAAAGTAGGATATATTGATGAAATACACTAAGTTGTACGAGTATATTAAAAATTATCAGTTAGTGGACTCTAATAATTATTATTTTATAATAAAAAATATAGTATTAATTTTAATTCTTTGTCTACAAAGAATGTGGACTAAGCAAAAACAATGTCTCCTTTGTGCACTCTGTAAGGGAAATATTACACACTTGCGAATATAACATAGATAAGTACCTTGGCGACCACGCTTCGCTCGGAGTTTTTGGCCAAAAGTACAATTTACATTTTAATTTGGCTTAAAAACAAAAAAAAAAAACGAAAAAATTGAATAAATTAAAAAAAAACAAAAGTAAAAACTTTGTATCCGACCGGATTTCGAACCCGGACACCTGTGATTGTCAATCTTGCGCCTTGGCCACTTGACACGAAACTTATGTCCGAGCGTGCAAAATTAAAGATCATACTTTGCGTGGAATAATGCGAAAGAAAACCACATGAAAACTCGAAAATAGTATCACGCGTTTTCCCAGACAAGACTAATCTAGATCGATTAAATCCTCACACACCAATTTTCGGCGAAATCGTTAGAGCCGTTTCCGAGATCGCCGGTATAAATAAATAAATAAATGATAAAAACTAGATAATATAGATAATAATATAAAAATCTGCCCCTTAAATATCGTTCTTGACAGGCCACTGATTATAATTAATGGTATATTAATGAAATCATTGACAGGCGAGAGATCCTGCGCGTAAAAGGTTGACCATTGCTTTAATGGTTTCCCGTATTGGTCCAAAATGTATTTTTTATTGGGAGGACGTTCCTTATTGCCGATGGAAAACCAATATTGTTGGATGTAATAGGCTGAAAGGGCTTAGAATTGTTAATTAGTATTGATGTTTCTATTGCCTTACAATTGCACGTTGTATCATTTAAGAGTTTAGAGTTTGTATCTACTTCTTATGTGAAGCTACAGATGGTTAAAGATATTTATATATATTGAAGTTTTTTAGAAAAAGTTAAAAATTATCTATAATACATATACTTTATTTATAGATTAACGTCAAGAATCTTTAGGTTAGAAATTTTTTATTTCATTTTCAGGCACCTCCTTCTCCTCCATCAACGCGATTTTTAAGAATTAGTACGTAAATATTTACGTTTAGACATAGATATAGCTAAATATTTAAATAGTTTATTTTTTAGGATAGTCTGTGAAACAATCCATTGGCACCGTTTTGCAACCATTCGCGCTTGTTGTAAAATTTTATTAAAATGCATAATTTGTTTAGAGCGGTTTAGATTTTTGCAAGCCTACGGTACTTTTTGCTTTTTGTTCGTTTAATATAATGTGTTATTATGGCAAATAGCAAATAGTAGAAAAACTAAAAAGGGAGATTTCCATATGAAATATAAATATAAATGATATTTTCTTTGTATCTATTTACGAGCGCCAACTTGATATATTAAAGTACTTACTCGAAAACCAATACAATATAAAACTAAGAACTGGTTAAGTATGAGTCAGATTTGCGCTAAGCATTAATTGATTTACTATACAGGATGGAACAAATCAATGGGACATTAAAGAAAAGTACCTTTAATATTGAAAATGCAAAAACCGAAAATGCAAAAAGGTACACCGTCACTATTTTATCGAATGAATAGAGTCTACGGTAAGGATGAAATGTCTCGAACGACAATTGACGATGTCACAACCATAGTGATCCAAGCGCCATTTTTGTCAAAAGGAACTTTTTGTCATTAACATCCCAAACAAACATATATTTTTCATGCCTCACTGATCCAAGTGCTTAAGATGAAAATGTGACTTGGACCACTATGGTTCTAACGTCGTTAATTGTATGTTACAATTAATGAAAATTGTGAAATCTTACAACTATCACATATAAATCCTAATTAACATTACAACCTAAAATCCAATTCTGACGTAATCGGCTTATCAAATCAAACAAAATAAGTCCAAATTTCAATAAAACAGTGTCGGTGTACCTTTTTGCATTTTCAGTTGGTTCGATTACCGGTTAAGGTCACCTTTTTTAAAAAAATTAAATGCAATCAATTTTATTTTTTAAAATAAAATAATGTTTCCTTTGAGTGAAACTTGATATTCTCAGTGTTTAAGACACTTTTCTTTCATGTCCTGTGCGTTTGTTTCACGATGTTACAGTCGATATGTATAATTTGTAAGATTTCATCGCTTTCTTCAATTCTAAGACGCAATGTTTGTTCGAGAGATTGTACCTTTCCCATAGACCCTATGGACCCTACCCCAAAAAGCTCCATAGTAATGGAGCCCTTTTTTGCATTTTTATTTGGTTCGATTCCCGGTTCAAGTAAGCTTTAAAAAAAAATAATGCAGTTATTATTAGTTTTAAAAATAAAGAAATGTTTCCTTTGAGTAAACCTTGATAACTTCAATATTTAAGGTACTTTTCTTTCATGTCCCATCGATTTGTTCCAAACTGTATATAGTCATATTTTATAGTTAAACTCGCAACACAATTTTACGGAACCCTCAGCGCTCGGATTTGGCTGACACTTGACTATTTTTTAATTATGAATTAAAGTTATTTATTCAATTTTACGATGAAGGAAAGCATCGTGAGGAAACCTGCATGTCTGAGAGCACCTAGCATATTTTCGAAAGACAAGTGAAGTTTGCCAACCCGCACTGGGCCAGCGTGGTGGACTATGGCCTGATCCCTCTCGTAATGAGGAGATGCACCTGCCAAGCAGCGGGACGTTAAAAAGGGCTGAGTACATTCAGTTGTTATAGTGATGTTAACAATTACAGACGTGGTGGAATCCGAAGAGGCATGGAAGGCGGCAGCGGTGTGGTTTACCGAGTGGTCGGCCGCACACGTAGCAAAGCTGACTGCGGTCAGCAAACCGAGAGACAGCCGCCTACGCCTAGACAAGATACCACTTGGAAAAAATATACAGATTCACCTGGGGTGGGGGCTCCGCCGTCGGTAAGTATCATTGTAGTAATATAAAAAATATATATTATCTTAGATCAATATATGGGTATACTATAAAATAAGAAATAATAGTTCTTATATAAAAAGAAATGTAAACACATATTTTACGGGCTAAAGAACACACAACTTGCCAAATTTATAGTGTATAGCTTGATCATAAATATTAACAACAGGTGACTCCTTGCTTCGGATTTCTATTCTTTGTGCCTAAAAAGTCAGAAAATTTTAACTTTGCCTTCATCCCATTATAATAGGTTCACCTATTTCTGAAAGTCCCGGGTACACATACACATACAAACTTTTTTACCTATTATCTGTTAGTACCGAACTTTGAATAAGCTCAATATGTGCTAGTCGAATCGTAGACATTTACATTTTTCAATTCTATTTATAAATGGAGATTTTTTTTTTTTTTATTAAGAATGGGCTTACTCATGACCTTCATCTTAGCTTGAAGGCATAGATAAGGTCTACGATCTAGCGAGCTTGCCCAGGAGAAGCCTGTTAACACGCACCTTGAATAGCTTCAGGTTATACGCACTCGGAAAAACAGACGCAGGCAGGGAATTTTTTATATATGCAGTTTATTATGATATGCGATTATTTTAATATTTGCAGAACCAACCGCCGGCTCCCCCAAGCCCTTCACACGGCAGAAAAGGGGAACGCCGAACTGGTCATCATTCCCCTCAACACCACAAGAGGGAGAAGCTCACTGCCGCACAGCAACTTGGCATCGCTCCACATCCTCAGGTATTTAATTACTACGGCATGTCAGTAGGTCAGGTAAAGTGACAAGAGCCTCTGTCACTCCATCTTTGTAGGCATCGTTTGTTTTTTCGTTCCCAAATTGGTTATCCTATATTTTTGTGTGCGATGTAGAAAATTTTATACATACAAATATTATCAAATAAATAACTACAAACTATAATCAATATATTATAATCAAAATTATATAATTTTCTTTAGACAAAATTATATATTTTTTTTTATTGTATCTGCTAATATTTTTATCAAATTAAACCTTAAACTAACATAAGTAAGTATATCAAACCTAAATTATGTTTCTATAACTAAAAGCATACGTTTTTTGTAAGCAAATATACCAATTAAATGCCACCCTGAGTGACGATAATTACTTAGCAACTTTCTTAAACAGCTTTGTCCTATTAACGAGTTTTCCAACATTTTCTTACTTTGACAAAAGTGAATTTTAAAACGGTAATGTAGCCTGTATTTTAATATAGAAGAGTCTGTTATGAATAATTTTAAATTCGCTCTTCACTGTTCCAGTACCCTGCTCCAAATCCATCCAATCAGCATGCTTCACGAAGTGGCGGCTCTCAGGTACGAAAATAATTGCAAGTCACTATTTTAAATAAAACTTTATTTTTTAAATTAAACTTTTTAAATTCCGGTATAGGTATATTGAACGAACAAATCGAAATATTTAAATATAGCTTCTGTAGGCAGATTTGCGTTGGTAGACTCCAAGCTGTAAGGATTTGTTGTTTATACAAGAATTTCTTTTTAACTGGCATTTTCTGCCATATTTAAGTGTACATATATACTGCATAAAAGTGTGTGAAGATAAAATGTTATATATTTTTAATTAAATACGAAATTCAGAAATATTGAAATATTTGACTAGTAATGAACGTCTGGAAAGATTTCTCACATAGTTATATTAATGTACGTTAAGCGCACGAGTTTTACGGCATGATTAATTTGAGATGCATTTAATCAGGATCCGGATACTGATGTGTGTATGAATGAAACTTTATATGATGTGATGCGAATCCCTGTGGTATTTTTTTTAGAAATTCTGTATTTATTGAACAAAATGATATAAGTTTTATGTCATAAATAAAGGAAAGAATTACGTCTGTGGTGTCTACAAAGTCTTTCTAGTCTAGTTTTACTAAATGCATATGATATATATATATATATATATATATATATATATATATATATATATATACATATGTACTTATAAGAAACACACAAAGAGTAAGGAGCTACTTTTATTTTAGACAAAAGAATTAGGGTTTCGTTAAAACAAATTAAAACGCACCTAGGGACGCACCCGAGCGAAGCGAGAATACGTCGCTAGTCCTGAATAAAAGTTAAGTATTATTTATGAAATTAAAAAAAATTCGTTAGGAATATTAAAGCGAAAATGTTCCTTCCTCTTTAATAATGTTGATGTGTATGATATATATTTAAATGTATTTAAGATAATATATTACAATTTTTACCCTCCAGTTACAATCGCCTAGCGGGCCATCATCACGCCCATCAAGTGTGTCAAGCGGTGGGAATGGCAGCACGTGTTCGAGTAAGGCAAAAGTGCCTCAGAACTTTGGTTATGTGAAACGACAAAATGGCGGTCAGCCACCACCTCCGCCACCAGCCAACGGTCCGCCTCAACATCCACATGGTAATAATACATAATTAGAATTTTTTGGTCAGTGTTTATTTTTCCACTTTTTTGTTGTGTATCCAAAACACTTATGTACACCTAATTTCAAACTCTTAAATCCAATAGCTTTGAGTCATCACTAATTAATTCAGATTTTTCATAATTATTTGATATTAAGCTTATACGGCACGTAATATAAAAAATTTCAGTCCCGAAGTAATTTTAGCAACAGATCAATAGATACTGTTGATGTAAACGGGAATAAAGTACCCTGTGTCATTTCCTGTTATTATAAACATATTTTAACATTTATAATATAAAGTTAAATGTTCATCCATGGCTGTAATTTTTTTTTCATAATTTCAGAATGCATGCAAAATGCAAATTTTTAATAAATTCAGCACGCATGCGAAATGCATATTTATCAGCTATCTTTACATTGTTCAATAAACTTTTGACTTATTACAGCTGGCAGAACCGCTCAAGTGTCAGCAGTGCCAAGAACTAAAGTAAAAGTATCGGGAGGAACCCAGACTTGCACACAAGATTTGCAAATACATAGTAAGTAAAAAATTTCTATTTCAAACTTTTTCCGATACATTAATAATAATAGAATGCTACACGTTGATTCGATCAATCAATAATACTCATTTATGATAGATAGCGTATGAAATAATAAATAATTAGACAGTAGATGCTATGAAAGAGATTATGATTCGACGTTTTTCTATAAGCTACAAACTTAAAAGCCAGAATTTGTACTAAGTATATTTAGCATAATGCATTATAGCATATCGATAATAATTATTCAAATACTGCAGATGTTATTTCTGTACGTATGTATATATAATAAAATTCCACACTCTATATTGGACAAGTGTCACTTGAACAATATATGTCAAAAATTAAAAATAAATTGAGCAAAGCATATTATTCCATCGTGGAATATTTTGCAGATGTAAATATGTGGGCTTTATTAATTGCCACTCACGTAGGTAAAGATTGAAAAGTGCTTATAAAAGTCTATTTGGATAAAGTATATTTTGACTTGATATACCTATAGTCAATCGTATTTATTATATTTTAATATAATAATAATTTTCTTTGAAACGGCGAGAACCAAAAATCGTAATAAATCCGCCAAAAAATCCGAAAAGAGTTTTATTTTAAAAATTATTTACGTTGTCGAATTCAATTATACATCCTCTTTCACAGAAAACGGTATAGGCCCGAAGTCCTATTCCTTAGGAGGCACTGCGGCCGCCCAGCTGTCCGCGTCTGTACGGGAACGACTTCTTGGTTCACAGTCCCTACCTAAGCCTGGCACACACGAGTTTGCTGCATTGTTCCATCACCACAGGTTTGCTAAGAGAATTATAATTTAGCTTCAAATTATAACAATGTAATGCTTGATATTGAGATTTGATGACACGTTTGGCTCAGGTCTTAGTGACCCTACTTGCTGTGCCAGCGGTCGCGATTTCGAGTCCCGCTGGGGGAATTCATTTGTGTGATCAGTACGAATATTTGTAGTCCAGTCATGGGTGTTTATATTTATAATAAGTATGTATTTAAAGTTATATATGTGTAGTGTATCAACTATCTGGTATTCATAACACAGCCTTGTAGATTACCATGGAACTTGATGGTGCTGTGTGTTAATGTCCCAACATATTTATTTATTATTTATTTATTTGATATTGGAATTAGTACACGTAATTTAATACCGATATACATTTATGGTTGGACTGTAGGCAACATTTCCATTAAAACATGTGGCATACACGAATAGAATTTTTTGAGAACTTCAAGGTAGCATTGTTATACCATGAGTACTAAAATGTTCAAACTTGTCCAATTTACTAAAATCCGATAACTAGTGTGTTTATACAACACTTATAATTATTTATTTTATAAAACATACTAGCGACTCACCCGCGCTTCGCTTCGGGTTCGTCCCTAGACAAAAACAAATCTATCCCACGGGAACCGTACATTTTCCGGGATGATAAATAGCCTATAGCCTGCCTTAGTTAACGGGCTATCTAATGCAAAAAGAATTTTCAAATCGGATTAGTAGTTCCTGAGATTAGCGCGTTCAACCAAACAAACAAACAAACTCTTCAGCTTTATAATATGTATTAATAAAATATACATAAGGCATGTGCACATAATATATACATAAATAAAAGTTATATTATAAAACCAACATAAGTTCTTTAGTTGTATGATAGATACTTTAGTTTACGATTCTAAAGGATCAATTAATTTGTTTTGAACGTCTCGTATGACATCATCACATCTGAACAGCTGATGTCTCAACAGAGCTTAAAACACAGCAACAAGTAATTAATGTTCGAGTCAACCTCTTATTGATACAGAAGCAGAGAAAACTAGATTTATTAACTGACTTAAATATTATATAATTAGAAAAAAATATCTCTAAAGTAATATTTTAAGTAAAAAAAGTGTGATATTTCATTATTATTAAGGATATATGGAGAAAATGTGCACATAATAATGTTATGTATGTATACATTACATACATTAGTGTTTTTTTAGCATATTATAATTAAACTTTAATTGTCTTGTAATATTAATAATGAAATCTATACAGATAAATAAAATTGAAATGTTTGTTTCTAATATCGAAATAAAAGCTTTTTACTAAATGGCTGGACTGATTTTGACGGGACTTTCACTGGTAGATAGCCGATGTTATAAAAAGTAACTTAGTCTACTTTAATTTTAGAAAAAGAATAAGGGTCCCGCCCAAAAACATTAAAACGTTAGTTAGGGACGCACCTGAGTGAAGCGGGGTAAATCGCTAGTATAAATATAAAAAATAATTGTAGGTATATTGTTATTACATTCTAAAATAACAAGCAAAGATTATTTTTTCTGAACATCTTCGTGAAGTAAATAATATTTAGTCATACGCGTGTAGTACGTGCCTGTACACTATCCAGTATAAATTGCTACGAGTCTCATAAAACTCCAGTTGACGTTTAGACTAGTGCAGTGTTCAAAACCATAAAACATTATTGTTTTATATAGCACCAATGCAATTTAAAAATGTGTAAATATTATTTTAAACAAATATTGATGACAACGTTTGAATTTGCATGATTTTATTTCTTATCTCCAATAGTGTATCGAGTTGTTCGTGTCACGATCGCAAACATCGCTATCAGTTGAAGTTTATTTTGAGTTTGTTTATTTTGACTAGATTATAGAAATCCGTGGGAATAAACGGGATCAGTTTATATTTAAATTCCTTAGTGATTGGTTGTTTTGCGTTCAAACAAAGTTATTTTCAGGGCTGCGCCTAGAGGCGGGATGAAAATAAGCGATGGAAGCCTTTCCGATACCCAAACGTATTCTGAAGTCAAATCTGACTATGGGATACCCTACGCGCCATGGCTTAGACACAGGTAAATACTTGTAAATACATAAGAATGTGAGTTGATTGCATATATAACCCATATATATTATGTAAACGTAATGTTTGTATTAGCATCGTCAATCATTCATCCCTCAAGTGTGCATTTTGTGTGCCCATTTGATTTGAAGTAACACAAAGTGTTTCACTATCATGCTTTCGCAGTCCTTTCCAACCAGTTGTAAAAAGAAGGTGTAGCTAGAAATCTAAAACTAGAGGGCGCATTTATTTTATTTTAAACTTAATGTTATTTTTTTCCTCTTATAATATGCAATAATTATTCAAGATGGTATTTCAGATACATTGTTTATAAGTATCGTTATTGCAATTAAAGCTAATTCAAGATGGCGTTGGTCATCGTCTTAATATAATATTTTCCATACGCGTTATTTTGGACTAGAGACTCACCCTCGCTTCGCTTGTGGTTCGTCTCTAGACAAAACAACTATCCCACGGGAACCGTACATTTTTCCGGGATGATATATAGCCTAAAGCCTTCCTCGATAAATGGACTATCCAACACAAAAAGAATTTTTCAATTCCATCTAGTAGTTCCTGAGATTATCGCGTTCAATCAAACAAACAAACAAACAAACTCTTCAGCTTTATAATATTATAGTATGGATTAACTTACTCATCGTAAACTATACATATAGACAAAAAATAACACCATCTGTCACTTATTAAAAAACACTGTAAAGTTTTTTTAATAATGCCCTCAAACGATAATAAAACCTAGCTACATCTACATATGTATCATACTCGTACAGCTGGCCGCATGCTTCATCTCGTTTCGCGTTTCAGCAACACATATTCAGCGAGCGGGCGCCTCTCGGAGGGCGAGTCCATGGAGTCACTAACGTCGCTCCACTCGGCGCAACACACCTCCCCTAACTCACACCGCAGTTCACTCACACACAATAAGCTCATCCTGCACCGAGACGCACAGAGCTCCAGGCTCAACAGAAGCAACAGTATTAGGTGGGTCACTGGTGGTAGTGGCGTAGCTTACTTACTTGGTGACTGGCTCATTACGTTGTAATTTAGCCTATTTTATCTAATAATAATATTAGAGTCTACTAATCCATACAACCTAACGAAGGCGTCTAGATAGAAAAAACGTACGGGGAGTAAAAGTTAAGACGCGGGTAAGGTGAAACCGACTGTTATAGGTACTTTTATACAGTTGGGAAACGATTTTAGGGTTGACTAGTGTAAATACAACTTGCTTCGAGAAAACATTATTGTGCTTAAACTTCGAGACCGTTCACCATGAAAGTTAGAATTCTTTTGACCAATAAATATGTCAACAGTAAGCCTTCCGTTAAAATCAATCGATCGATAGCGATCGTCGACTGTATGGATTTTTTACTGTGATAATACTTTAAATCTTTTAGTTATGATGATTTTAGTATGATTTTAAAAGTAATAAAAATTTAGAAATACTTTAATGTTTTAATCGAACCCACGACTTTATACATTTATGCTTATTAATTAATTATTTAATGTTATAAGTATTTTAAAATTAATAAATATTATAGGTTTACTACGTGAGCTACGCCACTTATTTCATATCATTCCTCATCAAATCAAATCCCTTATCTACGTGTGTACAGTATACTATCACTATGCTTTAAAGCTCTTCCTCCCTTTCATGCATTATAAGTAAGTACAAAATATTGTAAATATACTCGATAATATCTTCTTAATTAATTTTTAGCTATCTCAGAGATAGGACGTTCCCAAGGTATGCCACAAGGTTGAAAAATTAAAATTATATGTTTGGCTTCGAGGTGGCACGCTTCACTTACAATAACTCAGTTGCATGTACGACAATAGCACGGCTTAAATAAAAATATAATACTAACTTTGACTACAAAAGGTCAAGATTGTTGTACTCGCTATTCATTTTGATTTTGCAACTGTGACATGTACGTTGTAATCATGAAAAATTGGTTTGGTACACCATTATAATGATACACCATCGAAGTACATTATTTTTTGCAATAATTTATAATTTCTGGGCTATTTTCAGTTTAATGTATTATTTGCTTACGTCAACTGTACGCTAAGTAATGGTTAAGCCAATATGTACTTATTTGGCTATCTTGGCCCCATATTTGAGTTAGGCTTTGTTTTTCGTATCGTCTTGTATTGTATTATGTAAATTATGATGTATAAGCGTCACTAGCGTATAATATATCTACCTACGCTAATATGAAATAAATAATATTTATATTTGATTATTAACTAGCCAATCGTTTCAGATCAACTAAATCTGAAAAGCTGTATCCATCGATGTTGCAAAGATCTTCGGAGAGCGATTACGAGCCATATTATTGTTTACCTGTGCAGTACGGACCAGGAGGACAAGGTAAATTGTACAAATCGTAATGAAATAATAAAAATCATCACATAAAGTATTATTGTAATTTAAAATACGCAAGTTGCATATTTAAAACTGCTCCTATCTGTAAAAGGTCAAAAGTTACGGATATAGTTTTTTTGTGAAT
The DNA here is from genome assembly GCA_905404265.1 of Fabriciana adippe. Taxonomy (NCBI): domain Eukaryota; kingdom Metazoa; phylum Arthropoda; class Insecta; order Lepidoptera; family Nymphalidae; genus Fabriciana; species Fabriciana adippe. The sequence goes on along the minus strand of FR989984.1, from coordinate 7,181,356 downwards.
GTTTTGTGTCCTTTATTAAAATGAGATTTGAAGTCTTTAAAAAAGTTGTAGACATGAAATTATATGAGACTTAGCTTACTAGCTTCCATTCAAAGGTGAAATCCTTTAACCGGTTTAAGATTGATGTTTTTACTTAAAAATAATTAACTTAACAGGTGATTCTTTAAATTGACTAACTTTTTTATTTATGAACTGATTGAAATAAAACAAATACTAAATGTTAAATGAAGTTTACCACACTACATTAGTGAAAATCGCACCCTAATTAGTTAAGCAGTTTCTGAGATTAGCGCGCACAAACGCACAGACAAACAGACAAAAACTCTAAAAATCACTGTTTTGAGTTCTATTGCGTTAATAAAGACCCCCAATAATAGATGTTTGAACTCCAGTCATGGGTGTTTATATTTATAGTATGTATATATTTAAAGTTATATATGTGTAGTGTATCAACTGTCTGGTATCCATAACACAAGCCTCGTAGATTACTATGTAACTAGATGGTGCTGTGTGTTAATGTCTCAATATATTTATATGTATAGATTTAGGTGTTTCTGTAAGTTGATTAGAGTACCTAAGTTATAAATATATTGTAACTAGCGACTCTCCCTCGCATCGCTTCGTATTCGTCCCAAGACAAAAACAAACCTATCCCACGGGAACCGTAAATTTTTCCGGGATGATATATAGCCTATAGAATTCCTCAGTTAACGGGCTATCTAATGCAAAAATAATTTTTCTAATCGGATTAGTAGTTCCTGAGATTAGCGCGTTCAACCAAACAAATAAACATAAACTCTTCAGCTTTATAATATTATATTGTAATATTAGAATACATTTTTTAACCAGGTCTGAATTACGGAGTCTCGGAACCGCCTTCTCCCTCTCCAAGATCAGCACTAAGTCCAACTCACCAGCCCGGCAACGTGATGCACACGCCACGACATTCCCATCATTATCCTAAAAAGAATGATGAAGGTAGCTCACGTTTATTTTTCTTTTTATGTGACAATTTATACAATACTTCCAGGATCGGTAGGCAGACAATGTGCTGTTGTGCCCAACTAGCACTCCTAGAAGCCACGAAATAAAAGAATTGAATTGACAATCTAGTTTCTCCCTCTAGATGTTTGTTAGTCTTTCACGTAAAAAATATTGAATAGATTATGATGAAACTTTACAGTAATATAGCTTATACATCAAAGTAACACTTAGGTTATAATATATGTATAAAGATATAATAATATAAAATGAGTGAAATACAGTAATATAATCTTGAAATTATCAGGTCTTGGCGGTTGAAAATTTTGGGGTAATTTTTTTTTTGTATAGACTTTTTTTGTGAAAAATGTAAGCAACAGTAGTTGGAAACATGAAAATAATGGATCTTAACAACAGCGTCAGCTACCAGGTTCAACTATATTTAAGTACAGTGACCTCAAAAGTGTACAGAAAAATCATCAAAATCTTCGAATTTTAGTAGAGAATAATTACGAACACACGAAAACCGGCATTTTATTTATAGCAATTATATAAAAAAAGTAAACAAAGTTTTATATCTAAGATTTATCTACATATATAGATAAAATACATTTTTGTTTTTTTTTTAAGTACAATTACCAATAGAATTGACTATTAAAAATCAATAATCCTGTAATAAAAGCTCTTTTGGTAAATACAAAATCGTTTGGACAAATAAGCACTAAGACAACGTAATATGTACCTATTTCCAAGTAAGTCGTCAATTTTTGTTTTTGCTTTTTTATCGTCCAGACAAATTAATATTATTATTTTATTAATTACGTAAAAGTACAACTTTACCTACAATTTTACAGTTTTATATGCTAGAACTAAATAAAATTTCACCGATCAAGCATTATAACAAATCAAGAAAGCGGTCAATTTAGATTGATCCAATCGATAATGATCATTGTAATGAGCTCGTCATACCCTGTAAGGGAGACAGCGAAATCACTCTTATACTTACTAAATATGGTGTTAGAATCGTATAAAAGTTATTTTAACGGTACAAGTTATATTATACTGATTCTAAGTAAAATAAACGCTTCATATATGTATATACATACATATGTATGAATATACTAGCTCTTGTTTGCGGCTCCGCTTATACATATGCTTTATTTATTTAATTTTTACCCTCCTCAGAGACATAGCATGTTACATAGCTTATAATTTTCCTTAATAAATAAGCTGTAAAATGAAAAATAATTGTTTAATCCTGACAGATAGTTTTAGAGATTGCGGTGTTCAAACAAACAAAAAACTTTTACACAATGGATTTGTATAGAAATATATGAAGCTCCGTTTAGAAGTATTTAGAGATTTTAGTACATTAAAAAAAATTAACATATTAGGAAGAATAGTTTCTTTAAAACAAATTTGCTATTCATTCTCGAGTAATATACACTACGCCAATAAACAAACAGATAAATCGAAAACAAAAATTACCTTCTGTTACATCCCAAATGTTTGTATAAAAATTATGTACATCCTTTGACCATGTTACTATTATTGAACGACTTTCTCAATTCGTATTTATTTATTTTTTGCGAAGTCTATACGTAATTTTGACCAATTATAAACCGATTTTCATGATTTTTTTACTGAAAACGTCATATACTTCGTAGGTCCTATATAAATTTAAATAAAAATATGCATCCGTAAAGGTGCAATAATTACAGTTTAGGTCTTTAGTTAAAGATTTTAGTTGAAAATTACTAGTTATATTATGTATGTGCATACATACATATGTACATACGTACATATGTATATGTTATAATGTATGTATGTTAAATTGTCACGTTTTTTCCTAGTGCACGGCTCGACTGCGTCTTTGGTGTCGACAGCGTCTTCTCTGGCAGCTGGCGCCGGGACCGACGAACGTCAAGCTCACGAGGTATGCATGTTAATTTCCAATTCTATTCATTTATACACATTTTTGGTCAATTTTGAATATAAAACTATGGTAATTCAAAGCCGAGATCTGTAGGAATACTAAAAATGTTGCATTTTTTACATTTAGAGGTATGAGAATAATTTTTTTTAACTACGAAAAATATACCGAAATAATGCCATTTAAATAGATAACGTATAATTACTTTAGAAAACAGTTACTTTTCGAAGTAATGAACTCTTTGTATGTAAGATCAATTAATTCGAAATCACAAGCTTTTAATTTGTTTATCATAAATATGCATATCTTGGTTTAATGTTATTCCAATTGATGTTTCTGGATCACTAAACCTCTTAATTAAAATTATCCAAATGTGATGTGTTTTCTAGATTTTAATGATAAAGTACCTGTAATTTATTATTTTTTAATATTTTAATCTACGAGTACCTACTACCTACTAATCTTATAAAATTCAAAAGTTTGTAATAATGAATGTATAGATGTTTGTTACTCTTTCACGTAAAAAATATTGAACAGATTATGATGAAAGATTACAGTAATATAGCTTGTACATCAAAGTAACACTTAGGCTATAATTTATAAACATACAGTAATATAAAATAAATGAAATTTGCGGACGGAACTGCGAGAAAACGCATGTCTAAAACACGTATATTTGACAACACTCATTATATAATTTATATAAGAAAATAATTTTATTACGATTTAGGTGCGAAAGCTTCGACGAGAACTGGCGGATGCGAAGGAAAAGGTGCATACACTGACAACCCAACTGACCACTAATGTAAGTACTTTCTACTTATAACTCATATCAGATTCCGTTTCTACTATCGTTCTTATTTATGTTATTCGAATACGAATATTTGTCGAACATTTATTGCGACCTCAAAAACTCGTTATTGTTTTAGCTATTTTTCTATTTGTAACATGGAGAAAGTGTGTGGAAGAGATTGTGTAAAAAGGAAACGTTCAATTATGCATTTTTTATTAAACTTATTTAGACTATTGTTACGGAAGAAAAGTTTTAGCAAGCATGCATTTGAAATTGCCGTAAAATAAGATTTTGAAATTCGCTTTCCGTGTTGTATAATCGAATTGACGAAGCCTTATATAAAAATTATCAAATTTTTACAAACTATTTAAAACAGAAATGTTTGGTTCATTTATTTTTATATTTTAACGATATCGACTTTTAGTAAATAAACAAAATATAGGAAATAGATAGTAATTAACTTTTTCTGATTTATATTTATGTGGATGTATTTTAGTATCATAAAATAATAAGCCCTGTGCAAAAATCAAACACCATAAAGGTACTTACTACTTAACTACGCCATGACTTATATTGTCATGTTCACTTGGACACCTTAATTACTTTGTTTTATTAGATCCTGTATGAATAATGAAGTTAAAACTAATACCCGATGACATAGTAACCTAATAAAACATATTTTATATAAACATATATACAAATAAAAAGTCGTTGACGAAGCGATCGAATTACTAATAGGGACATGATAACCACCGGTGCTTTTATAAACAACGCAACATTATACGCCTTCGATAACAAATTAAAAGTAGTCTTGTTTACAAACTGTAATGGACAGATGTTTTTACGTGTCATCTAATAATATTCCTGATAGCATCGCAGCTTTCCAGTACAAATCTATACATATGAATAAAATTGAAGTGTCTGTTTGTAATGTCAAAATAACAGCTTTTTACTAAATGCCTATGAAAGTATATATAAAGTAATGCGTATGGAAGTACTCGTATATACGATACTTAGAAGAAAAAAAAAGTTAATTTTTGATCTGTCTGTCTGTTTATTCCAGATGATTTCTTTCACTGGTAGATAACCGATATTATAAGGAGTAACATAGAGTACTTTTATTTTAGATGATTTTAATGAATTAGGGCTCGGGAGAAAATATTAAAAGCCATGAAATAATGAACAAAATCCAACACGCACCCAAGCAGAGCAAGGTTAAGTCGCTAGTGATACTCATATGTAAGCTTGCAATGTGCTGATATTATTCGTTTGATATCTCGAAAGTATAATGAGAAAGCTTCGTGAAAGTTCGTCGGTAGGTTTTAATAAATCTTTGATTAATAAATTAGATATTACTTTTATAAAAAATTACAATCTATAATATAGGTATATCTAGGATTAAGGATATACTAAAAATAATGTTATTTTTGAGTTTTATTACATTGTATTGTCTGAATTTAAAGTATTTACAGTAAGTACCTACTATATTTCCTATAATTTACACATAAAAAAAATAGTGAACATGGTTCCCATACGTTATAACATAGCTCTAAAGTTCACCACGAAAAGCCAATTACATTCAAAAGAGATGAATTGTCACAAGATCAGATAGTGCATGGATAGGTTCGGTCGAGTCACACGGCCGTGAGTGCGGTCGTTCGCCATATTGGGTGTTGGGAATGTGTGCCGAACAGTTGCTAACACTGTCTTTAACCTAACTGAAAATGAATTGAGGAGAATGTACGATAGATATTGCTTTGTAAGTCGCTTAAAAATAAAGCTGAATAAACGTTTGCCAATAGAATTAGTTATGCTTAGAGAAGTAAATATTGATTAAGCTATCTGTATTTCATACGATACCTACCTATAATGTTTGAACAAGTATATTAGTAAACTTTACGCAGACTTTAGCTAATATGCCAACATTTTAAGTAAATATCCAATGTAAGTATACAAAAATGGGTATGTTGGTTAATCTATAATGTATGTATGTATTCCAATTTTTCATTCATCCGATTGGGATTTATCATAGTGCATTTTTGTATGCACTGTTTGCACGAACGCGAATATTTCTTATAGGTACGTTGTAGGTGCTATTAACGTAGGTTGTGCGCGTGTCGTATCGGAAAGTTTGTGATTTATTATTCTGAATGCAACAAGTATCATACGGTAAGTTATTTAGGTTTTAGGCTGTAATTTACAGCCTAAGGCCTAAATATATAAGGGGCATTTCATACTTGGGCGAAGTCACGGCCCCTTGCGAGTTGTAAACAGAAAACTTCACTATAAAATTCAGCTAAATTTTAATCTGCAACAGTGTAGTGTAAAATCCACTTAGCAATTGCGGTGTGATAAAACAAAATGCTTTTCCTTATGCAGAGATAATGTCCGACTGCAGCGGACCATTCTGATACTTTCCTGAATTCTCAACTAATAATTTAAATTTGGCGTTCTTCGATAATCTTGATGAAAAATTAACATAATGGATCTAATGTATTACTTTTATTTTCTGAATGACTATTACCGCCTAATGACCTATTGCACCAAAGGTCGCGGCTTCGATTCCTGCTTGGTGGGAAGGCTTGTGGTGACTAAATGTGTGTTCTGGTTAAGACAAGGCATGGCATTGGATTGTATGTAATATATGATGTTTCGATACTGGCGTGGTGCAGTTTAGACTAGACTTTAGTAACACTGCGTTGTTTTGGTATCATCCATCATGTTACCGCAAGGAAGCTAATAAAGCTTTTATATTTTTTAAAGAACGACAAGTGTCAATGAATGACCTCTTTCTATTCAATAAATATGCAAAGTTAGGTTAATACTCTATAAAACCTATAAAGCACAGATTTTTTACTTATGGGAACGCTTGTTAATTAAAAATTTATAAAAAAACTTAATTGGGGTCATAAAACTAAAGTATGGTAGAGTAACATAAATAAATCAATGTCCTAATCTCCCACAAAGGAGATCGTAAAAACCGATGTCAAACAAACCCTTGAGTTCATACTTTTTATCGTCACGTCGCGTCGTAACAACGTTTAGCTTGAATGCCTAAGTGCGATTAGAATATTTTATTCTAAAGTTTAAATTTTGAAATTTATGCACTGCGTAATTAAAGGTCTCTTTAATGTAAGTAGTTTTTAAATTCCTTAGAATTTAAGACGTTATAACGAGAATATGATAACATTTGCTATTAGATAAACAAAATTCAACATTTAATTTCGAACGTATTTGGTTATGGTGACAGCTTCAATGTAGAGATATTGTCAAATGGCTAATATTATATCTGGTCCCTTGTATTAGGGACATGTAAGCACACTATTGTGTTAATCATATCTGATCGCTACAGGCTTTCAGTTAGAAAGGTCTGGAATCGATCTCCAAGCAACGTCCCTCCAGAAAGGAAGCAAAATCGATTTTTAAAATCATAAATTACGACAACTAGATATGTAGTATTTATTTATTTTTTACAAATACATATACATCATTGCGTTTAAAGAACGGGAAATTTTTTAAATTATTACAGTTAATACCTATTGAATAGAGCGTGTACATTAATGACGTATATTGAAAGAATATCAATCTTCCAAGTTGAAAGTTTTCCAAGTAAAGAGTGACGTTATAAAAGACCTTGATTTTTCTTTTATATCATATTACTATTAAAGGACATAGCTTGAGTCTTATATAAGTTTCTAAGGTACAAATATGGCAAATGAATACGAATTTGCGCCGTTTGTTACGACGATTGTTTGTATAGGGCATACATTTTTAATCTGGCTACTTTTATGTGTAGCACGTGTAATGCAGTCAACACATAAATCACAAAATGGGGTCTGGGTGTAAATGATACAATTAAAGAACTAGTGATCTTTCTATATTTAAGCTTTAACTTTGCACCTATCAGTACATATAATATATTGTAAGAAATTCTATAGGAAATATTTGATATAACAGATAAAGAAGTAGCTTTTATCAAAAAGTTAGTATTAGTGACTAAATTTTTCATCTGAATTTACTACTAAAACTACATCAAAATCATTAGTTTCTATCTTAATCAGAACAAGATATACGGGCATGCCTAAAAGTTACAAAACGAAGAAGTATTTAATTAATTAATTAATAAAATAAATAAATTATCTTAACCTTATCTTAATTATCTTAGTTATTAAATATTAATTAATTAAATAAATTATCTTTTACAGTTATAAAGCCTTTTAATTATTACGAAAAGTCTCTACTTACATAATATTCTTTGTTCATAATCTAACAATAGTTGAGAATCATTACTTATTTGTTTTCTTTGTTACGTAATTTAATTTTTATTTCTTTTCCATCCTTTTAGTTATTTGAGCCCGTTTTATCGTTTGAGTCTCGTAATAATCTTAAAATTGAATGAAAATAAATATTGCCATAAAAATCTGTATTCAATTAAGACGTTATAAGAAAATAAATTCACAAATGTGTTTACAAAAGTTTGAATAAATAAGGTTTATTGATTTCATTAATATTCTCATCTCTCCGTCCGTCGCTCGTATAAGAGACAAAGAAGTGTACTTTTCAATAAGAGTCGGTCGTGTTGTTTTTATTCCTCTAATTTACTGTAAAAGCAGCGCCGCCATAAATAATTCAACACCAGAACTAAGCACGGACATCCATCGTTGTTCTTGCGATACCATTCAATGCCTCAGAACGTTATATGGGCAATTTTGATACAACATTTTCGTCTCTATAACTTCATATATTTTTAGCAAATCATAATTTACTTTGTTGTACAAACCCATAAGTATTTTTTGTATAGACCGAATATTTATTACCAATTCAATGCATGCTTATGTTTTATTAATATTACAATAATTTCAATGGTTTCCATCAATTAGATTCAATGGCAATACAATTAAAGATATCAAGATTGATTGTTACATAATACCTTTATTCTAGTAGGTATTGGCAATAAATATTATCAAAGTGTTTAGTAATTTTAAATGGTATCTTTGAGTGTATTTTTTTGCCATAACCTATGTTTTGTCTTATTGAAATTATACTTTATCGTGTATTTATACAAAAATATAATATTTTAATTGCTTCTAATAAATACATACACATGTATATCGCCATTATTTGATTACTGTATCCGCAATGCTAAATGTCAAATAGTATTTTAAAAGCACTTCACGTAGAAATACTTAATTATGCATATTTAATGACATATTAGTTTTTATGATTTCGTGTTTAATATGTAAATATCGCTTTAGGCTTCTGGAGGACTTATAGTAATCGTTGGCAATCTCTTAACAGCGAATGGAGCGTGTTGGCTGTAATCCAGCTCAAACAAAGGATAGACTGTTAGCACTAGTAGTGAATTCGATTTTATGTACTGTGATGTTTTGAAGTCTTAGCACTTGTGTCTTAAAGGTGTTTACAGTTTCGAGAAACAATGTTTTAAATATTACTCCTTGTTGAAGTTATTGCTTTCTTGTATTGCTTACATTAGTCCTTTATTACGAAATACTAACTGTTATTCATTTATTATAATACCCATTTTATTTATACATTTTCTTTTCTGACCATGATTTTTGTTAGAACCTATTTGTTAATTGTATGTCAATACATTTTGTATACAAATTGTCACGTTATTGTTCAAGGCTGTGCTGTTGCAATCACAAAAAATCTACACAATTTGTTTATCCTATACACAGACAAGTTGAATTGTCTGTGACCCTCTACAATTTTTTCGTAAACCTGTTGTCATTTGCTTGTATTAAAACAAAAAGTTCTAAGTCTTTACAACGTCGCAAGCGCATGGAGTAGAGACGTTATCAAGTGTAACTCGAGCCCGTGCCCCATAAATCCTCAAAAGTGGACTCGCTTACGCAACAAGTGCGATACGAGCAGATCTTTTTCACAGCACTATGCTATCAATCTCTTTTAAATATTATTATATTTGTATATGTGGAATATGGATTTTATAGAGTTTTTCGTATTACAAAGTATAGAAAACATAACATATTATAGGAAGTTAAACAAATAAAATAAAAAGTAGGCACGTATATTACTATTGTTCCTATAGGCTTGTATGTTCTAGATATTTCGATTATTTTATTATTATATTAAGTAAACCATCAAAATTTTATAAATCAATGAACATTAACTTGAATCAAATCTTCTTAAATGAACCAGTTATGAAAGGTCCTGTTCCCCTCATATGGGCCCTATAGACCGTAACTTATGCTTTTGATTAGCGATCGGTCCGGGTTGGTCAGGGTTCCATGACTCAGTTTTATTTAGTAGTTCACTTCACTATCGTCGCGCCAACCAGTTTGTTTTGAATCTCGTCGACAGACGGACGCACGCGCGACGCTCCGTACATCGAGCGCGCTTGGATATCGAATTATATAAACATTTTTTGAACTTTTAATATGGATTTTATGTGATAAGTGATAGTTTTGTGCTTCGGAAGAGGTCAGCAGTGTCATCTTAATTTATTACGTATTTGGTACTTATAAAGCTCGAAGGGCTTCTCCTGTTTCAAGAGTCATAGAAGCATAACATGTTTGATTACAGTTTGTTTTGTTGCTAAGATGTCCGTGTCATGGCTTATTATTTTCATATTGATTTAATAATGATAATTTTACACGCTATCTCGTATTATACCTATTTATATTTAAGGTTAAAATTATCCCTTAACTGGTATGGTGGGGGCCGCGCGGCCCCCACGCAGTATGTTTCTAAGATTTTCTAAGAATCTAAGCATCGTACGCAGCCGTCATTTTATGTAATCTCATCACATCGTGACTCGCGGCGCGTGCTGGATTTTCAGCGTTAGAGACCTTATCAGGACGGAGGTACGTAGATGGTGGGGTCCGCGCGGCCCCCACGATACCAGTTACGTAAGATTTTTTTGCATATCACTTTTTATTGTTTTTCATTTTTTTTTACTTATTTTGCTAAGATGTCGCGAAGTTTAAGTAATAAAACAATAGAAGAGATACTAAACAAAGATTCTGATTCTGAATTAGAGGCCTGTGACCATTCAGAAGAAGAATGTAGTGATATTGAAGGAATTGGTGTCTGTGAAAAGTCACCAACTCACGATTCGGATGACGGTGACGATCTGGGTACCGAAATTCAAGCCTGTTCTTCGGAGAGTGAAGACGAAAATATTATATATTATGTTTATAGAACAACTATGTCATTGAAAAGACTAAACTATATGTTTCCTGAGTCGTAGGATTAGAGATGATTATACTACATGTCATTTTTAAAGAAATGTTTATTAGAAGCCGTAAAAGTGTTATAATTTTTTAGAGATATTTATATAGAATAGGAAAAAAATAAATATTTTTGTTCAATACTTTTAGAAGAGTAGGTTTTTCAGGTTTCTTTTAACGTAAGCAAAAAAATATACGAAAAATTTGTTGCACTCTTGTGATCTCTTGCAGTAACTGAGCAAGAAGTTTAATATGAATAAAAACTAGTTGACTATATAAAACGAATGTATTATTAATCATTTATGAACATTTGAACATGCAGCCAGTTAGAACTTGCTTTCTAGAGGCAAACTTCGTTTGGGGGCCGCACGGCCCCCACGATACCAGTTACGTATGTCAAATTTACGATACCAGTAGAGGGTTATTTAAAAACAATTAAATTTTCTGTTTAATCTAAGAAATTTTATTAACTTCATTTCGTTATCAACGTGTTGCTTTATTTTATTAGTAAATACTAAATATATATAATTATTATGAACAAAGCAAAAAATATCGAATGCGTCGTAGTTTATTTCCATTTCGTGCTCGTAGAATATTAAGGGCAGGTATTTGCATCCCCTTTTTTCTTACGTTTGTGGGACCTTTTTAGTCCTTTCTTTGCAGGCAAGACTTATTCTCCTACCCCTTATTCTTTAACTTTCATTGTTAAAATCCCGGATTTTTGTCATCTAACATGACCAGTTCCGCCTAATATTCTATTTATTTTTAGGTACCTAACTTAAAGAATTTACTTATATTATTTTGATATTCAAAAGAAATATACTACAAGTATCTTTAAACTAGCTGAACATTAAGTTAAGGTTTTGATTTACCGGTTAAGTTAGTACCTTTCTACGTTTCTGTTTCTAAACTAATAGACAGCTAGTCTACTTTCACATATATATTGATGCATATACAAATTCCCCTATAGCCAACACCTACAACTATTAGGGTGTCAAACAAATTAGCGCTACCATATTGGAGCCAAACGATCGAAGCCCACAAACTCGCTAATTTACTAGAAACGAAAGACAAACATAAAAGTAAACATCAAAGGAATCTGTTCATATGTGATTCTGGTTTATTTTGTGTCAGTTGTTTGAAATATACCTATCCTTTTGATGTGTTTTATAGGTGATGATAGCATAACTAACTGAGCGTAGCTTTTTATGACAGCATCTCATGCCGAAAATTAAGCAAACTTAATTACCAGCTGCAAGATTAACTGGTATAAAACGTTTATTAGCTTTCACGCGTCTACTTTCTTCGTTTTCTTCTAATGTTTATTGTATGTAGTAAATCATCATAGCAGAGAAAAAGGTGTAACAACATTATGTAGATTTAATTTAAACTAAACTTTGTCGTTCCAAAATATTTTTCGCACACTCCGACTTTTAGATATTATCAAAGATGACCTTTTGTGATGACTATTCAAAGTGACGTCCTTCAAATTTTTTATCTATCTCATATATGATCAGTAATTACCCAACACTAAATTTGTCTTAACTATAATAACTGTGCAAAAATTATATATCTATAAATATTAAAAATTCTGTACAAACTTTTCTGTACTTAAGATATATTTTCCCATATTTATATATAATTTAATTGAATTAACGTGAATATGTAAATGACATAAAAATTATTATAAATACATATTAAGAGAAGATTAGGCTTATCAAGTTTTAAATATACGTACGGGACTAGGTCAGATTACTTTTTAATAAACAGATTAAACCTTATCACCTTATCAATAACATCTTTTTCCCATTTGCACTATTTAAACGTTATTTTATTATACTTATTAATTATGGGTTATTCCGATATTAAACTATATTTACATATATTTTATTAGTAATGTATGATATTTCGTAGTGATAATAGACCGACTGAAGTGCTGTTAATCAGTTAAATTCTTATCTGAGGAAATCTTAACTAATGGTTTTTTTTAAACTGTCGTAATAATAATACAATTTATGTTGTTGACCGACATCAAAAGAGGGAGGTACACAGTAGCTTCGCCAACTGTGTATCGATTTTCGTAATTGTTTTTCATGAACCCATGTTTCATTATTTTTTTCGTGAATAATAATCCAGAGAGCCCATATTAATTTAAAAACAAAACACAGTTTTAAGAGTGGAATAATAACTTTATTTACTATCGCTGTACCTACCTATTTTATAACGTTCGTCACAAATGTTAGTAAATTATTTTTTATTAGACTTAACTATACACAAGACTGCAACTGTTGCACGTGGCTGCTCCAGATGAATATCATGAATAAGTAGACTATGTAAATGGCCTACAATTTCATCATTTGGTTCTTGTTTGCTCACTCATTGTACAAATTACTCAAGTATATAATGTTGATACCCTTATCAATTTACGTATATGAAATACCTGTAGAGCGTTGGCGTTATCTTTTATCAACAACATTAACTGGGTAACACTCCTTTTTGGCTATTAGCATTATCATTGTCATTGTGCATTACATTCTTAGGTTTCAATTATAATTTATGTCTCATAATTTAAACATCAAAAATACTTAGAAACTTATGTATAACCTCCTCCTTTTGGAAGTCGGTTAAATATCAATTATATAAGGGCGCTTTCTTACAAAACTTTTGATTTGTACAAATGACAGGAACACTCGGTATAACATTTACTTGCAGTTAGAATACGCCATCTTCAATCAACCAAGCGCCTCTACAACGGTCTCAATTGAGGTTAATTCATACGGAGACGGAGAGATATGTAGCGCCCCTGCTTTATTTATTCGTTCAATAAGCTAAATGGCCTAGTGAATTCAGATAGCATTCATAAATGTTACAAATTTGCTTTGCAGTCTCCATCTACACAATAGCTTCAAGGATTCTAACAATTGTTATGTACAAATAAAACTGGCAGTGGTAGCCCCGTGGTAGCACGCTCGCTTGGGAAACCGAGTGACGCGGGTTCAAATCCCGAGTCTCGCACCTCTGATGTTTTCATGTGCGAATCATTTCCAACTTGATTACCACTTGTCTTACGGTGAAGGAAAACATCGTGAGGAAACCTGCATGTCTAAGAGAACCTAGCAAGCTTCCGAAAGACATGTGAAGTCTGCTAACCCACACTTGGCCAGCGTGGTGGACTATAGTCTGATCCCCCTAGTATTGAAGGAAGCCCATGCCCAGTAGTAGAACGTAAAAAGGGCTGAATACAATAAAACTGGTACTTTATAGATTGCAATCTCTTAAAATACCTAAGATCTTTGAGATCTTATTATATTGTATATTGACTAGATTACTGCTTTAACAGCCTCATGGACCAGGATTTACAAAAGCTTCCTCATGGACTTACAATACTGTTATTTAATTATAAGTAAAAATATAAAATTGACGATTCAAATGTGATTTAGTCTATTTAAATAAAGAATATTTTGATTTGATTTTGATCCTAATATGTATGAAATGCATAAATAATTGCTGACAAATACCTACACGCTTTTTCGAATTGATTGAATGTAAAAAAAAGATTTGTTACCTTATTTCGAACGTTAGTATGGGACTTACACTACACACAACTAATATTTATTATTTGTTCTTACGCCTTACTGCACGACAAATTTACTTAAGGGTTTGTAACTTGTACAGGTTTTCAATTTATTTTCGAGGTTGAACAAACGATGTAACAGTGTGCTTTACGAGCTACCTTTTAAGTTTGAACCCTTTTGGGTGCACACAGAAAATAGTGTGCTTGTTTACAGAACAAAGACAATGAACTCGTAAAATGTGTATAAAATAAAAACTTCAGTTACTAGCGATTTCATAGCGGACACACGTACACGGTATAAGCTTATGCCACTTTCACGTTCTGTCTCAGTAAACGATAGATCTGATTATATTAACAAGCAGTAATATAATAAAGCTGACATTTTTTTTTATTTAGTTTAAAAATAATAGCGTAAAAGTAAAACTAGGATTAGATTTTTAACAGCGACTCACCCTCGCTCCGCTCGGGTTCGTCCCTAGAAACGTTTTGACGGTTAGTATAGATTTCTCAGAGATGAGATATTTTCCCGCAGTAAAATATGTTGACCTGGCTAACCAGCTATCATACCAAATTTCATCAAAATCAGTGGTTTTCTCGTGATGCGTTCCCACTTTACAGATAGACAGACAGACAAGAATTCTAAAAACTATAGATTCGGCTTCTGTATCGATAATAATGACTATTTCAATGAGATTTTCCGAAAAAATATGTAATGTACAGATTCGACTCAGAATTTTATTATGCATATGTATAGATAAAACGTTTGTCGACTACTCATACGTAACTTCTGTCTTTATTTGATTTAATTAAAATGAATGTAAAAAATCATGAAGCACATAAATTGTTAAGGTAATTCATGAGTCTATTGTAACAGTTGGTTATTAAATGCTATTTATTAGTAAATAATAATACATACAATATACATATTTACATATTTATTTATTATTTACCAATAGATCTAAGTAAAAACGTTATATGATATAGGAAATACAAAAACGTTTCCTTTGATGATTTCTATGAAATGGATAAGCGTAATAAAGCGCATCCTTAACACAATAATAACACGTATTTATCGCACTTGTATAAAACCGGAAAATCTCATAATAACTTTAAACATTATCGACACTACTTTCTAATCTCATGTTGAAAATATAAAACACCTTGCGTGCAGTAAAGTACGAAATGTATAATTTTCGAAACAGCATGTAACAATATTTAGAGTACATATTTTGCTTAATTTCACATGCCCGCTCATGTTGCGTAATCAGAGTACGGTCATAATTCTAGATTAAGATTTGTCTTGATTTGATTTAGTTCTTATTGTATAGTATTATGTCATTTGTGGTCCTTAAACTTTGACAAACTTAAATCTTAGTATAGCACCACGCGATTGCACACATTAGTAGTTATAATATGTTATCTATACAAATATATCTCGAAATTATATACGGTACTAATAAGAAAAACACAGTTTTAAATTTTTTTTGTCTATCTGTCTGTTCCGGCTTATCTCCGAAACGGCTGAACTGAGTTTGACTGGACTTTCACTGGCAGATAGCTGATGCTATAAGAAGTAACTTAGTCTACTTTTATTTTAGAAAAGAATTAGGGTTCCTTTAAAAAAAAACGTGCCTAGAGACGCTTCAAGTGAAGCGAGGGTAAGTCGCTAGTATAACTTATAATACAAACATATTATATATTATGCTGATATCATAGATTCTTTACTTTTTCTTTTTAAGTTAAAATATTATATTTATATCAGTCTTATTTATTAACCATTACTAACGTATTAATAAACGTTGTTCTGATGATTACTTTCTGCTATTTGAAGCAATCAAATCTTAGTTTCAACGTCCGTTATACTTCTAATAGATATTTTATGACGAGCTATTATTAGAATGATACAGTCTAGCAGTCTGTTTAAAACAATACTACTTCAACAAATAATAATCAAGGACTTGTTGAAATTGTTTTATTTCCGTTGTATGTTTGAAATTTTGCAAATATGCAAAGAAATAAAGGCGTCTAAATATTTTTCCAATGTATTATACATTATTTATATTTTTTGATTTTAAAATTCCTACAGTAATTTCAGTATAAAATTGCTTTCAAATCTTAATATTTCATACATAAAAAAAAGAATGTCTACATTAGTTGTTATTGCTTTATACAATAATAGATTAAGACTATAATGGAGACATAAATAACTAGCGGTTACTATGAATGTTTAATCAAAGACAGTTTAGTCCCGTTAGAATAGCCTTAACTATACAGTATGGACAATTACAAATGTAGAAAGGAGAAATTAAACTAACCTAAAGGATCATTTAGTAACTAACACTGATAGCCACTACATAAAAATACTTATCAAGAACCAGTAGAAACGTAACTTAATAAACTGATGATAACTTCACATGTATAAATGTATGATATCAGAAGAATTTAAGACATACATACATACATATGTTATTATAAACAATAGCCTCTTCAAGTTAAAAACCTATTGTATCCGAGTGACTTCGATTTCAGTGACATAATAGATTTTTTTATAGCTGAAATTGCTTTTTAAATCTCTCATCGGAAGAAAAGCTGTAGTTACGACACTCATCTTTATTATACGTATACGTGTCGAATTTGCATGTAAAGAACAGTAATAAATGGTAACCTATCATTTTCTTAATCGCCATATCTTGGCGTAGAAGACAGTCATGACGAGGAGTTATCAATGAATTCATAATACACGAAAACCTGTTTTACAATTGCGTCATTTAACCGTCTACGTCGACCTTGACAGGAGATTTTATTTTACTACAACCAGTCAAAATTTATGTCTCCCAATTTATATTCTTTGTCACTGCCATCGTCTATGCTTAGGTATGCAAATACCATTAAGTTACATTTTATATTCCACCGGACACATGTTAACATACAAAAAATACCAATGATTTTGGTGACATTTAAATAATTTAAACGATTTTTAAAAAGTAGCTAAATACTTGAAATTATAAGTTATATAAGAGGTTTTTCAAATAAGCTCAAATTAACAACACGCAAGTTCTGAGAACATCCTCACATGATGGTCCCAACTGGTTTGGAAGTAAACAGACGATGTAGGTACGGGCATCCGTAAGTAGTTTATCCATTATCCCGTACAAAGCGAAGTACGGAAGGAAGCTCTAAAAAAGATCACGTGGTATCTAGCCGGGAAGTGCCAAGTAGTTCATCCACTTAAACAAGATAAGCCGGTATTAGAGTCAGGTTACAGTAAGCATAATTATAATTTTGCCTATGAACTGTTTGTCCGGTGAGGTGGTCTTGACTGAATCGGCTTAAAATTGTAGATAACAAGAGAACGCGTGACAAGCTACCGTTCGCGCTGTCTAAAACAATCTTAGAACTATTTTATCTATTATATATGTGAAGAGATAAGGGATAACAAAGCGTACAAATATGTTTATTTGTTGTTAACCCTTTATGTCCATTTAAATCCTAAATTATTGCTGTTTAATAAATATATATTGAGACATTAATACACAACACCCTCTAGCTCCATGGTAAGTTACGAGACTGTGTTATGGATACCAGATAGTTGATACACTACACATATTATATAACTTTAAATACATACATATTATAAATATAAACACCCATGACTGGAGTACAAACATTCGTGTTCATCACACAAATGAATGCCCCCAGCGGAACTAGAACCCGCGACCGCTGGCACAGCAAGTAGGGTCATTACAAACTTAGCCACACGTGTCGTCAAATTTTTTAATAAACATTAGGTAACGGTGATTTTTTTTCAAATTTTCTATATTTTAACTCATTTTTTTTTACATATGTCGGTGTTAAATAAAATTTTAATGTATGTAGCTTAGCATTTTATTTGCATTCTGCAAAATTCGTTACAGTAGATTAGTTGCTCGTGATTAGCATGACAATAGGGAATGGATGTCAGAGGTTACGGCGATGCCCTTAAAACCCATTGCTTGGTACATAACATATCGCTCACTGGCAGACAATGCCCAACCCACACAGTATTAGTTTGTTTATGACCGATGTCTAGATTATTTGTTCATTCTTATGTCCCAACGTAGTTAGAGGATAGAGTGGAGTGACAGAGTCCATTTGATTATATCAGCACATCTTTATTGTTCTCGAGAAACAATCTACATTTGTTTCTATTTATAAGTACATAAATTAATATTAGAGTTTCAATAATGGCTAAAGGCTATCATTTAGATGAAAAATTGTTTTTTTATTTGGTCTGATATATTTTAATATAGTAAAAATACTATATAACAGTTTAGCTGAGCCGTTGCCCCGTCAATGTAGATATAGAATGTATAATATGTAAATATGTAAAATACTATTGGATCATTATTTAATATGTAACAAAGAAATTCTTAATTTTATTCAGAGACTTTCTAAACAACTTTTACTATAAAAGTAAAACATCATTTGAAAGTAATTTGCAAAATTTTTAAAAGGTCTAATTTTTACCTACAAACATGCTTTTCAGTCTAACTTAAATTTCTTGACCGCGTTTTAAAAATTGAAAATTGAAACAGATGACGCCTTCGTATCGAATGTCTAACCGTGTTCGCCGCAACGGCCATGTGCTCAACAGATGCGCTCCTTGAAACTACTAAATTGTTCCACTTTAATTCCCCGGCCCGCTACGTTTCATCCATCCAGTCCTTTAGTTTTTTAATTATTTTCAAACTAGTACGTACTTCTTCGCTTACCCATCAAAATTAAAGTATAATATTATTTTTGCGGCGGCATCCATATAATCTATTCTATTAATATAATTGATGAGTATATACTATATAGGCAGTGGTAATGCGCTCGTTTGGAAAACCAAGTGAAGCGGGTTCAAATCCCGGGTCTCGTACCTCTCATATTTTCATGTGCGAATCATTTCTAACATGTTTACCACTTGCTTTACGGTGAAGGAAAACATCGTGAGGAAACCTGCATGTCTGAGAGAACCTAGGAATTTTTCGAAAGACATGTGAAGTCCGCCAACCCCCCCGTATTGAAGGGAGGCCCGTGCCCAGCAGTGGGACGTTAAAAAAGGAATACAATTGATGAGTATGTCATTTTAAATTAGGTATTCAATACTAAGCTTATATTAAGTTTTTTTGCATGGTGCAAATGCTCAAAAACTAAATTTCTTTTCTACATGTTTATTAAGTATACTAGCGACTCACCCTCGCTTCACTTCGGGTTCGTCTCTAGACAAAAACAACTCTATCCCACGGGAACCGTACATTTTCCGGGACGATATATAGCCTAAAGCCTTCCGCGATAAATGGACTATCCAACACAAAAAGAATTTTTTAATTCCATCCAGTAGTTCTTGAGATTAGCGCGTTCAACCAAACAAACAAACAAACAAACAATCAAATAAACTCTTCAGCTTTATAATATTAGTATAGATTACATCGTTGGAAGTACTAAACTGATTTGAATTTGATCTAAAATACGAACGAGCGCGATGTAAGCTATATTTGACCAACTTAAAAAAAGGAGTAGGTAGGTACTCAAATTGACTGTATTTTTTGTGTGATATCTGTGCCAATTGTGAATTAATTTTCATAATTCTTTTATTAATAGATAGGTTATTCGTTATCGTAACACGCGAGTGGCTCCGCGGGCATGATCTAGTACATAATAAGTTTACATATGAACTTTGTCACATAATAATCAAAACTGTCTTTTCGAGAGATCTATACAAATTTATGTTTATGACCTTATTCTGTTATCTTAATTATTTAATTTGCTGTGTCCTTATTATTAATTTAAATGTATTTTTTCTCTTTACATGCGCAAGAGTAGTCCTCTATTTGTTTTCCTTATATGTAAAGGTCGTTTGAAGTGACTTCTTAGATCATCATCACCCTTTTTGCGTGTTACTTTGATTATTGTGATGTAAATCGCTACATAAGTGGAATATTTCCTTAGCATACGGAATAAATAAATATTTAAATGTGTGATTCGTATCGAATAAATATGAGATATACTCGTTTTCAACTATTTTAAAATATTTTTAGAGTAATTCCATAACTGTTCAGTATGTTTTAAAACATTGGAAGGTTTATTTCGTACCTTTAAAACCTGTTTTGGTACTTTCTATCGTAACATATAAAATACATTTAAACGATGACGCCGCGAATCTTACCAGTAAAGCCGAAAACACTCTTATGCAACATTCTGATTTGTATTTCAAGTGTGTATAAAGCTAAAGCTTGGAAAAGTATGATATTGAATCAAGATAATTTTTTATCGACTTTCTTTTCTTAGATGGCTTATCTAATACCGAATTATTACTTACGTATTAATATCCATTCGCTAAACGTAAATGTCTAATATGTAGTGGGTATACGTGCGTAAATAGTTAGAATGTGATATATGCATGTCACTAAGTTATCATGCTCTAAAGAGCGACTGTCAAAGATCAAACATTTTGAATTTTAAAAGCTGTTTTTTGATAAATAATGTTTATTTTATCTCTACATATTTAAAATGCTAATAATATCTGAACTACGAATTATTAACACTTAAAATAAAAAACCTGATATTTTTATTGTGTAATATAGAGTAGGTCGTTTACACTTTATTGAAATTGTTTTTAACATTCTGTGAATATAAGAAGAAAATACTAATAATATTATTTTATATTATTTTCAATACTGCGCGAATTATATTAAAACGTTTATTAAACTCAAGCAAGTTTTTTTAAAATAAGTACCTAATATAAAAATATTTTTCAGCATGAATGGCGGATTACATTATGGTGGGATTTAATTATTTTATTCTTGTCGGATAAGAATTTCAAAATATACATTTTATTATAAAAATTCTAAAATAAATGACTAAATTCTTTAGGGTTTTTTTACAAATGCAAGATGCTAATAGTCCGCATATTTCTATTGTAAACAATCGAATCCTATACGATGTAGCGCATGAACAAGAACCGTTATGGTATGATCGCTTGACAATGGCGCTTTATGTAGAGCAATTTAAAAACTATTTTCATTGTAATTTATTAGATTTAATCTAGAATTTTATATGTAAAGAAAATATCCTTTCTGATTTTTTCGTGGATTTATTATTTGAAAAAAATCAAAAGAACAATTAAAAAATGTATAGAATTATATATATTATATTAATATTTTTTTAAATAAAATAATCTCTATTAGTCTGTCTCTATAATCTATGAACCATTTAAGTTTGTTTTTCTCTGTATTAGGAGAGTCGCGTGCATAGAATAATTAAGTTGTTACGTAAATAGACCTATTTGAAATTGAAATTATTTGCAAATATCATTATAAAGATAAATCCCATAAATCTTATGTTATCACCAGCACTTAGCATAATGTTCTGTTAAATTAGACTCGTTGGAAATACTATCAGTTCTGGTTATTATTTATTTACTTAGAAAGCAAGTACGAAATGTTACGAAATGACCGTGAAATAAGAATATAAAACTCACTGTTACTCTACATCCCGTACAATAACGTAATATCAAGATTGAAATTTACCTTATATTTCAATGTCAACCTTATTTCGTTGTCATAAGATCATTTCGATAGCATTTCTTTGTTGGTACGCGTTGTACAGGTCGTTGCTCGGGAGCAAAAAGGCGTACTCTACCATTAGGAGAAGCGAGATGGGTATATAAACATTTCTCTTTCTCTCTCACTCCCAGCCCTACGTTTACATCGTCATAGAATTATTACTATAATGGACCAATCATAAACTAAAATTTTAATGATAATAAAATGTATGTCAATTAAAATCAGTGTTTAATCAGTGTTTAAACAATAACAAATGACAAAATAAAGCACCCCATCAAATGATATTTCTCATTCAAAAGCCCTTGGGCTAAATTAAACGACAACGATTACATATGTATGTATACGTAAATCTTTTAAGATCTGTCTATGAATTTACCCCTCTTTACAAAGGGAAACAGTATTTGACCCCGCATAATTTATTAGTTAACCCGTATGATAATATTATACAATGCGACGTATTGAATGTCGTATAAAATAGGATCAAATTTTTCAATCGTGTATTTAGGAACTGTTGTATATTTTTTCTATAGTAAGATTAATTAAAAATATATGGTATGATGACTTAAAAATTTCCTTATTTATAGGTAATTAGTTGTTATTTGAGATATGAAATATATATTTATACAAACACGAAGCAAATTAATGTAGAAAGGGAAAGACAAACGAAATTAGTTGCAGTTATTGAACCTAACTTTAGGAGCGTACACGCCGGTTAATTGTTTGTTACTTAAAATAGTACTTCTAAACTTATACATAAGTTATGTATACATTCACTGTGTGCATACCGAATCAACTATTGTTATTTCTCTTACAAATGAATAATTCAACTGGCGTAATTCCCAAGCTTAAAGCTTATTTATCACTGATGAATCATATTTCTATTGAAAAATATTTAAAGAATAACACGCCGCTTACTAACTTTCTTTATCTTCAATTGTCATAAAAGCTTTAGTAAAAGTTCATAGCATTAAATATTAATGTTTTTTTAGACTAACAGTCTTGGTTTACGTATATTTTTTCCTAATTACGGTTCAAATGTAAATGTAAATCGAGTTAAACACGAAACTCTTCTATCGTATATTCTCCGAATGTACTTAATTTTCGAAATTGATAAGTATAAAATTTATAAAAAATATACGGTTTATAGAATATTGTACTTCACTGACACTACAGAAAAACACATAATACTCGTATAACAAATCCGTAACTCATTCACGTAAATCCTAAAAGCACTTGATCAACTTTTATTATTTTTCAACTTACTTCCAAAAAGGAGGAGGTTCTCAATTCGACCGTATATATGTTTATTTTTTTACTCAATCGGTTAACCCATATATGTCATAAAAATTAAATGTTAACACGAACATCTGTAAGTCTTGATTTCGAAACTAGAAGACGGTAATTTAACCTTTCGTGAACCACGTGCATAAAAGTTACATCGCAAACCACGTGGGGTTTCTCAGACCCCAAGAATTATCAGAGCAAGGAATGTATAATTTGTGATTATTTGTTTATTTTATTAAAAAATACTGTTTTTTGTCTATTTGAGCGTAATAATAAAACAAAACCGAGTAAAATAATCAACATTTTTAATCTTTTTTCAAAAAGGAACAAAACATAGTCATTTTTTGCAATCTAAAACTTAGCCTCTTCTTTGGTCTAACATTCACGATAAAAAAGTAATTAAACACTTATCATATATCTCAAATTTTCAAAATTAGTATTATATGGCATGTAAAATTGACAAAATTAGCTTAATTTTGTCAGTCTGCATGAAGTCCAGGCTGATTAAATTTGGTACAATTTTTGCAGTATAAGTGAGCATGCTCTAAGCATATAGGTATATCGCAGAGCTTACAACTGTATTTGATTTTCCGATCTTTCTTGCTGTCACATTTTGAACACCTTATTTTAGATCTTGGCATTTTTGTTGGTGGTTCAGAAGGTGTTTCACTGAGCAATTCACGTATGTAAGCACTTACGAGAATATTTCGGAATCCGTAGATTATCTTTGTGGTTTTTCAAATGTTCTTCAATCAAAGCCGTTCCCGAATTACGAACGAAGTTTCTTCTCAATCGGTTTTCCCTATTTCGATACTATTATTCAACATCTCTCATATCATCATCATAACCAGTCGGAACCCACATCTCCCTCGAAAGACAACCAACTTTTCATCTAATGTTAGGTACTCAAAAGGTGTATAAATGATAAATAATTCGAAATAAATACAAATATTCTAGAAATACTGCATTTCACAATAAAATTACTACTTACGTTTTATACGACGTCCCGAACCACGTGGGGTCTGTGAGACCCGAACGCACTTTGCGCACGTCTGTTTGTTACGTCGGCGACGCGATTATCAAACCACTATCACCAAGCGGTGTGGCAATGTCGCAACTCCAGCTACTTAAAGTTTCAAAAACGCCGAGCGAATTTTTAGAGATTTACAAGGATTTTTGTGTGACTGGGGTCTATTAAACCCCACGTGGTTCACGGAAGGTTAAGTAGTATTTAACGGGTTTGAGTGTTAAAAAAGGTAAATTGTAGTAGGTAACATGAGAGGCAAAATGACTCATGGTTACCAAAATGAACAAAACAACGTCGCGTCGTTGCGGTTATGATTGTTGTCTTAGGGTAGCAATGCCGTTACTATATCGTGTAAATAAAAGCAAACGTCACTTTTATGGGGTCGTAGCTCGTGTTTCATTAGGAAAATAACATTTTTGAATAAATTAACACAAATAAGATTTGTAATTATAATTAAACACATTATATTTTTACGTCTTTTTTAATGTTAAGGTAAATATATGTATAGTAGGATTTTATTGAATAAGTAAACTAATAAATGTTTACCTAACTTCTAAATAAATGACTAAATATAATTTAAACGATAATTACTACAAAATTCCCTATATTTACACAAAGTCCTAGTTTCGCTTTATTGCTTCGGACATTTTCCATTTCAGGTGTCCATGACTTTAACAATAAATTTCAAATGAAGTTTAGTTACAGCCATTTTGCACATTCATGTCTTGTTACTTGTTTAATGTTTAATTTAGAAAGCTATTTCTCTCATTTCCGAGCATAGAAATTTGAATAGTAAGAAGTATCATTTATATGAATTATTATTTATATTTTTTCTGAAAAAATAAACATATAAATAAAAAGCAACATATTGAAAATATTTATGGACTTAAATGCTCTACAACTCCTTAACCCTTCACTGTATAAATATTTTTATAGTAGTTGTCTATTATAGTTCCAATGGTTGTTATACTTGAAATGAATGCAGTGTGGTGCATTCGTTGGTTTTTTTGAAGGTACAGTTAAAAATAACTATCTTTAAAATACCTTTGAGTATAGATATGATGTAGGTACGTAATACGTACGTACGTAGTTCACGTTGATATAAGTTATAAGATAAATATACCAAATATAACAAAATAACCAGATAAACATTATATAATAAGCCATGACTCAATGCCTAATAGCTTTGATTGAATAAAATTTCATAGCTTTTGTAAGTACCAAATGTATTAATTTAATTTCAATATATACAGGATAAAAACAATGTATGATCAATCAAAAATATGTGTGTAACCATATACAGTGCAAATAAATTGGAAACAATGTCTATTTAAGTAGTGCATTCAATATGGCGGTAACTACATCGCAAACAACATACTATGGATCTCCAATCCATGACGGATTTGCAACTATCCGTGCCCCCAGAAGTCGAATAAAGATAAGGAATCTAGTTGAACCAAATAGTACTGCTAATCTACCTCAAAGGCATTCGGAATATTTTACATTAAATAGAACAACCAAGAGTAATTTCTTAGAGAGCAGTTGCGGTGTTCAATATGCAACGGGAGAACCGCCTCCAAATATATACGTGAATAGACCTTCGAGAATCAGTTTCACTGAACCTATTTATACCAAAGTAACTCCGCCACATTCAAAAAGCAGCTCTCCAGTGAAGTGTGCTAATGGGCGACAAGAAACTCATTACGATTCAATAGATACAAAACCTCGCAGACGTTTGAAAAGCTTAGAAATGTCGAAAGAGACAGAAACAATGAGAGATGAGAAAATAAGTATCTCAAGCCTAACTAACGGCGAGCGCTATTCGCATGACACGTATGTAATGAATCAAGACGTTGAGCAACATTCCGTACGCACAAATACTACGGGATCTTCTGTGGACTACCGAAAGAGAAATAGCGATCGAGATAATTGTTCCGAATCTTCTTCATATCTCACCGACAACGACCGTCCTATATCTAGTTACAGTGACAATTCTACAATACCATCTACTGACACGGAGGATGTATTAAAAGAATTACCGAACAAATCTAGATTCCATAAATCTCCACAAAAGTTTGCTACCCTTAATATGAGAAGACCTAAATTTATTGATCTTAAAACTCCAAGTCTAAACGAGAATCCATTTTACGGAAGTCTGCAACGAAACAAAATTGGGTATCATTCTGAACCAAATACCCCTTTGAATGGTGATAGCAATGATTTCAATGATACAAGTGGCATTCCAAGTGAAGTGCAACAGATTCCGCGCATGCCATTGCAAAATACCCGAAATGGTTTCAAGAGATCAGTGAGTGAAACAAACGGTTTCTCGAAACGGCTTAGCTATAGACATTCCTTTAGCGTAGACTGCAAGCCGCAAACGTTCAGTAAGAAACCACATAAGTGCTGTGAATGTATAACTGGAATACCAGCTGATGACGAACTAGATCCTTCACTTTCATCAAGAACATTGGGCACGTTATATGAATCTCAAGATCCTAAAGTTGGATGTCAAACAATTTTACGGTCGAAACCTCCTGTGCCTTGGTGGGAACTAGCCATCAAAAAATCGCGATACAAAAGTTGTCCTATCCTCGAAGAGGTACGTATTTTACCTAATTATTACAATTTTCTTTTTTCTTTATCTTAAAAGAAGCGTTATTTAGAACGTACAATTATTTGACGGGTGGTGTCTCTAGTTAATATAACCATTATTAAGCGTAATAAGTAGTTAATTGATTTCCGCTAGAAAAAATATAATTGACTCGGCTATCGACGGTAGCTTGTAACAGTTGCTACTATATGTACATCGAAAGTTTTAAAATATTAATAGGTATATATTCGTTAATATTGTCTAAATGATTTAATAAGTGTTCAAGTAAAGCTTAAAAGTTAAGTAGCTCAACATAATTTATAACTGAACCGTTAATGTAAATAATTTCTCAAAGTGTTCGCTTGGAAACATAAATAAAGCTGATTTAAAGCACTGGTCTAGTACCAATGCTTACCACTTGTTGATTCGGTCCTGAAACCTGCATGTCAAAAAGAATGTAAATAGTTTTCAAAAGATTTGGGGCCCTCCAACCCTTATTTGGTTAGCGTAGTGGACTATATAGCCTGACATTGAGAGGAGGCCCGTGTCCTGAATTATTATTTCTATACTATAGTTGTATATGGAATCACTAGTTTGTTTATATACTTTCGATATAGGTACTTCGAATAAATTAGTACAAGTGAAATCATTTCCGAGTGCCATAATTTTCGCCTCATTTAAAAGTTAATCGATATTTAATTGCTTTAAAATTAGTTTGCATGTTAACACGTCATTTTTTGTTTAGGAATGTGTGTAATTATAATATTGTTTTTTTTTTGGCTGTCTATTATTGAAAAGCTTCCGGGCGTAGAAAGATCAGAGCTGTTTTCATTTACAAGCTATAGAAAGAATATAATATAATAAAAATACAGTAGCCAGATTTATATCTAGATTAAGGAGGCGACACATACATATTTTACATAATTAAAATAACTTAGACGTTAGGATTTCTTATTTAATACATTAAAGTTTTCTTTCATGTGCACCGTGATTTTTATGAGCTTCTGTTTCACTTACTTCGATTGTATGGCGTACTCTATTTTCCAGTTTAAAATTTATAGCCCATTTTCTAAGTACTTATCGGTATCCGATTGCGCTGAAATTTGGCATGTCTATGCAGCTTTGGTAATATTACAATAATAATTCTAGTGGTCATACTCGTAGAAATTCTACAAAAATAGATTGCTTTGTAAAAAGACTTTATTAAGTTGATTTTGATATAAAGTGTTTAATATGTATTTATTTTATTTTATTTTTATTTATTATAGGGAAACAAACAATATTATAGTACATACAATTTAAAATAAAAAATACACATATTTACTAGTTAAGTTTCCGCAAATAAGAAACACATAATTAGAAGAAAGAGTAGAAAGCATTAAGCTAAATTAAACAAAAAGTTGACACATACGTATACACATATAAGTTTACCATAAACATAATTAAGTACATAAAAATATTAATTTATGTTAGTTTAATCCCATTATTAATAAATTGAGATCACTTTCGAAATTTTAATTCTAAAAGACAGGTGCACTATAAGTTGAACTGAGATTTAACATGGCGGTTAAATATAAAAAAAATAAACCTTACAAGTTGGACAAAAAACTGCTACCTGACGCCCATAGTAGTTCGTATCTCAGACAGGTGATTTAATCTTGATTTGGAAACACATTACTTTTCTTTATTATAAAATATGGTTTCTCACGGTAATAAGAGTAACTGCCTCGGTGGTGTAGTGGCTAGCATGTACGGCTGCACACCCGGAGGTCCTAGGTTCGAGTCCCGGGTCGGGCCAAGTTTAGTTATTAAGTCTTTCTGTCTAGTAAGTCTCAGTAGCAGCCCGGAGTTGGGAAGTTGGCGGTGTTTCACCCCCATGCCTCGGAGAGCACGTAAAGCCGTCGGTCCTGCGCCTTAACTCTCACCGGTCGTGTCGAATAGTCGCCCCCACCGGAGTATGAGAGTGACAGGAATAGAGAGTGCACTTGTGTCTGCGCACTATAATATCTCCTGCGCAGTTGGCTAGTCTCAATGAGATTGGCCGCCGTGGCCGGAATCGGTCAGGAGAACATCATCATCAAGAGCAATAAATATAAAATGTTAAAAAAGAAAATTTCATAGACATTCTATTTAAATAATGTGATATAAAATTATTTATACTAAACAAATTTATGCTAAAAAAATATTTACAAACTACACAAAAGAAATAATTTAATTGCTTTCTTTTATTTATATGTTATAACATAACATAATTTATATGTAAATCAGTAATTACTAAATACATTAAATTATGTTTTACTTTCGTTTTTTATGACTTTTTAGGAAATTCTTTCCTTTCTTATAATTATTATAAAAGCGAAATCATGTTGGTTTGTCACTTCTCACTTCAACCGGCAGATCAACCGACATGTTTAATGTGGGCTGCATAATATCGACATGAATATGGGCTTTCATCCAATAGTAGATGGCGATAGACGGAAAAATGTATAATTATATTGTTGTTGTTGTTGTATTGAGCTCTTTTTATAACGTTCCACTACTGGGTACGGGCCTCTCTTTAATACGAGGGGATCAGGCCATAGTCCACTACGATGGCCAAGAGCGGGTTGGCGGACTTCACATGTCTTTTGAAAATTTGCTAGGTTCTTTCAGACAAGCAGGTTTCCTCACGATGTTTTCCTTCACCGTTAAGACAAGTGGGAATTATGTTGGAAATGATTCGCACATGAAAATATGAGAGATTCGAGACCGGGGATTTGAACCCGCTTCACTCGGTTTTCCAAACTAGCGTATTGCCATTGGGCTACCATTGCCTTAATAAATATATTATCCTACTTTATTGCAGAACAAACTATGTTCACGGGATATTTAAACAGTACTGACACAAAGTCCAGAAACATAACTAAGTAGAGGTTTTTGTATTTTTGTGTTGACTACCTGTCGCTTTTTTACATTAAACGTTACAATGAACCTGAGATACCCACCGCTTAAAGAAACGTATAGTTCTGTAACATTGTCCAGCCTCACCCGCTATAACTACGGCACACTTTCCTTATATAGCCGCGTCCGCCTAGACCGTCTCTTATATTTGTTTTATGGGGATATTACAGTCCTGCAACAGTTAGTGGCCCATCTACGTGCACTATAGTCTATAGAATTACAAGTTATGGCGTAGGCAGTCATAAATTAGAATTACGATAACGTTAAACGCGATCGTAATGCTTGTGATATATTAAGGTGTCGTAATTCATATGTACTCTATTTAATTATATTTTATTGAAATATATGTATAAGTGCCTTTATTTGATTCATTCTACATTCATTACATAATATACATAATCATGTAGGAGGCTTTACTAACATTCTTTCATGTTTGTTTGTCCTTCTTTAACTGGACAACAGCAATGGGTTAACGTGATTTTGTTGATAGAGACAGATCAGAATGAAGTGTAGGAAGTAACATAGGTTACTTGTTATACCGCCATATGTAATGGTTCATGTAGCATGTTTGTATACAGTAAAAAGGCGCTTGCGTCTCTTTAAGGATACCTTTAGAGTTAAGAATTAAACATTAAGTTTATAAGAGTGTTATGGTTTTAAAGGAAATATTTAAAACCGTTTAAGTAGGCATCTTTTGTCATACTTTTAATCCTTCTTTGATATTTTAAATAAAACTATCTTATCGGATTATTTCCTGGATTTATTTTGATTTTTGGTTCCCTTTTTTTTTCATTTCATTGGTTTTGATAAACAAAATAATAGAAGTCTAAAAATTTTGATTCTTAAACTTTGAATGTACTTTTAAGCTAGACAATATGAATATTTATGTCAACATGCGCTCGAAACAATATAGCTGAAAAGGAAGAGAGCAGTTGAACAAATATTTTTTCTTGTTAAGAATGTTACAGCTACTATCATAGTGACGTTGTACTGTCGAGTCGGTTTCATGTGTGCATTTTATTGAGTAAATGGAGCACTTCTTATAAAAACGTACAAAGTCGAATATTATAATGATTTTGCATCTTATTGACATATACATACATATGTATATCTTTAAACATACATATTAAAAAGTTACTTGTCTTGACTGTCGCATCAAGATCAACGCCCTAGACAGGCTATTGGAACTGAAGGGCAGACACACAGTCTATTTTTATAATATTTTATAGAAAAACGTAATGTTGGTATGGAAAATATGATATTTGTGACAAGAACTGGAAGAATTGTAAATAACAAAACACATTTCAGTATTTGCTATATGAACAATTAAAAAAAAGCATCCCACATTATTATTATTATGTACCGATTTTAAAGGGACTCTCATAGGTGGATACATGTTTTGGTCGAATTATACAAAGATAGTTACTTTTTCATACATTAGATCCTTGGGAAGCAAGAGTAAAGATGAGATTGCAAGCTTGTACGTAAATTTCAAAATTTGCAAACCATTATTCAACCACTGGTATCTAATTGAGTTGAAATTTGGATTCTTATGTAATTTTGGTTGCAATGAAATAATAAGGTATCATCGAGCTGATCTGATGATGGAGTTGGGAAGTAGGGACTAGAACTCCCTAATGACATATGATAGGTTGTACAGAGAGCTGATATAAAATATTTTAAGCTATGGTTTTTTTAATATTTTTAAAATGTGTACTTAATTTTCTTAATGTCGAAAAGAATGCGACATTTTACTTTAACTAGGCAAAGCGATAAAGAGATTCTGGTTATTTATTTATTTAAATATCTTCACGGAAATTCCATTTCATACTAACTTCTGGTACTCTATACGGTTAGCGCATAATAACTACCTTATATTGAACGTGTGTCTACATTTTATATTTATTTTATGGTATTGTTAAACATCTATTAATAATAGAATATTTTGGAATCTTCTGTTAAGTTAATATATATTATCTTAATATATAAATATTTTGTGACGATTATTTTTTTATCAAAAGCTTTTAGAACTTTTATGTGCATTTGGTCGAACGCGTGTAATTCTAAAAGTCTGGACTTTAGAATTCTGTAAGTTTGATGGCTTAACAATTTAAGATACAGTTTTAATTCCTCGCTCTCAAAATAAGCGAAGAATAAGAACATATGCGAGCAAAACATCAGGCTTACTTCCTGAAATAATAAACCAAACCAAAGCAGTTAACGGTAAATAGTAGTCACTAATTACCAGTTAAATAATTTAATCGCTACATTCTCCATAGCCACCCTATCTATAACTTATAAGGTGCAGTAAAATTTTTGATAAAGATACTAATATTTTCATAATTCTAACAAATAAATGCAAAAGTATCTAATAAATATAGATTTATGAAACTGTTCCTGCGTTATTAGTCTGTCACGAAACCTTAGGGCTACTTATGTTATTACCTATATATTAATATTCAAAGATAAAACAATTTAGTACTTTTTTCTCCAGTTTGTTTGTTTGTTAGTATATCTTTCACAAGCTTTATCAGGAAAAAAAAGGAAACAGTTTTTATATAGATAGGTAAACTGTATTCATATGTGTTTTACACAAATTTTCAATACTTATTATAGTCGAATTCTAATATAGATAGCCCGTTTACTGAGGAAGGCTATAGACTATATATCATACTAGCGACTTACCCTCGCTTCACTCGAGTGCGCCTCTAGGTACGTTTTATTTTTTTTGAGCGGAACTCTAATTCTTTTTTTAAAATCAAAGTAGCCTAAGTTATTTCTTATAACATCAGCTATCTGCCAGTGAAAGTTCCGTTAAACTTGGTCCAGCGGTTTCGGAGATTAGCCGGAACAAACAGACAGACAAAAATTTTAAAAATTGTGTTTGTCTTATAAGTACCGTATATATGTAATTCCATATGCATTTACTAAAAAGCTGTTATTTTAACATTACCAACTGACACTTCAATTTTATTAAGCTGTATAGATTATATTTTATAGTTTACTATTCCATACTAACCGGTAAATGAGTCGCTAGTTTTATATAAAAACCTACCCATTAACTATAGGTATACACCTACTACGAACGTTTGCTTTTATACTTAATATGAATTAATGGAACTTAAATATAATCTATGTAATGTAGTTACGAACACGTGTTGCGTGATGTCCATAAAGGTAACACTAGGGCATTGTACTCCGTTTTAATGTATTAGTTAATTGTTTCGCCTCCTTACAAATTACACTTCTTGTTTTCCCTCACTTAAGTGCATATTGCGTACGTTCGTTCGTGAGTAATTAAATTTGAATGCGTTATATAATATCTACATACTATAGGATTGAAGGATATTAGTTTCAGTATAAACGACTGAGACAAAGATTTTTTCAGGCAATTACAAAAAAAACCTCTAAAGCAGAGGTTTTTAACTTAATTTTACTTCATCTATACTCTCTAGAAAATTTGATCTTCTGCAAGAATCGAATCTATGAATCATGCGTGTATTTTTTTCTTACACTGTACCTATATTTTTTTCATAATCTGAGTCTAAATTTGGTTTTAGCATAAAAGTAAAGTTGCCTTATAAAAGTTAGGACTAGCGCTTTGTATTTTATAGTGGAAAATATTTATTTGCTACAGCGAATTAAACTAATCAAACAAGCCAGTTATGATGCGCGGGTGGCACAGCTGCTGATGATATAGGTAATTATCCTACACCTGCCTTGCAACCTGTGCGGCTTATTGTCACCCTACATAGTTACGCTTAATGGAGAAACTAAATGGCCTTATACAGGCGAATAACGCTGTTTTCTACATTCTCAAACATCTAGAACAAATATGCGACAGAACAACTGTTAAAATATTTAGACTACTTTTTATGAGTCTATCTTGGTACATATCTCAAAAAGTATAATTATGACTTAGGCAATTTAATTGCAATTAAATAAGATGAAAGCACCTGCCAAATAATAACGGAATATTTTTTATATCCGTATAAATGCGTACAGGTGGTCACATGGTCAGTTTTTACTTTGATGGCACGCGCATATGCAAGAGATCTATCAATGAAGTGGACATTGTAATTGGCGAAGAAGCAGGTGAAATAACCTAATAAGAAAATAGTTGTATTTTTAAATAAGTTTTACATTCAGAACGATCATTATATACAATAAATTTTATTTACGTTTATAGGTTTTTGTACATGCAGCCGTTGCTTTGAATAAGCCGGTAATACAGGCAATTAATATTTTTCTTGTATATATTCATACTATTTATATTTTATCATTTGGTTTACGACTCAATCCATCGATAGATGATTAGATATTATTGCTATAATCAGTATGTACAGTTACGCTGTGAGCCCTCTGGCGTAGGAAACATTGACCTTAGCCTTGAATAGGTATAAAGTCTCGACCAAGTAATGAATAGTAAAATTACTTACGTATTTTCCAGGAAAGGTATCATTAATATGTATTAATTCGGGACTTAGGGAACACTCGCGGGCACGTCAGTTAATACAATGATAGGGATCGTGGTCGTTGCCCTTTTTAATTTCGCAGAGTACTCCTGTGACGTAGCAAACAGAGGGTCCCCTGTCCAGCTGCACCCCTGTCGGTAATCAGACTGTTATTTACTTTCATGACTCACTTTTATAGTAAGGTGTATAATGCAAAGTGTCTAAACTTTGTTTATTATACATTTAATATATTAAAAAGTAAATAGACAAAGAATTTCATGTAATGTAATTCGTAATATTGTTTCATAAAGGAAACCCCTTAGTATTAATAATAATAACTTCACTCAGGCCCTAACTACCCTCCCCGCATCCCGCGTTCCGCGTGTTTTGTCCAAAGCTTTCACGTAATCGCCAATATCATCAAGGACGAACACATAAACATTAAACTCATATATATGAATATGTTTTTTGTTAAGCATTTTTGCATTGATCTAGTACCTACTTATAAACATATACAGAAAAAACAGAAAAAAAGAGATTAAATATTATTAATAATAATAGTTGTTATATAATCGACGGTATTAATGCTCATTGATCGATCTCTTCCAGACAACGTAGGCTTAAGTAATAAGGGGTTCATTAAATATGATAATAAATATACAAAAATACTTTTTTTTACGATTCATAGATATAAATATCTTTTGTGATATAATAATGAGCTTAAATTCAAATCTTTTTGCTCCTGACACATCCTCCCACATGTTGTGTCCTGATGTATTAATTAAGCTGGACAGATTCATAGTCCTCTGATGAAGTCATATTTAAAATTAAAATGGTACTTATGTTACATCATAATTATATCGATGGGAAGCTCATGTTTACGATCTTATTTGACAGGTTATTACGTTGTTATCGCATCTCCGTAGAACCAGTTTCTCATACACTAGAGGTGATTTAAATAATTATCGGCTCTGGATGTTACCGCTATCCAAAAAAACTCGACAATTTGGAAACGTTATCTGTTTGTGGTCGTCTCTAATTTCGAAACTAGATTCTTACATTCAAACTGGCTTAAAAGGAAGTGATCTGTGATTGATAAACAAAACATTCGATTTATGCTCTTAAGTTACGCGTTTAAAACCATAAAACAACGTAATGCAGTATTCATTACATCTGAAGTAACAGAAATTGTGTAGTTAAATAAAGTATACTATTCTAGCTTTAGAAAAACTCCGGGAAAAGTAATAAAAAGCTCTAAATTATACGTAAAAGCTCTGTGTAAAGTGGTGAATGCTCTGTTGAAAATAAAACAAACAAAAAATATAACACACTTGATAAAAGGACGGAAGAGCCCGATTTTTTGCATTTGTTCCTTCCTGCATTGCAATCATCACCATACTTTTAAAAAAATTATGTTTTCAACTAAGAAGTCCTCATGATATGTATAAGTTTGACCCAATGAGTTTCTCCAGACGCTGCTTAAAATAAACATAAGTGTTTTTGGCAAACAATTTATCTTTCTTACAATTTGAATACAAACATGAGTTTTTCTGGCATACGTCAATACAGTACTCGTATGTTAAGGCTAAAATATGTTATTGTTTCATACATTTTTCAGAACATTTTTCTTTTGTTCCAGGCACATGTGGTCTCGGCCTTTGAGCAGAGTCTCTCAAACATGACACAGCGGTTACAGCAGCTAACAGCTACAGCAGAGCGAAAGGTAAAACCTCCTTTCCATTCTTGTTATTCTAATACTGTAATCTTACTTTACACGCGTTGGCATTGTGAGACTAGGGAAACGTGATTTATGCGCAATAAACATTCCCAGCAAAAGGATCGGTGACATATTGACCCTTCTAACAATGCATCATATATTATGTAAATTAAATGATACTAATTTACGACATTTTTGAAAGTTCTCTAATCGAAACACAATACAAGTTGTTAATCGGTTATCTGCAGAAAGCTCCGCTAACGATCATCGTGCTCCAATTATATTTGACAAGGGAGATATTGTGGAGAAAATTTGTATCAATATGGAACAGCTTAAATGGTTGTTCGACTTTACTGCCTATATCAAGACGAACTGAATCAGTTTCTAGATAAGAGGAACTTGTTCTTGAAGGTTGCACTCTCGTATCGAACAATAAAATAATACCGGTTAAGTGGATTGCGTTTGAAAACCAAGAATTTCGTATACGTGTCATATTTGCCATTGATTAATTTTTTAAATACTATAACTATCATAAGCACATTGAATAAAGCCTTAAAATGTTTATAGCATAAATATTTTTATTAACTTTTTATAATATTTTAAATTTATATTGGATATTGGTATCTGAATATTCAAAATAAACACTACTACCGTAATTGAACCCGTTACATTTGGCGTAGTAGGCAATGCGATACATATATTATACACCATACTCACTATGCCGTGATTTTACGATACGATCTGATATTAGTTTTTTTCAATTAAATTAAAGTTTAAGATCTTCTATCTTATAATCGATCGATATATGTATCTCAAAATAAATCTCGATTTTAAACGCATATTAAATAGCAATATGCCCATATTATTTTGAATTTAATGACACAGTAAATATGAAATTACATTAATTTGCGTGAGTGCACGTTAAGATCAAAGACCATTTCACCGAGAGTACAGCTTTTCTAAACAGCTGCCTACCTTGCTTGGATTATAGGGTGTGACAGCGGAATATAGTTGGTTTAATCAGTGAGATATGAGCGGCTAATTAGCTTTGTTGTTGAAACTCCTATACTTTATTAATTTCACCTGTTTGTATAGTGTAGAAAGTTAATTATTTTCTTTATCATTTTTATCACGAAATATTTTTGTTTGTTATTAATTAATTTTTTATATTAAATTTGTATATAAGTTTTATCCGTTTTATTTTATAGTATAATAATTAAAAGCTAAACTTAAGGTAGAGATGACATTTCATTTAAATCATAGTAATTTTTAGAAGGTAGCCTAAATCTTTAGAGTATAGAATAAAAATCTTAGAAAGCTTTATTGCTCTAACAATATAAAAATAGTTTTTATTTGAAGTGACAGTTAATATTAAAAATACACATTTTTAAATCAATGTAGATAGTATAATAAAAATATTTTTTTGTCACCAGGATTCAGAATTGACTGAGTTGCGGCAAACGATCGAACTTCTTCGAAAACAGTCTATCCAAGCAGGTTTGACAACGGCGCACATGCAATCTATGGGCATACGCGCCGATGGAGTCAATGTTACGGGCCCGGTATGTATACCTTAAACTTTTTATTTGATCTATCTAAATACTTTTATTAGGTATTTTTACTGCCTGCTTCATGCTATACATGAAGAGAAAAAAAATGAACGATGATTTCTTTCGCTTTGCCTTACGTTAACCAGGTTGCAATTAATATCTGATTATTTAAAAAAAAAAAAACATTCTTTTTATAAATGACCGTGACAGTCAGTTTCACGCTTACTTAGTTACGTTATAAAAAACCTGTATCAATAAACTTATTGTTAAATCACCCCTAAGAAACATTTGGACTTTATATCGCACTTCAAATCATGTAGCGACTCATTATTGCGTAGAAGAACAACACATTAATCAACAATTTTATGCTATATATATACGGGTTATAAGAGGTTTTTCAATTAATCTTGCAATAGCTATATGAAATATACTTAGTCTCCTAAAACTAAAAATCCGTGTATTATGTGTACAGTATCCGTATAAAGTTAGGCTTCAACATGATATGTTTAAACGATTATATTGGAGTATGACCAAAGAAACGTGTTGAGGATATCCAATTCAAAGATAAATCTTAAGATAATTTTGTTTAACTTCATCTTATTCTGTCACCTGCAATTAGGGTAGGTACACATAACGTTAACGCTGAATATCGAGCCTTGTGATTAAATTAACGTTATGTAGGCCAGCCATCAATCATTGCGTAACATCATTAGACTCTATAAAATGAGATCACGTACATAGCAGCAGCTTTAATTGATAATGCCTCTCAAAATAATAATTTGTACACGGTACAATCACTCTCTTTAACAAATAGAAACTAGGAACTGCACTTAAATATCTTCGCAGTTTCCTTGAAATAAAAATACAATTTAATTTAACAAAAGGAGTTTTTTCAACTCTTGGTTCTAGTTTCTTGCTATTGTTCTGTGTATTTTGAGTTAATATTAAACTAATTCATGTAGAAAGTAAGGTATCAAACAATAACGTAATATTATATAGACATGCAAGATCGAAATTCTAATGCAGTAGTCGTGAGAAGATGCAGTTAGATCATAGATCTGGCACCAATCACACGCTTTTTAGTGATCCATTAAAGAGAACAGTTGCGAATGCATACGTGAAAGTTCAAACCAAATAAATGGCATAAGCGACATAAATACTTGTTAGTAGGCATACTCGCACATTTGCATTAAATTGACCATCAATATATCGTTCTACATATCAAAACGTCGATAGTTGAGAGACAAGACGTCCTGTTAGTAATGTTTCGATCGCGTGTATAATTATTTTAATGGGGCATCTAATTTTATTCTCAGCGACGCTTTGAACATCTACATGATAACAAGCATTTACCGACAGAGTTACTATGATTTGTATTAAACTTCCCTATTACTTTATTTTTTATTGACTTATAATATTTACATCAAGTGATGTAATGAGTTTGAGTTTGCAAGTATATTATTACTGGAATAATAGACACGTTTCAAATGTAGATTTTTTATTACACACATATGTATGTATGTATATACATTATTCAAATAAAAATGAATATAATATGTTCAAACAAAGCCTATTTTTTATAATCGGTTAAAATATTTGAATGCAATAAAATATAGTAGCTAATTATAACCAAATGTTCTCGTTCTCGTTTAGGAACCAAATGCAACTCAAACCCAACAATCTTCGCCGCAGCGATTAGCTCAGGGCAATGGTGCGATCACGAGGCATCTATCAACTGACAGCGTCTCTAGTATTAACAGCCTTAGCAGTGGCTCATCTGTGCCGCACGATAAAAAACATAAAAAGAAAGGATGGGTAAGTTTTTTCCTATGCTTTTTCTTATGTATGCAACATTTTCAAATTATGTTACGTCATTATGTTATTATTGTCCCAGTAGTATTTCCTCTGACAAGATTCAGTTACTTTGAAGGGAATTGCCCATCCATCCCACAAAGAAATGCCTGAAATAGACAAAAAAAATCAATTCTATTCCAAATTGTTGTGTAAATCTAAAGAAACACATGACAATTTTTCATATGAAAATTAATAATTATTTTAAATTAATCATTCAAAATAAGACTAATTTATTCCTTATTAATCGTTATATTTTTATCCTACTTAAACAAACTTATAACAACTAACAGTCGCTATATTTTACGGGCATTTCTCTTTACACATAAGTTAAATAAACACTCTCCTGTCACAGTTGCGCTCATCGTTTACAAAAGCGTTCTCAAGAAACGCGAAGATATCTAAAACGGCGAAACATTCCTCCCTC
The DNA here is from genome assembly GCA_905404265.1 of Fabriciana adippe. Taxonomy (NCBI): domain Eukaryota; kingdom Metazoa; phylum Arthropoda; class Insecta; order Lepidoptera; family Nymphalidae; genus Fabriciana; species Fabriciana adippe. The sequence goes on along the minus strand of FR989984.1, from coordinate 7,141,432 downwards.
GGGCAACTATCATCGCAAGACAGTTCGTCGGGCTCTCACCACTACGACGATCCGCACACGATCCGTGAGGGAAGCAATGAAAACAGTCTGGAACATTCCCACGAAACTCTTGACAATAGCAAAGATAAAACAACGTGCCCTCCAGCCAGTGACGAACAGACCAAAGGTGAATACTACGTTTCGTACTAACAAACAAAGACAATTGGCCTTCCAATTTCAGAGATGAATTAAATCCTCGGGGCAATGTTAATCAGTGACACGTTTTAAAGAAAATTTCTATTTGTTTAGACGATTTTAATTTTATTTGTATAAGAAACTTTAGCTCCCTATGTTACATTTGCATGATAAACATAAGCTAAGAGAAAGTTTAACTTGAAAGTTCTAATTGCATAGGGCCTATGTAAATTCATTAATATGTACGTGAATATTTTTGACAAATCGCATTACTATTATAAATGCGAAAGTTTGTACGTATGTGTGTATATTTGTTACTCCTTCACACTTAAACAGCTTGACGGATTTGCATTGAATTTAGTACACAGATAGAGTATAACCTTGAGTAGTATTTAAGATTCTGTTAGTAATTAAAATTGCCTATAGGTGGTGATAGCTGTATATAATATTATAAATACAACAGGTACTTAGAGACTGCAATAATATAATAGAAAATATTTTTTTAACATGTTATATTTGTTTCAGAAAAACCAGATCAGTCGGGCTTAGTAGATGAATTAAAGAGGCAGTTGCGAGAGAAAGATTTGGTGCTAACAGATATAAGGCTCGAAGCGTTAAGCTCGGCTCATCAACTAGAAAGTCTTAAAGACACTGTCATTAAAATGAGGGTAGGTATTTTTACTTGTCGCAGTCTTACGAGTACTTAATGAGTTTTATCTGTAGCTTTGGGAATAAACATATTTTTACTTAATTTATAGCCACTTAACAGTTCTGATGTATTTATATAAGGACATAACTTTCGAAGAGCTCAATTTTCATTTAAGAGTAATAAAATAATAATATACCTATAAATAAACAAACTCTAGTAAACATAGCATACTATAGCCAAAGCATCGTGACGATCGATGCATTCGATAAAGAACTTTGTTCCAAAAAAACTTATATGCACAGTACTGTTGATAACACATAGTAAGCGTTATAACATATATAAATACTAGCGACTCACCCTCGCTTCGCTTCGGGTTCGTCCCTAAACAAAAACAAATCTATCCCACGGGAACCGTACATTTTCCCGGGATTATATATAGCCTAAAGCCTTCCTCGATAAATGGACTATCCAACATAAAAAGAATTTTTCAATTCCAACCAGTAGTTCCTGAGATTAGCGCGTTTAACCAAACAAACAATCAAACAAACTCTTCAGCTTTATAATATTAGTATAGATTAAGTAAATAAATGTACTTATTATAAACCAACAATAACTTATTGTAAACAAGTTAGTTCATGCTTAAACTCATCTTATCGAATTAATTTCATATCTACAAATAATTTATTAGAACGAGATGTTAAATCTGAAACAAAACAACGAGCGACTTCAGCGACTGGTAACATCTAGGTCGTTGGCCGGCAGCCAGAGCTCGCTCGGCACCGGTGGCTCCGCCGTTGAAGATCCTAGGAGATTCAGTTTAGCTGATCAGTCTACTATGCATCAGGTAATATTTAATTTAATGCTTTTTAATTTTACGCGAATATTTGACATTTTTAGTAAAACTATTTTTTCGGATTCTTAGCGGATTTTTGTTTTTAGTAAAGCATTCGAAACATCGGGCACCAAAAATCAAACTATATCCGCGAAAAAATCTGAAGTGATAGCTTATTTTATAATATTTAATTTTATAGAGTTATTTCCATCTAAGAAGCTGTAATCGTTTTGGTATACGTAAAAAAATATTTACTATAAGAGAATTGATGGTCAGAATTTCACAGTATCAGTTGCTTTAAATATTGACAAATACCAGTTTTCAACACTCACTAACATATTATGTATATTTTAATAACTATTTATAACTTATCTAACATCATTATTTCATTTTCAGGCCGCCATAGACATACATTCCCAGCCTCTAGACTTAGACTTTAATTGTATGAGTTCGACTCCATCCCGGGATTTATCCAAAAAAGGATCACCAAAATCTAGTATCGTCGAGCCAATATACGGCAACAAAGCTGTATGCGAACTCAATGAAAACAGTGAAGCCTTATTGGGAGCTTTAAATGGCGCGAGTGACATATTTACAAATGGACTCAGCGCCGGGGAACGGTTAAGTGGTGATTACGATATCAATACAGTCCTACCTCCCCCTAAAAGTCGAGAGTTAGCGATAGGGGAAAGCTATTCAGATATCGGTAAGTATCGGTTTCTTTATCGGGTAAACAAATAAAAGACGACGTATTACTAACCGTCTTTTGTTTTTCAGGTGTTGCCGATAGTCAGGGTGATACGACAGACGGAAAGAAGATAGCAATAGCGGTATATTTGGGACAGCCAGAAACATTCCAAAGATATTTTGAGGAGGTTCAAGACACGTTAACCGAATCGGAATGTCGATTCTATTCGAAGCAAGCTAGTGGTTTTAACAATCACTTTGATAAACAACCTAGTTTTGATTCACCAAGAGTGTCCCAAAACCATAGTCCCGAAGTCGAAAATCAAGACTACCCGCAATCTATAAATAAGTCAAACACAAATAGCCTTAAAAGTAACAAATCTACGCACAGTAATTCGTATAAGAACGTATATAATAGTGATTCGACAATAAATTGCAATGAGTTTACAATAGCCTATACCTATATATCTGGTAAGACGACTTGGCAGAACTTAGACTATATAGTTAGGAAAACTTTCAAGGACTATCTATCTAGAATAGATCCTGGGACTAATCTAGGGCTGAATACAGACTCTATTACGTCGTACCATTTGGGTGAAGCGACACGAGGTCCTGAAATAAGCTTTCCTGAACTATTACCATGTGGATATATCATTGGAACTGTGAATACACTGTACATTTGCTTACAAGGAGTTGGCAGCCTGGCATTTGATAGCCTTATACCAAAAAATATTGTATATAGGTTAGTATTGCTATATTGTATCAGTAACGTAATACCTTTTTCTTGTTTTGGAAGACACATTTGACTCGGTTTGTAGTGACCGTACTTGCTGTGCCAGCGGTCGTAGGTTCGAGTCCCGCTGGGGATATTCATTTGTGTGATGAGCACGAATGTTTGTACTCCACCCATGGGAGTTTAGATTTATAATATGTATTTATTTAAAGTTATATACATATGTATAGTTTATCAACTATCTGGTATCCATAATATAAGCTTCGTTACCATGGAACTAGATGGTGTTGTGTGTTAATATAATAATAAATAATAAATAAATATGTTGGGACATTAACACACAGCACCATCTAGTTCCATGGTAAGCTACGAGGCCTGTGTTATGGATACCAGATAGTTGATACACTACACATATATAACTTTAAATACATACATATTATAAATATAAACACCCATGACTGGAGTACAATAATTCGTGCCACACAAATGAATGCCCCCAGCGGGACTCGAACCCGCGACCGCTGGCACAGCAAGTAGGGTCACTACACACTGAGCCAAACGTGTCGTCGAATATCCCAACATATTTATTTATTTTCCCTATATTATGAAATTTCATAGACATGACTTGTTGATGATCATTTAGCGCACCATAAAGCTCTGTCTTCTAAAATATTATTGCCAAAAATATTTGTATAAGACGTTGATATCATTCTAGTAGACTTTATAAATAGTATGTACATTGTGCGTATATAACATTTACAAATAGCATATACAGTGTGTGTGTATATTACAAATAGTATGTACATTGTGCGTATATAATAACAAATTAAGAGAAAGCTAAATCATAACCTTATTTTCTAACACCTACATATATCAAATCGTGTTTTTAATTGAGCTATTTATTTGCAGATACGTATCTCTGTTATCGGAGCACCGGAGGGTAATACTCTGCGGGCCGAGCGGCACTGGAAAGTCATATTTGGCGGCTAAATTAGCGGAATTTTACGTACAAAGGACGCAGCGAAGAGGAAATCCTGTGGAAGCCGTGGCAACATTCAAGTGAGTTCTTGTTCTATTTCCTTTATCTTTTCCTGCAATTACACACTGTTTATCTAATAAATACTTTGCATTTAATTGTATATATAAGTATTTAAAGATTGATATTTCGTTATTTTAGTTATGTACTCCGCACTTATTCATTACTAGCAGAACCTGCGGCTTCGCTCGCGATCAAACTACGAAAAATACGAAATTTCATGCAAATATGTTCAAGGAATAAAAAGTTTCATACAAACTTTTATCCCCTATTTCACCCTCTTGGGGGTTGAATTTTGAAAAATCCTTACTAAATGCCTTCGTCATATGAAGAATACGTGTGTGAAATTTCAATTTTCTAGCCTTAAGGGTTTGGCCTGTGCGTTGATACATCAGTCAATCACTTTCGCCTTTTATATATATATATAGATTATGTAAGGCTGATATTTGGGCCTAAATTGTTTGTATTTAGGTCTATACATTATATTTACTAAAAGTAAAAAAAGATTCAGCTAATGTATAATGCTATAGATAAAGCGTTATTCTTTCTGCTTAAAAGTGGGTACAAGAGCATATTAATAATATTATTTTGTTTTCATATTATATTAACACTGGCATATGTACCTAACTTCAATTGTCGTCAAATCAATTCAATCGAAAATTTCACTAAAATCCGTTGAACCTTAAGGAGAAATCTTCTACTTAGTAGCAAAGAAAAACTGAGTCAAACGCGTCGTCATAAAAAAGTCATAACCTACAGCGTGGACCGCAAATCCTGCAACGAGCTGCGCGCGTACCTTGCGAACATCGCGGAGCAGTGCGGCGGCGCGGGCGAGGAGCTGCTCCCCGCGGTGGTCGTGCTCGACAACCTGCAGCACGCGTCCGCGCTGGGCGACGCCTTCGCGGGGCTACTGCCGCCTGATAATAGGAATATGCCTGTTATTATCGGTATGTATTGTACTAGTGATTTTAGTTTTGATAATGTTTATTGTACTCCTGATTACAAACATGTAGTCAGTCTTCCTGATACTAGACATGTGCGCAGACGTTATAGTGCACAAGTGTTCTCTCTATTTCTGTCACTCTCATACTAAGTTGGAACGAGAATTTGACCCAACCTGCGATGAATCAGGTTGCCGACGGTTTACGTACATTCCGAGGCAGAAGAATGAAACACTACTTCAACTAAAAAGCTTCCCAACTCAGGGCTACTGAAAATTTATTGACAGAAAAACTAAATAACTATATTTGGCCCTATCCGGGTCTCGAACCCAGAGCTTCTGGATCTGCAGCCGTATTTACTGGCTACTAGACCACAAGTAATCTATATGAGTTTGGTATTTATATTTTTTTTGAACACAGGCAGCGCTACCTTTTGACAAATTTTATTGCTAACAGTAGCTTACTACTCCAGATTATATTTCATTTGTGTAGTAAATTTAGTCCAAATCCGTCGTCTTTCGACAATTCGATATAAGAGAAAGATAACCGAATGACACACTTCCAATTTTCGGCTAGAATTTAAATAAATATTTAATTTTTTAAAAATGTAATATGTAATTATAATATATTATATGTGAAATCATCCCCATACTATCCCATGTTCATTGTCCTTAAAATCAGTATATTTAGGTATAATATTTTATCTCACAGGCACCATGTCCCAAGCTACGTGTAACACGACAAATCTCCAACTACATCATAACTTCAGGTGGCTTCTCACCGCCAATCACATGGAACCGGTCAAAGGATTTTTGGCAAGGTTAGTTAAATAATGAAGAGGTCATTTTTTAAATATACAAATACTTGTTATAAATATATAATATTCATTGTCACCAAACATATTCGTATAAATAGATTAATGTTATTATTGAAGTAAAACTTTTATAGGCGTTCCTGAGGGGCAAGTCAATATACAGGAAAAATGAGTATCGCGGAAGTGTCAGTAAAATTATTATTAATGATTTTAAAAAGAATATTATATTTATACTTTTATAATAACTATTATTTATAAAAATATATACATATTTATAATTGATAATTATTAAGTAATTATTACTTATAAAAATAAATATTTATTACTAATATTTTTTATAAAAATTATTACATTTGTCTTTTGATTTGTTTTAATATCTGCCACAGCGCCGAAGAGGTTTTACTTCAATCGCGCATAAAGGTTACACGCACTCATTTTATTTAATAATAACAATAAGATATTCGTCCAAAGTTACAAGTAAAACTATCTTGTTGGGTTTCTTCGCGGACTTTGATTTTTAGTTACTGACGTCTCGAATGCTTTATAGCAATCATGGTCACGGGAGACGGGGTTTTATTCAAATAGTCGCGTATATCTAACTATGTATTATGTGAACCAAAGTTACAAGCTTTTCTATTTTTGTAGTAACTTTTAGGCGGTACAATAGAATGCGTAGTTTAAGTTTATCGTAGACTAAATAGTCTTTTAATAAAGTTATTAATATCTAAACATATAATAAAACTGTAAAGGTCGAATATCTGTATATAGAAAATAAATGCTAAAAATCGAGTCAGGGGGATGTAGGAAGAGAAATAGAACAAATACAGATTTTTTTCAATTTTTTTGTTCCTCTGTCTGTTTGTCTGTTTGTACGGGCTAATCTCCGAAACTGTTGGACCAAATTAAATGAAATTTTGCATGGTGGGACCTTATATCTCCGGTCAACATCTTAGATACTTTTCATCTCGGAAAATTAAAGAGTTCCTGTGGGATAGTTAAAAAACTATAGTAACTTATAAAGCTTAGTACACAAAAACTACTAATTGGATTTTAATGAAACTTTACAATAATATAGTTCATACATCAGAGTAACAAATATTCTACTTTTTTTCCCGGAAAAATGTACGGTTCCCGTAGGATAGATGTATTTTTGTTTGTTTAGAGGCGAACCCGAGCGAAGCGAGTGTGAGCCGCTAGTCGTAAATAAAATCTAAGTTGTCATTACAGGTACCTCCGTAGGAAATTATTTTCACTGGAACTAAGGCTAGGGCGAAGAGAGCCTGCTCTAGCGGCAGTGTTGGAATGGCTTCCAGGCGTCTGGTCGACCCTCAACGCGTTCTTGGAGGCGCACTCGTCCAGTGACGTCACAGTCGGACCCCGTTTGTTCCTCGCTTGCCCAATGGATTTAGAAGCTAGTCAGGTATTTTTGTTGAATAGCTTATTTTATTGTGATTTTTATTGAATTATTTTAAAGTGTGGAAGGGACTTGTCTTAATCTCTTATATTTTTTTAATACCCTGTAAGAGTTATATAATTTTTAACGTTTTAATAATAGCGATACGACCTCACTTTAGTAAGGCACTAAGCGAAACACTACTTGTCATACAGAACTTAAAAACATTTCGAGATTTCTCTTTCATGTTTAATATATTAAATAATATATCATAAACATAAACCTTCTTAAAGATTCTTCAAATAGTTGTAAAACCGCATCAAACTTTATACGTAACTTCAAAATTAAGCTCACAAAAAGCTAAAGCCCAACACAAAACTACTTTTTAGAACTATTTAGTCTCGGATACACTATATTATTAAATGACGACACGTTTGGCTCAGTTTTGTAGTGACCCTACTTGCTGTGTCAACGGTCGCGGATTCGAGTCCCGCTGGGGCATTCATTTGTGTGATGAGCACGAATGTTTGTACTCCAGTCGTGGGTGTTTATATTTATAATATGTATGTATTTAAAGTTATATACGTGTAGTGGTATCAACTATCTGGTATCCATAACACAAGCCTCGTAGCTTACCATGGAACTAGACGGTGCTGTGTGTTAATGTCCCAACATATTTATTTATTTTATTTAAATAAACTAATCTTGTTTAACAGGCATGGTTCGCAGACGTATGGAACTACAGCATAGTGCCATACGCTTCAGAGGCGGTGAGGGAGGGTGTGGCGCTGTACGGGCGCAGGCGCCACGCCGCCGTCGACCCCTTGCAGCACGTCAAATCCACATACCCGTGGAGAGAACCTAATCATTCACATGTAAGTGGTAGTAAAACTTTAATGGGGATTCTTTTGCTAGGATAAAAAAGAATTCCTTCCAGAGAGACTTCTTGGTCTATTATGGCGGATGATAGGGAGCAGTGAAAGAACAGTAGGGAGGAGTAAGGAGTGCCTTTGATAATGATAATAGGATAGAAACTAACCAGTTTCGGCCAAATCCTCTAATATAATAAAAATTGTATGTAGATGTAATATTTATATTTTTTTCCAGACTCTTCGTCCAATAACGGTTGAAGATGCTGGTATGGAGGAAGCAAATCAAGATGCAACCACAAACAGTAACCAAGATCCATTGGTAAATATATTTTTTTCGGTTTACCTTCATTTCTAGTCATAAAACATAATTAAAGGGTAAAATACAATCCTTTTTTAAAATTGTATTCACACATTTTACTATCATTTAGTTTTATTAAAACACGTAATTTTTATATCACGTATCGCATCTCAATACTTGTTATTATTAGTCATTTAGGTACCAAATTTTATTTAAATGTCATTATGGAAGTATTTTTTAATTTGACTTAATAAAAGTAATAATTTGTTACAGTTAAACATGTTGATGCGGCTTCAAGAAGCAGCCAACTACAGCGGCAACCAAAGTCAAGATTCAGACAACGCGAGTATGGATTCGAATCTCACACACGACAGCTCTATGGGCAATGAGCTTTAAAGCAATAATATAATAAACACGTCATATAAGTTGACCTAAGATGGCGTCATTACGTAGCAATAATTATAGGTTTACTTTAAAAAATACACGCTTTTGATGAATTCAAATGGCGAGTTAAAACGAATCATATGAACCCAAACTCGATGGATTTACTAAAGAGTTCCAAGATACCAAATTATAGTATTGTTATCGACACGACAATTAGAAATAGAATAAAACTGCCTTCCAAGATTTAATGACATTGTTAATGAAATGAAGGTATTAAGGTAATATCAACAATCAACCAATATGGCGGATATTTTACTTAGATTAAAAATATCGCCATCTTAGTTCAACTTATTTGATTGGCGATAAAGAAATCATTGGATTAAACGTATTCGTTTTTTGGCTATTATGAATCGTAGAATTTTGTACTCGATATTACTTCGGATATTAAATAGTTGAAGAAAATAGAATCTTTAGGAATATCGTGAAATTTAAACTCTTCATTTATTACTTTTACTAAATCATGCAAAATATGACGTTAGATTTAGTTAAAGAATAATAAAATCTTAATTAAACATTAATTAGTGATTTCCTAATATTTTTGAACAAAAAATTCTTAAAGAAATCCAATGTTTTCTATTTTTATTATCTACGATTCATACTAACTCCTGACACATTTCACATGTGTATCCAGTACTGAATAGAATATTTGTGACACGTATACAATATATTATATTTATGTACTTTGTTCCTTTATTTTTCACAAAATATAACGGTATAACGCTTTATATTTTATTTAACACTTAGTCTATGATATAAAAGATTTTGGATTAAAAGTAAGTGCATTTACTTGTTAACTATATTATACAAAGCCAAAAATTTGCCATGTGTTTATTATTATTTATTTATCAATCTAGAAAGCTTTAGTTAACTTCTTTTAGGTGCTTTGTCCTGTAAATTGGTATATAAAAAATCTATTTTATTTTATTGTTGGGAAAGGATTTGCTCTGCGTATTTGTGGTTAACAGCAAATATCGTAAGCGAGAGTACCAGCCTTTCTTATTTTATAATATTTAATGTGAAATTTTTAACACTTAAGTTAAAAAATTTAATACGATTGATTACTCAAGAAAACTTCTAGTGCCTGGAGGTAGGTATTCCAATTTTGTGAAGTATTCTGTCAGTGTAGGACTGTTGATGTTTATATGAAGATTTGTGGCTTTTACTATTGTTATATTTTTTCAAAGATAGGATATGGACACATTTGTATTACTATGATATTGTATGTAATATATTATTATGAAAGTGTAATTTTTATACCATTTTCATATAAAACTCATGTACCTAATAAAAATAAATAAGCTGTAAATAAAAAAAATGTTTAATATAATTTTTTTTCTATGTGACTACACTAACCATTATGCCATAATTATACAGCATTAAATTTGTATAGAAATATGTAATGGCAGTCGCAGTGTTTGGTATGGATTTATCTGTGTGCATACTGAAACGTGATATCTACAATCTATGCTTTACAGAAATTGTGAAATAAACATTGATTACATTAAATATTCTTTTATTCTTCTAATACTTCCTTTTGGGCATAATATTGATCAAGTTGCTGCGTTTCCTTTTTATAGCTTATAGCTACTTAATTACGCATTACCTACAATTTTGGCGCAATTTTTCCATGTTATTCTCCTAAAAATCTTAATCTTATAAAATATTAGGAACATTAAGAAAAAATAACCAATTTGTTTTCAACATTCGATTACCAACGAACAGCATTTCAATTTAAATAGTTATGAGGTCTCATCACGAATAAAGAAAAAAATATTTCAAATAAATGTCAATAGATGGCGCTCTTTTTTGAATAGTTTAACGCAGTTAAAAAATGTTTAGTCACTGATAATTGTTTCATTAAATTTGGGATAAATGTTGCAATATTATATTTTAGTTTACACATATTTAAAAATAGATAATAATAGTTCGACAATTTGCGGATTAACATCTATTATCTATTCAAGCAAACAAAAATAGCTGAATTAGCGCTGTTTTATTTCTTGTATGGGATGAGGCATCTGTTTATTCCGTGGATGGAGAATGAACAATTACATAGTATTCATTCTCCATCTACGGTTTATTCTGTAGTCTGTACTAGTAATAATATGTTGTCTGTGATACAGGTAAGGTATGAGTTATTATACAGGTAAGGAATAATAAAAGAAACCTTCAGCAAATAAAAGAGAATTTTATTTAATCCTGTGTACAGAATTGTTTCCATTTTTAAACTTTACCAGAGACAGTTATGAAAACGGAGTAATTTGGACGGAACTTGTGGTGTTCTCAAAAAGAACCATAGGACTAGATTTTTTTTGACTGAATATTTTTGAGGAACCATGTTGAAATTTGTTTCAGATAAGGCACAACCATTAGCAAATTAAATCACATGAATTGAATATACTACTGTAGAAACAATGCTTTTATACTAATTGCTATATGGAATGACGTCTAAATGGTAATAATAAGATTAACCTGTATTAACATACTAGTCATTGTTATTATTTCAATCAATGAATTAGGTATACTTCCTTTATTTAGTGAATTATTATAAATATAATCTGTAGAAACATTTTGTAGTAGACATAAAAGTTCATTTCAAAATTATTCATATAATATACCTAATTATAGATTAAAATTTAATTATAGCCTTAGATAGGGCTGCCATCTGTTGAGTTAAAAAATAAAATTTATTATTTAATGTAAGGCATAGTTATTATAAAATTACAATGTATGTAATAGAATTTTAAAAGTTATATTTTTATACAGTACATTTTAATTTCAAATTAAACAAATCAAATTAGGATTTAAAATAATAATGCCCAGCAGCCCTACAGTAGGCCATTGTTTAAGTAGAACAAATGCTGAGATTTTCTATATTAATTAATTTAATCTATACATTTAGACTTCATCTTGCAATCAGCAAAGAAGTTTTATGATAACATATACATAGAAAAATTAGAATATGCGAGTAATTACAATTCTGGAACTGTTACCTTCAACTTGATTAGTATTAAATTAAATAGTTTATCTCTTAAATATAAGTAAAAATTAAAAAAAAAATGTACTCCAACATTGTTTCTAATACAATAAACACATTAAACTGTAATAGTGTAGAGTATTTAGTATACCTGAAAACCTTTTGTAAGATTATTTCTCATATTAATCTACATTTATTTATGACCTATTCAAACTCACATAGTTATAATTTATACAAAAATGCAGCTAAATGCCACTGTTGAAAATTTGTTATATTATACATATAAAATTTAATATAATTTACTATAATGTTAGCATGTTTTATCTAGATTATAATTGTAGTTAAAAAAAATTAGTTTGAAAAAATAATCCTAAATTTAAAAAGTACTTAGTACTATACTTAAGTAAAATAAATACATCAAATTTAAAAATTAAATGATAGTATTTAAGTACAGCAATAGATTTTTTACAAAATAATATAAATTAAATGTTTGCAACATTTAATATTATAAAAAATATCATAATTTACCATTTAGTCGCTATGAATATCAAGGCTCAGATTAGAAAGGGAGGGTATAGGTGAATCGGAGAAATCACCAGAATCGTCACTGACATTTTTGGCTTGATAACGATCTCCATTAGAATTTCTATTTGACTTATTACTTGTTGACAATTTATGTTGGTTAGAACTGATACTATGCTTATTACTACTTCTTTCACTAATTAAATCTGCAACATCTGATAGTGATACAGAACTTTGAGAACTAAGGGAGTTATGTTTATGGCTTTCGTTTGATGAATTTGATTTATTCATTATAAGATCTTCATGTATTGATCTTGGACTTTGTGTCAGTTTTTCCAAAGTTTCTTTCTTAGCAGATACTGGGGGTGATGTAAAATCATAACTATATTCTGTTGTTTCAGCATCCAGCTTTACAGAATCAACTTTAGAGTTTTTTATGCTGGCTTTTGAAGAAGCATTTTGATGGCTACTTCCCGATGTATTATTTTCCAAGTTACTATTTGAAGCTTCAGCTAGTGATAATGATTCTAGTTTTGAATTAGAAATTGAATTCTGAGGGGAAACCAGTTTAGAATCAACCTTGTCTTCTTTTATTGGTAAACCGGTTGTATTTAGAAGGACTGCATCTATGGGATTAAATGGCTTTAACTCTACATAAGAAGTAGAATCAGTACTACTGTTATTAAACATCTTCAAATCATGGGCATAGTTATCAGTAAGATTATTTTTATTGGTATAATTTGCATTTTGAGACTCTAATTGTTTATTAGATTGCATATGTAAAATATTTTGATTGACATTTGACTTAGTGTGATTGTTTACAATATATTCTGAACTATTTCTGCCTCTCATAGAACCACCACTGGATGTATCGGTATCTGAATTATCTAAGGTTAGCCTTAGGTCTAATTTATTTTTCTCATCTGAAGAATTATCAGACTGTGAGTGACTTGTGGTGGTGCTTGAATCTTCATTAACAATATAAGTGGAGTTCTGATCGTCTGAATAATAATTTTTACCTCGAACTTGCCTTTTTAAGCTATTTTTGTCATTTTGAATATTATGTATACTTCTCTGGTTTGATTTTATAACATTTTTTATCAGGGTTAATAGCAAAGGTTCCTTTTCTTTATCATTTTTTAAATTTAATTTATCAGCAATCATATTTTCGCCATCATATGTGTATTCTCGGCCTTGTCTTGTTTCAGATTTGTATACAAATAAAGTATTTTTCAGATTACAAAAATTTAGGAACTCATGAATAATGGAAAGACATAATTTACCTTCTGGTAAGAATAATATTTTGTCCAAAGTCTCATTTTGTTTTATATTTTCACAATCATCTTCGAAGGCTAAAAAAATATTAGCTCTCAACAAAGCTCGGATTTTTGCAAGAGATCCATTCTTTTCTAATGCTTCAACAACTAAATCTGTAAGCTCCGTATCTTCAGATTGTGCCATTTCAAAATTATGTTCTATCAAAAACACTGCGTTAATGTTTTCCACATAAATAAAATCACAAACATAAACTCAAACATGCGTGGTTTGACATTTGACATTATCCCGTATCCGTGATCCGTCACCGTCAGACTCATATGACTACAGATATTATAATAAGCTTGTCATTTGTAATAAGTAATAGAATAAAGAAGGTTGAAAATAATATTATACATATTGTATTAAAGATTATATAAATATGTTTGGATTATTAGAGGAAAAGTAAATTTTATTTGATTTTGCTTCTATATATTTAAAGTTAACTTAATAATGTGATGTAGATCGATATCTCAAGATAAAAAAATAATAATAATAGTAAAATGTTTGTAAAAATGTATCCATTTTGATAAATATAAAGCTATAATTCCTTTATGTGGTTTTCTATTTTATAATTACTTAATAAATGCTACATTCTTAATGATAAGGACTTGATTTAAAAATAATAGGTGACGATATTATAGACAAGACTATTAATATTAGATTCAATAAATAAACAATAAGCATGAAAAAATTAAAAAAGAATCAATTTTAAATACTAAAACACCTTAAATATAATATAACGTTTATACTTGTACCTATATATTGTATTATATTTATTTGTCATTGCAAACTATATTTTATAGTCCAAAAAAAAAAAGCTAGCAAGGAAGTGTTTTTAAATAAATTTTATAGATTTATTTTAAAGGTGGGACCAGAAGAGATACGGGTATACCTATACAGTTTTACTTTTATACATTATGAACGTGCTCGATTACAGGGGGTGAAGGTTTGCGCCGGGAAAATATAGGAAATTCAGTCAGTCGGGTCGAGCACGCGCGGAAGGTTGTCGCAGCAATCGTATTTACGTTTAACGGTATAATGCAACTTTAAGGTCTTTTTTTCAATCAAATCTTAAAGTGAACCGTAAAAAATAATTTTGTTCTGAATTTACAAACAATTTTCTTGATATTTTAACTGAAAACCATTAGAATATAAGTGGCAAATTCTAGTGGCGGGAAACCGTTTGATATCTCGCTTGACGTGTTGTGTCCTATGTGTACATAGAGAAGAGCCGTCTGCCCTAGAGGGCGGCCGACATGCTGGATTCGTCGTGAATCGATATTTTTGGAACGTTGTAGAGCAGAAACCATGAGGTTTTCAGCTCAATAAAGGTAGGCACAGTGTTAAATATAATATATTTAGCCAAGGACGTTGTAACGCACCAGTGTCTCAGTAATTTTAGTAAATGACATGCCCACGTTGGGCGCCAATAATACGGATAATTACGCATCTGAACCTATAAAAGTTTGTTCGAAGTAATTATGTTTTTATATATGGATTATTTTTATTAATAATTGGAAATAATAATTATATTAAATTCTTAAATGTTTTTTTTTTATTGAAGTATGTCGAAGATTTCATTTCTTTTCTATAAAAAATATATATTTTAGAGAACACATTACACATATACGCTATTTTAATCTTTTGATTTTATTAAAAAAAAAAAAAAGATTCTACCATTTGATTGGGCATGCATGCCTCTGTGCAAAATACGAAAATTATGAATTAAGCATTACGAATTAAAAGTATTAAGATATAAAGAATCTTCTAGTCATCTGATCATTGATGAATAAATAAAATAATTAGTAATGTGTTTTGTAAGTATTGATATCTAAATATGTTTTTAATGTGAACTTTTTATAACACAAAGTCGGTATTCGAAGGAAAGAAATGAAGAAGTTATTTAATTTGCCGTCGGCATGTGCGTACGCTTTAATATGCTACTAAAAATAATATATTTTTATAATTAATCACACAAATTATATTATATTTTTTAATATAGCCTTGTTCAGATTATCTTAGACCGTATTCAGGTATTACCTACTTGTAATGAAAAGTAGAATACTTGTATTTTTATGAGGAAATAAAGTAGGCGGCCTCGGGAAACTTAAAGAAATGGGAACACCGGCTTGTTTTACAAAGCCTCTAAGAAGAATAAACAATAAACGAGTGTAAGAAATAAAAATGTAGACGTTTAGCGATATGAGACCACGAACTTTCATATATCTATATGTATATATATAATTTAAAACAAAGTCGGGTTTGTTACAACACTTACTCGTATAACTCGGGAACTGCTGGACCTATTTTTATGATCTTTGTTTTGTTGGATATGTCTTCACTCCGAACAGCAGAATAACTATTAAAACATTGGAAAAATTCAGGAAAAAATCTATTCCATACTAAGTGTCAAAATGTACCTAGGGACAAACCTGAGCGAAGCGAGGGTTAGTCTAGTAGATAGGTAGAATATAATTCTTTAATCACTGTAAGTAATTTATCTATAGTTAATATAAAATTAGCTATTTATAATTTTTTATATATTTTATTTATTGGTATTCTCTATTAAAGTACTAATGAATAAGTCGATGAAACAGTTTTTATGATCGAAACCTAAATATTCTGCTGCTGTACATATTCTTTTTATGTTATTGAGTTCAGGTAGTCCGCTACCTACCTACCAAGATAAAATAATATAATATAGAAAAGCTTTAATAACGATTCAAATCTTATATTTAGTGCAAAAAGTTTTGTTAACGATTTGTTTAAAAATATTAAAAAGAGCGAATTGTCTAATGTCCATCTCGAGTGTGATTTTAGTCTATTAATTAAGAACTCCGCAGTGTATGTTTCAAGCATTTAATCAATTGAATCAATCAAAAAATTGATTAAAATATAATTTAATGAGATGAATACAAGAGAATATTCTTCAAAGAAAATAAGAGTTTTATTTGAAAATATAGAACATGTAGGTACGCTTTCAGCTAAATTAGAAACAACTAGTTATTTTATATGAAGAAAATCGAAATTTCATGTCGAAAATTTGTCAAAAATAATCTATAAATTAATCTATAAACGTGCACAGACTTTCACGCTATATAATTGGCGGGGTAACAGGAGTTAATGGTGCACCACGCGCTACTTATAAATGCCTACAATTCTATTAGTGGTGTAATTTTGTTAATACAAAAAATAGTATAAAACCTTAGTATTATGATAGTTATGTAGTAGCAATTTTTAATTATAGAAGAAATAATAATGATTTTTATACAATGTTATCCTATCAATTTGGGAGCTTTGAAAGCTTGGACAATGGGACAATGAACATTAGAAAACCTCCGTATCTTTGTTTCTTTTTATACTTAGGTTAAAAAAAAAAAACGTCAAAATAGACATTTAAGATTTCGTAGATGAATCTATTATAATCTTTGAAAAAAAGAATCCCCTATCCCCTATTTATTTTGATACGTATATTTAATACAAGTGATAATACTTATTTCAAAGCAAAATAAGGGGCATGTAGTACATTTAAGCGCATGGCAATCTATTCGTATGTAGAAGGAGGTATTAAGTTAAAGGTATTTTAAAGATTTTTTGTCTTTCTCTTTTTCTGATCTGCCAATTACTCGTAGATTGTATGAGCATAATTAAATAACAAAAAACTAGTTTTTTTTCTTTTTTGTAGCAATATATGTACCTATATAAGTAATACTTTCAATAGGTATATTTATTATGCGCTCCATAAAGTATTAATATTGTTTACTAGCGACTCACCCTCCCTTCTCTTCGGGTTCGTCCCTAGACAAAAACAAATCTATCCCACGGGAACCATACATTTTTCCGGGATGACATATAGCCTATAGCCTTCTTCAGTTAACGGGCTATTTAATGCAAAAATAATTTTTCAAATCGAATTAGTAGTTCCTGAGATTAACGCGGTCAACCAAACAAACAAACAAACTCCAGCTTTATAATATTAGTATAGATTAAACGGCCTAATCCACCGATTGGTATGTTTAGACGGAAGTAAAATCATTGCGTAATAACTGAAAATGTTGTCGTAAAAAAGGTGTAACATGACAAAATACTTCTGCTGAATTCGGTTCGTGCTCACATGGATTTAACCGGGATTATACGTTGCATTCCAGACCGTTGTAAATGTAGCTTTTGTCATACTAACAAAAGTAATGTTTGCACGTACGAAGGAAATCTTAATAAAATCCCAGCTCTAATCCAAACTTATATTAAAGTTATAGAAGGGATTGCAAAGGGAAAATATCGAAATAGTTTTCTTCGGCAGTCTAAGCCGACGTAAACAAAGAGACATATTATTCTTTTAGTTTCGTATTGTAGAGCATGAAATTACTTTAAGGATTTGTGAAATAAATGATGAAACACGATATAGTGTGTTTTTTTGTCTGGATAGTTAGTTGTTATTCTCATTGAAAGTTGAGTTTATTTTAATTTAGTTACAATCAAGATTGATTGTTATATTTGCTAACTAAAGAACTTTATGGATGATTTAGCATTAACTTTAAGATGAATATTATTTCAATTTTGTACCTAACCCTTCTTAGTGTTTTTTTGTTAATCTTAATAGTAAAATAAGTACCTATTTCGTAACATTAAAGTATTTCTATCCTTTTATTTCTGCCTATACTATGACAACATATTTGTAATTAGATAGATTTATACAAAACTGCACTTTGTTTTAACCAGACCACTCTAAGTGTTTTTAACATGAAAGTAACATAACCTGCGAGAAAATGAAACCAGAAGAGAGAAAAGAGAGAAAGAGAAAGTGAAGAGAGAAAATGAAATTATTGTTAACTAGCGGCTTACTCTCGCTTCGCTCGGGTTCACCTCTAGGAAAACAAAACAAACCTATCCCACAGGAACCGTTTATTTTTCCGGGATAAAAAGTAGCCTATGTATTTTTTCTGACTGTAATCTATCTCTGTGCCAAATTTCATATAGATCCGTTCAGCCATTCTGGCGTGAAATAGTAACAAACATCCATACATCCATACTCACAAACTTTCACATTTATAATATTAGTATAAATATTACTTATGTACACAAAATAACATTTCAAACATATCTAAAATTGCTATAAATATTTAAGCAATGTACCTATAAAATGCAATAATTTTGTACCTTCTATTAGAAAATAGAGCGGTTTATCCAATTTGTAAAATATATGTTACATGTATGGGTTATTTGACTGTGGGTTTAATTGTGGGTTAACAGGGTTATTTAACTGTGGGTAGTTTAATAATACAATTTTAAATAAAAAAATTAAGCTCATAACTCGGTAGAGGACTTAGGTGTAAAGTAGAACATACAAGTCAAACCGAAATTCAAACCTTTTGAATGACTTTTCCTAGTAATTTTGGAGGTTAGGGGAAAATTTCAGTGGCATTTGTGGCCTTACAATAGGTACTCATATTTCATGGTACCTGCTGTTGATAAATATCTTTTATCTATACTATAAATCCAAATTACCCTTTGCTTTTATTTGAAAATTTATAGTGTCGTCGCCTTTTCTCTTCTGTGCATTTTATCGCTTTATGAGGTCAGCTTTTAATAGGTTACAGATTCAAACAAAGTTATCGCTACTCGTTAAGAGTAAGCCACCGATGCAGCGTATAGTTAAGATTAAACGAAGGATTGAAGTAGATACAGAGGCGTGCATATATGTACATAGGTTCATAATTCTATTTATACACGCTTTTTAAAAACATCTCAGATAAAAACTGGTATTTCCAATAGTTGAATGACTTTTTAGTACTAAATAAATATTATATATCTAATAAATAAGTCGAATAAGAACAATAAAAATAATAAGTCAAACAAATATAATGATCTTAACAACCTATAATATGGGTAAAATAATAGACGATGTCTACGTCTAGCTAAGACGGCTAGAAAAACTAGTTCTACAAAATATTACATGACATCTACGAATAAAAAAATATTTATTCGTAGCATAACATAACTTATGTTAGTTCCAGTTCATTCTCATAGATAAAATGAATAAGAAGCGCCTACCACAAAATAATGTAAAGTTAAAATGAAACAAATACTCTTTATATTAAAGATAGATCGACAGCAAGATCTCCCTAATACTATAATTATTCCACCCTACGGATGGAATCTTTCTTGCAATTTATAAGTGACTATCCCGGAGATAAATATTTAATAAAAAATATCTAATAGATACCTATTATTTAGTAAGACCATATGAAAATCGGCTTACAATTTTCGAAGTTATCACGTAATGTATGTACATCATATGTATGTGCATGCACCTGTAACTGTATACTCGTATTGTATAGTGTATACATCCCAAAATTTTTTGTAAAAAAAAAAATAATACAACTTTTTATTCCTCTGCAATATCTAAGTAGTATTCAACACTTTTTTTAACGTCCCACCGCTGGGCACGGGCCTCCCTTCAATACGAGGGGGATCAGGCCATAGTCCACCACGCTGGCCAAGTGCGGATTGGCGGACTTCACATGTCTTTCGAAAACTTGGTAGGTTTTCTCAGACATGCAGGTTTCCTCACGATGTTTTCCTTCACAGTAAGGCAAGTGGTAATTATGTTAGAAATGATTCGCACATGAAAATATCATAGGAGCGAGACCCGGGATTTGAACCCGCTTCACTCGGTTTTCCAAGCGAACGCGTTACCACTGGGCTACCACTACCTTAAGCACTGCCTTACAGCTATCTGAGTAGTATCATTAATCATTTCTCGAAATATGTCTTAAATTGTTCCATTTGTATATTTATTTTCAATAGCAATACTTTATAGTCAATATTGATATGATCGGATATGATTTTCGTTTCTGATTACAGTATCGTGCTTATGTAGGCTTTTACGAAAATAGATTTCACTGGTTCTGTAGTTTACTGACTCGAATGTATTAATATTAGTATAACATGCAATTGGCAAGTTAAAAATCAATACAAAATACGTATGTTAGCTGAATTTTTAACTAAGTACGAGTAGGTACGTGATTTGTTTTCTGTAGTGCGTAGTACGAAATTGAATATTGATCCTCTTGTTACTATGCTTTATATATCTAGAGGCTAAAAATAACATTGCTGGTATCTGCGACAAGTTTAAATCATGTTGAATTGACTAAAAGAAACTTTAATAAGAGGTCTTTATTTTAATTGCTTCGAAGTTTAATTTTAAGCTGATTCAGTGTGACTGGTTAATTTTTAAATATGTGTTTAGCAAATAGTTTAATATTAATAAAAAAGCTTAATCACGTCCTTGTTTCATTTAGGCTCTACACCGTATGAGTGGTCCCAAATAATAAAAAAGAAAAATATTTCACCTGTTGTGGTGGAATAATTATTTTTAAGTTATTGTGAAGCAATTATTGCAATACGAATATCTTATGGAAACTCTTTCCCGGGAAAAAAGGGGTAAACAGTAGGCGTTTCAATCTCCAATACATAAATCACGTGGAACTATTGCTCCATTGGTGCGTAAAACAAGGAAGAACCAACAAGCGCATTTTCGTATTTATAATATTAGTACAGTCAGGATTATGTTATTTACATTCATATTTTCGTTTTATTTATAAGCTAGCGGTGATTTTTGGATGTATATTATATAACAGTATCTAATACGTTACCTACTTTAGGATATACTTAGTACCTACCTACATCTGTGAACTAAATTTCGTCTAAATACCTCAAGCCCTTTCAGCTTGAAGGAGAAATATCATTTACAGACATACAGATTTAAATAATAATACAGTGATATTTTTATATACTTTTTCAATGATCCTCTTAGTTTTGATAAACTTATATTTGCTTTAGCTATTATTTAAAAAATGTTGAAACTAGTGGATATAATGTGCGTGATTAATTACAATGCTTTACAGTTACTTCTATACAGTTTAAGTTACGATTTATAAACTATTAACTATAACATGAATCTTATGAAGCAAATAACAAAAGTTAACTGCTACCCTTCAAGCAATTAAAGATTTGAACAAATATAACCGGTGGCTTCGTAGAGGTAATGGGCGGTCCAGGGTTTCCCAGCAATAGGGGCGTTATTCTTGGAGACAATCAATACCATCGTCTGCATATTTAAATCAGTAATGAGGGGAACAACTTTACGCTTGACTTGATATATGTACGTACTTGGTACTTTCAAGAAAATTAACTTTTACTTAATCTTCGACAAACTGGTTAAATTCTATTGAAAAAAAATATACCTACAATCGAATTTATAACCTACTTTTTTGAAGTTGGTTGATAAACAACTACAGCTTTGTAGCTTTGTCCTTAATAGATTTTTTAGTTTTATTACACGTTATTTTATTTATTATATACTAGCGACATACCCTGGTTTCGCTCGGGTGCGTTCCTAGGTACTTTTTAATTTTTTCGAGCGGAAGCCTAATTCTTTTACTGAAATAAAAGTAGCCTAAGTTACTCTTTATAAGGATTAGGAGAAGGAGATTAGCCGGAACACACAAACAGACAGACATAAATGTTAATAATTGTGTTTTTCTTATGATTATCGTATGTTATTTCACATGCAGTTAGTTAAAAAGCTTATATTTCGATATTACAAACAGAACCTTCAATTCTATTTATCTGTATAGATTATTTATTTAATGAAGTCCTAATATAATAATACTAGGTGTTTATAACCCCTAAGACATGACGTCAGTTTAAGCGTAACTCAAGCTCCAAAACTAAAAATAATGTACAATTCAAATGTCCAATTATATCTTTATAAAAATGCAGCTCAGTATCGAGTTTTAAAAATTGACGCTTTATACATTTAACCGAGACAAACAAATAGAATAACAGTCATTGGCTATATAATATGTATAATGTAAATAATAAGTGAGTATAGGTACATATATGTAGCCTTCTATAGTGGCATTTTATCTCGTTTACCCAATTATACTTAAAAATAAAAGAAGTATACTATAAATATAGTAGCAAATCAGCGTTGTTTGTTTAACTTTTGAAATTTAATACAAAATAGTCGATGATAAAGGACATGTAAACAAACTCCATAAGGTCCTTAGGACGGAAGCTTAATGATGAAAGAGCGTACTAGCAGAAATAAATATGCAGCTCAGCCGCGACTGACTGGCTTCGAACACTATTCATCTGAGACGTGCTACGCCAAGTCACGTGATCTGAAAAATGTTACGATCTTTCTCCTTGCGTAGGGAATACTGAATTACACGAGCTTGTATTGTGTCTTAAAGGAAAATAAGGTTCGAAATTGAAAAATTCACTACATTTATGCTTGTTTTCTTGGTGAATATGGTTGACTAAGTAGTGCTCTTATAAGTGAAACTTACGAAAGACAGTAATTTATTATTGGACTGCGGTGAAGCCAAAAGGGGGTTATGTGATTGACCTGTATGTATGGATAGGTAGGAATGTATGTCCGACTCTATGTTTCTTAATTATGTTATACTCTATGTATGTTAATTACTAAATGCCTTAATTGATTTTGATACACTACGAATATATGAATTGTTGTTATTTTCGTTTTAATAAAATGATAAGAAGATGCCTTAAAAATTGTTATTCTTTTGAAAATCGTGGTATAAAATTCTAGGTTTCTAATAGGACGATTACAAACATATATACAACTTATATGTTCAATTGTAAACTTCAATTGTCAAATTGGTAGAAAATAAAAAGCTGTCCCGTTTTTAAGTTTTATTATTTAAATTTATATTTTGGGAAGTATTTCATGCAGATTTTTTAAGATAAAATTTGTCCTGTGTTTTCATAACGGCTCGTGTCGAATGTCGATACTTCAATGCACAGTGCGCAACCAATAAAGCGAAATAACCGATATAGCTTGTTGACGGTGCCCAGTGCCGGCTGTCACCTAACAAAACTAAAGTTATGAATGTTCTGTAACGCCTGTCGAAAGCTAACTGAAACTTGTTGGCTTAAATGAAATTTCTGCTACCGTGGGAAATGGAAAATTCAATTTATCATCATGAAAGCTAAGGATGATTTATTAAAAATAATGAAGGTATAATGTATGCTACATATAAACGCCAAGTCTACGATATTTTGCGTCTAGAAGAAGTTTATTTAAAATTGATATCCATTTAGAGGTGGCATCTCATTGAGGCGATCATCGAACATTTTTAATATAAACTTACAAAGTAGGAAGGAGTTTTGTTAATCCTATAGCTTACAGAATGTTACCCTCAACTTTCTTGGTGTGTGTTAGATTAAGTATAGGGAATCTCTTGCGTTATAGGAAGTTTCACATAATTAGTCAAAGTTTCAAACGAGTATATGAACAAAATAAGGTATACTCAATTAATCGAACTTAAACGAGGTTGGAAAGTTTTGCGATGTTTTATAAGCAGCGAGCTAGTTCATTAGTGAAATTCAATGTTTAATTGAAATGTCATGAGACTTCAACTTTATTCACGATAGGTAAGAACTATGAGTTTACTGAACCAGTGAATGAACCGAGTTAAGATGTTTTAAATAAAATTCAATTTTGTCAAGTTGATTACTATTTAACATTTTAAGTGTTTAGCTCACAAATACATTTAAATTACTTAACCGTTCAACTTTATGAAATCGAAATAATGTATTAATCAGTTTCAGAATCCTGATAGAATCCCGTGCTAATTTGTTTTTCTGTTCATTTATCACAACTTTCAGAAAAATTCAATCCAACAGAGGAATAAAATTTAAAAGTAAAGTACGTAGGTATTCAGCACTTTTGACGACCCACGTCCAGCACTGCTGGATGTGGGTCTTCTTTTAATGTAAGGTGGGATAGTGGACTACGTGATACAGGTGCAGTGATACAATTTTTTAAGTTAAGTTAATTTTTATAGTTTCAACATACAAAGTTGCAAAGACAACAGATTAAAAAGCTTTACTTTAAATCAGAAGAAAATATATAAACAAAATCTTAAGTCTTTAAATTTTTATAATACACGTGATAATCTGTTTAACAATGCCGATCTCGCATTTAACCATATTATACAATCTGTACATTAACTTCACTAGAAAATAAAAAAAGATAATAGATAATTATAACACAGTATATTCTAGCCTTGGTTTTTTACCTTGGCAACGATGGTAGTTAGGTAACCTGATATAACTTTTGAAACATTTTAATTAAATTTCGGACAATTTAAAAGGGTCGCTTGGCGTTCTGACCTATTCACGGTTGGCAGCTTTGATGCAAACAGGGTAGCTTGAGCCGTGAGGGTCCCTGGGCGTTAAATTCCAATTATCATGTTTACTGCGCTGCGTTGCTCCCTCAAGCGAAGGACTGTTTTAATATCTCAGAATTCGTGGTAATTGACTCACATTTATAAAAGCTTTTCTTTTATAAGTATATTATTTCATTCAATAAATTTTAAATTAAAAAAACAAAGAGGAATATTTTTACACTCTAAACTGTAGATGGATTTTTGAAAATCTCTTCATCTTATCTGAATAAACGCTTAGATTCATTAATTATATATAGTGTTAAAAATATTCCCTTCAAATTTTAATTTCCTCAAGTCAAAATGAAATATAATTTTTCCGTATGTGTGTTTAATACAAATATTATTTGCATCATTAAGTTTTATTTATGAGGTAAATGTGAAGTACTCAAGAGTGTAAAAATTTATCTATTCTATTTGTTTTGTTTCAAAGGCGCCAAGTGTGCTTATATAGTCTCACCAGCAAATGGCGCAATAATTCACATTCTTTCTGACCGCCGCTTTGTCCGCAACAAACAAATCCTACCCTTTCTTCTAACATTTTACGAGTTGAGTTATCGTTGGGCTTGTTTCCTTCATGTTTATGTTAGTATTCTTATATCACTCGAGTGTGAATCTTTAGATTAAATAATCTTTTTATGAATATAGGCATAGTAAATAATAATGTAAGTCATTTTTTTTGTGTTATTTAGTAAGTTACTGTTTATTTAGTTATTAAACTTGTATCTGAGCTATCTTAAAATAAAAGCAAAGATCAATTTGTTCACATCTAAATATAGTCATGGCAAATTGTTCCTTTGGTAGAAACATGTAAAAATTGTTCATTTGGTAGAAACACATATTTGAACTGAGAAAATACTTGTTAGATCTCGTTCTCGTTCTTATTCTTGAAAAAACGTAGAATTTCTTCAAATGTAGAATTTCCTACAATAGCAAAAAAGTAAATCGCTTATGTTCTAAAAGGAAACTAAGCAAAATCTTTTCTCCTAAGCATAAGACAGAAATAACATTGTAAGACAAGTACAGAATAATGGGTTTCTAAAATAATGAGATCATGTAAATCTAAGAAAGCCAAAATCAAATATCTTGACTATTTTTTTTAGTATTTTATGAGTTATTAGCGACTTACGCGTCTCTATGTGCCTTTTGTATTTACATAAATCGCCCGCCCGCC
Source organism: Fabriciana adippe (assembly GCA_905404265.1). Lineage (NCBI taxonomy): Eukaryota > Metazoa > Arthropoda > Insecta > Lepidoptera > Nymphalidae > Fabriciana > Fabriciana adippe. The sequence goes on along the minus strand of FR989984.1, from coordinate 7,115,311 downwards.
ATCTTATGACAATTTTGTTGCTAATAGTAGCCTCTATCCAGGCTACTTCAACTTTATAACAATATTGTAAATTATAATTTATTAAAAAAATATTAGTCCCGCTGAGTTTCTTTCGCCAGTTCTTCTCAGGTCTGAGGCTTCTTCTTTCCGAACTGGTAGTAGACTCATGACGTTCAGTAAAAAATTGTAATAATTTAATGCTGAATAAAATATTTTGAATTTGAATATAAAATAAATAAATATGTTGGGAGATTAACACACAGCACCATCTAGTTCCATGGTAACCTACGAGACTTGTGTTATGGATACCAGATAGTTGATACACATATATAACTTTAAAATTTAAATATATATACATTAAAAATATAAACACCCATAAGCGGAGTACAAACATTCGTGATCATCACACAAATGAATGCGCCCAGCGTGACTCGAATCCGCGACCACTGGCACAACAAGTAGGGTCACTACAAACTGAGCCAAACTTATCGTTGAAAACGTCTTCGACTTGTCTTACATCCGGTCATAGTCTATCTACGTACTAAATTTCATCTAAATCCGTCCAGCCGTTTAGCGTGAAGGAATTACAACATACGCACGCAATACACGCATATACAAATTTTCGCATTTATAATCATAGTGATTACTAGTTTGACATTTAACTTAATTTGTAAAAATGATAAAAAAAATTTATTCGAACTTTGTCAGCATAAAATAACACATAGATTTTGTAAATTCGAATGTTAGACGTAAAAAGACGAATTCGTATAATATTTTAGAAATTACAATCCTCAGTCCTCACTCGTAAATTAGTCGAGGTCGGATCGCGTGACTAACAACTAACAAGGTAATATGTTCGTTAACAAGCGGTAGCCTTTGCGGCCTGCCGGCTTTGCGATACTTCAAAGTGATAGCCACCTAAAACTTGGACCACTTCAATGATAAGTTAGATATTTAATCGGCAGAGCTGTTAAGCCGTGAATATCGGAACTTAGAAACAAGATCTATTTTCTAGGGTCAATTTATTAATTCTAGTTTCATAGTAAGTTTGAAATGTTACACTGATTCAATGGGAACACTTAAAATCAATTTGATTTATACTAAAGTTTGAAAGCTAATAACCCCTTTTCAATAGTGTTATTAGCAGTTAACTGGAAGTTTGTTTCCATATGACATTTAGAGCCTCTTGTATTGTATTGATTATATTTTTATTGTGCTTATAATTTATGTATATATAATATTTTGATCGATTTTTAAGCCAATTTTGCTTTGTAGTACAATAGAAGGTACTTGTATACCTGTTTCATTGAGGTAACCTCTTGTATTTAAAGGTATAATTAAAGAGAAAAACAGCTTTTGGTGGAAATTGTGTTATCATCTCCATTATTGATTCTAGATTGTATACTATGTACCTACATAGCTAAAAGTAATTACATATTTTACATTGATAAATTAATCATGTCTTAATCATAATGGTATAGGTATGTCTTAAATGGTAATGTCTGTCTTTAAGAAATGTGTAAACAAATAGGAGTTAAAATTGTAGTTTTTAGAATGTTATTTTTGTGTCGATTTGTGTGTCTGTTTGTTAGTGTATAACTAGAGAAAGGGTAGGTTTTTATGTATAATGGAAGTCATAGTCCAAGCCATAGCTTATTTAATGATTTCAATCGGTCAGTTAAATTCAATAATATAAATATAGTAGCTTTATGTTTCTATATCTTTTCCCCTCCTGTATGAATCGTAGTGGAATAGTGATTTAGGATTAAAAAAACGTCAAACATTTGAACACGAATTACTTGTATTCATACATGTATTATAAAATTAAAGTGTACTCCAATCAATTCTTTGTTCATAGCTATAAAAATAAGGAAGCTATAACAATGGTATTAATAAATGAGTAAAGTATATTTAAAGGAAACTATATGCAACATTTTAAAAATTTATGCACAGATTTTCATAACTTTCATAAAATTTCTATGGGTGCAATATACAGGTTCAATAGCGCCGTAAATATTTCCGGTACATAAAATTGCATGCAAAAGAGTCGAACACTGAAAGCTCTTTTAAAAATATGAGGGGAAATGCATTTGTGTAAGTTTACCATGCCATGAAAGTGGTACGCTAATAAACGGCCAAAGTTAGACAGGTACATCAGAAAATAATGCTTATAACTTTATTATACCAAGAATAAACACTTCATAGGAATTTGGAACGTACAATACTGGTTATTGGAACTAAAGTAATTGATAATAAAACTTTTTTATATTTTACGACTAACGCGTATTGAAAAAGTTTAACGTTTTATAGATGTTTTATAGATGTCAGCATCGATACTGACCGATCAACGCATTGATGTTTTGTGTTAGGCTTATAATTATGAAATTTGTTTGTCGTCAATAATAATATGCGTTTATACAAGTTAAGTTACATTACATAATACTTTTTTGATTTACGCGAATATTTGACATCTCACTAATATTATATGTAAATGTGAAAGTTTAGATGGATGTTTGTAACTCTATCACGCCAGAGCGGCTGAACGGATCTGGATGAAATTTGGCACAGAGGTGAATTATAATCTGAAATAGCACATAGGCTACTTTATATTCCGAAAAATGTATCTACGGTGTCTGTGAGATAGATTTGTTTTTGATTTTCTAGAGGCAAACCCAAGCGAAGCGAGGGTGAGCCACTAATTTGAAATAACACTACCTTTTCGGATATTTGCGCGAGTTTATTTTAAATTTTGGTTCCCGACGTTTTGAATGCTTTACAGCAATCATTGTCACGGTGAGATTCCGAAAATCTGAAAAGATAGTTTTATTTAAAATTACTCCTTGACGTTGAAAAAGCTGGGTGGATTTAGATGAAATTTAGTACGTACACAGATAACCTTTGACTAGGAGTAGCACGTAGGTATGCATGTACATTGTACATATAATAGGCTACTATTAGACACATAGGACGTATCCGCTCGAAATGTAAATATATCGCTATTATAATCTAAAATTAAACAGCAGTGATAATAAATTGCCGAAGTAAATCAACTAACACTACAGCATGTACATGATGGGTGACCGCTTAGTGAATTACAACTGAGCGTTTTCGTGCTTCATACGGCACGTTAAGTTGTCCATTTCTATGGTTATTGATTGATAGCAGTCATTAAGCCATGTCAGGGTCTCTCATGCGGCATCCTACTCCTAGACAACGAAAGAGGTCACTATGACACAAAAACAAGAACATAGAAGAAGATAAATATTACATCAATAGAGATTTTAAGACGTTTTCTTTCTTTTTATTAAAGAACATTTAACATAAGTAATATTAATATACACGAATTAAAATATTACTAATATCTTTAAACTAATTTTGGGAAAAATATTACTGTTAACTTAGTTACGTCTTAGTCACAATAATTTGTACAATACCCAAAATGTGAATTTAATAAGCCCGACGCGACGTTATCAAGGAAGCTCTTCTAACTATTCATTAATTATATCGAAATATTCGTACTTCGCTTAAGTAATTCTCCCATATATCTACGGTAAATTCAAGATGCTAAAAGACGATAATTGAAGTTATCATTATAATAACAATGGTTATACTCGTATGTTTGTACGTGTTATGTTAATTCTGGAATTGATATTTGAATTATTTAGATAACATTTGTGTTTCCTATAATATATAATACGTACGTTAGATATGTGATTTTACACGTATTTACATAATATATGTATCTGTAACGTATGTTAGGTAATCAAAAGCGAGATCATCTATTAAAGTCGTTTTGATCGATTTCAAAAAGGAAAAGGTACCTATTTAATCTGTAGTAGGTATTATATTTTGTGTGTGTTACACGATACTTCACAAATTTTAAATTTATGTTTTTAATTATACAATACTTTTTTAAAAAAGGTTATGCTTTCTTGACGGTCCCATAAAAAGTAAAAAAAAAAAAATTACACCTAAGGATAGAATAGTACTTTTAGGTAAAAAGTAATTACATATTTGTCATAAAAAATCTGTCCTGTTTTGTTTATGTCTGCTCTATCTTGAAAATAGCAATACAAACATATGTGCATACCTTTAAGGAGTAGATAATACCTTTAATAAAAAACTAGTATGTGAATCAGATTTGTACTACTTATACTCTACATACATAAATATATTTTGTAGTTGCACGGAACCCTCCTCGGTGCGCGAGTCTTACTAATACTTGACCGAATTTTACAATTTTTGTGTATTACATGTAAAAACATTGGAAATTTTCTAGCTTTTAAATGAAATTTTCATTTTTTTGTGTCTTTGTCTGTTTATCTGTTTTTCTGTTTGTACGGGCTAATCTCCGAAACTGTTAGACCGATTTAAATGAAATTGTGTATGGTGGTACCTTAAATTTCTAGTCAATATCTTAGATACTTTTTATCCCGGAAAATTAAAGAGTTCCCGTGGGATAGTTAAAAAACTATAGTAATTTATACAGCTTAGTACACAAAAACTACTGATAAGATTTTACTGAAACTTTACGATAATATAGTTCATACATCAGAGTAACAAATAGGCTACTTTTTATCTCGGAAAAATGTATGGTATCCGTGGGATAGATCCGCTTTTGTTTGTCTAGAGGCGAACCCGAGCGAAGTGAGGGTGAGCCGCTAGTCAATATACAAAAAGTAATTTGTCATACTTAAATGAAAATATAATTGAAAATATAGTCGTACATATCATTTAAGTCTTAAGTCTTAAGTTATAGTTGTATATCGGGTGTTGTTCTCATGACTTCCGGCATATTGGAAAGGATCAGTTAAATTTTTCTTTTTTTTCGTATAGATATAATTTATTAAATACATAAATTAAGTTGGTTGTTAACATAACCGATACACTAAAAATGAATTTAAAATATATAAAAGCAACACAGTGCACTTTTATTTCCTTCTAACTTTGCATGACTAATTTATGATGATTGATTATTATCACCAATATGACCTTACTTTATTTATTTAAGTAGTTTTATAGTATATTAATATTTAAGTCCTTTAAATATATATTAGTCGGTAGATTCACTTTTGTTTACTTTTATACCTTCGTGTTTTGTATCAATTCAATTCTTTTATTTCGTGGCTTCTAGGAGTGCCAGTTGGGCACAACTGTTTGTATCAATTTTTCTTTATAACTGTAAAATGTCACCTGTCAAATGTCAATGTTTACTAACTCGTTTCGTTTCATGTTATCTTTTTGTATCTATGTGATGGGACTATCTCTATTTCTTTGCCATCTTTGAAATTTGTTTGTTTATTTTCTTTAATTTATTTATGCCTAATTTTTATCTTTGTTTTTTTTAAACATTGTATTAATTGTTGATTTTTTTTATTATTCTTATTTCGTTCAGACTGTATTACTAGTTTCTTCTTACTTCTGCTGGTGGGTGAAAGGATTAATTCTTATTTTGTTTTATATACCTAATACCCAATTGATATGTTATCTATTACTATATATTATACTTTATTACTTTTATTTATATATTCCTCTCCCTCCTTTTCTCTATTCCCTTTTACTTAAAAGAACGTTTCAATTTCCTAGGATCGGACTCCAATTACCACCTTGCACCTTAAATTATTATGGTAACTCTTTTACTGTTAAAGCTGTAAAGCTATGGAATATGCTCCCCCGCAATATTCGCCATTCAAAATCGCTAGATATTTTTAAACGTCGTCTAATTATTACTATCTTTCTTTTTAGATAAAGTGTATTACTATGTATATATATAATACGTATGTATTTATATATACAACATATATATATATATACATATATATATGTTGTCTGTTAGAGATTGCTCATAGCAATAAGACCGCCATTGCATGCCTTTTCTTATCTTTCTTTTTCTTTTCTTTTTATGTATTATGCTTGTTTGCGCAATAAAGTATTTATAAATAAATAAAAGCCTCATTGATCCCACTTAGCGAAGAATAGTACTTACCCAATATGCTGGCAGAATTTCCTCCTTGCATAGTAAAGCTAATGTGCAGATTTAGAAAGCTACTTGCTTTGGAGTCCAAAAGAAACTCTTTTTCTTAATTACTTAATTTTTAAAAGTTTACTAATAATGTACATGTACATTGTACAGTGTTCACCATACAACGTTGTTTATATTCATTTACATGCCTTAAAATGTTGATTAACGGAAGCAAAATTGGCTAAGATCATCTCAGATTTCCAAAAAAAAACCGTACCAAAATCGATCCGTTTAGGAGCTACGATGCTACAGACAGAACCACAGATACACAGAGAGACACGTAAAACTTTTAACACCCGTGTTTTTGCGTCAGGGGTTAAAAAGTCAAAAAGAGATCAATAATTATCTTTTTACCCGACTACGCGACACAAAGGAGGGTAATGTGCCTATCGTACGTATGTATGTTTCTATGTGGCGTTCTAGAAACTAAACGTGTGCGTCGATTTTGATGATTCATACGTCGTAAGATTCGTCTTGATAATGCGAGTGTCATAGGCTATACAAAAATAGATAAAAATTAAAACGGCCGATGTCAATTTGTCTTAAAAAAAATTCCAAACCAATCAAGTGGAGTATCAAAATAAAGGGTTTTAAGACGCAATCACAAAAATATAAATAAAACTTATATGTTTAAAAATAATTTAAGATTAAAAATTGTAAATATTTTTTCAAATGTCTAATTGGCAAAAACTAAAAAGCTGGAAATAAAAAAAACCGACTGCATAAAAGCTAACTAAAAAGATGAAAACAAGTTGACGAAGGAGCATAGTATTATTTATTTATTTTATTTAATCATTTATTTCAGGCAATATTTACAAAAAGATCTTAAATATGTAAACAGAGGCCCATATAATATATACCTTAAAAACTAACATATAAACTATTTAACACGAAGTGTCGAAGTAGACGTGTCAGCGGGCAAACGACCCCGGAACTTCCGAAATCGACGCCCTGCGGCCAGAAGTCCTCCTTCATGAAGGTTGGCAGATGATGAGTGGGCACTCTCACCAAAAACGAATTGAAACTCGTTTTGTGACGAGGTATCAGCTGTTCAACCCTCAATTTGAAACTGGACTTCTTCTGGACGTAGTCTACGACATCTTCTACCTTCATAGACCAGTGCAGTCGGGACACATACAGCGGCGTCGATGGTATGGCAGGACGCAGCAGATGATCTGGCAGATTCGGAGCTGTGCCACAGATGTTACGACACGAGGGCTTCCTCTTCTTCCTCTCCACTTTAATGAAGCCCTCCTCGTCAGGTTGGTTTTTCCTTGACCCCGACGGTGGCACCTGTTTGGCAGCTGGTTTGCTCTGGCTCTTCTTTTTCCCTCCATTCGGGGGCCGCTTGCTTGGCAGGGCGGGTGCAGCGGCGGGGGCGGGCGCGCCTGCGGCTGCGGCGTATGCACGCGGTGGGGTCATGACCGCGCTCGCACTCGACGTCACCTGCCGCGGCCGGGGAGCGGGTGGCGGACGTCGCTATGTCGCGCGATTCGTGCACCTCAGCAGTAACCGGCGGCGACGACAAATTGCTGATGGGATGAATTTGTGTGCCACGACGTGTGTTTACGTTAGAGAACGAAGGCGGGCACGTCGTCAGGATCGGTTAACTTCAGGAGATTAATGATGTCCTGAAGACTTCTTTCCTCCTTTTCATCCCTTCTGCGTGTGGGCATTCGGTCAGCCTGGCCGAGAGTTTCATAAAGCAGCACCTTGCTCCTGCAAATCTCTTCTTTGAATCTCGATTTGCAGATCTACATGATGCTGACCTCGTCCATGGTGTCGATGGCTTGCTGTATAAACGCCAACAACTCGTTAGCTATGAGTCTTTCGGAACTCATAGCGGTGGTATGCGGCGGCGGCTAGGCCGCGCAGTACGCGAATAAAAATTCGGATCAGTCCTCTGTGCAATGCGCGTCTGTTACCTAGCGCGCATTACAGACGACTGGACGATTATGCAGCCGGAGACATACAAGATCTCGTGGCAAGGATGAAACGTATATGTCTCCGACTGCAGAATACTATATAATTCGTTTTTTATAAGTATAAATAAGCAAAAGAAATTGTAGAATATGTCGACGCCAGACCAGACACCGAGATATTTCATTTAATTTGACAAATATATCTACGGTTGATGTTAGCTTAGTTTCCAAGATCTTAACAGTTCTTGAAAACCAGAGATTTAAAGAGTTTGTTTAGTTCCAAATGTTCTATTGTTTTTACTTTAACAATAAACTCATTAATCATTTCGAAAATCCGAGTTAAATATTCTGAACACAATTTCAACGTCACACAGGTTTAACACTTGGTTAATCGGATTTGTGTACGCTGTTAAATCCGTTTGTGTATTTTTACTTTTGAATGAAAATATACATTTTTTCATTTCTGTAACTAAAATAAATAGCTGTTTAAATAAGTTTAGATATGAAAAAGAGGTTTCATTAATTAATTATTTGTTTTAATTCTTGTAATTTAAATATACCTACTAGTGGCTCACCCTCGCTTCGCTTCGGGTTCATCCCTAGTGAAAAACAAATACAAATCTATCCCACGGGAACCATACATTATTCCGGGATAAAAAGTAGCCCATGTACTATTCCAGGCTATAATTTTTCTGTGCCAAATTTCATCCAGATTCTTTCAGCCGTTCTGGCGTGATTGAGTAACAAACATTCGTCCAAACTTTCACATTTATAATATTAATGGGATTAGTATATAGATAGTAATTAATTGCCTTTTTAAATATATTATTTTTGCTATGATAGAAACAAGTGATCTTAGTTTAATTATATGTAGGAGATAATATCTGGAACTGATACCTAATATTGGAAGTGAATATATATATGTACGCATACTAGACATCATAATATATTGGTATAAAAGGAAATGTCGAAAACATTGCTCTACTTTGATTAACCCTTTTTTTATCTAATAGCTTTTTTATTTAAGATGAGGTTAGGGCGGTAGTATGTACTTAAAGTCGAGTAATCGAATACACAATTGACAATATGTATCTAATCTAATACATTTCAAACTAGCAATTCTTGTATATTTATTTATTTATTTATCTATATACTAATATTATAAAGAGGAAAGATTTGTTTGTTTGTTTGTACTGAATAGGATCCGAAACTACTTAGATTTAGATGAAATTTGGTAAAAAGATAGTTTAAATGCCTGGGTTTTAATGATAGGATAGTTTTTATCCCGGAAATCATCCCTTAAGGGGGTGAAAATTGGGATGAAAGTTTGTATGGGGAAGCAAACTATGGACGAACCCGAGTGAAGCGAGGGTAAGTTGCTAGTTTATTTATATATACCGACGATCTCGGAAACGGCTCCAATGATTTCGCTGAAATTTGGTATGTGAGGGTTTTCGGTCGCGAAAACTCGATCTAGATTAGTCTTATGTTTGGGAAAACGCGTGTTTTTGAGGTTTAATGCGGTTTTCTTTGGCATTATACCACGCAAAATATGGTCGCTAATTTCGCACGCTCGGGCATAAGCATCGTGGTCTATCGACCGAGACGCAAGATTGACAAACACAAGTTTCCGGGTTCGAATCCCGGTCGGATACAAAGTTAATTTTGTTTTTTTTTTAGTATTTATTCAAGTTTTTAATTTTTTTTTATCTAAAAAATACGATATAACAAAAAAGAACTCTAGGCGAATCTCGGTCGCCCAGATACTTAATTATTACGCAATCAAATTTATTAACTCAAACATGTCTTAACTCATATTTAGAAGGCCCAATAAAAGTATCAGTGGTAGAAATAATCGAAAATCTATGAATAAATCGATACCCACTGTGACGTAATACAACTAAGGTCAACATTATTTATTTACCTACTTATGTTAAGTGTTCACATTAAACATATTTATCTTAACAGCTGCGCTCCCTCATCATTAATCAAATATTTACTCATAAAATGAATCTATACAAATATATAAAATTGAAATGTCTGTTTGTAATGCTAAAATAAAAACTTTTTACTAAATGCGTACGAAATTATGTACGTTACTTATTTATTGGTAGCTGATGTTATAAGGAGTAACTTAGGCTACTTTTATTTTAGAAAAAGAATTAGGGTTTTGCTTAAAAAATTAAAACGTATTTAGGGACGAAGCCGAGCGAAACGAGAATAAGTTGCTAGTAGGCTATAAAATGGAAGGCATTTTACAATATAGGGGAGACTGGGTACGGTTGTGCCAATTTTTGTTTGATCGCCAATAATTTTGTTTATTTACTAGTTAGCTCATAGAAAAACAACTTGTATCGTAATTTGTACATTTGTCTGCGTAAAAACACTAATATATTGCCCCTAAATACGATGTATTTACTCATAAAATCAAATTAAAAAAAATGGGAAAGTGTCACAACCGTCCACATACCAAGGACGGTTGTGACAGTGTTTGGGGTCGGTAGTGACATGCATAAACATACACCAAAATGGTCTAGAATGTCTTTTATTGCTAGAAATATTTAATATAATATTCTTTTAAACATAGTTAATAGTCTTAGGTATAGCAAATGAACTAAAATCTAAGATCACTTCAATTTTTATAATTAATACCTAAGGCACTGTAACATCTCATGTGATTATAACAGTATTCTTAGAATCAGATAAAATGCTTAACAAATTTTAATAAACGGAAACATCTAACGTTATTACAACAGCCTTCTTATAATCAGTCAAAATTTTGCAACGACATGCGATTAATGTCATGCATTTCCGCGGCTCTTCGTAAAGAAGTCCCGCGTTTCACTTCTTCATAGGCATCTTCATATTTGCTGATGTCACACCGCGTTCTTTCGGTCTTCCGCAAACGTATTCTGGGCGTCTAAAAGCAAAAAAAAAAATTATATATATGTCACAACCGTACCCAGAAAAATTGTCACAACCGTACCCAACATACCATTTTAAAAACAAAAAATTGCCATGACTTTGCCAAATGAGTTACGTAAAAAGTATTCATTCGCCATTAACTATTAATGTTCAACTTATAACAAAAAAAATAACGAGATAATCTATCTGTATACAAATAACAGTAATTATGAAAAGAAATCGAACAAAAATACTTACTTTTGATTGTTGAAAAGCAATGTGGGCTCCTAGATACGTTAACATCGCGCGCTGGCTGACGCAATGCTGGGAAACATGTTTAGACTTGCAAGATGCATCTTTTTTCTCTTACATCCTCCCTCGTATTCCGTATAGTTTCGCTATTATTGCGACTGTCACTACCGTACCCTGGCACAACCGTACCCAGGTTACCATTGCAATACAATCGACACGAAAGAACAAAAATTAACGAAAGAACATACAATCGCTTCAAATTTATAATATTAGATATACTAGATATTTCTTTCTGATTGTATTCCTTTCAAAGTATTAATAAGTAGGAAGGCAAGTTTTGTATTCTTTCGCTTATAACGATATCTAATAACGCAAGCGTGAAATCTTATACAGATGCCTGAAACCAATCGTAACTTAGTTATCAAGTGTTCATCAATATACCTACTGTTACCGAGTTGCTCTTATTGTATTCCTTAAGTTACATTTTAGACTTTTATATAAACATAATATTCAATAACTCTACATTTTTTTCACGTACATAGAGACAAAATGATTACTCATTTTGTGTTCCGCTGTTTATATCTGTGATATATTCTTTATTTATTATATTTAATCTCCGCTAATATTTGTATTATATAGGAAAAAAAATATAGTTTGTATGTAGGGGGTAATCTCTGAAACTATTGATCCGATTCTGAAAATTCTTTCAGTAAACAGAAGCCATATTACAGCCGAGTGCCATTTTTTTTTTCGATAAAAATTTGCTGACTGTCAGGAATCATTATCTATCTATACAGATAAATAAAATTGAAGTGTACTTATAAGAAAAACACAATTTTAAAAATTTATGTCTATCTGTCTGTGTGTTTATTTGTTTCGGCTAATCTCCGAAACGGCTGGACCGATTTAAAAGGGAATTTCACTGGCAGATAGCTGATATTATAAGGTTAAGGTAGATTGAATTTGAAAAGTAACTTAGGTTACTTTTATTTTAGAAAGTAGTAACTAATAGAAGTCTGAAAAAATAGCCGTTAAGTTACGAGTACTTTATCAGCTATTGTTAAGCTCCTAAGGAGGCATCCGAGCGTAATAAGGGTAAGTCGCTAGTACAAAATGTTTTCCATCCTAATTTGGATATACGTATTAAATTGAGTTACTCAATATAAAGTCGAATAATTGATGAGCCAAATGAACTATGCAACTATTTGCTACATATACAGACTGTATACAGTGCATAAAAGATATTTGACGAAGCCATTATGAATTACAAGTGCGTACTCTTTAATAGCATGACAAGCAATAAACACACTTTATTGTATCCACGTTTCGAGTGGTGGTTTTTAGCTTCATTTAATATTCACATACGAAGTACTGGACTGACCCTTTATTTAGCGCCCTTTAAGCCTTGTCAGTATCAATTATTACCACAGTCGTGATACTAAAAGCATAATATATTTCAAGTATGTAAATGGGTCAAAGAAGGTTGATTTCAGGAACAGTGTTTATTATTAACGTAAAACATTATAAATTAACAAGAAATGTATAATTAGTATAGTATAGATTTTAATAGGTAACTACTAGTGTTGTAGGTGTTGAAATTTGATCGTAATCATTATTGAGGAAGAAATGTACTACCTAACAAAAACTAACTAAAAACTAAAACTAACTAAACTATACTAGCTAAACTAACTAAAAAAACTAAATTACAACAAAATTATTTAAGCTATTCTATTTTTTATTTATAAGAATACTCTAAATTACTAATGCAAAATATCTTTTTACACAATATAAATTAGTTATTTTAAGCGTGTAATTGGAAGAAACATAAAAGCATTTTTGAGTTAAATAAAATATGTAAATGGTCTGAAATTATTAATTAGGTTTGCAGATTCAGAACACGTCATACCTATGCAAGTAAGAAATTATATGAATACAGAATTGAGAGTCCGAATAATGAAATCTGCAGGTATCTTTTCAATTTACAATTTAAAAATGAAATGTACAAGTAGGTAATATGTAATGATAATATAAAATAATAATAATAATAATAATTTACACAATAAAGAAAACAAACCGACTGCGTAAAAGTGAACTAAAAAGATGTGAACAAGTTGACGAAGGAACATAGTATTATGTAGTTGGAGATATACACACGCATGACACAGCTGTTATAAAACATGTACATACATAAGTATTACGTTTAGAATTTATGAGTTAAACACATAACCCTCCTTTAGACTTCGCCGCAGTCGAGTAAAAATAAAACATAAGAACTTTCAATATGAATTTACCATTCTTTTACAGACTTACGAGGGTGAATCAAAAACTTCTCGGAATCAATATAAAAAAATGCAAAAAATGAAACAAAAATATTTTATTTTTCTACATAATTTCCCTCTAATGCAATACATTTAGAATAACGCGTTTCTAACTTTCTTATTCCTTGCGAAAAAAATATTTTTCTCGACTCTCGAAAAACTCGTCTACGGCAGCCATAACCACGTCGTCATCGTGAAATTTAGTTCCACGAATATGCTCTTTTAGTTTTGAAAATAAATGAACATCACTAGGGGCTAACTCCGGAGAATATGGTTGGTGTACAAGGAGACTGAAGCTAGCACAGTGGATTACATTGAGCGCAACTTCCGATCGATGAGCGTAAGCGATATTGTGAAGAAACAACACGCTTAACGACAGTTTTCGACGACGTTTTTATTTAATTGCTTCACGCACTTTCGGCATTAAATTTGCATAATAGGGTCCAGTAATCATCTGGCCTTTTGGCATGTAATCAATAAAAACGATACCTTCACTATTCCAGAACAATGAGGCCATAACTTTGCCAGCGGTAGGAACAACTCGAAATTTCTTTATGGATGGAGAGGATGGTCGTTTCCAAGACATGCTTTGTCTCTTAGTTTCAGGATCAAAATGGTGGACTCACGTTTCATCCATGGTTACAAGACGAGAGTAAAAATTATCCGGATCACACTGGAACATTTTGAGATTACACTTAGAAATTTCCAAACGTCGCTATTTGTTTTCGTAGGTTAACATTTGTGGCACCTACCTTGCCGACACTTTTCTGAACCCAATGAATCTGTTAAAATGGATTGAATGCTACCAAATGATATCTTTAGGATCTCAGCTAAATGTTTTATAGTTATTCTTCTGTCTTCCAAAACCAGATTCTCAACTTTTTTGATGCTTTCTCATCTTTTCAGCTTAATTTACCTCTTTGAAATTCAGCCACCCAATACGCAACCTTAGAATAGGGCACAGCATCATCCCCTAATGTCTTCTGAATGTCCGAAAAAAATTCCTTCGAGGAAATTTTTTCAGGCTCAGATACTTTATCACCACACTTAACTCACTTTTCTTCATAATTTGCATTTGAAGCAACTCGTTGTACAAAATAATTAATTGCTTGCGAATGAACTGATAAAAACAAATGAACCTTGGCATAAATATAATTAACACTCTTTAAAACGAATATCGAACTATCCCCAAAAAGTTTTATATATATGCGTTTCTAAGAACTTTTTGATTCACCCTAGTATCTATCATAACACTTACATAATGTAAGTATCAATTTTAATATTCCTTTGAAACTTTATCTCTCGAGAACTTTTTTAGTGTTCCCGATTCGATAACGTCACAAGCCTTATATAATTGTTTCCTTAAATGCCTTTTACCTGTTTCTCTATTACTCTATTTTCCGAATGGAAAGAAGGAGAAGTTTGGTCCATATTACTCGTATATAGGTTTGTTACTCAAAAACTAATATGTAGCTTAAAGTGTTTTGATTTTGCAAGTTATTTTGAAAACAAAAAGATAAAACAAAATAAAAATACAGTTCTAAAAAATATTACGAATTCATAAAATTGTAAGAGAATGACGTATCAGCAGTAGGTTTGAAATATTTTTAACTTTTTCTTACTAATATCTAACGTTGAAAGGTAACTTTGTCACTGTAATACAGTATGTAGTGACTACAACAACAGCTGAGAGTGAAGAAAGTCAAATATTTTTAATTACAAAACAATATTTCATTAGGTATTTACGATAAAAATCATTCTTAAGATTTCTCACAAAAAATTGTATCGCATTTATTTTGGTCTATATTACAAATTTTTTTTTTCTATAACTGAAAAAAGCTTTCTTATATTATATTACCTTTATTAGGTTAATCAATCATGAGGGAAAAATTATAAGCATTTAGATCAATAAAATGTATTAATTATTATCAATTTTAGTATATATAGTGTATTGGTTAAACTCAAGCCATGCTCAAAGTTGGGAAAATGCGTCCCTGTACTGTAGTATATCCCTTCTACCCTCTATTTTATCCGCATTAACTGAAGGTCACTCATTCATGTACTTAGCCTATCCGCGTCGATGCAGTGCTAAATTGACCCTAATAGAAACGCTTACCATTTTGTTTACCAAGTCCACCGTAAGTGAAAAATTATGTAAATCACATTCTATACCCTATATTATGGGTTAGCTTTATTATTAAATGCTTATAATATCTTTGAAAGAGTATTATTTTTGTTTCACCATAGGCAGCAATGAAAACATGGGACTTAATGGCGTCGACCTTGGTTTACAGTATTGCTCGACTTTCCCTTTCTGCGGTACAATACCGGCCGCATGGAAAAATATTACAACGCCTTCGTAGTATGTAGGCCGTGAATCGTACTGCGTCATAGTTGCACTCTAGATAATATAGGAAAGCTATTGTAGAATGAAGAGATATTCAAAATATTTTTTTTAATTTATGCTTATACATATATAGGTACCTACTTACTTATAAATGAAATTTAAGTATGTCATTATGATTTGGCTATATGAGAATACCATGCATATGTTTATTTACGTGATACCGATATTAATCAAGTTTCAAAATATCTTGTAAGTCTGTTTGTACGTACTTGTATATCTCTATAAGGGTTGTGAACTATTTCAATAATATTTTTATTGTAATAGAGGATTTGGGCGGAAGTAACAAAGGCTACTTTTATCGTGAGGAAAGGAATTTTACGGGTTTTATGGGATTATACGGAGTTTAAGTGGATTTTGTAATGAAGACTTTGGATGCTTTCGATCAATTATCTACTTTTTAGCGCATACTGAACTATTGTCTGAACAATAAAGAGTCCAAATTACATATCCAATTATTATTATTATATAATATCGTCCTAACCGATTTCGGCCACGGCAGCCAAACTGACTTAGGCTAGCCATCTGCGTAGGAGATATTATATGCATAAGTGTAGGCGCAGACACAATGCACTCTCTATTCCTGTCACTGCCAAAGTCTAATGGGACGATACTTCGATACGACCATGAGAGTTAAGGCGCAGGACCGAAGGCTTTACGTGTTCTCCGAGACATGTGGGTGACACACCACAAATTTCGCAACTCTGGTCTATTACTTTGAATTTCTTGACAGAAATACTCAAATACTGAACTTGATTCGAACCCAGGATCTCCGGATCAGCAGCCGTTCATGCTAGCCACTAGACCACCGAGGCAGTTAATTATTATAAAATGCACGCTCAAATACAAATATCACATTTTTATGAAGGCATTGTAAAATTATACTAAACTAAACTAAAACTAAACTAAACTAAAAAGTAAACTAGCGACTCACCCTCGCTTTGCTTCGGGTGCTTCCCTAGACCAGAACAAATCTATCCCACGGGAACCGTACATTTTTTTCGGGACTGTATTCCAGACTATAATCTATCCCTGTGTCAAATTTCATCCAGATCCGTTCAGCCGTTCTGGCGTGAATGAGTAACAAACATCCATCCATCAATAACTTATGATTTAACGACATATGTAGTATAGTAGTGTCTTTTAAATAGATAATATTTAACCTAATCAATAATTATACAAAAATATTGAGTAATTATACAAAAATCTTCACAATACATCGTCATTACTTCTAAGTCCACGCAATTAATATAGATCTAAAATTTCCTCCACGCTCCATGCCTCCTGAATAATAATTATTTTTCTTTTGTATTTTTTAAAAAAATATTTCTTATTCTAAGTTTTGAATACAAATGGCCTATACAATCTTAATCAGACCATAAGTAAAGCACTCTCAGATTTTATTATGCGAATCAATAGGTTAGGTAATTTATTTTTCAATCGTTATTAATTAAGCGACCGCTCTCAGATACGTTCAA
This sequence comes from Fabriciana adippe, assembly GCA_905404265.1. Lineage (NCBI taxonomy): Eukaryota > Metazoa > Arthropoda > Insecta > Lepidoptera > Nymphalidae > Fabriciana > Fabriciana adippe. Next base: position 7,098,011 of record FR989984.1, on the reverse strand, counting down.
AAATCTTAGCAATAAAAAAATATTAGTAATAAATAAAATTGTTTTTTTGCTATTTTGATGTCGTATTGACAATTTAATTTGAATATGATGAAAGTATTGGAAAATTAGTAGTATTCGAAATACGGTATAAGATAGAGCCAATGACTTCTCTCGCTTACATTTAGCATTCCCATTTAGTACAAAATCACGCAAGCTACTAGCACTTGATCCTTAATTTGATTTAGCGATGCCTGGTACCAACGTTTTTACCCGACTGCGGTAAAACCCAAAGGAGGTTTATGTGTTTGTCCTGTATGTATGTAATGTATGTATGTCCGATCCCTTCCTCGTAATTACTAAACCGCTTAACTAATTTTGGTTTCATTCATATGTCTTCTTGAAAAAGCGAGTATTATAGGCGTTCAATGTCAATTTGTACGTCTTTAAACATTTTTTTTTCTCCCAAACCTATCGAGTGGGATATGAAGGTTTTTAAGAGGCGATCTTTGTGATTATACAATTTATAAGTTATTTGAGATTATAAATTGTTAAATAAAACTTAAAATGTATATCCGGCGTAAACTAAAAAGCTGTAAATAAAAAATTAAATTATAAAAATAAAGAATCCTGACTGCATAAAGAGCAAACTAAAAATATAGATCAAGTTGATAAAGGAACATAATACGTATTATGCAGTCTTTACGCGTAACAAAACTCGCAGGAAGTATAAAAGTTAAGATAATACCAATAACAATAACTCAGCCCTTTTTTCGTCTGCTCGTACCACCGGGCCACCAATACTGATTCAATTTTCACATTGAATCAGGTAGTAGTCCATCACGTTGACCAAGTATGGGTTGTATAGTTCACACATGTCTTTGGAAAACTAATTAGGTTTTCTCAGACATGCTGGCTACCTCACGATGATTTTCATCACCGCAAAAAAAAAAATGATTGCGTGTAACCTTTAAGCGCGGTTGAAGTAAAACATTTTCGGCAAATATCACAATTAAATTAAAACAAATAATAATTAAATAAGGCATATTAGGTATATTACAATCATACATTTTTATAGCATATCATATATTGAAGGAATATAATATTATATATTTGTCAGACAATAACAACAGTTACCGTGGCAACAATTAGTCATAATAGCTTTTATTTAATTTATGCACATTCATCCCACAGTAATAAATATTCATTTTTATAAGTAATCAGTTTAGTTTTTTTTTACCAAGTTTAAAAGTTATTTTACATTTAATTTAACATATATTACATAATACATTATTCAGTATTATTTTTCACTTCCTGTGTAATGTATTCTACCTCACTCTCTCGCCGGCTTAATCCTATATATCATGTGTTTTCTCTTTCTACTGTCGCATTTCTGTTTCATCGAGTTTTAAATCACAACAATTCAAAAGAAGTTTCATTTAAAAAAATGAAAAGTTTAATTGTTTCCCATATTTTTTCATTGATAACACTAAAGCTCCTCAATAGTTATTTAAAATAAAACAAGAAAATCGGTTGACAAACGGAGAAGAAAAAGGTACTGAACTGTTTGGTCTTTACTTAAGTATTTATATATAGACTAGCGACTCACCCTCGCTCCACTCGGTTTCGTCCTTAGTTACGTTTTAACGGTTGGTATAGATATTTCAGAAATTAGATATTCTCCTGCAGTAAAAAGTATCCTATATGTTGACCTGGATAACCAGATATCATCATACTAAATTTCATCAAAATCCGTCCAGTGGTTTTCTCGTGATGCGTTCCCAAATAGGCAAAAAGACAGGCAAAATTCTAAAAACTGGATTCGACCTCTGTATCGATAATAATTACTATTTCAAAAAGATTGTCCAAAAAATATTCAATGTACAGATTCGACTCAGTTAGAATTTTATTATATAGTATATTTAAAAAAAAACTTATGTTTTTAGTAGACTTACATGTAAATCTTGAGTTCAATGTGTATGTTACAAGAACATTTGATAATAAATTCCGGCTTTACTTGATATATGAACCATTATATTCATTTTAATATTTGCCTTGATGGTCGCAGCTGGTGTTTGGATGTTTCAACTGAAGCTTGTAATTATATCATGTTTGCATTACTTAATTACAATTTCCATTTTTAATAAGCTGTTAATATAATTATTGTCATTAGTGTAAAAGTTATATGATTATATATATATATATATATATATATATATATATATATATATATATATATATATATATATATATATGTATATATATATATATATATATATATATATATATATATATATATAATACATTATAACGATATAATCTTTAAAAAAAGTTATTTCGTTTTTTTTATATTATATATTATTATTTTTTTATGTTATACTAGCGACTCACCCTCGCTTCGCTCGGGTTCGTCCCTAGCTTGCATTAAATCACGATTGATCAGTTTTCGACCGGAGAGGAAAAATGATTAAATTACTAAAATGGCTATTAAAAAATAAGGGTTGATCGTAGAAGGGTGAAAATTGAGGATTGTATTTATTTTTGTATGTTGTATCATAAAAAAATAGAAATTAAAAATTTTGTCTAAAAAATAAAAAAAAATTTAGGGGTGGACTACCCCTAACATTTAGGGGGATGAAAAATAGCTGTTGGCCGATTCTCATAGATACCGGATAAGCACAAAAAATTTCATCAAAATCGGTCAAGCCGTTTCGGAGGAGTATGGCAACGAAAACTGTGACACGAGAATTTTATATATTAGATAGAAAGATATATTGATAGGTAAAAACAGAATAGTTTAGTAACTTTTTTTCCTTTGTTGTCAACCGTTTTTCTTTTTTTTTGTTTAGTGGCTATTGATGATCTTTATTGCTATCAAAAAAAAAACGGTCAATTGCGAGTCGAATTCGCACACGAAGGATTCAGTTTTCATTAATATGACTTTTACTTTATGTACTTCGATAATCGAATACGAACGCTAAAAAAATGTATCTTGTATTTTTTTATTATTTGTTGTTAGAGTGGTAATAGAAATACATACTCTGTAAAAATTTCAACTTTCTACCTAGTTCATGAGATACAGCCCTCTGATAGACGGACGGACGACGGAAGCTTAGTAACAGGGTTCCGTGGGGTACGGAACTCTAAAAATATTTAACGTCGAATTATGATCACGGGATGACCACTAGTAAAAATGTTTTGTCCTAATTTGTTAGCATATATAAATGAATTTATTAAATGTATTTTTTACATCATACAAAAATATTATTTTTTACAGTGGATATGCCTTTTTCTGAAGTTACGTAACTTTTATATGTAGTAACTACCCGAGTATATCTGAACATAAGCTCACTTCTTGTTCAAGCATCGTACTATAACCATAAAGTTTACTATCTAATAAACGTAACATACATCAGGCACTACGATTAATGATATCCTCTACGATCAGTTGCGATTTAAGCCTACATTATAGGGGTTGGTTAATTGATTCAACTTATCCCAGCTTTCTACATTTAGCTTTCTGCTGATTAAAACTACGCTGTTATTTTACTGATGGTTGGTTACACATGTTTAATTAAATTAATATTTTTTATATATACTAATATTATAAAGGGATAAAATTTAAGAGTTTACATAAGAAGTAGTCTACGAAACCAATAATCCGATTCAGAAAATCCTAATCCGAATCCGAAATCTAATAAGACAACTATGTTATCCCTGAGTGCTATATGCTATTACTGATGTATGTTTAATAAATTGGAACAAAATAGCTCAATATTAGAACTAAAATATATTAATTAACTAGCTGACCCGACAGACGTCGTTTTGTCAATAGGTATTGGACTACGACAGCCTTACTTACAGACAAAAACAAACTTACAGATTTTTATCTTTTTCTGTGTTTTTTTTTTAATTTTTCTCTTTATAAAAACCCCATTTAAAAACCCCAACCGCAAACATTAAAAAAAAAAAAGTTAGCCGAATTAGTCCGACCGTTCTCGAGTTTTGCGCTTAGCAACACATTTAGCCTTTCATTTTTATTTAAAAGATATAACAATAAAATATTTCTTAATCACAAGTACTTAATAATTATTAGATTTGTCCATACATGTTATTTGGTTATACTCGTATAGCTAGTTTAAGAAAGAGATACCGTAAAATTGCTAATAAGTGTTTTTTTTTATAATTCTCCGAATTCATTTGATCTACTACTGATGAAATGCTGTTAAAAATCGGTATGCCAACAGTAGTTTTAAGAAATTTAAACTAATATTATAACCTGTACAATGCCCAAAGACTACTATTGATAACTTGGTTGTGTCAACCATCACCAAAAAAAAAACAGTTTTAACGTGGGAGGGGAATTCGTGGGCAAGAACTGTAATATTGTAAATGTGAAAATTATTTAGGGTAATTAGCATCGAAAAAATATATTTTACTTTGATTTATTGTATTCAAGCCTAAGGATTCACAAATAAATATATTTAAATGTTGAAAACCTCTCATACAATGTCGATATCACGCTTTTATTAGTTTTTATTGGATTTTTTATTATAAAAAAGAAAATGTGTGTGAGTAGGTACACACACACGTTTTCTTTTCCTTTTTTACATAGGTATGTACGCACGTAAGAAGTTATACTTCTTTGACATAACAGAACAAAAATGGCTAGATTTCATCCCGTTTGTCACAACTCTCTGTTGTAAAAGGAATGATAAATTAATAAAATAATTAAATAAGGCATATTAGGCATATTACAATAGCATATTTATAGAATATCATTTAAGGAAAGAATATAATATTATATATTATTTGTCAGACAATAACAACGGTTATCATGGCAGCATACAGTTATCAGCTAACTTCATCATGTCGCTTTTTGGCTGTCGGTGTGCGCGCGCTTCGTGAAAATTTTACACTTACATTTTTTTCCAAACGTCCCAAAAGAAGTACAACTTCAAAAATGTATATTTCCTATACTACTCTGTATACAATGAAAATTAACCCTTTTAGCAGTCTTTAGTCTAATTAAACATTTGCATCTAACACGATTTTGTTCCTAAATTCGCAGAGAGGTGTAAAACGAGTGAGGCATCTCCTCTACTTGGCAAATGAGATTTTTTATTATATGTTATACATTATAGAGTATAGTAGAGAACATGCCTGTATTATTTTTTCAATTAGTAATTTTTATACCTACGAGCATGTGTAAAAGTATTTTAAAATCAATTAATTAAATGATATCTTTCTTATATAGGTATATTTGACATGAAACATTCAATCTAATTTGCAATACGAATATGGAACATTTGTCAGAAGGAATAAACTAAGGTGCCCGAAACGCTCAAAGCTTTTCCAACGTTAAAATGTTTCAGGAGCTATAAGCCAGAGTGCTATCGTAATATTTTATACAAAGCTTTATAACCTTTCTTACCTATTACGGTTATACGTACACTGAGTATCGTAAACCTCGGTATTCGTAGCGTGAAACCGAACGTCACACGCCACTGACGTCATCCGTTTAATACTCGATTTCATGTATTACGAACCAATGCATATGCACGGCACGTCGTTTTCGATAACTTGGGATTTGGTTAAGTTATTTCATATAAATTAATCAATTCACTTTGACAAGTTCCGAATTTTTGTAATTCATTAAATATGTGATTATTTATAAAAAATACCTGAATGTTATTAAAAGTTATTATAGACATAATAATGTAAGGCATTGGTAGCCCAGTGGTAACGCGCTCGCTTGGGAAACCGAGTGAAGCGGGTTCAAATCCCGGGTCTCGATATTTTCACGTGTGAATCATTTCTAACATGATTGCCACTTGCCTTACGGTGAAGGAAAACATCGTGAGAAAACCTGCATGTCTTAGAGAACCTGGCAAATTTTCGAAAGACATGTTAACTCCGCCAACCCGCATTTGGCCAGCGTGGTGGACTATGCCCTGATCCCCCTCGTATTGAAGGGAGGCCCGTGCCCAGCAGTGGAACGTTTAAAAAGGGTTGAATACATTATAGACATTTAAAACATGGTTAAGATTTTGTATTCCACCAAGTAATAAATGAACAAAACACAACATACCTCTTCATTTTAAAAAAAAGCGTACTAAATGTAGCCAACCTAAAAATCTTGAAATTGTACCGGGACTAGCTCGCCGTCGCGTTGTAATGTTTGCCAGTCCTTGTGAAGTTAAGAAACGTTGAAGATTCTGAATAAATAATGGTGCTGCGCATGAAAACTTTTACTGATATTAGCGTTGTCTGAAACGGCCGAATTTTAGCCTGAGTCCCAGCTGCGACAATACAATGTGCGGAACTGCGTATGTATAATGAATGAGCATGAAATAATAATAATTCGATACCAGCCATTCAGAATAGTCATAAATATAGCTCATTTACATAGACACAGAAAAAAAATATCAATCCTTCAAATAAAGCAGTGGTATTCTTAGCTCTTATTTATCCATATCTTTTGTAAAATCGTATAATGTTCATATACTATTATTAGCGACTCAGCCTCTCTTCGCTCGGGTTCGTCCCTATGTATGTATATAATATGTATAGTTTTGCAATAATGTATGAAAGTCTGCCCGATTTGTTGACATTTATGATTACTGCTCCACTTCCTTGGGTTGTAACATGATGATATATAGCCTATTATATTTGCCTTTCTCAATAAATTTCCTTTCTCAAAAAGAATTTTTCAAATCGGATTAGTAGTTTCTGAGATTTGAGTGTTCAAACAAACAAACTCTGCCTCTTTTAAGTATAAATATAATATTTTAAAAAGAATTGAGTTAGGAGATCGATTTTAATATAGTAGTCCAAATTTAAAATATAACTATTCTTCTTTTCAATCGGCTAAGGAGATCCTAAGATTGCGTTTCTTATTCTGCGCAACATTTTTTAAACATACTACCTCTGCATATATACAGTTAGTTATATGGAGAAAAATCTGCTAGTAAAACCAGTAATATCCACAAAACTACAACGGAAACCTTCCCGTTAATGGGGCGCCTTAGGATCACTTGCACACTCATCCACAACGCCCGGTCGGTCTACCGAGGCACACTCCTCTCCTCCTCCCTCCTCGAGCGTGTATCCCCTGGGCTCACCCATGCTTAGAATTGGGATTAATTTTTAAATTCAGAAAGTTGTTTACTTCAAAGAAGTACCAGGAGCAAACAGTATGGAACTGCCAAACGAGCTAACAAGAGGATTCTGCATAACCTATGTCATGGGTCGCGAAATAAAAAAGTTTAAAACAAATCTAATCCTTGAAAATGGGAAATTCATCGTCACACATGAACTTAATTAAAAATTTATTTTTGGGGCCTATCTCTCTCTAATTTTGTTTACCTGATTTACTAAGTTAAGTGATTTAAAAAAAATCATTTGGAGAACTTGGGTGTTAAATTTTTGACATCTTTAAGTATGTACCTAATTAACATTTCGTACTTTAAATTTACTTTAAATTTCAATCATTTTAAACTGGTTCACTTGGTTGGCTAGAATACTGTAAAGGTCTCATTTATGAAATGGGGATTTGTCTCGTCCATTCCAGTTAATTTCCCGAAAAGGTCATGAAGGGACTTTCTACCTCCAGTAGACTGACTAAATTCGTCGCAAAGTAAATAGGTACTTATGTAATTTATTAGTCAGCTCTCTTTACTCCAATTACGTGGATGGTGTTTGAATTGCTTTATTTATTTATTTAAGCATTAAGTCGAGTTGGAGGTGCGCTAATTTAGCTCAATGCCGCTTTATAGCTGGAAAGGCAATAAAAACATTTATTTTATTCATATAGACGATTTTTTAAAGTCTATTTTATTTCGTTTTAGACCTATTTTCAAGAAAGAATATGTCAAGAATCAATTATATGTACAATTCTTGTGTAAAATAAAATTAAAGTGTCTGTTTCTAAATTCAAAAAACAGATTTTTACTAAATGCATATCAAATTGTATACGGTACTTATAAGAAAAAAAGTATTTATAAAATTTTTGTCTGTCCGCCTGTTTGTTATATATATATATATATATATATATATATATATATATATATATATATATATATATATATATATATATATTGTTGCTTGAAGATTGCCCAATCAATAAGCTTCATCAAATACAATAATTTAGGTGTAGTTCAGGAGGTCTAAATGTTCTCCGCGTTCAAATATTAATGCATTGTCACTATATATTATGCATAATTTCTGATCTAATTGATCAGCAAGTGTTAGCAAAATATAGAGACAGACACACGAAAATAAAAACTTGTTTTAAGCTGTGCGCTTATTTTTACAAATCAATTTATTCGAAATACGAGGTTAATGATCGGTGCAGATTGTTCCGCAGATTAAAAATCGGTCAATATTTTTCAAACGTGATTTGATTTAAATGGATAATAGAATTAATTTTCAATCCAGTGCAGGTATAGCTAATTGGTCTCGTTGTGACTGCTTAATTGCTTCATGTATCATCGACTATTCAACTAATTGTGGCATATCCTCCTGATACCTTGTAACATTCAGTTTTTTTTATCTTTTTATTTTTTTTTTATACTGGAAGAATTAAAAGAAGCGAAGCTATTATTTATTTTAATATTAAAAAAATATGTTTGAATAGCTTTTGGGATACAATAGCAGTATTAGATTTGATGTACTTATTATTGAGAAACTAATAAGTGAAAAGAGTTTCAAATGCATGAAATGCAGTATAAAATTAAAAAAAAAATGAATGAGTGACTTGTTCATATTTTTATAAGAAAAACATGGAAAATATGGCCGCTCATATTTAATTAAAGAAAAAGATTTTTAAATTTCTTTTATATCCGGAATCTTTTTTCTACAGAAGTCTGTATTTTACCAATATTTTTTATCATACCTAAATAGATTAAAAATTACAATTAAAGCGCCTAGTTTTATGCACTTCCATAACAAACGGAGGTCATGGATCAAAGATTAAAAATCAATGCATAATTACTAAAGTTGATGGAATACAATAGAATTTTAATTAATAGGCAGTTCGGTATGGATAATGTAGCCTATTGGCTAGGCTTATTATTGGCTAATTACTCTAAATTTATTGTCCTCCTAATATATAGCTAGTATTATAGCATCATATCGTAGCATATTCTTTATAGGCTTTATTTTGATACTAGTGACTTACCCTCGCTTCGCTCGGATGCCTTCCTAGGTATTTTTTAAATAGATAAAAATAGTTGTAGCGTCTTGTAGTAGCGTCTGTATCTTAGGAGATAGACATTATTATGTTATTAGTCTTTTTTATAGACCTTTTTAAGAAAACATATGAAATATTATTACTACCTGTTTATAGATTTCTACTTAAGAGGATTGTGAAGTGTCGATACGCGGCGCGAGTAGGTTTTTTAATAAATGCTATCTGTTTCATACTGCTTTCCTTGCCAACTGTTAACGTTTTCACCCCCGTAAACATTTACGTGATGAGACAATTTTGGTATCATTAGATTCAGTACACCTTAATCTAGGTCTATACGTTTTTCTTTTTCAGTAATTCAGTTTAGTTTAATTAAAACGGTCGAGGAAGTTTTTAAATCAAAAATACAGATATTTAGATGCTAATAACTTCTATCATACTAAATATTATTTTTTTAAATAAAAACATACGGATCTAGTTTTTCATTATATCTACAACATTTCCAAAATTATGAAAATTAGACTATGATAATGGGCGGAAAAACGTTATCGCTTTTTGTATGAAAATTTACAGCTTCACAATCCTCTTAAATAAAAAATGTTTTCAATTATAAAGTGGAATTATTCAAATAAATGTAATGATGGTTCAAAGAAATTCAATCTTTTAATAAAATTGTTTGAAAACTTTTTCAAAGGCATATTATTAAAAAATTAAGTTAACTTCGTATATCGTCATTGTGCAACTTTACACAATCTCACCCAAACAGTTAATTCACCCCTTTTCTTTCTCAAATTGAAAATAAACAACATTCTGATTCCTTTCTGTCAAAGTGGCTTGCGGATATTGCAACCGATATTCTAGCAATGAATATTTGTATTGGCCTAGAGCTGGCCTGGATAGAAAGGCTTTAGGCAATATAAGTAGGTTCAGTAGTAAAATAATTTTTTTTCTTAATTTTTTTTAATTATTCATAAGTAGTGTAACTTACCCTCGGTTCGTTCATGGGCGTCCATAGGCTCCATTTGCAATAATAATATGTACATATTTATTACTAACTAGCGACTGATCCTCGCTTCGCTCGGGTTCGTCCCTAGGTTACTTCCCAAAACAAAATTAATTAACTAATTTGGTCTTAATTTTTTTCCGTGGGACCCTATTTTTTTTCTAAAAACAAAGTAGCCTTAGTTACTCCTAATTACATCAGCTATCTGCCAGTGAAAGCCCTGTCAAAATTGGTCCAGCGATTTCAGAGATTAGCCGGAACAAACAGACAGACAGACAAAAATTGAAAAAACTGTTGTTTTGGTATATGTATCGTGTATATAATATCTATATGCATTTAGTAAAAAGCGGTTATTTTAATATTACAAACAGACACTCCAATTTTATTTATCTATATAGATAATACCCTATTTGTTTTTCTAAATCATAGTCTTTATACATATGTACTTAACATTCAAAGTCGTCCAGCTGTTATAAATATAAAGGAGCAACAAACATACACACAAATACAAATTTTCTCCAATGACATGAATAAATGGAACTATATTTATAATATTAGTTATTGTCATTATCTATAAAGTAAAATGCTATACTAAATTTTAAACTAATTATTATTGCCTCCTTAAGAGTGAACTTTTTATAAAGGATATAAAAATAAATTAATAAAAAAGGACATTTGAAACTACTTTATAAATAATGATGATATCGCAATAAAAAAATGAACCTTACATTAACGTTTTGTAAAATCTCGCAGTACTTGACTTATCAAGTTAAAAATACCCTGCCACTACGTTCCTGTGTATACCTTATTTCCTGATTAGAAGAAAGATGAACACACACACGTTTCAGACCTTATACATTTTACTAAATATTTTTATATTATTATTTTATAATATTTTCTAGGCAAATATGTATTATATTTTCCCTTTACATTCTACATGTAATTGCAGTAAAGCTAATTAGAGTAACAAGTGTTGTTAAAGTTGGATTACCTAGCTAAACTTGGAGATAGTTTCGTTTAAGGGGGGTCTCTTTAGTTCGTGTCTGTCTGAATTTCAGACTTGAGTTATGTTTATTTTCAATTTCAAAGCAGCATTTATAAAATACAGCACAATACGCAGTATAATATCCCAATGTGACCCAAAATGAAACCTAACAAAGGTTTATGGCCTTACCAAACACGATATCATGAATAAATTGATTCAGAATACCGATCTTTACGGAGATTACGATTCAATTTAAAATATTTATGGAGGGGAACTCCAATGACAATTTCCCGAAATCATGGAAAGAATAAAACATCTTACATCCAATCATCATCCCCGACACCGAAAACAAAGCCGAACAAATAAGAAATCAATAGATGGTTCACACGTACGTGTATTTCTTAAATAATGAGAATGTATAAGACAAAAGAAAATGGCGTAAAATGATTGTTACTTTACAGTGAGCGAATTCAATCGCTTGTTCTAACAATTCATTATTTTGGAACAACATTTCGAGACAAATTCCGAGAACGGCAAACTGGCGATGTGCCGCACGTATTTTTCAATTTCCTAAACGATTTACTTATCTAATGTATTTTATATTTTATTGCGATCATCGACTTTCGTTTTGTAATTATGTACCGAATATTTAGTAACACTTGGAATATAATAAATAAACTACAAACAAAATAAATGCAATACATTTTTTCAATGAAACAAATATTTAGTTTCCTTAATTAATATTTCTGAATTTAACTTTTATTTAAATTTTTAAGACGTAGAAAAAATATGTGTATTTATGAAAATTCGACTTTAATTTATAAATTTTATTGTTTAAAAAACAGTTAAGTTTTAAGATTGCATTTTTTAACAGTTCAAAAAAAATGAGTCATTTCAGACTACTAATATTTGCAATATCCCACGTGTTGTTATATCCTAACCAGACGAGATTATACAGATGAGAAGCTATGCAAGTGTTAATTGGATTTCATATTTTATGGTATGTAGCTTGGAAGACTTTGACTAATTCTAATAATTTAATTAATTATGTTAGAATATTAACACACAGCACCATCTAGTTCCATAGTAAGCCACGAGGCATGTGTCATGGATACTAGATAGTGTATACACTACACATATGTAACTTTAAATACATACATATTATAAATATAAACACCCATGACTGGAGTACAAACATTCGCGCTTATCACACAAATGTATGCACCCAGCGGGACTCGAACCCGCGACCTCTGGCACAATAAGTAGGGTCACTACAAACTGAGCCAAACGTGTCGTCAACACAATACAGCTAAATACAGTGTAAAGTATAGTATATTCGTAATCGTATAGTACATTCGGAGTGAATCGCTGGCTGACCCATAGACAAACACGAGAATGATGCTAAAAGAGTTCTCTTAATTAATTCTCATATGTAAAATCGAGGTATATATGTACGTACGTATCTAATTCGAGTAGTTTTAATAAATAAAAGTAATCAAGTGTGTTCCTACTTGCTTGTGTTATTCAATACTGCAATTTTCGCCATATTTTGACTTTCCGCTCCTTGTAGTACTGCTGAGTCAAAGCCCAAATCTTTAAGAGACCAAGCAATAACAATAACAATAAAATAACTTGCGGCGATTTTGACCGACCGATCAAGATCGTTGCAATGTCTAAGAGACGTTGCTTTGATTCTAGTTTCTCGATAATTCAGGCCCAACTTGGATAACGTAGGTTGAGGAGCGTAGCTCCTGCCTTAGCTTTCTAGTTAGGTTTTTTTATTTCAAACTCAGAACTCTCAATAATAGATGTACTCTGTAATACAGAAAAATGATTTTCAAAATTCGATATCTCGAAAAATATTCGAATGCGCCAAAAATCCTTTGAGTCTTATAATGTCAAAATGAAGCTCTGTGCTCAGCTCGAAATTCAGAAGCTTATCCGTCAATCAGACCAGTGATTTTAATTAAAAATTTAATATTATATTAGGTAAAAGAATATTTAACCTTTCATTTTTAACCTTTTATCTTTCAAAACCAGATTCAACACGTTCACATAAGTTGGAAAAGGTATTATTAATTACGGTCATATAAATTCTCTACGTACCTTAATTAAGAACATAAGTTTAGAATTAAATTGTTTGTGTAAGTGGTCAATTTTGTCCGTGCTATACATAAATATATCAACATGTAGGGGGATAAAGGAAACCAGGCTGTAAGATTAAGGAAGTGTTCGAATTAATACTGCTGATACGAGATCTAGACATGCGATAAGTTAAGAAGGTTTTAGGGAGAAGTAATTTCTGACTATCAGTTCTTGTAGTTTTATTTAATATACCCAATTACTATTATTAAAGCCAAAGTTTGTCTATTTATTTTAATGTTGGGAAATACATTTACGCATACCACCTGCATACATACAGGTGGTTATATGGGACTCACCGGCCAGGAAGCCAGTATTATTCACTAAAACCCATCGGAACCTCCTCCGTCATAATGGAGCCTCGCAGGACAGCTTTCGCACTCAACCACGATTACCCGACGGCTGCCTGCTGAGACAAACTACAACAACCATTAGGTTGCTCCCACGGTCCGCTATGCTATCAGAGCGGACCGTGATCTTGGTAAGCGTCTTGGAGTGAATTATTCTGTTGATTTCGTCCAAAGCTTAAAAGCAATAGTTTTAATAAAACAACTGATTTATTACTTTATGATAATAATACGGTAAATACGCATATACTCGTATAAACATATGGAACGAACACAAAATATTAATGTTTGAATCCTTAAAGTTTAATTTAGAAAAATGTTTTTACGCTTCCTCTAAATTATGCTGTATTTATATATAATATTATTTTTAGGTTGTGCGGGAATACATAAAATTTCTATTATACTTTGAAATTACAACCATCTGCTTGGCAAACAGTCTCATCATCTTTAAATATTTACACTCGTAATCTGTTATTTTATAATATGAACAATAATTGCATTTTACTTTATTATTTTAAATTTTTCCCAAAAGATAGTGATGTAAAGCGCAATATTTTGTTTTAGATATCTATATTTTCAACTAATTATATTACTTACGAAGTAAAATCTTCATGCTTTCTAAAATATCCTTTTTTTCTTTTAATTCTGTAATTAATCAAATAAAATATAAATAATTTTCAATATTACTCTCTCTCTCTTTGCCCTCACCTCTTCCCGTTACGCGGGGTCGCCTTTCTTAATCATTTGGCGCTATTTATTTCGCTGGTACACATCATCTTCTGTAAGGCCAAGCTTTTGTATGCCTTTCGGGTATTTGTCATCCAGGTAGTTTGCTGTCTACCTCTCCCTCTCTTTTTCGTAGCCATGGAAAGGCACTTTTTCACCACCACTTTTTTACCACCTTAGCCTGGACTCTGTAATCTTCTCAGTAATAAGCGTTACTTTGACACTCCCCCTTAGGTATTCGTTACGCACTTTGTCTTTAATAATTTTCAATGTAACTATTAGAAAATAAATAACAATAAAGTAATTTTATATTTAGTTGCTAAAAATCTTATTATGTTTTAGGTAAAACACTAAAGCTACTAGAAGCTAGGACAGGCTAAGTGTTTATCTACGTATGTCATATATATTATTATTGTCCTGGGATCGGAAATTAAGGCAGTTTTATTGCTTAATAATGACAATAATGACTTTTAGTTGTTTACGTATACTTGCTGTACACACACAATATCATCATAATTTAGGCATAGAGCACTAATTTTCCACTACTCGTAGTTTCACTTCACTTTATTTTACTTCATTGTTCACTTCTATCGTTTATCTTTCCAACCTTTCTTTAACTCCGAATTTTTGCTGATACACTGTCACGGCTTGCACTGTACTAATATATGTATGTATATTGAAATATCGAATATTCGAAAAGATTCTAGCTATGTTAATTCCTTTCTGGAAAGTATTTCATCTCATTCTCACCTACGGCAATATCCCATTACCTGTTCTTGTCATGTCATCCGATAGGAAACTATTTTGAGAATTATTCTTAAGAAGTTCTATATAACAAATATACTCTCAACTACGGAACTTAGATAGTTATCAAATTATATAAAAATATATTTAACTTCCAGGGTATTGTAAGTTAAAGTTATATTTATATATGCTTATTAAATAAGGAAAATCTATTTTAATTAACAATTATTATTCAATACTGCCTCAGCAAATTTCTAACTTAGGTGTTTAAAGAAAAGAAGTCAATGACAAGTCGTGGCATGCTAGCATTAATTAAGAAAAAAAAAACTATAAAACTAGGCTAATGGATAAGCTGAAAAAGCTCCCTAAAGAATGTGCGAAACATTGTTAGAGGACTTTTTCACAAAATACAAGTTGAACGTATTCTTAATTGAAAACTGAAACGACAGATTGCCTTGGCAATTGGTCCGAAGTCAAAAATTAAAAAATATAATTTAAAATGTTTTCTACTTTTATAGCATTTACAAGTCTGTAGGCGCCAATACTTAATTTTTTATAGGTTTCTGTGTTAATCATTCTGGCATCGCTACATGGCTTTTTTGAGCTTTGCTGTATGATTTTTTTGCACACACATCGAGAACAGTTTGATGTATTATGAGGAGCCTATGCCGCTTTGCAATTTGAACTATTACTATGTAAAAAAACACGACAATATATTTTTAAACGTAATTGTAAAAAGTACAATTCAATTTCATTTGTCAATATAGTTATTTTATTGTTTTATTTGTTTTGGCTTTTTAAAAATGATTGTAAATTGGTACGTTTGTTGAGTTATTCTTCTCTCAAGAGTAAGAAAATAAAGGAAATACTTATGAGCCGAAGTTCAACCGTGGACTATGTTTTTCATTACATTCTGAGATTTCTAAATAAGTCCATAGTGAATTTATATATATATATATATATATATATATATATGTATAATACGAGTATATATAGGTACGTAAGCACGGCCAATAAGACTACAAAAGATGTTACATTGCGAATCTATTAACAGGCTAAAGTACTTTGCATTCCTAAGACTACAGCTCAAATAATCAAATGCTTAAATAATAAAATATTCAGCCTTTGTTTAAATTTAAATACAATTTCCTTAATTATACGAGAAGTAACCCTGAAAGAATAAGTGGCCCCGGGCAAGACGTCGGGTACTAGGCGAGGTATAGGTACTAGGGTACATAAAAGCAAGAAATATTATATTATGTCATGTTAATTCTAGCCTCTACGACTTAGATATTAAAGATCATCACGTAAAAATATATTTTTGTAGCCTAATGTAAATACTAAACCATGAGTCCTACCTGAAAATAAGATCACAAGCAGACCTCAAAGTTATGCCTCAGGGCAAATACAAAGTATAATTGACTGTTAAAACTTTTACAACAAATGTGTCTTTATTTTGTATTTTCAGGATAATTTTGTTTTCAACTTAAGCTACATGTATTTTGTGTTTGTATGAATGTGACATTATTTAATTTGGTATGAATGTATTCGTAGATATAAAAAAAATAATATTCATCGATAATGTTCTCCTGACCGATTCCGGCCACGGCGGCCAGTCTCATTGAGACTAGCCAGCTGCGCAAGAGATATTATAGTGCACAAATGTACGCGCAGACACAAGTGCACTCTCTATTCCTGTCACTCTCATACTCCAGTGGGACGACTATTCGACACGACCGGTGAGAGTTAAGGCGCAGGACCGACGGCTTTACGTGCTCTCCGAGGCACGGGGGTGGACTTCCCAACTTCCCAACTCCGGGCTGTTACTGAGGCTTACTATACAGAAAGACTCAATAACTAAACTTGGCCCGACCCGGGACTCGAACCCAGGACCTCAGGATGTGCAGCCGTACATGCTAGCCACTACACCACCGAGGCAGTTAGATTTAATTAGTTAGGTTTGATTCATCGATAAGAGTATACTAAATATAATCGTAAAATGACTAACACACAAAGTCCTAAAACATCCTAAATATAACCAACCATTTTAACCTAGTTTGGATTGGATACAATAAATTATATAGATAAATCTTCTAATCTTCTACTATATAAATATCTCGTGTCACGGTGTTTGTGGTCGCACTCATCCGAAACGGGTCGTCTGATTTTAATGATTTTTTTTTGTATATTTTTATGTTGTTAGGATCATTACAAACTGAGTCAAACGTTGGTAGGTTCATGAGAATAGTTCGTAAAGTATTTTTCATCTTCATACCCTTTAAGTAACTAGGGGCGAACCAGAGCGAAGCGAGGATGAGTCGCTAGCAATACTACATATACCTACATAAAATAATTATAAACATTATTTGAACCAGTAATAACAGTAAACAGTTGATGAAACGTCAATTAGTACTTAGTTCAAAATTTAAAATATCGGAAAATCAAAAATATAGAAGATGGAGATCAAAACCTTTGGATGATGGTTGGTAGGTACATATTATGCTACATAGAAATACTTTTTTTAATAAAATTGTAGGTCATAGATAGAAACACAGGTTTTCACTAGTCTAAAAATAAATTAAAGCCACTGTAATTTGATACTCAATTTTAATTTAATCATGTAGAAAAGTAATTGTAAGAGCAAACCTTCCTTTCTTGATGGTTCTTGCCAAGAATTTTATGACGAGCTGTGCTCGCAGCGTATCGACTGTAAAAATGGAATTGAAAAATTCTTTGTTACCCGATTTTACTAGCTTTCTTGAACATTGACCTACTTTTTTATGTATAAAGTTAGTTGGCATACCTAGAATTTAATTCAAAATTAGAAATATTTTTGGTAAATCAGTTCCGTCTTCACTACAACCGATAATGCAAATAATTAATACGTATGAAGAAATGTTTGAATTTTTCGGAACTTAGTTTTAACATTTCGACTCTAGCACTAAATTCTGATATTATACTATATACTCGTATTGTATATATATATATATATATATATATATATACTCGTAATAATAGTTTCAGTAAAAATGTATATAAAAAAAAGGTTTAAAAAATATTATTTGTTATATTTTTGCCCGATTGCGACTAAGCCTGAAGGAGATTCCTATGATCCCTTGTAATAAAGCCCTTGAAATTATTAAACGCCTTAATAGCCTTAGCGCTTCTCGTTAGATTCTTGATAACAACAGTGTTATAGGCTATATGGATATTTAAAAAAATCAAAGTCTTTAAAAATGTCTCCCAAGCCTATCGAATAGGTTATCAAAATGAAGGTTTTTAATTTAATTAAATGAATTAGATATTTTTCCGCAGTAAAAAGTATACTATATGTTGACCCGGATAACCAGCTATCGTCATGCCAAATGTCATCAAAATCCATCTAGTGGTTTTTCCGTAATGCGGTCACAAACAGACAGACAGACAGAAGAAAATTCTAAAAACTATAGATTCGACCTCGGTATTGATAATAATGAGAATTCAATGAGATTTTTCAAAAAATATATTGAATGTACAGATTCGACTTAGTTACAATTTTATTATATGTATAGATTTAGTATAAGAAATTGTTAAATAAAAATGCAAATATTTAACTGGTAAAACTAAAAATCTGTAAATAAAAATTACAAAAATAAAAAAACAGACTGCGTAAAAAACGAACTACGCAGTCGATATACATACATACACGTACTCGTAGCAAGTACGTATAAATTATGACGTATGTCTCCGACTGCATAATGCCATGTTCCTTTGTCAAATTGTCCATGCCCCATCTTTTAAATTAGTTTTTTATGCATTGGTTTTTCTTAATTTTATAATTTAATTTATATATCATTTATAGCTCGATATATGTATATTTTGTAGCAAAAAACAAATATTATGTCACTTAACCTAAATTTGTTCAAATTCTAAATGGAAATATTTTTTTATTTCACATACGAAATATAATTCAATATGCCGTACAAAGAGTAATTAAAGGAATTAATTAATGAGGACCCAAATCCGCTCTAAATCTGTTCTTATGATTGAATAATATTTAAAAAGAGGCGTAATTAATTAAAGTTAAAATGAAGTTAAAAATGAAATGCGTTAGGCTAACCTAAAACCAAGCTAATTTTATATTTAGAATCAGCATACTTGTTTAGGTATGCAGTTTTGTCTTTGAATATCTCTATACATATAATAAAATAGTAACAAAACGAATTATTCATATATATATATATATATATATATATATATATATATATATATATATATATATATGAATAAAATTTTGAATTTAGATAATAAAATTAAAACCACTTGCGATGTAACTACTCGTACGGCTGGAAGATCAAAGCTCGTTAACCTATGAAGCTAACAATAGATAATGTAGCACTGAGTTTAGGCGAAGATGTAGACATTAAAAAATAGATTTATTAAAATATAGTGCTTCAACTAGTGATTGCAATCCGGCGTCATTTACAGTCCGGCCGGATCCGACCGGATTCCCATCGATCCGGCCGGATCCGGTCGGATCCGGCCGGATTGATCAAATGAGGCTAATTTTCGCTTTTTGGTTCAAAATGAACTGTTAGTAAGTTAATCAAGTGTGATTGTACATAATATAGGTAGTTTATAAAAAATAAAACATATATAAAACAACTTTGACGCCTTGGTGACTTTGGATGGCCACGACAGACGTCCATCGCCTTTGCCGCACCCACCACATTTCGATAGCTCTTATAAAAGTATTTCATTATGGATTATCTTGAATTGATTATAGAAGAGGAAGAAGATAATGACCTTTTAATTCGATACTATCTCAGTGTAGAAAGGGCCTCCACTCATCCAATTTTCATCAAAAAGTCGAAACAATAAAGGTTTCTACAACGTTATTAATTATAAATAATATAAAAAATACATTATAAAGCAATGGATGCCGAGACACCAGTGTAATTAAAATTTCATCATCTTCTTCAGTAAACGCCTCAACAGATGCCATTTTATGATTTTTTATTGAAAATACCTCAAAATACACGTGTGCGGCAGCGACACTGCGAACATGAGCGTGGCAGTAACGCTAGGGTCTAACGTCACAGCCGCAGCGACACTGACACGGCGTCAGTGACGCTGCGCTCGAATGTCATTCCCTACATTTACATAGTGAATTAATCTGCCGTCCTGTCGCGACGTCACTGACGCTACTGACGCTTGCACTATGTAAATGTAGGGAACGACATTCGAGCGCAGCGTCACTGTCGGAAATACTTTTGAAAGAGCCATCGAGATGTGGTGGGCGCGGCAAACGCGATACGATGATGGACGTCTTTCGTGGCCATCCAAAGTTAAGAAGGCGTCACTGACACCAGTCAACTTACGCGGCGTCGGTAACGCTTGTTTCGAAAGCCTACCTTTAACAAGGTCGAATCTCTTCTGTACAGGGCTTCTACATGCAACATCTCTATTATTTTGCCAAAAATTTGCCAAAAATTGCTAGCACCGGATCCGGTCGCCGGATCCGGTATATTGGTACCGGATCCGGTGAGCGTTTAATGATGCCGGATCCGCCGGATTACCGGATCCGTTTTTCCGGATTGCAATCCCTAGCTTCAACACAAGCCTTTAAAGAAACATACCCATCTCAATAATAACATACACTGCGCCACGTTTATCTCTTATTTTTCACAAATATGTATGTAGACTATGGAACGTTCCCTGATCTTATGAAATTTATAGTAAGATAGTTCTTCTTTTAAAAAGCAGTGATAAAAATTATCCTGATAATTATAGACCTATTTCTACATTGCTATCTATGAGTAAAATTTTTCTAAAACTTATTCTAAACCAATTGTTAATTAATTTTAATATATATATATATATAGTCGATGCGGGAGTTGCGCTTCTTAAACACATTTATAACGCTTGGGAAAAATGACAAAATGCACTTGGTGTTTTATGTGATTTATCTAAGGCTTTTGATTGCGTAGAACTTGAAACCCTCCTGCTTAAACTAAGTCATGATGGTATTGCTCATTGCTTCATATCTTAGTGGTAAAATCAAAAAGTCGCTGTAAATAACTTTAATTTTTCTGGATCCATTTTGAGAATGGGTGTTCTACAAGGATCTATTATGGGTCAATTTTTATTTCTAGTTTACATAAATGATCTTCTTTTCTATGCTAACAAGTTGTGTGATATTGTACTATTTGTGGATGATACCTCTTTAATTTTTAAAGTTTATTTTAATCGATTCATAAATAAATAAAAAAAGTTATGTCAATTTAAAGAATCATCAAGTATATAATAAAATTCCACACTCTATTTTGAGCTTGCCACTTGAACAATTTAAGTCGAAAATTAAAAACATATTATTTGGCAAAGCATATTTTATTCCATCGCGGAATACTTTGCTGATGCAAATGTGTTAAATTTAAAATGTAAGCTTGACGATTCAAAAGCGCTTGTAAAAGTCTATTTGAATAAAGTATATTTTGATTTGATTCAACTATAGGAAAATCTTTCATTCTCACGGGAAAACACAATAACTGGTTCTGTTGAGTCATCCTTGGAAAACGTGGCGAACATTGGCTAAACCTTAAGAGATACATCAAAACATTATACTTAAAAAATTGTAGGTCTTAAAAAGGCCTACAGAAAAGTTCGCAATAGCATATGTCTATCTTTTAAAGTACACTCGTAACACACTCGTACAGCTTTTATCTATTTAAACCATACCCAGGGACACACCCGAGCGATGTAAGGGTAAGTCGCTAGTATTTATATAAAAGTTACGTTTTGCCAAAAGGTTTATGCAACTCATACGAAGGTAAGGTTTGATGATAACCGTTAATATTTGGTTCTTCCAGACTACATTAGTTTCCCTATATTTGTCTTATACTAACTATTACGTTATTATTCAGTGATCATGTTAAGACAGTTTCCAACGGTTATTCACATGTAGGTAAATGCCAGCTAAAGCATCGTATCAAATAAATTTGAGGAGCCTCTACGTGTTTGACCTATATTACCAGCCAACCAAAGGAATGGGCCTCTTAAAGCTAATGAAATCTAAAGAACTTATAACACTAGTGACTTACCGTCACTTCGCTCGGGTGTGCCCTAGTTGCCTATTGACTTAATACTAAAACATATAGTTTTATTTATATAATACAATATTATGTATGATATTACTAAGTAGCTTATGTATTATTCGAGGTCATAACCAAGTACATTTGTGTACTGAATTTCA
The DNA here is from genome assembly GCA_905404265.1 of Fabriciana adippe. Classification (NCBI taxonomy): domain Eukaryota; kingdom Metazoa; phylum Arthropoda; class Insecta; order Lepidoptera; family Nymphalidae; genus Fabriciana; species Fabriciana adippe. The sequence continues at coordinate 7,075,667 of FR989984.1, read as the reverse complement.
TTCAAATACATCCAACCATTTCAGCATGAAAGATAGATTTAACAAATAACATACAAATTACGCACGCACTATAATCAAATAGTGTTATATAATTAATATACACTTGAATATTTATTTGTAGGTAATTTTCAACTTGCAATTATAGAGTCGTTTCACATTTCATAACACTCAAAAACCACGAGTACATTAAACAACGTTTTCAGAGGCTAGGCAACTAAATTAATGTTACGTCAATATGCTATTTCTAATTAGCTTCTGTCTGCGGCTTTGCACTTGTAGAATATAATTAGTCTGCGACCACTAAACTTGGTCCTTATTTTGTACTAGTGACTCACGCTCGCTTCGCTCGCGTTCGTCCCTAGGTTGCTTCTCAAAACAAAATTAATTAATTAATTTGGTTTTCATTTTTTTCGTGGGACGCTATTTTTTTTATAAAATAAAAGTTGCCTAAGTTACTCCTTATTACATCAGCTATCTGTCAGTGAAAGTCCGTCAAAATCGGTCCAGCCGTTTCAGAGATTAGCCGGAACAAACAGACAGACAGACAGACAAAAGTTGTAAAAATATTGTTTTGGTATATTTACCGTGTATACATTCATATGCATTTAGTAAAAAGCGGTTATTTTATTATTACAAACAGACACTCCAATTTAATTTATCTGTATAGATGAGACCTCTTAGTCCTAGAATTATTTTTTTGGTTCCACTCATCCAGTTGAAGTTAAACTTAACAATGTTTTCGCACTGAGTATCACCGAAAATCCTTTAGTTGAAAACAAAATGTCTAAAAACCTAACATTCTTATATCGGTTTTTGGTTTCCACATTTTAAACGACTTTTTGACACAATTTCAAACACTACTAGATATACAATTTTAATAATTCGAGGTTCATTTTATTTATAATATAAATGCGATTGTATTAGTTTATTTTGTCCCTCTTTAACGCAGCAATAAAACAACAGATTGACGTAATCTTTTGCAATACATCAGGATATTACAAAAAGGGGCGCGTTTAAGAAAGTGAACGCGTGAAGTAATAAATTTATTTTTTCCTTAATATTTTTTTTGTTTATTGTACATTTTGTTCACTTAATTAAAGTATCCTTGGAACTATATGCTTGTAGCGAAGAGGCTCTTGAACGTCGTTCCATCATATAATGTCGCTAGATGTTTGCTAATCGCTCAAAATGCACAACACTGCTCTGACACACTGCGTCATAAGTATCCTTAAAATAACTTTAGATTATCAATATTAGCCTTCGTAGTTATAAATATCAAGTAAAGCACTTTTTTGAGAAATGTAGAATATAATATCATAATGGTGTTCTTATTTTTATTTGTATATGAAATTTCGCATTTTCTCCTTTTAAATGGTTTGACCAAATTATGAAGTTTTTTTGTGTATTTAATAAGTTACCTGGAGAGTTGAACTTGATAAATATTATTATTTTTTTTAATATTTTTTTTGGTTTCTCACACAATATAATATTATATAATTTTAAATTCTCAATCTGTGGCAAAACAACCTCTGTTAATTTAATTATAGTTGACATACTACATTTGTGATGTAATTAAATAAACATATAAAAGTAGATTTGCTTTGCTTTGTGTTGGCTGGCATCGACTTTGAAAATATCTTATTTGATATCTATAGTGACTCCCGTTCAATTTTTTTAATTTTTAGTGTCCAGAATCCGGTTTTTTCATACTTTATTATTCATGAATAAAACTAACGTTCGCATATTCTTTTCTTTTTCTTTTAGTATTTTACGTACTTTTAATATTTACGGACTGTATCAATAAATAAAACAGTCATCTGTAGCATAGAATAGTCCTATTGCGACTATAAAAATGACAGAGATGACAGAGAACTGTTACACAGAGGACTGTTAGTTTTAAATAAAAAGTGTCATAGCTTAAAATTATTTTAATTTTTTTTTAATTAATTAGAATTAATAGTGTATTATCGTTATTAACCGACTTCCAAAAAGGAGGAGGTTCTCAATTCGTCGGAATCTTTTTTTTTTTATGTATGTTCACGGATTTCTCGAAGACGGCTGAACCGATTTTGAAAAATTTTTTTTTGTTTCAAAGAGTATTCTTCCCCGGTGGTCCCATATAAATTTTATCGAAATCGGTCAAGCGGTTTTTAAATAAATGGCTTAATCGAATATTATGTTTTTATTAAAAATCTTTCTTCTTACAAATTACTTGCTTATTACGTCTACACTAAAAATGGAAAAATAAAAACTTTTAAAAAAAAAATAAAAACCGACTTCCAGGCACTGAAAAGTAAAAAATAACTAAACAGAGGTTTTCATTTAAAATAGATACCTAATCAGATATTTTCGAAGTCGGTGCCAGCCAATACAAATCAAAGCACACCGACTTCGAAAATATCTGATTAGGTATCTATTTTAAATGAAAACCTCTGTTTAGTTATTTTTTACTTTTCAGTGCCTGGAAGTCGGTTTTTATTTTTTTTTTATGTACTAGATTTAATATTAATATAGCCAATGAACTAAACTTAGCTTGAGATAACGATTTTCCCGTTAGTGGACATACATACATATACATTTGTTTGTTTGTTTGATTGAAAGATCTAAATCTTTACAACTACTAGTATGACTTAAAAAAACTTCTTTGTGGTCTGTGTAAATTATTAAAAGGATTTGAATAGGATATTTACACAATGTAGTAAGTCTTTATTAAATTATATCCATTTTTTTATCAATTAGCCGAATAAATCTAAAATAGTAAAGGCTATGTTTTATATCATCACTATAAATCAAGGATTTTAATTACAAATTAGAAAAAAGGAACAACAGCAAATGACCTACTATCTGGTATTTAAAAATATCAATAGGACACTTGTTATGCGTGGTTAATTGACGGGATAAGCCGACGTTGTCCTACTACAGACCTTGTTTGGCCGGGAAATTAAAAAAAATTGGATCTCTACAAACTATTACCTAATAAAAAATCATCATAATCGGTCAAGTCTTTTAGGAGAAATAGAATTACGAACACACACACACACAAAATGTTTTTATTTAGATATGGATAGCTGTCATTACAATTTTAATAGTGGATTATCTATAAATATGACATTGGCAATATAATTTGATTAACTTTATTGCTACATAAAATAACCAATCATTTTCTACCAATTTATTAACATTTACGTTTATGTAATATTATACAATATTAAACTATTTTAAATATGTATATTGTACCTATATGCAGGGCTCGGAAACCTGTTTAATGTTTAAGCCATTTTTGGTCAATGACCTCAAACCGAAAGGCTTTTCGGTTTAAGGTTTCGGTTACGTTCTTTAATCGGTTAAATCCGGGAAAACGCTTTTTAACGAATTTAGGTTCCATGAACAAAATTACCTGAATAAAATGAGCTTTTGTGACATTTGTGCGTCTTTGCTAATGTTGAATGGCATGCAGAAGGATGCTTGCACGTTTCTTAATTATGAATAAATTTCTCTAAGAATAACTGTTAACATTATTATTTTGGTTTACTAAACCGTTCGTTTTCATTAACCGGTTAAAGTAGCGACGAATTAACCATTACGTTACCGAAATAAACCGTTTTTTTAACCTTTCGTGAACCACGTGCATAAAAGTTACATCGCAAACCATGTGGCGTTTCTCAGACGCCAAGAATTATCAGAGCAAGGAATGTGTAATTTGAGATTAATAATAATAATAATAATAATAATAATTTTTTTTATTGAACAAAAACACATAAAACAGTAAGCATATTACATACAAAAACAAATATACATATATTATTATACAGGATAATTTGTTTTTTAAGCTCAATTTAAATTAGGCTGTGTCGACTCAAAAGATATGGTAGCCTCTGTTGCCGTACTAGGAGACCTGTATTACGGCATACAGCGCCTATCCCCCAAATATGTTTGATTAATTGTTTATTTTGTTTAAAAATACTGTTTTTTGTCTATTTAAGGGTAATAATAAAACAAAACCAAGTAAAATAATCTACATTTTTAATCTTTTACAAAAAGGAACAAATCATAGTCATTTTTTACAAATTAAAACTTAGCCTCTTCTTTAGCCTAACATTCACAATAAAAAGTAATTTAACACTTCTCATATATCTTAAATTTTTAAAATTAATATTATAGGGCATGTAAAATTAATAAAAATAACTTAATTTAGTCAGTCTTCATGAGGTCCAGGCTGATTAAATTTGATACAGTTTTTGCAGTATATGTGAGCACGCTCTAAGCATATAGGTATATCGCAGCGCTCATAATTGTATTTGGTTTTCCGATCTTTCTTCCTGTCACATTCTGCATACCTTATTTTAGAGCTCAGCATTTTTGCTGGTGGTTCAGAAGGTGTTTCATCAAGCAATTCATGTAAGCGCTTAGGAGAAATTTTCGAAGTCCGTAGATTATCTTTGCGGTTTTTCAAATGTTCTTCAATCAAAGCCATTTTCAAATTACGAACGAAGTTTCTTCTATGATCGGTTTTCGCTATTTCGATACCATTATTCAACATCTCTTATATTATTATATTATTAATCGAGGCTTACAGGGAGAAAAGGAGAACTCTGCATTTGGCATTCTTGGACCTGCAGAAGGCCTTTGACCGTGTGCCTCGTCAATGCATCTGGTGGGCGTTGCGATTTAAAGGCGTGCCTGAGGCCTATATTGACATTATCAGAGACATGTACCGCAATTCCGCTTCCGTAGTTAGAACCGCTGTTGGTGATACTGAGCCCTTTCCTATCACTGTAGGGGTTCACCAGGGCTCCGCTCTTAGCTCGTTCTTATTCAACGTAGTACTAGATGTTGTCTCGACATGTATCCAGGACCGGCCTCCATGGTTGATAATGTATGCCGATGACATAGCACTCGTTGATGAGAGCCATCTAGAGCTGGAGCGTAGAGTGAACCTGTGGAAGGGTACGCTTGAGAACGGTGGTCTTAAACTAAATGTAGCGAAGACCGAGTACATGGCTTGCGGGAGTCCGGACTCTAGCAACATCCAAATAGGGCTTGAACCAGCCGTTAAGTCGGAAAAATTCACGTACCTTGGATCCGTCCTGCACAAGTCCTGAAGCATTGATTACGACGTTCAAGCCCGTATAAGCGCTGCTTGGGCCAAATGGCGAGAGGTCACAGGTGTGGTCTGCGATCGCAGAATACCGCCCAAGCTCAAGGGGCAGATATACAAGAGCATCATCCGACCGGTCCTTTTATACGGAAGCGAGTGCTGGCCAGCGCTATCTCGGCACACTCAGGAGCTTCACGTCACGGAGATGACGATGCTGAGGTGGATGTGCGGCGTAACGCGGGCTGACCGCATACGCAACACGTTCATCCGGGGCAGTCTCGGAGTCCATGACGTAGCGGATAAGCTCCAAGAGAGTCGTCTGAGGTGGTATGGACATGTCGCGCGTCGGTCTGAGGACTATGTTGGAAGAAAGTGCCTTGATATATCTGTCCCTGGAACAAGACCTCCCGGACGCCCAAGAAAGCAATGGCTGGATGTCGTAAAGCAGGACATGAGAGCCAATGGACTTACACAGAATGATGTGATAGACCGTGCAAAGTGGAGGAAGCTTAGCAGGAAGGCAGACTCTGGCAACAGCCGGGATTAATAAATGCCAGGCAGAAGAAGAAGAAGATTCAACATCTCTTATATCATCATCATATCGCGTCGGAACCCACATCTTGAAAGACAATCAACTTTTCATCTAAAGTTAGCTACTCAAAACGTGTATAAATGATAAATTACTCGAAATAAATACAAAAATTCTAGAAATAATGCATTTCACAACAAAATTACTACTCACTTTTTAGACGACGTCCCGAACCACGTTGGGTCTGTGAGACCCGAACGCACTTTGCGCACGTCTGTTTGTTGCGTCGGCGACGCGATTATTAAACCACTATCACCAAACGGTGTGACAACGTCAAACAAAGGTTAACCGGTGCCGAGCACTACCTATAGGTATGTAACCGACTACGTTAGTTAATTATATTACTTAAATGTATTATAATTAAGGTTTTATTTAATCAATGTAATAATAAATAAATAAATAAATATTATTAGAAATTTGAGGGGAGCATATAATATGAATAGAATTCACCTATCTATATAAAAAATAACACTAATTTTATTGATAGCACAAAGAAAATTGATTGATCAACAGAAGAGAAAATGGTACTGAAATATTTTGTCATAGCCCATTTATATATAAATATAGCCATATACGTATGTGTCCCACCACAAAGCTCTACAAAAGTAAGACCTCTTCGACATGCGTTCGTTGACAAAGTACGAGATCGAATTAGCAGCCATTAATTAATAAATAAATATGTTGGGACATAAGCAGACAGCACCATCTAGTTTCATGATAAGTTACGAGGCCTGTGTTATGGATACCAGATAGTTGATATTCCAAACATGTATTATTTATTACTTTAAATACATGCATACTATAAATATAAACACTCATGATTGGAGTATAAACATTAGTGCTCATCACACCAATGAATGCCCAGCGGGACTCGAACCCGCTGCCGCTGGCACAGCAAGTAGGGTCACTACAAACTAAGCCAAACGTGTTGTCAACCATTGATTTAAAATCAGTACAAACGACATGATATGGGACATAGCGTACATATTATATAACTGTAATTTCAATTTGATAGTATTTTAAAATAGGATTTGATTGAAGTTGTAAGGCCAAAGGTGAACTAGATCGGTATTGTAGGTTACGGTACATTAGTATGAGCAAAATTGAGAGCTATTTTCATAGCCATAATATCCACTTTAGATATTAAAAAAAATCAATAAGAATTCGTAAGGGCGTGGCTCTAAGAACTAACAAAATTTGAAAAGTGATACATCATGATACAAATAACGTGTGGTTAGGTTAAAACTACAAATTAACTTTTCAGTAAGGCAATCAACGCACTGACACTATAAACTGACCGACTTTACACGCCTCATGCATATTGATTTCATGCCTCGTAACTAATTCTACTTCTAAACAAAATGGGGACGCGAAAACTATTTTCCACGTTTCCCCATATTGGCGAGTTTACGATCACTTTTTGGGGTGCGTGCTTGGAGGACTAAAATAAATGATCCTATTCTATAATAATATGAAACGATGTACGTATGTATGTATGTATGTTATACGATTGTGCATGTAAGTTTCAATAAAAAAGATTATATGTATATATTATTGTATATATTATACCTAGCGCCATGTATATATTATAACTAGCGCCTAACCCTCACGTCGCTCGGGTTCCCCTCTAGGCAAACAAAAACAAATCTATCCCACGGAAACCGTACATTTCTCCAGGATAAAAAGTAGCCTATTTGTTATTCTGATGTATGAAGTATATTATTGTAAAGTTTTATTAAAATCCAATTAGTAGTTTTTGTGTACTAAGCTGTATAAGTTACTATAGTCTTTTTACTATCCCACGGGAATTCTTTAATTTTCCGGGATGACAAGTATCTAAAATGTTGACTGGAAATATAAGGTACCACCATCAAAATTTCATTTAAATCAGTCAAACAGTTTTGGAGATTAGCCCGTACAAATAGACAAACAGACAGGAAAAAATCTGGATTTGTTCTATTTTTCTTCTTACATCCCCCTGACTCGGCTTTTAGAATTTTTTTTCTATGTACAGACATTCGACTTCTACAGTTTTATTATTTATATATATATATATATATATATATATATATATATATATATATTTATTTATTTATTTATTTATTTATTTATAAATATATAATACCCTTATTATATAGATGAAATATAATGTTTTTATTTTTGTTTGTAAAATTGCATGCTTATATGGTTATTGTCACCTGTCTGTCTTAATCAAAAGATACAATAATTAATAAGTAATTTAGTTGTGTTACATCTACATCTCTTTACGCCTACATATTAATAAATTAATTAAGAAATAAATATTTTTAAATTGGAAAAATAATGGCTTTTGCAATATAAGATGACATTAACATTCATTGCATTTAATTTATTCCTTTACTCATACCAAATTAGGTAACCCTAGTCTCCGAAACTAAGACGTACAGAGGGTATCTATGACACTAAGCCGATCAAACTGGCAGGAGCTTCCTCCACTCGAAAGTTTCGTTTTAGGATTTCCGTAGTTAAATACGATTTGCGTACAAATTGCTTTAATTTTATGCTTTTACATTAATTCAAGCTATTACTTTGAAAGTTAATATGAATGTATTCTAGGTTAATTATTACAATTTAAAATTTAAAAAAAATGGCTGGTCATAAAACAGTACAATTACGCCTTTTCAAATACGATAGAATAGAAGTAAATGAAGTTGTAAGGAGCGTTGAATGAAAAATGTTTCTATAAGCTTAGTTTTCACGTAACTGCGGTGAAGTGCAAAGGAGCTGTATGTATTTATGTATGTATGTATGTCCAACTCTATGTTTCCTCGTAACTACTAAACGGCTTAACCGATTTAGTTATCCATATGTCGCTATAATGATGTGTCTTCTAGGTCCTTAGTCTATCTGTATACTAAATTACATTTAATTCTATGCAGCCCTTTCATCGTGAGCGAGTAACAAACATACACACACGCACAAACTTTCGCATTTATAAAAGTGATTTAATACAACTTTGTTCGATTATTTTATTTGTTAGTTCGTTTTGATAGTTTTTTCAGCAAGCGCTACCGATTTTCTTTTATAAGTGAGATTTTATTAGCCCGTAAAAAGAGACGCTCTAGAAATTGCTCACGCTGCACTGTTGTAAATGTGTTTTTTATTAAGAGTATTGAAAAATAGTGATTGCAATAAAAAAGAGAACATAAATTTTGGCTAACATATATCTGGTTACCGTTTCTGCTCATATTATATAATATATTTTTAGTAGGTATATTTTTTGCCAACTTTAAATAAGGAGGATATACTCATTTTGGATATATGTTGTTTTTTGCACTATTTAAATTAACTAGTATTCACCCAATGGGCGAAATTCGATTAAAATATTTTTTTTTAATTAATAACACTAAAGCTCGTCAATAGCTATTTAACAAAAAAAGGAACTAAACTGCTTGTTTATTTATCGTACATATAATTATTTTGTAAAGGCTGAGAGTTATAACAGTATATTAAAAATGTAATAAGTTAGTACATTAATATTCAATAGTGAAGACGAACCTTATCCAGTTCAAGTAAATTCTTGGTAGGTAGATTTAACTTCACGGTAACAGGTGAACGGTATAAGGGTGTCGTTTTTCGTTGAGTGTACGTTACCCTTAAAAGCATTGTAATTTTAATTGACTATAAATATGTCAGACATGCAAAAGATAGTTAAGTGAGCTTTCTCACAGATAAATAAAACTGAAAATAATTTCAATATTTCGTTGTATTAAAAAGATTAATATTATTATTCATTTTAAGCCGAAATGTTATTGCGCCAATATTGGATTACGTCATAGAGAGGAAAATTCAATTCGAAATACGTGAGTTTTCGTCACTCAAAGAGCAGTTCGTCAAAGCTGCTGCCAAAACTTATGAGAGTCTACTCTCGTATTTTTGCAGTAAGCCTTAGGTGTACTGTATGTAGCTTACTTTTTAACTGCCACAAATTTTATAAATATGTGTGATGAAGTTGTAAACATTTTTATAACCTATCTTATATCAATAATATAAACTTCAAGTAAATATTTATAGTTTTTTTTTGTTGTATTGAGTTTTAATTTATTTTTTCCAATAAGAACGAGAAGGGTTTCAGGTGGGGATAAAAATAGTCTGTCCTTCTCCAACACTTTAACTGTCCCGCAAATAAGATGATGAGAACATATTAACAAATGCATTGTCACAATTATAATATTATTAAAAATAAGTAAACACTTCATATACAATATATAGCTTTGGTTTGAAAAAAGTAATAATAAAATACTACTTCTTATAATTATGAAAGGAGCTCTACATGAAAGCAAAACAAACTGTTTTTAACTAAAGAAAAATGGCTAATTAAACAACAAAAATAACAGTAAAGCTATTAGTTAAATAACAAAAGTAACAGAAAAGCTATTCTATAACCGTAATTTTTGTTGTTTTTTTTAACATTGGCACATTTTTTTTAAATATCAAAAATTAAAATTAGTTTTAATTTATTAAGATAATTAATCCGACGCTCCGATGTAAAGCTATATTCTTAGATAAGTAATTTCTAAAATTAACGGAAATAATGAATTTTGTTAGAGTTTCATGTTATTATCCAGTTTGGATCCTTAGAACGAGTTTAGAGTAAACCACTGTGTCGATAAGTTTCTTAATTTATACCAGACGTCAATTAATGCGCAAACTTTCTTCTGTTAGGTAAGTTTCAAATAATATTACTTTAGACACACATCTATGAGAGAAGAATGAAAATTATATAATTATCTCTGATTAGTTGTAAAATATGTTAATTTAATAATTAAAATATTTTTTTTTGTTTACAGTGTCTCAAATGGAACATCCATTATAGACACTGTTTTGACAGTGTTTTTGAAAAAAATGCAGTATAGGACCTTTTTCGAAAGTAATTCAAATTACTAACGTGAATGTATATTTTACTTAAAACTAGTATTTTTTTCAAAAACTAAGAATATTTATAACATAACATTTATAACTTTTAGAAAATTCAAAAGTAATTAACTTAGTTAAACAATTTGAATATTCAATAATTGGACACCAGCTGTCTCATCGCTTACATTTTGAACTATGTAGACAGGAACATGATATGATCGACGACAGCTCAAAATATAATGACAATATTGTTTGAGTGACGTGCTCTAGCAATATTTTTTTTGAGAAATTACTACTAATGTATTGATACTATTGTGCCTATTTGATTTTTAAAGCATATGTAGAGGGTCAAACGGAATAAATAAGTACCATAGATTAAGTTTAGCAGTGGAGTCGGATATGGCATATGTGAGATTCAAGCTAGTTAGTTTGTTCGCCGTATCTTGCCGTGTTTTCCCGCAGTAAAAAGTATCCTTTATGTTAACCCGGATAACCAGCTATAATCATACCAAATTTTATCAAAATATGTCAAATTGTTCTCTCTTAATACGTTCCCAGACAGACAGAGAGACAAAAATTCTAAAAACTATAGATTCGACCTCTGTATCGATATTAATGAGTATATCAATAAGGTTTTCCAAAAAATATTTAATATACAGATTCGAATCAGTTAGAATTTTATTATATGTATAACTAGAAATCACTATCGCTTACAAATTAAAGATTTTTCTCTTGAATTCTTGCTTGAATTTTTTATGAGAAAACGCTACATTTCCATATAGAGTAAGTTTAACAGTTCCTTTTAATTTTCGAAATACTCTCAAGATATATATGAGAAGTATTGCGTTCTTAATATCCTAGGTCCAGTTTAAATTTATTTTATAGCTTCTGTCGTGAATGCACAAGAATTTAAAAATTAAATATTTCGCTGGCTTTCCATGGTAAGGGGATTTACTAGTGCATTCAATCTTTTACAATGTTATTTTTAATCTTTTGAGATACATCACTTGTTTTCTATCAGTCGAAGTTAAAAAACAATATTTTTGTTGTATTCTTGTTTCAGTACAATAGGTATACATATGTATACCTAATCTACTAAAACAAGATATTTTTACCTACAAAATGCAAACATTTGATTTAACTTTCAAAATATCACTATTAATGTATATTTAAAGACTTGAAAAGCCATTCTACGAGTATAAAGTAAAGGCATTCTATTAAGTAAAGTAAAAATTAATATAGGTAGTGGTAGCCCAGTGGTAACGCGCTCGCTTGGGAAACCGAGTGACACGGGTTCAAATCCCGAGTCTCGCACCTCTGATATTTCTCTATCGTGAGAAAACCTGCATGTCTGAGAAAACCTAGCAAGTTTTCGAAAGACATGTGAAGTCCGCCAATCCGCACTTGGCCAGCGTGGTGAACTATAGCCTGATTCCCCTAGTATTGAAGGGAGGCCCGTGCCCAGCACTGGGACGTTAAAAAGGACTGAATACAAAGTAAAGCAGAACATAATATAGTATTAATCCCCGAAAAAAATACGAGGAGTATTATGAATATATAATATGATGACGACATTTTATCTATACTAATATTATAAAGAGGTCAAGTTTGTGAGTTTGCGAGGTTGTAGGTGGTAATCTCTGGATCTACAGAACCAATTTAGATGACATTTGGTAAGAAAATAGTTTGAGACCCTGGGAAGGACATAAGATACTTTTTATCCCGGAAATCATACCTTAAGGGGGTGAAAATGGGGATGAAAGTTTGTACGGGGAATCAACCTAGGGACGAACCTGAGTAAAGCGAGGGTCCGTCGCTAGTCTTAGATATGCCTGTATGCCTAATTTGTGGTATTGTGGTTACCGAAAGGATGGTCTATTTGATGTGATTTTTCTATTATATTTTCATTTCACATTCGTTTATTTACTTGGAATAACCCAATTACGGCGTTATTTTAAGGCCTGTATTGACAGCTACAGCAATTCAATGTAACACTAGGCCGTTGAGCTAGAGTAAAATGACAAAGCAACCCCTAATTTGCATACAGAGAATGAAATGAACGCATGTTGACTCTTACATGCCACGTTTTCAGTGAACTACGAATTGGCTACACCTGTGTACAATTTAATTTCTATTAAATGCATCTCAATTCTCAATGGTAAAATAACATAAATAATGTAGTATTATTATTATTTTTTCTCATTCATTTAGATATATAAATATTTTTACCCTAAACATTGTGGTTTCAAATTTTTTTTTTTTTTCAGATTTACAAACATTATTAATGTGGTATATAATAATTTAATATCTAGAAAACTAATGTGTACATAACATAGAAAATGTTTTATTTTAACATTATTTGTTATGTCATCTGAAAAATATGTCGTATTAAAATAGCGAGTGTTTGCCTAGTGCTCGAAATTCAACCCTAGTTATTATTAAAAATTTAAGGGAAACATATATAATTTGAGGAAAATATAATGAATGAATACAATGTATCTTTAAACAAAAAGTAACTATTTTTTTTTTATTGATAGATCTGAAGCTCGTCAATAGCTAGGTACTAAACAAAAAAAAATCGATTGACAAACAGAGGAGTAAAAGGTACTGTATGGTTTTGTTTTAACCTATTTCTATATAGATATAGATAATAAAATTATATAATCTATACATATTATAAAATTCTAACTAAGCCGAATCTGTACATTAAATATTTTTTGGAAAATCTTATTGAAATAGACATTATTATCGATGCAGAGGCCGAATCTATAGTTTTTAGAATATTTGTGTCTGTCTGTCTGTCTGTCTGTCTGTCTGTTACCGCATCACAGAAAAACCACTGGAGGGATTTTGATGAAATTTGGTATCGTGATAGCTGGATATCTGGGTCAACATATAGGATACTTTTTACTGCGGGAAAATATCTCATCTCTGAGAAATCTATACTAAACTTTAAAACGTAAGTAGGGATCAACCCGAGCGGAGCGAGGGTGAGTCTCTAGTATGTAAATAAATTAATATTTCGCATAATAGGTTGTCTAATGAAATATGGTTAAGGGGTCCAATTGCAACACAAAGTGATTATTGTTTAACATTTCTTTCACTGGCTTACAATGAAAGCAAAGGCATAAAATAAATAAGTAATTTTATCTCATAAAATAATAAGTAATTATATCTACTAAAAATTCATGTATGCAAGCTATGCCAGACGTGCTTTATAGGTTAATGCAACAAGCACGCTATGACACCTTACTGAGTGAAGTTCTATACTCTAAGCATACTAATTGCCGACCGCATTAGAACTGAGCTCCCAATTTAACTTAATGAAAACGCCAAATTCATTTAAAATTCTTGCTTTGTTATGGCTTGTTAGCAGAAGTTTGTCACCGCGAGAGATATGGATGGAACTATACTAATTATGTAAAGCTTCTTACTTTTTATATATTACTTGCGACTCACCCTTACTCCGCTTGGGTTCGTCGTTAGTTACGTTTTAACGTTTAGTACAAATTTCTCAGAGATGAGATATTTTCCCGCAGTAAAACGTATCTTATATGTTGACCCAGATAACCAACTATCATCATACCAAATTTCATAAAAATCTGTCCATTGGTTTTCTCATGATACGTTCCCAGACAGACAGACAGAAATTCTAAAAACTATAAATTCAGCCTCTGTATCGATAATAATGATGACCATTTCAATAAGATTTTCCAAAAAATATTTAATGTACAGATTCGACTCAGAAATTTATTATATGTATGTATGTATAGAAGTATATCATATTTACGTACCATACCATTTAGTGTTTGTATCTGTGGTATTTAGAATACTTAATCTTAAATTAACCTATACAATTCGTGCATCACCTGTCGTACTTTAGCGATAATAGAATCATGTTAGATAGCTTAATATACTTGTATACTATATAGTATTCATCAATATTGATTACCACAATCAGACGATTGATTTGGAAGCGCACACATATTATGTTATTTTGGCGGTTTATGGCTGCATATAAGTTTTGATTTAGATTGTTTTAAAGAATCTGCATGCTACTGGTATTTAATTTTGCCTTTGTGTGAACCACCCTTGAATGTATTTACGATCTTTTGCTTTTTTCAAGGATGCAAATTATGTAGAGGATAGTAGATATAGAAGAAAACATAAAAAGAAACGTGACATCATACAAGAAGTAAACAACAATGTCGTAATTACCGTACACCTGAAAATTTATTTGCTCTTTTAAGTCCCGAAATGTGATTTATACCTATTCATGTTTTTAATAAGTACTACTCAATTTATAACTCTTATATGATTTTAGTATGTCAATGTATGGACTTAATAATAAAAATGATCAATAATGCAAACAGTAAGCTTTTCCTCGAAACTGTATAAATGGTTCTTTGTTACTTGTTCAAAGAAAAAGCGATTAAACTATTTACTGAAAGAAAATCAGTTAGCGTTAGTGTAATAAATAACCTATACCTACCTACCTTAAAATTCTCTCACGCATTGTACTATTATAACACACATAAATCGCTCTACAATAGCTTTTTGTATAATACACGACGTGATGGCTTAAAACACAAAGGTTTAATGTACCTAGGTAAGGTTGTATGAAACTACCTTTAGAAATTATTCTAATAGTGCGGTTTTTGTCAAGCTTACGTTATTGAACAATCGACAGACATCTTAATAAATCTGTATATATGTAAATAGGCAAAGAAAAAACGCTTCAATACCTTTTTCTCCTTTGTTTGTCAACCATTTTTTAAAGTTATACTTCTTTTGGTACGTTTGGAAAAAAATATAAGAATAAAATTTTTACGATGCGTGCGCACACCGAGAGCCAAAAAACGACATGATGAAGTTAGCTGAAAGCGACATGATGAAGTTAGCTGCATGTGTATATGAATTTCTACTACTGGGCGAACATGAGTTGTATTTTAATACCTTAAGAGTTAAGTCACATAAATATATGTATGTTATTCTCATATATTTTTTATTAAATTTCTATTCGTGAATGATTGAAGCATTTCATCTTGTCCAAGCAACTGGAATAGGTATATAGGTATAATATAGGTATAACTTACAAATATATACTTAAAAGAGCTAGTACTGAGTATATGCCTACTAGCCATACAATAAAAAACATTGATTCAACAACAAAAAATATGGACTGGAGACTGGAGAGTAATACGAGTATATACCTTGTAACCCGGGATATAAAGTGTGCCCTTTGAATATAGCAGTACTTTCCAATGCAAAGAAATAAGTGTAACATACTTTAGCTACTTTATATACATTCTTTTTATTGGCAATGTGAAGTATAAAACCAAACTAATGCAGTGGAAAACTGTAAAAATCGTGTTTGTCGTGAAACATAGCGGAGGAATGCGAGTTAAAGTGAGCGCGAGCCAGGGTCACTTTGTCTTCGTTTTCACGCTTCTTGTTCCAATTCAGTTTATTCTAACATGCAAATATATTTGCAACACTTGATATATTTTGATTATATTAATTTATTACTTTTAATTAAAATAGCACATATTATAAATATAAGCAAATATTATTTGCATTTAATAATTATTATCTGACCTGTTTTGTTCTAACCATTTGTATTTTCAATAGAACGTTGCTGTATACAAATATTATCATTATTATTTTGAAGTTTAAATCAAATAATATATATAACAGTAATTTAAGTTAAGTTTTTATTTTAGCGATATAAAAATATACAGCACAATACCTATTATATTACCCATAAATTTAGTTAATATATCATGTGGTAGAGCAAAACTCTCAAACTTTAGCAAGAGTCATTCCTAAAACTTTTTATCTGTTTCACCCCTATAATTTTAAAGTTTCTAGCTAGTTACCTAACGTAAACTTCAAAGTATTCGATATAAACACTTACTTAGTATGTGTTTGTAAGGCCAGCAGAGCACGGCTCCTTCAATTTGAAGGAAGCCATAGTGCACTGCGATGGCTAAGTTCGAATTAGTAACTACACTTGTCTTTAGAAAACTTGTTAGATTCTCTCAGACATACAGCTCGTCACTGCTGGGCATTTTTTATGTATATAACAATTATGATCATAATAAGTATTATGTTATGACTAGCGACTCACCCTCGCTTCGCTTCGGGTTCGTCCCTGGACAAAAACAAATCCATCTCACGGAACCGTACATTTTTCCGGGATGATATATAACCTATAGCCTTCCTCAGTTAACGGGCTATAGTAGTTGCTGAGATTAGCGCGTTCAACCAAACAAATAAACAAATTCATCAGCTTTATAATATTAGTATAGATAAGGAAAAAAATAAGTAGACAAGACTATCTTTATTAAAACAAAGTACGAGTTATCTAATTTCACAAATAGGACTAAGTAAGTAAGAACTGCTTTGTTAAATGAGAAAAGCTCAAGGGACTTAAGAAAAACCACTCTTAATGTAAATGTCTAATTACGCTTCATATATTATGTGTATGCTTGAATAACTTTGCCTTTTATATTGAGCTAATGAATTTCTTAAATTTAAAAAAAAGGATAAATCATCTCCACTAATATAAAAAGTAAGATCTTTGCAAAATTTTATTACATTGCTTTATTATACTGCAACTCTTTTATTCAATTATGCAAGAAATTGTAGAGAATTATACATTTCCAATCAAACAAACAACAGTATATAATTTCTAAAAAAAATAATGATATATGTTCTATTGAAATCGAAAATTGTCAAAGGGACTAACGCACTGAAGACAGTAAGATAACTATACAACAGTAAATTTGTGTTATAAAGACGAATAGACGGACATATAGTATAAATTTATTAATAGCACACTGTCTTAATCTTCAATGATTAATATATGGTAAAATATAATAAATAACAATATTATAAAATAGTTATTCATATGAAAAATATTTTTAATACGAAATAATATGTCAATATTTGTTTTTAATACAATTCATTGTTCAATTTTATAAATCATTATTACAACAACGTTTGTATTCAGCCCTTTTTAACGTCCCACTACTGGGCACGGGCCTCCCTTCAATACGAGGGGGATGAGGCCATAGTCCACCACGCTGGCCAAGTGCGGATTGGCGGACTTTACATGTCTTTCGAAAACTTGATAGGTTCTCTCAGACATGCAGGTTTCCTCACGATGTTTTCCTTCTCCGTAAGGTAAGTGGTAATCATATTAGAAATGATTCGCACATGAAAATATCAGAGGTGCGAGACCCGGGATTTGAACTCGCTTCACTCGGTTTCCCAAGCGAGCGCGTTACCACTGGACTACCACGTTTATAAAATGATTTTGGTAATCCGATATTTAAAAAGTTATAACGCGAAATTACAGTTAAGTAACATTGTAGTTGTAACGATCGCCGTAATTATTCTATTCTTGGGCACTGTTAAGTACAAAGCGATCAATTATGATCGAATATCAACACAATATTAATTCGCATTTCACTCCAAATTATATTAATCGAATGTTTAATTGATTAAGTTTTAATAATGTTTCATTTGTTACAGTTATACAATATAATAGAAGAGTAATAAAACATATTATCTATTACAATTTATTTATTATTAAATACTACATAAAATGAATGTTTGGGTTGCTAGTGTGGATATCTATAAATCCTAATATAATGTACTAGCGACTCCTCGCTTCGCTTTGGGTCCCTAGACAAAAAATCTATCCTACGGGAACCGTACATTTTTCGGGATTGATATATAGCCTAAAGCCTTCCTCAGTTAACGAGCTATCTAATGCAAAAATAATTTTTCAAATCGGATTAGTAGTTCCTGAGATTATCGCGTTCAACCAAGCAAACAAACTCTTCAGCTTTATAATATTAGTATAGATGTGACTAATTTTAACTTTGTTTCAGTCAAAAATATTCATTTTTTTTTGTCTTTTAAGTAAATTGCAAAGATCTTAATAAACATCCGCATTGTGACGCGTAAACACCAGGTACTGTGTTGCTACTTTTTTACTTTTAAATTATCTTAAAGCAGCTAAAGATAGCACATACCTGTATGTACCTATATAATACCTACAAAATTGCGGTTAAAAATATATTTTATACATAAGACACACACATTTATTAAAAACAATTTTTGAATCTAATAATAATAAGAAGTTATATTTTGTTTTTTATAAGTTTTTATTTTGTTTTTAATAGGTAATAAAAAAAAATAGAACATATTTTTTTTGTTTCTCCTATACGAGAGAGCCAGTTTAATAATTTAAATCACTCCTGTATAAAATTTGAGGTTTGCTTCAATTCTTTGAGTAATAATTGTTTTTGGGTAAAGCATTTAGATATGTGAAATGTCGGCATAAGTGTAAGTTATACATCCTCTATGCCTTTTTCATGGGACAGATATTATGTTAGAGAAATACAGTGTTAGAATACATTTACATAACCTAATTGAATGTAGATTACAAGTAAATGGACTATTTAGTGAGCTGTTATTTCACTTGACGTTAATATCTAAGCATTATCATACAATTTCCTCTCAGTATATTTCTACCCTAAAACAAGGTAATAGGAGTGAATACATTTTGCATGAGCCATCTCAGCAAGTTTAGGGCAGTTGGGCTTACACAGGATTTTGCGTTCACTCGTCAGAATTTATTAAAAACAACGTTTGCGAAAAGGGTTCAAATCGTTTTGATAAAATATTCTGTTTGTGTTTATTTTGCTTATACTACTTTGTTATTAAATAGTGTTAGTGTCCTTACCTAAAACACAAAAGAAACCTTTATATCTCTGGCATATATGTACGAGTACGTCCGTCGGTTAGTATGTCACAGTCATTTTACTCGGAGTGTATTGGTATTACGTATGTAGGTGTTTCATGTAAACCAAAAAACATGTGTACATATAAGCGTATGGGGTTTTTCATCCAAATATTTTAACAAAGTCAATTACTGCCTAATTGGCCAGGTTTATTTATGAAAGAAATAATAATTAATTTTTACTGTCGCTAACATTAAATTTGTGGATGTGTACATATTTTATTTTAGATTTAACACAAAAATGTGCGTTGGGTTGGAAACCTCCCCGTCTGAATCAGACTCTCATTTAACCGATTTTTGTTATTTTAAATACTAGTAATTTACAAATATATTTTTTATTAACATAGTAGCGACTCATCCTCGCTTCGCTCGGGTTCGTCCCTAGGTACGTTTTAACGGTAAGTATAGAATAGACTATATAATTTAGGGTTATTTAGGATGATAAGGATTAATACCGTATTTATGTAAATAGCTTTATACCGAATTATAATTGGTAATTTTCTAAAGTATTAAAATGGATATAGTATGTTATCCTTAAGAGATAGACATTTGCCAATGGTGAAAACAGCACGAAAATCGGTGCAATAGTTTTCAGACAGACAGACTTTGTTTTACAATACGAGTATGTAGTGATTAATTATCGCTAGTCAATTAAGTAACGTGGCTTATTCCTTATTTCCACTCACGGTCCACTCTAATATTTATTACCTATTCTCGGACCATTTGCTTTGAATGATGACTTACAAATATGGCTCATTCTCAGCATAATCTAGATGAAAATTCGTGTTTCTTAATCAATTGTCCTTCTGGTAACATATATTATTATTTAAGAAATCAGAAGTTGACTGTGAATAAAAATGCATATTATTTATATCTTCACCGTTATTCTGAACCAATTTTCAAAATACTTTTGTATGGATAAATTATATACCCTCAGAATGGTATTATAAGTTTCAAGGAAAAAAAAATCATCCCTAAAAGTGAAAATACTACTTTTACATTGATTTGAAGACAGTATATTTTCTAGTAAAAAACGCAATAAGAAAGTACTTATTCATATATTTTATTTTAATATTAACTAAATGTTATATAAAATATGCATTTTAATTTTATTTGGAATATTTTAATTATTATTAAGAATATTATGCATCATAATAAATAAAAAAAAATCTTTATATAGGTTACAAACTCGATTTCATTACAGCAATATCACAGATTATTTAAAAATTCGCATCTTCTGCATTATATATCGATAAATCTACGTTAGCGGTGTATGTGATAAAAACAAGCTTTTACTGAAAATTGAACATAGTAATATGAAAATAACAGTATTAATATTATAAAAGACATTACGTTAACAGGACGAGATAAATATATTGCATTAAATAAAAATAAATAATACAGTTAAGTAAGTAGGTTAGCACTAAGTATACGTCCGTTTCATTCCGATAAGCTTGTAATGCGTTGAAAGAATATAATTACCTCTGCACGATATACTACTTAGTGAGTCTACTGAATAATAATAATAACTTAATCATAAAAAAATATTATATCAACAATGTAAGTAAAACGATTTCTATTAATCTTACTAATATTATAAATGTGTGAGTTTATATGTTTGGATGGATGTTTGTTAAATTTGGCACAGAGATAGATTATAGTCTGGAATAATATATACGCTACTTTTATCCCGGAAAAATGTACGGTTCCCGTGGGATAGGTTTGTTTTTTTTTTAGTTTAGTCTAGTATTGTTTTGTTTTCTAGGCTATTCATCAATATGTGGTGGACTTTCATGAATTTTTACGTCACTCTGTTTAAATTGCTTGAAAGCAACGATGCTTTTTTTTTTAATTTTTATTGAATTCATATATTATTATTTTTTAGACGTTCCATCCTTAAGGGTGAAATAAATACTTTGAAGTAATGTACTTCTTTTAGTTAAAAAGTAATTGTTACTTACTTTTAGGGTTCCGTATCTCAAAAGGCAAAAAAGGAACCCTTATAAGATCACTTTCTTGTCCGTCTGTCCGTCTGTCTGTCCGTGTGTCACCACCGATTTTCTCAGGATGTTGAAATTTATACCAGATACTGAGGTCTATAATCCCTATTAGGTGTATAAAAATCAAGGTCCTGACTCAACACGATAAAAAGATATGGACAAATTTAAATTTTCGCGAAAACTTGTAAGTACCAAAATTTACCTTAATTTTCAACTTTTTTTATTTTTCGGAATTTTCCCTTTACCTTGCTTTTAACCAAAATTGACAATTCTAGGTAAACCGGAAGTACCCTATAGGTTTTGGGTCGAAAACCTATATGGTAGTTAGTTCCCGTTGACCTCATAATATGTAATGAGTGATTATATCCTACTAATATTATAAACGCGAAAGTTTGTATGCATGTATGTATGTATGTATGTATGTATGTATGTATGTATGTATGTATGTACAGAAATAGATTATAGTCTGGAATAACACATAGGCTACTTTTTATCCCGGAAAAATGTGCGGTTCCCATGGGATAGGTTTGTTTTTGTTTTATAAAATATTATATTCAGTATATAAAATAATTTTACTCTACTCATTTACTAGAACGTATCAACGTTTATTGTGACTATCGAGGGATCATAATCTCGTCCCTAGGAACATTACTTCTTTATCATTTGTCTTCAAAGTACGATCGTCTGACAGAATTGACTCGATTCAATTAGTCACGATGGTGCAATAGCAATTTATACAAAACCTTGATGCCTAATTTGAACGGGCCGGGCGTGTGATTTACAACCATTAATCAAACACCTCATTACGGCGATAGCCTTTGTTTTTAATTAAAGAAGATGTAATTGATTTGCAATAGATTGGATTTAGATTTAGTCTTTTAGGCATCACACTACTATTATAAATATCTAGTTGTATATGTGTGTATATATCTATTATTGTCTCCTTCACGTTAAGATGTCTGGTTTTAGATGAAAAAAAAAACAATTTAAATCTGTGTACGGATAGACCCGGAGTAATACAAGGCAAATCTGAGGTAAGGGTAAGGTAAATCTGATTCTGAATTTGAAAAACACTGAAATTATTTCAGTTATCTGAATCAGCAGTATTTTAGGCATGACATTAGACTCTAAGGCTTCAGTGGAACCCCCTTCTCTCAACACTCAGCTCCGCCGACTTGTATATTTTAATTATATTCATAGTATTTTATCTTATGGGATACTTCTTTGAAATAGTATCGGCTATTTATGATTTAAGAGGTCATGATTCCCTGCTAGATATTTGAAGAAAAAACGGTTCTTACGGTTGCATCACAATACACTGTGTAATATATTTCTTAATTATTATATGTCTTAAGTAAATTTGAAAAACATTGATAGACACAATAAACACTAGGAATAGAAATAATCTTCTTACGCCCAGATTTCAATTCCAAAAGGTGAATAAACCCTTCATGAGCCTCAGTATATGCATATATAATAAAATTCCACAAACTTTTATTATTCCACAAACACAAACAATTTAAAGATAAAATTTGAAATATTTTAATGAGTAAAGTATATTACTTTATTCAAGACCTTGTTTTTGATGGAAATGTGTGGAATTGAGATATATTGACCCATATGCGGGCTATCTACAATGTTATAAAATGTAACTCGATACTTAAAACAGCAACTGCTGAGTTTTTCGCCAGCTGTTCTCAGCAGAATTGCTTTCCGAGCCCGTGAAAATTTCCTCACGAAGTGACAACAGTCTTTAAATTGACGATTGAAAAGAGCTTGTGTAAGTCTAATTGAATAAAGTTTAATTTCATTCATTCATCCAATTTACCAAAAGGAAGCGCTACCTGTATGTTATTACTCGTATAATTTAAATAGAAAAACACCTAGAGACGCACTCGAGCAAAGCGAGCGTAAGTCATTAGTAGTATATCATGTTATTGCCCAAACTGCCACAGCGATTTAGTGGCTATCATTTGCGGATGAAGATCTGGAGCTCCTGAGTTCGCGTTCCTAGTTGGGCCAATTTTAGTTATTGAGCTTTCTCTTAAAAAAGTCTCAGTCCAAAGTTTGAAAATTTCTTATCCTCGTTCCTCGGGGAGCACGAAAAGCCATCGGTCCTGCGCCTGATCTCCCACTAGTCTTATGGAATTTGTCCCCCCACCAGAGCATGAGAATAATAGGAAAAGAGAGTGCATTTGTATATGCGCGTACACTTATGCATAACACTTATCAGTCGACCAGTTTCACTAAATATGGTAGCCAGTGCTTGACGATAACATTGGAACTACTACGAACTACTACTACTACGCAGCGGGATCGAACGTTTCGTTAGGCTTTTTCGTTATGTTACGAATTCTACCTATCAATTTCTACCGCAAGTCGCATTAAGGAACTTCGTTTTAATAAAATATTTCGAAATAGTATTATGAACAGTTTATTTATCCTCCTTTCACGCGTCAATGCATTGAAAGAATTTGTGTAATAGCCTACAATAAAATTATTTCTTTGTATCAAGCTACTTCGGGTTTTATTTTTATTTACTGTATAAAATATATTTAATAGTAATATACTACTAGTATATTTAATAAACTTCCATAGAGCAAAAATTAAGCCAAAGTATTATAAAATAAATCATTAAAACATTAACAGTATTAAATGGTTATCTCACGACAAAAGTAGGTCCGGGAGCACAAAAATATTTCATCCTCTCTGCAATGAAACGTTTAAAAAAGTGAAAATGTTTTAAGAAAAATATCTACCAAAAGCTTTAATTTTAAAATGAAACCAAGGGTTTTTAAAATGAGGAATGAAAAACTGTTAGCAAAATGAGGCAAATAAAGATCTCTAAATTTAGAAATCGCTATTTATAAAATTCATTCATTTAAATTTTCCTCTTTAAGTGAAACTTCACAACTGATGTCCAATTTTTGCATAGTTAATAATAAACAAACTAAAATGAATTTGAGCTTTTAATTACTTTTTTTAATTACTAGCCTCTACCCACCAGTCTTTTTTTCTATTTTTTTTTTTGTTTATTCGAATTCAGACCTTTTTTAACGTCCCACTACTCCGCATGGGCCTCCCTGTAATACAAGGGGGTTCGGGCCATAGTCCAACACGCTGGCCAAGTGCGGTTGGCAGACTTCATTGTTTTTCGAAAACTTGCTAGGTTCTCTCAGACATGCAGGTTTGCACCGTAAGACAAGTGGTAATCATGTGATTTCAACACACTTCACTAGATTTCCCATGTAAGCGCGTTACTATTTGGCTACCACTGCTACTTTTTGTTCATATCTTTCCTTAAATATGGCAACGAGCAGTAGGAGAAGCTAAAAAAGTAAAGCATTTTTAACGTCCTAATACTGGTCATGGGCGAGCCTCAAAAATAAATAAGCTGTAGTCTGCCAAGCTGAACAAATGTGGATTGATGGATTTCACAAGACTTTCGACAAGTTAAGTTCTCTAAGACTTGCAGGTTTTCTGACGATGTGTTCGTATTAATAAGTGGTAATTATGGTTTATGAGTATCACACATGAAATTCACAGAAATGCAAGTTTCGAAGTTTGAGCCTTGAGGACAATAAAATTGATCTAGCATCTTTCGAATGATCTACGATTTAACAGACATAAGTTCAATATTTTTTTAAATCCTCCAAACAAAAATATCCCAAATTATTAAATACATAATTTCGAGAACGTTAAAACTTGATAACTTTACCCAACGAAGCTTAATGCATACAAAATTTCGCAATTATATATGTATTACATCAAGTATAATAGCGTAATTAATATATGCATAAGATGTGTTAAACAGAGGATGAAGGTATCATCTTAGAATTACAAGTTGCCACACAAAGGGCCGTCTAACGTCTCATGTCTATTCAATTACTGAAAGGGGTTAACACAGTTGTCACGACGTGTTTGGGCGAACAATACTGCATAACTGGGCTTATGATCAACAAAACCTAAAAGACCATACAAATATAAACTTAAAATTGAATGTATGTTTTAATTACTTCATAATTATGCTGGCATAGGAATTTTAAAATATTACATTGCAGAAAAAATAACTCAAAAATTCAAATATCATCAATAATTGAGTATATATTTAGCGTGATCTCAAAAATACTTCAATTTCTGTTCTAAGTTTTAAACATTTAATTAATAAAAAAATTTAAGTAATCCATCCGAAAAATAAAATCATGCAGTAAATATTTCATCATTCATGTTTGAAATTGTGCTTTAATAGGTACCGAAAATTACCTTTCAAATTGAACAGTCGGAATTTCGAATCATCATGCCTGTGCTCGGATAAATGGAATAAAATTGATCTTTATACGATTCCGTAAATAAGGAATGATGGAACAAAATAACTGTACATTGTGTTTATTGGTAAAACATTTTTAAAATAAATAAAGATTCCATTTTTTTCATAGCAATAAGTGTATTTAAAAGAATATAATATTCAAAATATCAACATTGTTTTAAAACATGAAATTAAAAGTAATATACGTAAGTTGATTAAATTCATTGCAGTTTGCGCTGTTCTCAGAAATAATCGGGTGTAAGAGACACAAAGGGCAGATAAATGTCTAGTGCTGAATAACCTCGTAACTAAAGTAACATTTTAATTTCACGAGATAGACTACATGTACGAGTATATCGGGTCTATTGATAACATCTCATATCGAGTTATAAACTGCACACTACCTTATAAGTTATAATACTATAGGAACTTGGTGTTAAAACGCCGTTAGTATTCATCATCATCATCATAATTGATGCTTTACATCCGCGGATGAGCCTGGTGAAGAATATCTTTAAAATTCTCTCTATTTCCAACTATTTGCCTCGAGCTCTTGATAGCAATTGCCCTAATGTCCTCCTCTACGCCGTCTAACTACCTGAGCATAGCCTCGATTTCTGCGCCTACCCGGTTTACCTCGAGCATTCCTGAAACCTCAATTCTCACTACACACCTGGTTCCATTTTTATGGTCTTAATAATATCCGGTCTATCGTAAAAGTGGTATAATTTTGCCAATCCGATGGTGGAACTAGGAAGTGAATAGTAAAATATTATTGGATGGCTAGTACAACCTTTATGTGCGGGTTTATTTGATTTGTTTAATGTTTTGACCAAGCGTAATATTTTTTATTATTATAATATTATAATTATGACTAATTACTTGAAAAAAAAATCTGATTAAACAGAAAGCTAAAATAGTTTTCTAAAAGTTGTAGAGCAGGCTTCCTATATGTTCCAAAAACCTCAAACACATAAATAAACAACATACATAACATTGTAAGGTGGTCAAGGTGACCTTATGTATTTATTATATGCAGCTTTTATAAATGGTGCAATTCGCTTGGTGCAATATTTCATAAAGATTCTCGACACTGGACTCGATGAAAGGATATATCCTGTCACTGAAAAAACCTTTGAATCCTTTTGAATACGAGTGCTTGCAAAAAGCTTTATGAAACTAGACTGACGTCGGATGGACCGAGTGATTCCATGGACTTAATAATGCAGGGGACAAATTGTAGGTTACGTTGAAATAGAAACTGGCGTTCTAAAAGGCGTTTATTAAATTTTTTGTTTCGTTTTGAATATAAAAAGGATTGCGTTTGGTACCGGTGTATCCTACACGCTAATAAAAATTCGAGATGATTCTTGTATCTATTCTTATATTCGGTACTTTTGAAAAATCTACTTATTTTTTAAGATCATTAGTGGAGTCTCCACTGGCATCAAAAGCAGATCTGCTGAGAAGAGACGGCGTGAAACTCAACAGTTGCTTTTTAAGTATTGAAACATAGTGTTTTCACGTTATAATGCGTATATAAAATATAATGTTTATATATCAAAATGTGTATATAATATCAAAATGTGATAAAATCAAAATCAGTGCTCAATTTTTTTATATATACCTGAGTGAACGAGCTTGGCTCCGCGTTTTTCGGAAAAGATACAAAAAAATCTTTTTTTTAGAAAAGACATTAAGTAGTAAGACTTTATCTAAATCATTTTTTTTTCAAGAAATAAGCTTAGATATATACATATAAACAAGAGCTATTCACTTGATATTATAAGATCTGTTACAATCTATGAGTTCTGGGATCGGAAATGAAACTACGTCTTTTAGACTAAGACGTTTTATTGCTTTTGATTTACGACAGTCACTTTCGGTGGTTCGCTAACACACGCAGTAAATGCTCAGTTTTGGTTTAACTCTGTCTCTGACCATTAAATATTCTTCTACTTCACCTCTCTTCCTCGCATTTTCATTTTTTCGTATTATTTCTTAGTATTCTCTTAGCTCCGAAATTCAATTGTGTTGTCGGCACGCGTCGCCCTTTTTATATGCATAAACAAAGATACTAGTAGTATTCGAAAAGTCGAAACTTTTCTAGAAATTTCATTCCTAACTGGAAATTGTTTTGTTTCTCTCTTACTCGTGGAAATTTACGATTAACTGTTCTTGTCGTTCTGTTGGCAACTGCCTTGGGATGTACAAAGAATGCTTCGAACGTGTCATTGTAAATTATTATTTTTATTTTACAGACGTTACATACTCTCCGCTACGCGACAATACATTCCTATTATCTACCAAGATTGCATTAACAAATGCTTTATAAAAAATGGTCAAATTTTAAAATTAAACTTTTTTGTCAAAATGGTTTATTTAAAAAATAAATTCTTACACCAGTACTATTGTGTCTCACAGGTTAAAAAAGCGGAGGCTTTTAAGGACTCCTACACTTTTTCTTTTTTTTTTCAGAATACTAGGTTAAGACTCAATATTGTGTCGTATAATAAAATTTAATATGCAATATTTTTGCATGGGTATGCGAATCAGGTTTGAGAGAGATGCAAGATTAAGTGATTATATTATAAAAAGATAAAAAAATTAAATTAAAAACATACCTTTATGTATTTGTAATATCGAGAGTATTTCTTTTATTGATAAGTAGCGACTAGTCCTCACTTCGTTTCGGTTTCGTCCCTAGACAAAAATAAATCTATCCCACAGAAACCGTATGTTTTTCCGAAATAAAAAGTAACCTATGTGCTGTTCCAGACTATAATCTATCTCTGTATTCTGGCGTGAAAGAATAACAAATATCCATCCATCCATCTATCCTCATAAACTTTTACATTTATAATATTAGTACTAGCGGCTCACCCTCGCTTTGCTCGGGTTCGCCTCTAGGAAAACAACAATAAACCTATCCCACGGGAACCGTATATTTTTCCAGGATAAAAAGTAGCCTATATGTTATTCCAGACAATAAGCTATCTCTGTGCCAAATTTCATCCAGATCCGTTCAAGGTCTGTTATCGTTCTGGTTTCATTACGTTTCTGGCGTGATGGAATAACAAACATCCATACTCACAAACTTTCACATTTATAATATTAGTCTAGATAGATGGACGAACGCGTTGCAGAGTGTCGCTATAAGGAAAAAAGTGATATGCAACAAAACTTTTATCAGAGTTCTAACAATGTAGCAGTTTATTCATTGCGTTATAAAATCAAGTAACAATGACGAGTTTGAAACATTCTAGTCGTATTTAATAGAAAGTTTTGATTATTCTCTTATTTAACCATTATGTATCTGATAAAATATAAACATTGATAAACATTTAAAGAACTAGCGACTCACCCTCGCTTAGCTCGAGTTCGTCCCTACATTGATTGACCGTACAAACTGTCATCCCCATTTTCACCCCCTTAAGGGATGATTTCCGGGATAAAAAGTATCATATGTCCTTCCCAGGGCCTCAAACTATCTTTTTACAAAATTTTATCTAAATTGGTTCGGTAAATCCAGAAATTACCCCCTACAACATCACAGACTCACAAACTCACTTTTACCTCTTTATAATATTAGTATAGATAAAAATAATTTGTTTGTTTATAAAAAAGTCTGTAATGAATTTGGGTTCCACTACCTCTGAATTATATAGGCTACTGGTCACTCACCCTCGCTTCGCTCGGTTAGCCTCTAAAAGACGAAAACAAATATGTCCCACGGGAACCGTAAATTTTTCCGGAATAAAAAATAATCTATGTGCTATTTCAGACTATAATCTATCTCTGTGCCAAATTTCATTTAAAATCTTTCAGCCGTTCTGGCGTAATTGAGTAACAAACATCCAAACATCCACCTAAACTTTTACATTTATAATATTAGTAAGATTGTTATCAATGTAGCATATAAGTGAAAACTAGTCTGATATATAAAAAAAGGAACGTTTTGTCTATTCTGGACCTGCGGGGTATGGTGGCAATCAACGATTATTCAATTAGATATTAGTCTTAATCAGATTGAGACGAAAGTGATGTGAAGTTACATGTACGAGTACATGTACCAACAATCTGCTCTAGATTTTCTATGACCTTTTTTTTTTTTTTTTCTTTTCTCTATGGCTTAGAGTTGCTTTCTATGACCTTATTTACGTCTCAAAATAGCACTCTTCTAATAACCTTTAAATAAAATTTCTTTATCGTAAGCAAACCCAAAACTTAATTGTAAATGTGAGATTAATTCTGTCTGATACCTTTTCACGCATAACCGGTTTACAGATTTCGATGAAAGGCAAGGACTTAAATTGCATTCAGGGGACGGGCATTATAAATCCCCGCCTTACTTACCACGCGAGCGAAGATTCGTACTTAGTGCTATATGTGAGATAAACAAACTAACAATCTCACTTGTATTTATAAACTAGTGACTCACCCGCGCTTCGCTTGGTTTCGTTCCTAGGTTTAGTTAGTTAGTATAGAATAGACTTTATATATGTACAAATATATATATATATATATATATATATATATATATATATGTGTATATATATATATATATATATATATATATATATATATATATATATATATATATATATATATATATATTCCTTACTTGAGAGACGATTAATTCCCCAAGGCAAACTTTCACTTTACCCCCCCCCCCTCCCCCTCCCCCCTCCCCCCTTTCACCTCCTTAAGGGATGATGACTCCTCCAGGATAAAAACTAACCTATTTCCTTGCCAGGGTCTTAAACTATCTCCATACCAAACATCTATATCGGTTTAGCGGATTAAGCGTGAAACGGTAACATACAGACAGACAGACATCGACAGACAGAATTACTTTCGCATTTATAACATTGATGAGGATGTATAATATTATATTATTATATGGTGCTGATTTATATGTAAGCATACACATATAGACCCCTATAACCTCGGCGACGCTAGTAAATGAATGGTTAATTAATATTTACACGACCAGGCAGTGTCGACGGATTGATTTGCAGGAATTCATTAACTATTCTACCATAGTTTCTGTTCAAATTTACTTAGAATATGAATAGCATTTGCTTTCGCTTGAAATGGTAGTCGTATAATATAATCGTTTTGAAACATGAAAAAAGAAATAACCATATTATTACTATTAAAATAATACATACTTTTCGAGAACCACTATAAAAGTTTCTTACAATGCAAATAAAATGCGTTTAACTCTCGCGTTCACACTGTAAATTCTTAAACAACTTGTCGTTGAAATTTATTCAATTTCAATAAAAAATCTGTACAATGAACATAAAATTGTTGTAAATTTGTTTTAATAAATATGAAGAAAATGCTAAATACCATTTTGTTATTAATATTCTGGCGATCTGTACTGGGAGATACAGATTCCGCTGCGGATAGCGATTACGGGGCAGGCTTAATATCATCATTACGAAATGATGCAAATCTAGATCTGTCAATAGACGAAGAGTATGAAGATCTAAGAGCTGAGCTGTTAGCTTACCACAGCGCGCTCGCTTCGCTAACATCCCGAAGTAAGTTTATCCAATTTATTACTTTAAACACACTTGTATTTGTGGATAGTACGTGATGGGAATTGTGTGTTGATGCTCTTTATATAACATCCTATATAAATCATTTAAATCCTGTAGGTTTATAAAGTAAATACGCTGTTATCGTCGTGTCTGATAGAATGTACAAATAAAATATTGTCCTATTTATTAAAACCTAGCGGCTCACCCTCACTTCCGTCTGCCACTCTGTTTCGACATGAAAGAAGGACAAAGAAACAAACAAACAAACACACTATCACATTTATAATATTATAGTATGGATAGGAATTAACATTTATCTCCTAGTTTTATAATAGAGAAAAAGTATTTCGCGGTATCGATATGTATGTATTCATGATAAATGGTTATATTGTGGTTATGTCTCTTGATATAGCTTGAGGTGCTTGTGGTTCTAATTCAAAATTGTTATCACTCACCACGAAGATATTACAATCAAATTGTATATTAACTGTTGTCAATATTTGATGAAACCTTGCAATTCTCTTTTTAGTTATTTATTGAAATTGAGATGGTATTTTTCTTCATTTCTTTGTCAACAATAAAGGTTCTTTTGAATTTCTTATTTCTTTCACTCTAAAATTTTATGTAAATATTCAGGTCTCAGTCTTCAGAGGCAGTGGTAGCCCAGTGGTAACGTGCTCGCTTGGGAAACCGAGGGAAGCGGGTTTAAATTCCGGGTCTCGCACCTCTGATATTTTCATGTGCGAATCATTTTCAACATGATTACCACTTGTATCACGGTGAAGGAAAATATCGTGAGGAAACTTGCATGTCTGAGAGAACCTAGCAAGTTTTCGAAAGACATGTGAAGTCCGCCAACCCGCACTTGGCCAGCGTGGTGGACTATGGCCTGATCCCCCTCGTATTGAAGAGAGGCCCGTGCCGAGCAGTAGGACGTTAAAAAGGGCTGAATACATTCAGGTCTCAGAGAATCTAGAAAAAACTACTTAAACACCGATGTCAGATATCTGTGTAATTAGTTGTAAACTCCAAAGTATAAAGTATATTATGTATATTGTACTGTCTTATATCTCCACCATAATTAAGATGAATGATGAATAACATCGAAATATTCTAGTACCCATCAATTAATCTCTTTAGACTAAAACACTCCAAAGTTTTTATAGAATTGTTTTTATATATCACATTTTCTTTTGCGGCAGTTTGGTATAAAAACTTACGGCCTCTAGAAATGAAGATGAAAGGAAAATGTTCATGTGTATTTCAGTACAATATTATAAAAAAGGCATTAAATTTAGAAGCTTATCCTCTCATTGTGCTGAGTAGCAAATGGGTACATTTTACTGGAGCGTCATATTAATTGATTGATATCCATCAGATTCCGTCGTAACATATGAATGTAATTAATTACGCAGCTTTTCCCGTCAAACAGATTTCACTGACGGACCATACTTTGGGTAGAACAATGTATTTTTAAAATTAATTTTTATACTTAGCATTTACTAACCACGGCTTTTGCGTAAACTTTACGTAATATATTTCATTATGATTATGCTCTATAATAAAAGAAATGGAAAGAAATCTGCACTGTACAAAAATATACTATATATCATGTAAATATAGAGTATACTTTCTTTATAAGAATAAATTATTCATCTAAACTTACATCATTTTCTTCCCCTATTTCCCGAGGACTTGTTTTTCCGGTGAATTTACGGGATGCTAATATTCTAAACACAATGCGAGTATAAAATAACATTTGTTATACCAGAGTTTAGAAAAAATTACAACAGTTTCCGCAAACTAATAGAATTTTCATACAAATTATCTATTTATCCACAGGAATCTCTATTCTCAAAATTCATTCTTAATTTTTAAGCAAATGGGTAGTTTTTATAAAATTATAGATATATTTAAACTTCAGATTTATATTGTTTATACATATATATCGCCCTAAATATATTCGATAAGCTTTTTTTTATTATGGGTGATGTATTCTATTTTGTTGTGTTGTCAACACAAACATGAATATTTCATGACAGTACTCTTGGAAATGATTTCTTTTTAGGAGTTTTCCTTTAAATTGTTTCTAGTGATTTACCGTCGCTTTGATGTACCTACGTTTTTAGATTATATAATTCAGGTTGAAGATTCACTTTGCTACTAATCTATAATTTATTATTTTAGTTTTGATTAATGTTGTTCTTAAATAGTGAAAGAATTATATAAATCGGCTTAGTAGATTAAGAATGTATTAAAAATAAACACAAATCTTTCCTCTTTATAATACGAAAATGTAGAGATTATATTATTTTAACGAAAACAGGATTTTAAATTTATTTCATAATATTTTTAGGATCTATGATATCTACCGAATGTTGGCGTCATGGTGGTATATGCATTAGCCACAAACTCTGTCCCGGATATCGTCAGCTTACTGAAGTGCCTGGTTGTAAAAATCGTTTGAATGTATGCTGTTTTGTATGGAACCAATATGAAGTTCGAGATTTAAAAGATAAAGGAATAGGCAACGCCGCTTTTCCTTGGAGTATAAAACATGAATTTGGCGGGGAGGGAGTAGTTCAAGTCACTCCGAAGAGCCGTAAGAAAAAGAAAAAAAGGAAACAAAACTACAAAGTTTACAGAAAAACGTAAAGAAGTGCTTTTAAGAAACTACATACATACATTTTGACTTTAAAACACATTTGTTTTTTTAAATTAAGTTCCTATAAAGGAAATACTGTAAAAGTTTTTTCATGTCATTATTATTTATTTTGTCTATAAAGTAAAAGAAATAAGTCAGAAGCAAATTGGAAAAAACAATGTTCAAGTCTTCAATCTTTGTCAAACTTGGATAGGAAAAGCTATTGAGACGGCTACATCAGACACACCTGCGATCATAGAATGATAGGCGCAATTTTGTTTTGAGATGGGTTTTTACTGAGTGCTCGATAATTTAAATTTAAAGCGACGCAATTTCGTATAGCTTTGTAGTAAAAGGAAATTAACAAGGCATGTTTAATTAAAAGTGGATTGATAATAAAAGGATGAGTTTTGAAACAAAACAAATTTATATAAGTATAAAAAAAAAGTTTTGACTTAGGAAAATGTTCCTAGTTATCCTCGCAATTTGCAATTTGAATCCTTAACAACTAAATCTATACATATTATAAAATTCTAACTAAGCCGAATCTGTACATTAAATATTTTTTGGAAAATCTTATTGAAATAGACATTAATATCGATGCAGAGGCCGAATCTATAGTTTTTAGAATTTTTGTCTGTCTGTCTGTCTGTCTGTCTGTCTGTCTGTCTGTCTGTCTGTCTGTCTGTCTGTCTGTCTGTCTGTCTGTCTGTCTGTCTGTTACCGCATCACAGAAAAACCACTGGAGGGATTTTGATGAAATTTGGTATGATGATAGCTGGTTATCCGGGTCAACATATAGGATACTTTTTACCGCGAGAAAATATCTCATTTCTGAAAAAAAATACAAAAACTGATAGGAACAAAACCACGACGATACTATTTGTAAACAGTTTAGCAAGGTAACTTACAAAATATGGTAAAAACTATAAAAATAGCTTATCTTGAAAATCAAATTATCAAAAGCGCTATTTTATCCATTAAAATAGTTATTTTAATTAATATTTATTTATGTGTTGTTTAGATATTCGACAATAGATGTCGCCATGTGTTTTTAAAATACATAGTTTTAATCCCAAAAAAATTAATGTACAGATATGACCTTTTTTCGATTTTATTAGAATTACTACTAAATCACCCACGGCTCCGCCCGTGTTTAAATTATCAGTAAAGCAAACTTTTTCGCTTCATAAATTAGTAACTATACATACAATAAAATTGTTACTAAGCCGAACCCCTAAATTTAATACTTTTTCGGAAAATCTTATTGAAATATTCATTATTGGCGATATAGAGCCCGAATCTATAGTTTTTGGAATTTTTTCTGTGTGTCTGTATGTGACCGCATCACAGAAAAACCACTAGAGGGATTTTTATGAAATTTGGTATGGTAATAGCGGGTTATCCGGGTCAACACATAGGATTCTTTTTACCGCAGGAAAATATCTCATTTCTGAGAAAAAATACAAAAACTGGTTAAAGTAAAAGCACGATGATGCTATTAATATTTTAGCAAGGTAACTTACTTATATATTATGGTAAAACTATTAAAAAAACTTATCTTAAAAGAAATATTAACAGCGCTATTTTATTCATTAAAATAGTTATTTTAATGAAAATTTATTTATGTGTTATTTAGCTATTTGACAATAGATGTCGCCATGTGTTTTTAAAATACGTAGTTTTATCAAAAAAAAAAAAAGTACAGATATAACCTTTCTATGACTTTACTATAATTACTACTAAATTACCCGCGGCCCTGCCCGTGCTTAAATTTTTAATAAAACATACTTTTTGCCTTTATAAATTAGTAACATATTAGTAATATTTTGTTGGCCGAAACAATTTTCAAATGAGAATATTTGTAAATTTTTATTGTTTAGTAAATAATGTTAATGTTTTTTAATCTTTTAATGTAAAAATTGGGCAAATGTAAATCCAACTCGAGCATTTTAGGTTTCGTATAGCAAAATGCTATGTTGTTTTTCTTACTTACGTGTTTTGTATGGTTAACATTAAAATAAATACGAATAATATTTACGTTTCCACAATACCTACTTATTTTTTGCACCGTAAAAATAAGTTCAATTTATATTATTTTATAACATTTTATGGAAAACAAGTTTATGGCTGTTAAACTGTCAAAGCGGGTAACTAAAAATATTTCATATCTCAAAAACTATGAAAAAGTATTTTAGGAACTGTTATACCTCAACTTTTTCACTTTTTCTTGACACCTTTTCTTGGAAGGTAAAGGCTTAAAGGACACAATAAAATGCTTACGACTTTAATCATATTAGCCGAGCCATATGAAATAAAGAAATGTATTCGCTTAGAATTATTTACTTATTACACTTTTTTTTGAAAATCGTTTTGAAAAATATTATTAACTAGCGCTAATTAAGAAAAGTTATTATTATGTAATTTAAATAATCAGCTATATATTAAGTTAATCAATAGCTGTCTATTAGTAAAAAATGATTAAAATTAATTCCGTAGTTTGAGAGTTTATCGCCCAAAACTAAAAAAACAAACAAAACAGAGGTATCGACATACATAAATGTTATTGCTAAAACAAAAAATTCAATTTAACGGAGGAACCTTTGTGGCATTGACAATCACTGCCATTATTTATCAATCATGCGGTGCGCAATGAAAGTAATGTATAATGTAAGAGTATACTAATGTGTAAAACCTAAGAATTTGGTTTTTGATCATCTGAACGCGGGCGGAGCCGCGGGAAATGCTAGTATTAGATAAGTTTGTAACAAATAGTAGCCCAGGGCGATAATCGAACCGGTGATCGAATATTATATAACATCAATCAGACGTAAACAGAGCCATAGGCACATAATAACAGAGTACAGTGTATTACTTACAAAACTTATTTTTTAGGCCGGTCGGCATATTACAAGATTTTTTTCTGTCAGAAAATTTCTGACGTCCGCCGGTACTAACCCGCACACCTATCAGAAACTTCGCTCCAACGAGTCTGAGCTTTGTTTGTGGCTGATCGGCAGCTTAGTTGGAATACTCTTAGGGTTATAAAAAGTAGAAAAAATATATTATAAAAATAAATAAAAAATAAAAAAGCAGCCATGAGGACTGCCGATGGAAGAGAAAACTTAAAACTATTAGCAAACAGTTGTTATTTTTGGATATTCAAATTAATTGCTTGATCTTAAATTTATTTATTTATTTAATGCTCCCCATCCAAACCTATCTATAGAAGTTTTTACTTCGAAAACCCGACTGCATAAAAGCTAAATAAACAGATGAAAACTAGTTGAAGAAGGAATAAAGTCATATGCTATTTTACTACTTGGTGAACAAAAAAAGAAAAATAAAACTTCGGTACTGGGTTCATCAACTTAATTGCAGTAGATTGCAAGACAACCAATTTCCCCATACCATGAAACACGTGAAAATGAGAAACAATCCAAAATTTTCTTCTTCTTTTCTTTGTTCCCACTTTCTTTTTCTTCTTCTCTGTTTTCTTCGTATCTTGTTTTGTTCTTCTTCTTTTTCTTCGTGATTAATGTTCGCTATCACATGTATATACAGAGTAAACGCGTGCGTCCTCCACGGCGTCCGTTTGAAAATTGATGCGAATTTCTGACAAGTGTGCGGGGTCTAGTACAAAATGTATAGAGAGCGCGCCCTCCGAGGTTCTTGTCAGAAAAAATTCTGCCGTCCGATAACCGATCGATTGCATCCGGGACTCATCAGAAGGTAACATCAGACACTTCAGAATCTGACCGGCGGGCATTAGAAATTTTCTGACATAAAAAATCTTATAATGTGCGGCCGGCCTTAACTAAATTTACGGAATATTAAACTTCTTCCTAAGAGATAAGAGCAATACAATCATAATTAATACGTTTTATCGGCTGTGAAATCAATTACGAAAACAATCAGACCTTCTGCGAGTACATTACGTTAAATCAATTAGTAATTCTACGCAGGCCTTTGAGAGGGAGCCATGCTGTTTATCATCGTATTCACGATAGCAACTCTAATCAGCCTTACGTCGGGGAAAAATCCAGATAAGGGAAACATCGATTTCCCACCCAAGTTAGCAGAAACATACAAAGATATATTCGCGACGGGACAAAGAGGAAAACCTAAACTCGGTTAGTTCACAAATAAAATGTACCTTATACAATAATTGCTTTTACAACGTTAGGGTAAGTCCGGGAGAGATGCCCATAAGGGAGAGACGCCTAATAAATTTAAAATTAAATTAATTAATGTTGCATGATTCGGAACGCGTCCATAATACGTCAGTCGACAGTCAATGCCAGTGTGGAAGTTTTTACACAAAGACATATTACTTATAATTAATATTTTGGTGTTAATTTGTAAAATAAGATAAGTGTAGTTAACTTTTACGTTAGAATATAATCTTTCAGATAGTTTGCAGTAATTATTTTCACTATTTTTTTTTAGTTTAATAGTATTAGATTGTTTCATAATGTAACATTGTGATCTTGTTTTGTTAACAATCCACTATTTTCTATTGTATTGTAAATGCTTTAGGGTGTGTACAGAGTCAATAGGCATCTCTACCTAATGATCGGGAGAGATGCCCAATAATATTTCGGGGTTAGATACCCAGTATATTAATTGGTTCCCCCCCAACGTGCGTTCACCTTGATGTGGTGGGGGAGCTCATTAGCGTTCGGCAGTTCATCTGGACGCTAATTAAGGCAGTGGTAGTCCAGTGGGTAACACGCTCGCTTGGGAAAGCGAGTGAAGTGAGATCCCGGGTCTCGCACTTGTGATGTTTTCATGTGCGAATCATTTCAAACATGATTACCACTTGCCTTACGGTGAAGGAAAACATCGCGAGGAAACCTGTATATCTAAGAGAACCTAGCAAGTTTTCGAAAGACATTATGAAGTCCGCCAACTCGCACTTGGCCAGCGTGGTGGATTATGGCCTAATCCATATGGTTGCTCTTGGTACTTCTCTGACGGCAGAGTGGATCGTGGGAGCAACCTCACGGTCGTTGTAGTCTGCTTCGGCAGACCTGCCATCGGGGTGCTCGATTAAGACGGGGGAGGTTTTGTTGGGTTTTAGTGGGTAGTACTGGCATTTCTAGCCGGTGAGTCCCATATAACTACCTGTACATCTACAGGTAGTATGTATAAATGCATAAAAAAAAAGATTTTTGCGTCACTAAGCAAAGTACGTTTGATTATGCACTAATTACTCGTCCTATACCTATCCCTGACATCTATAGGCAACTCACCCACATGTCTGAGTGAGATGCCTATTTTCTATTATTTTTAAAAAACATTTTTTAATCTAGAATATATTGCACAATAGTTCCAAATTTAATCTGAATGGCATAAGTAAATATTGAGTTAAAATAAACTATGCTTATTATATGTAGTATCTTACACATATAATTAATATTGATCGTTTTTTAAAACTATAGGCAACTCTCCCGGACTTACCATATACGTAAGGAGTTGATAATGATTTTCTTAGATATACATCTTATTTTTAATTTATAAAAATCAATGTGCGCTGCTATACTGTCGATCCGATTGCGATAAAACTTTGTCAAATTATTACTGGCATTTACAAGAAGGTTATAGGCACAGTACAATTAACTTACAATAGGTGGCCCATGTGTCGTACCGGCGAATATATTTGAAAAACCATTATTTGCCAAAAAACACTGTTTTCATACGTTTACAAACGGCTAACGTTGACAGAACCTTAGAGATACATCAAAACAATGTACCTACTAGAAAATTGTAGAACTTAAGAAGGCCTAGAGAAAAGTCCGTTATAGCATCTACATATTATGTATGTATCCCAAGGCACACTCTGGATAACTATCTTGTCTATTTAATACATACTGGTGACGCACCCGAGCAAAACGAGAATAAGTCGCTAATTTAAAATAAAACTGTTATCGAATTCATTCGTATATTAGTTTCTTAGCTGACAATCTTTTCTATAAAATATTCGCAACGTCATCATCATCATTATTAATTTTGAGGTTACGTTCATAATTATAAAGTAAAAGTAAGGAAAAAGAAAACGTGAAAATCACATTTTTTACGTTTTTCCGTAAAATTTTCTATTTTTTCTCTTCATAAGAACCTTTTCGGATATCAACGAATATTTGAAAAAAGACCCAAATTGGTTCAGCTATTCTAGAGTTTTGCACTTAGCAGCACATTTAGCCATTAATTTTTATTTATATAGATTTAACAATTTTGTGGAATAAAATGAATTTTAAAAGAAAAAACCAAAGAGCATGAAGTAATATTACCAAAATAGTAAACAAAGTCCGTTAAATTACATTTAAAAAGTATTCTTTAAGTTAATAAATTAACTCCAAACGAGCAATCCTTTGTAAAATAGTTAATGAAATATTAAATAATAATTTTGTTTACTAAATAATATTAACTTTTTCAAAGGTACAAAATACTTTGCAATTAAAGTTAAACGTAATTCTATTAACTAAATGAAAAAGTAAACATAATTACATGAAATATACTTACATTAAAGGTTTCCTTTGAAGATAAATGATATGTTAAATTAAATCCAGTGATCCAGTAGAACTTTTATTTATACAGTATTTCATTTATTGTCTTACATGAATGTATCTTACGAAAGTTTTAAGCGAGTTCCACTTTAAAAAGAATATTTGAAACTCAAAAATTACAAATTATGCACTGAGGTTGAAAATATATCTCTGACAAGATAAGCCTGTATGATTTCAAAAATATATAAATTTATTAAAAATACACTTTTCTAGAAAACGCTAATTTATTTGACTCGACAAAATGGATGAAATCAGCTCAAAGTCACTAGCCATAGAAGAAATCCATTATTTAACTTCTAATTCCATCATTCCATCAATTCAATGTTCTCTTTTAATCCAATTCGATATTTTTTTTTATTATCATCCAGATTTTATATACTTATAAACTCTACATAAGTCTAGTGAAAATATGATAATAATTAATTAAAAGTAAAATGAAATCGACTTTCAAGTTTTGATTACATAGTTACAGGAAAAACCTTCGGTCAACAATATTACGTACTAGATAACGTGTCACATACAAAATTAAAGCAAAATTCTGTCCGCGCGAATATGTACTTATACAGCTACATTTGTATACTAACGAACCAAGACAAAGTCTTATAATAGTTTTATTTTCAACCTAATCAACACCATAGCACCTTGAAATAAAGTCACAAATCTTCAAATTACCATACTACACTTACGATAATTTCGCAAGTTTTATAATATTTATTGTAAAATCAACCTTATATTAAAAACTTGAAGCACTTTTTTCCGTTGTTGCTTTGTGAGCTAAATCGTTACGTTTTGTTTCTGTTTGCTTCTTTGAATTTCGCTAAACGTTCTTAGCGGATTTAACATTGTTCAAAATTTCATTTTTATATTATTTCGTAGGTTAAATCTTAAAATATTGACTTAATCTACATGTACTTACTGAAAATAAGACACTTCGTCCGAAAAATTTCTTCTTCGCGCATTATTTTTGCAACTTTTAAATACACGTTTCAGTGTTTCAATACAACTAAAAAAACAATACAAATAATCGAAATATACGCTCGCTTTTCAAGTGAGCTGATATTAACCGAAACGGATTTCTGACGCCGACCCGATGTCTAGTAGTATTGTTGATCGAAGGGAAAAACAAATGAAATATGTTAATTAAAAACAAAAGATAACTTTTCCTCATTGAATCTTTTTCTTTACTTGACTTAATATAATTTGTGCTAGTGATTATTCTATGTACAGGAACAGGATTTTCCACTTGCTGGCTCCGTGGTGGCACATGTGTACATGTACGAGATTGCCAAGATTTGAATTTTGAGTCTTCTATTAGTGGGTGTTCCACCGGTCGACA
This sequence comes from Fabriciana adippe, assembly GCA_905404265.1. Lineage (NCBI taxonomy): Eukaryota > Metazoa > Arthropoda > Insecta > Lepidoptera > Nymphalidae > Fabriciana > Fabriciana adippe. The sequence goes on along the minus strand of FR989984.1, from coordinate 7,033,862 downwards.
TGTCTGCTGCAAGAATTTTCGCCAATTACCGCCTTCTATCGGTCAGCAAAGAACATATGATATAGATGACGTTGAAAGTAAAAAACGACAAATAAAATTATTTCACCTAGATTAGGTCTATCCTCCATCTAAAGTAAAACTAAATAGCTATATATTATACTTTGTTGATATCTCGAAATCTAACGTACGTCTTAATCCGTACTAAATCTTCCCTAGTATTGCATAGGCATGAACTTGCTTCTGTAGATTTACAAGTTCTACATATATCAAACTACATGGGTGGTAAACCATTTGACCACGAATAGTAAGGATTTGCAGTGATGTGTAATAGTTTAGTTATTAAGAGTCTTATTGTTTCTGAGTTATTTAAACCATTAATTACAGTTATATTATTAAAGATAATTTAATATATATTTTTTCTTTTATTTTGCATCATAAAACTTTACAGATTAAAAAAAAATAACGTCCTTCTCTTGGCGGATAGTCGGAGAAAACCTACATCTATTCCTCCTTGCACTAGTTTTAACATACTGAAAATTAAAGAGTAAAGTATGGAATAAGGATTACAAACTCTGGTATAAGATATACTGATAACACTAAAACAACTACATTATAACGACAGTAATCTAAAAATGATGCGTTTCCATATAGATCTGAAAAGTTGAAGATGTTGTCATGTATTGGCCATTCGGTTCGGGGAAGTCATCACTCTTCGAACAAACGTACGACAAAACGAATTAAGTTAAATAAGCAGTTAACCTCGGAATGGAAGTTAATACGCTTTAAACTTGTATATCTACCTTTGTTTTGGCGTTTTATATGTAGGCTCAAAATACTCATATAATTTGGTCTCCACAAATTTTTGGATGAATAAAAAAGCATTGAAAAATTTTATGTCAACTCGAATGACTCATAATCTGGTCTTCACAAGTTTTTAGTCAAAAAACAAAAGATGATTTACATATATTTAACGTCATTAAATACGTTAGAGAGCATAGAGTTCTCACTAAAGTTCTTAACCAATATTTCATACGACCAAGCGTTCAAATTTTTTTTTAGTTTATGTTATTGTATCCATTCAGTTAAGAGTCTCAAAAGTCCAAGCACCCATTTCCACCCCTTTTGTTCTTTCTTATAGTCTCAGAATGTTATCAGCATTCTCTTTACAGTCAAGCAAACCAAAATATTTTATATTTATAATGGTTATAAAATAAATTACGAAGCTTTTAGTGAATTGTGAGAAATAAAATAATATTTTCCTTGTATTCAACAAATTTTAATATAAGTGTAGGTTTAAACAACGATATATGAGAGTGGCTTGTTAAAATCGACCTATTTCTTATATTTCGTATTGTTTGTATTTTGCAAGCCTACGTATTTCGAGTGAATAAAAAAACATTTAAAAAAAAATAGTAATCTAACTGAACAGATTATAGAATTAATAATTTATTATTTTATCCTTGAAATAGATGATCTTTATCGAGAAACAGATTTGTCGTAATATTTTTAAAATATTATAAAATCTATCTATTCCCTTATCTATTTATTCCCTTTAATCTTTTTAAAGTCCGTTAAGTAATTTATGATAATGTTAAAAATATATCTATAATGTTTTATTATATTCTTTAATGCTTCAACTGAAATATACTTTATTTAATTAGAGTTTATAAACTCCTTATATTGTAAATGTAACGTGAAAATTTTGAAAGTTGTCAGTCCATGCAGAAACTTCTATTGGCTCAGAATGCAATCTTGCTGAGAAAAACCAGCGATAAACTCAACAGTTGCTCTCTTACAATGTTATGTAATTTATATTTATCATATCCATCCATGGAATCAAAGTGTTAAAAACTTCTTAATATACATACAAAATATTTATCTGTGCTCATCACCTCTACCGGTAATAATAGGGCTGAATGAATTTTTAAAAAAATCAGCATTGCAATTTTTGCCTTAATTTCACAAAGCTGTGACGTGTAGAATAATATTAAAACGTACATTTGTTTTGAAAAATAATTTTGTTTATTTAATGTTAAGAACCACTGTGATGCTAGATAAAAACTCAGCAGGATTTCAACGTTTTCTCGAAAATAATTTTTCGCGAACATTTTAGACGAATATTATGCCAGCATTACCATAATTTCGCCGTGTACACTGAAACTAAGGTTGGCAGCCACGTTTAATTAACGTAAAAGAACTTAAAGTGTTATAAATTATGTTCAGCCGCTCTCATCCGCACTATTGCTGTAGATAATAAGGAGTTTCGGTCAAAGACGGTATTTAGTTTGAACGCGTGCCAAATTAGTTTACCAGTTATCTCCTTTGTACGTAACAAATATACCTGACCCAGAAAACATATTTCTTTATGATTCGCTCTCCTATTCTTCTGAATAAATTATGTTCGCTGCTGCCACGAGCTTTCAATTATTATTGACCTGACGTAACATCTTTTGAAATTGTATTAGTAAGTCTTTCACACCAATGTTATAAATGCAATACTGAATGTGAATGTTATTTATTCACGTTGTCATGTTTAAAGGGATTTGAGGTAAATTCGCAAAGACTTACATCCAGGATACATCTTGGATTAACTCGTAGGCTACTTACATAAATAACTCGTATAAAAGTATGTAAAATTATTATAAACATTAAGAAGTATTCGCGACTTTATTCATTTCTGAATGAAATTTTTCCGAATTCTATTTAGGTACTGTAACGTAAGGATAGGATATAATTATTCTAACTTTTGAATTTAACTATCTATAATGTAGATTATCTTATAGATAATTTGATTAAAGGCTTCATTTCGGAGTACAATCGGATGAAAAAATATCATGAAATATAATTTTTCAATAATTGGTAGTTAACTTTAAAATCATTGAGTTTGGTAAACTAAATTAGTTCATATGAAGCAATTTCAATTCTTGGCTCTCAGGTCCAATATAAAAATAAAAATTCAAACTATCTTCAACGGTGTCCAGTTTAAAACAAATCTGTAATACCGGGAACAATAGAAAAACGTGCCAAGTTTACAACTGAAAATTGAAGTGATTGCTATCCATTCGAACGCTACGGAATGACAGCTAGGGGAATTTTAGTTGGAAAGTCGCAACAAAAGATACTGAATCTTTAACAGTAATCGAACTTTGGAATTGTATAAATTTGTCTATATTAACATTTTAATATGACGAAAAAAAAATTGTTAGCTTGTTTGTAATTAACTATGTAACTACTTAACTAATTTTAACAATTCTTTCATCATTAGAAAGCTACATTATTTAAAGGTAACATAGGCTATATTTATTTCAGTAATTATAAGTTTTCAGCCTGAAATAATAATACCTAGAGACGCTAGTATAGGTAGATAGTGGGGCAATAAACCTTCTCATTTATTTAATGTAACGACTTAAAATTCGATGTATGTGTATAAAAATAGATGTGTGTAATTATTTAATTGTTAGCTGTTGTATGCTTATTATGTGCCTTTATGTTTTATAGAAATACAGTATTATTCTTATACAGTTACAGTTATACAGACGTCGAGAAATTCTCAGTATCTAATACAAATACTTAATATTTGAATTTGTTACAATTAAGATATCTACACTTACTCTTGTCATAAATTGTTTCCAAAGTCTGGATACGTATTGTTTTTTATTTAGTCTTGTAGCAAAATCAAAAATTTATTTAATTTAAGAAGCATAAAAGATTCGATCAAAACTATGAAAGATATAAAAAGGGATTTACTTAAAACAAATAGAATTGTAAAGTAATAATAAATATATAAATTAAGAGTTTAATAAATATTAAAAGATACTTGTTTACAAGTTTCTAATACGTAATATGTATGTAATAATTTGTAAATTATAATTTAAATGAAATATTAATTTATTTAGCATTAACTGAACTATTTATGATATAATTAAGCACTACTGCCACTTGCACCCCTCTTTATATCCCTTAAAGTCATAAATTTTAAAAATCCATTCGCGCCGGCGCCATCTTTCCACGTAACCACACCTGCATCATTCCGACCAAGGGTTGTCCAAATTTTAACCCGAAAATTTTGCATCTTCGTCTAAACATTGATGAATCGGTCAAGACAAGAAACTTTCTAGAAATACGAGTATATTAATGACAGTAAATTTTTTTTACATCAGATCTTCGATTAAAGTAACTGAGTTAAGAATTGGAATATACTAAAGTAAGAAGTACAAAATAAATAGCATACATAAATATTCTAAAGTACCACTTTCCTTGAAATTTAAAAATGTGCTACTCCCTAAGGTGATTTATGTTTAACACCACAGTCAATAAAGGTTCAGTGAAATTGCTCCGAGACATCCAAGGGTTCAGTAATAAATCGCGAAATAGGCAGGTTAATTAGACAATTCCTCCAAATGGCTGAACGTAAATTGGAATTGCGTGAATGACGAAAAACGACTCACCTTAAACAAATTACCTCTTTCTTGACGACAATATTAAATCATATGGGAAGTTAGGTAAAAAGAAACTTTGAGTCACACCGAAGAATATTTCTTTACATAACTGTAAGAACAAAATATGACAACACTAGAACATTTGAATATTTCATGTAATAAAGTTATTTAGCGCTGACAAGTAAGATAGAAGGCTAATTTATTAGAGCGTTGAAAGGCTCTAATAAATTAGCCTTCTGCGTAGTCTCATAAAAAAACACCATTAAAAGTAGACCCATCTTTGACCAAACGATGAAAGTTTGAGCGGAAACTAATACAACCCCTCGGAATTCCGCCCTCCGTCGCTTTCTATGCAAATGCGTTGAGCACACTACAATACATTTTGCCATTTGCATTCCAGCTAATTGCTTTCCTTTCAACGAGTGAACAAACGATCGCTTATTCTTTGTGACCGAAACACCTTATCGACATTGTGAACAATTTCAATGATGTATAATAAAAAAAAAATAACTTTTGTCACCATAATCGTTGAAAATTTAATATTGTCTGACCGCACATACTGAAAAGTGCAAGCACAATGAAAATGTCAAGTACTAAGAACATTTAAAAAGTTTTATTTCTCTTTCTAACTCTATGTGAATTCCTGTAATTCAATAGATAATTTAGCTGTTATAAATGAAAGTAGGTTACTTTATCATAAATATATAACGGTCTAGGCAATAAATAGGTGCTTTAATTTTTTCTCAATTGTTTATAATCGATAAAGAAAGCTTAAGAAATTAGTAAAAGCTGCTTTAAGATATTACAAGTAGTAAAAGGTAGAGTAATTAAACACTTGAACGTTTTCCTTGAAGCTTTGTTACGTTTAGTTTAGAAATAAAACTTAATGGCTCCTTTCACTGTTATATACAGTCTTGTTATTTATAGAACCAATTCAAAGCAGATAAGTGTATATTGAATCTATTAGGTTCCCCAACTAGAAACCTACTTCGGAGTTTATTTAACCCGAATGCGAGGTAATTTATTTGAGGGCAGAGATAATTACTAACTCATCATCATAAAAGCAAAGTTGTAATCACGTATTAGATCACCTAATAACACATTGTTCGACATCACACCGTACGAGTACTATAGTATTCTTAGAAGTTAACTAAGTTAAATAGACACAATCAAAGTTGTAAAGACGTGTCTGCTTGATGGGTGTTTTCAAACAACATTTGATATTCAAGCTTAGCGAACAATGATGGCGGGTACGTTGACCGGCCCTGCAGCGTCTAAAGGCATCTCATTATTAAAGTCTTCTAAGAAACAAAGTCTTATGAAACCCAACCTCGGTTATTGGTATGCCTTGGCTTTATGAAATTTTACGTTCGTACGTTTCGATATCATCGATATAACAATATGCAGAACTGTTTCGCGGAAATAGTGAAAATCAAGTCACTTTACATGGAATTAAATAAATGTAGGCCTCGATGTAATGACTCTCTGAGGCTTTATAGTATTATGATAATGATTTATGTTTTATGTTTATTTTATGTAAAGTATAAATAACTTTGCGAACTCTGTGATAAAGTTGTTTACAGTAAAGGTTTTCTTACTAGAAATTTTATGGGAATACCGAAATAAAAGTAACAATATTAACAAATTATAATACATTTTTGTGAAATAACATATAAAGCTTTTATTATATATTCGGATAGCATTTTATTTTCCTAGCTAAGGAAAATCGTAATTTTTATTCACAGTACGTAATAGTTCAACGTTACCTATTTATTGTACTAAGTTTAGAATTTTGAAGTATTATATGCCTTTACAAATGCTCATTTGATTGAATTCATACTACGTAAAATAGCAATTATGACTTGCAAAAGTTTCTACAATTATAAAATCAACATATAATCAAGATGGCACGGACGTCATGGATTTGAGATTTTTTAGAATAATAAAATAATAATAAAAATATGTGTTTATATGATATTCAATACCTAAAAATTATAAATGTAAAACAAAACTTGTTTTAATGCAATGTTAATTTTCCTATTTCGTATCTATGTGTCTTTTAAAAAAATATAACAGCGTCCTATAAGGAATTAAAAAATATATAACTTCCGATGTGACATCCCACTGCTGGGAATGGGTTCCTTGAATACAAAGGGGATCAGGTCATAAATCGCCACAATGCCCAAGTGCGGGTTGACTGTCACATGTCTTTCGAAAACGAGTTAGGTTCTTCATACATATAGGTTTCCTCACGAGGTTTTTCCTTCACCTAATAATATCAGAGGTGCGGGATTTGAACCCGTTTCACTTGGTCGTACAAGCGAGCTCGTCACCACTGGGCTACCAATGCTTTCCCATCCCATAGTACCCCGGTCCTACTAACATGTATTCTGTAACCACAAATAATCCTGTCTATATACATATATAGCTACTTTATAGAATTTTTTTTTGCATGTTTTTATTTCAATATAGGTACTTACCTTTCTTTGTACTGATAAAGAGCTTACACGTTTCTCAGAAACCCTTAGAAGCTCTTAACACTATTTCATTTTTATTTCATTTCATTCCAATATTGGATTTCTATGACGTGAGAATATTAAAGCTCTATAATGAGACGTCATAGAAATATACTTAGAGAATATATGAAAATAGAATTTTCTTAAGATCGTCTCGGAAAATTATTTTTTCTACACAAAATAATAGGTAAATAAATGAAACTACAGCTGTTTTGAAAGCTGCAAATGTTTTGTTTTGTTTAAACATAGATATTGGGCAAGCGCTAGTCTCATGAAAGAGAAGAGTTTTAATTATATTAATAAAAAAATTAAAGAGTGCGTGTATGAATGTGTACACGCGCAAGAAGTAAAGCTTCTGTAAGTTATCGGTACTCTTTATGAAATTCATGTTTTAAATAATTAGGATAGGTGAGTTATTAAAAAAATAATCGAATAACGCATGTTAGGCATATTACAATCATATATTTATAGAATATCATTTAAGGAAACAATATAATATTATATATCATTTGTCAGACAATAACAACGGTTACCATGGCTACAAAGGTTCGCCTCACCCGATCACACTTTTCGCAACGCTCTCGTCACGCATTCACCAGCTTACTCCCCAAGTCAAGTGTGCATAAAGAATTTTTACTTCAAAAGTGATCATTATTGTTATTATTTTATTTCATAAGTATTATATAGTACATTCCGTTAGCATCCGATAGATGGACAGACAGCCAAAGACGTAAAAAATTAAAATTCTGTTAGTTCTGATTTCAATTTTTCATATTCAATATATACGTATACAAGTTTGACCTAGTTACAATTTTTACTCACATGTCTAGCTTCGTGCTACCACACAATATATTTGTATATAAATGAGATTGAAACTCTTAACACGAGTCCGACTCAAACATGTCATGTCCAGTTTTTATTATAAAAATATATTGTTTCACTCTATTTTGTATTATGGTCATTTTAAAAATGCTTATATTGTTATTAGTTTCTATACTAGTTTTATTCTGTTTAAAATTTCCGATTTAAGGCTTCGCCCATTTTAATAAAGATTGTTATGCTTTTTATTGTATCTGATTAGTAGGCTATACTTCAAGGGCAAGGGTAAGGGTAAAATAAATTTCAAATAGCATGAAGTAATGAGATTTAAAAAAAGTAAGGTTTTTAATTAATCATAAGAAAATAAAAAAAAAAATCATAAAAATAACTGAACAACGCGAGTTTAAATATCTACCAAAGAAATTATTCAACATGTAGTGAGGTACAGGAATTTAATTACAACACATTTATTGCCACTGTGCCAGTGTTGCGGTTACGTCACGGCTGAGGCGCACTAACACTAAATTGTCTCAGTCTCTGAACGCAATTGAGTCATATACATATAAATGTACATTGTACATCACTTTTACAGCATTTAGTTTTCACCTTAATAGTTTCGATGTGACCATATAGTAATTTACATTTTAACCATATACCAAATTGTAATATTACGTATATTCTAGTAGAAAGATGTCTATTTTGAAAGTTGAAGGGGTCTGCCTAATATTGTTTTGATTTTTTTATTTTCATCAATTTTTTCATGTTGAAGGAACTTTAGGTTTTTTATTTGATCACCATTGAATATCTACTTTAAATGCACTAGACCTTCGAAGACGAATCTAAGCCTCCCCTTATGTTTTCCACCCACTCTTTACGATGCAGCTTATTCACCTATTGTTTTTCATTATGAAATATAAAAACTGTTATAACCGACTTTTATCCTCAACTTCGTATGTTCGGGGAAAAAGAGAAACGTTAATATTGCGAAAATTGTAAAACTTTTCTGCTGCGATAAAAAATGACCAGTAGTTTTTACATGATGTGCCAAGGTAATTTATCAACCAACTTTTAAAGCATACAATATAAGCAGGAAGTTTTTATTATTAGGTATATTATTCAACAATAATAATGAAATGGATGTAAAAATGATGTCTATCTTATATTCTCTATTTCTCTTGAGAGGCAGACCCTCATTTCGCAGTCTACACAGTAAAAAGAAATGTGTTATTGTATCTTCGTCCCAAAATTTATTCTCGCACAGTTTAGATTTGGATTTTTATTTTGTAATGTTATAAATCCCACAGTACATTTACAGGTTTCGCTTTCTTCTATACAACAATGAATCAAATCAAACATGATTTTTATGATTTTAAATAAAACTATCTTTCCGGATTATTTCGCGGATTTATTTTGATTTTTTGTTCCCGACGTTTCGAATGCTTTACAGCAATCATGGTTACGGGAGAGACTAAGGTTTTAGACATCTCAATGGCATTATATACTTGTTACAGACAGTTCCTTCCCACAATTTTACAAAAATGATTTTAAAAATTCAAAAATGGCACCAAAGTACCTTACTGTATTACTTGATTTTAATTCTAAGCATTTAAAAAAAAATAATAAGTGCTCGTATTATAATTAAATATAATAACATTATTTATTTAATTTTACCTGTTATTATTATAAATATTAGTATTTTTTTAAAAACTTTAATAATTAATAATATAATATTATTTAGTGTTGCTAGTACTATAATATGTATAACCACAAAGAAAATAAAAAATATTAATTATTTATTAAAGTAATATTATTATTTTATATGTAATTTAAAAATAAAATTATTAATTTACATTGCTATTGTAATTTTAAGATAAAATATTAAGCAACACTATTGCTATCTTTACAGATAAAGAATATATACATATATATATATATATATATATATTAATTTGAATTACTATTACTGCAGTCCACACAGTATGAACTAACATCTACTGATCTGTTATGTTTGTTTTTGTTGTTAGATTTTATTATGTTTATTGCAGGATCCCACGATGATGGTAGTAGCCAGTCATCTTCCCTATTGAGGTTTAGGTGTTTTTTTTTAATTTCAATAGCTTCGAGTTGGGAGATAACGGCTCTCTTTCGCGAGTATTTGTGGACTATCAAAGCGAATGTAGTAGCTTGGGCGATCCTGGCTATGTTTACAGACCGCAGATGTTAAATTTTTTATGGAACCGTAATATGAAAAACTTAAGGATACTTTAACGATCTACTCAAATGATTGAATTAAATTTAGTTTTATATTTTTTTGTGTAATGCTTTTTTCATAATATGTATACCGTATGGTGTTATGAGCAAATTACAGAGAAGACACAGAAACAAAGGAAAAATTATTTTCTCTTTTTAATTTGTCGATTTTAATTATATCTTTACTATTTTCTAACATGACAAGGTTTTGACTTCAGCTCTGCTATTACAAGCGATATAATGCCACATACTAGAGACTTTAATGAATATCCCTACTACAGGAATACTATAGTATTATTTTTTGAAAAGTAAAATCTTTATCATTTACTGACTTTATCAAAAGAGATTGACATTTAAATTTGGCATTAAATAAATAAATATAAATATTAGACTTGCAACGAATAGTATATTCGGCCTTACGCCGAATACCAAATATTCGGTGGCCTTTCTGGCCGAATAGCCGAATATTAGGCAAAAGTATTCGGCCAGCACATGGCGGGAAAACTTGTATCTACGTGTTTGTTTCTTGTTTGGCACCAGGAAGTAGTATTTATTCAGATGGTCTTTTGTCTGAATCTGGGATTGTCTAGAAAAAGAAAAAAAATGTCTTTTGCATCATAATTTTCCACACATAAATTTTAATTATGATAATTCAAGTGCATAGACATTTATTTGATAGTTTTTTTTTAGTTTTTGTAATAAAGAAGGTGATTATATACCTATGACTACTTTATTGATTATAAGAAAAATATATTATTATAAAATAAATCAATATTTTCATTTTATTAAAAGGGAATGTGCATGAATTTTTTTAGTTTTTTTTTATAAAACAGCTTACGTCGTTATATAACTGTAAAAAAAAAATAATATATCCAGCCCCGGAAAACTTAAATTTAGTATATACCTAGTATATTTTTTAAATATCATACCGTTATACCGGATACTTTAAATGCTTGCCATTTTGCGCACTTGGCGTGACGTCACAGTATGATATACACGGAAATAACGACTCAATGTAAGCGACAAAATCGCTTATCGCCCTTTTGTTATAATACTTTGACGGCATATTCGGTCTGACTAATAGCGTTGCGTTTCAACTAATTTGAATTTCTCACCTGTTTTTGCACTTTTTAATAATTATTTTCTTAATCAAAAACAAATTTCATTAAAAAATATTAATATAGGCTTAAATCAAAAGCAGTAAAGATTATAAAAAATATATATATTTCATCTTTCTTTTAATCACACGCATATTCCCTATTATTTTCGGATTACAGCAAAACATATTGAAGTATTCGGTATTCGGCCGAATAGCATAAAAGTAGCCGAATAGGCCGAATACCGAATAGTAGCCGAATATTCGTTGCAAGTCTAATAAATATGTTGGGACATTAACACATAGCACCATCTGGTTTCATGGTAAGTTACGAGATCTGTGTTATGAATACCAGATGGTTGATACACTACACACATATAAATTTTTAAAATAAATGCATATTATAAATATAAACACCCATGACTAGATTACAAACATTCGGGCTCATCATACGAATGAATGCCTCCAGCGGGACTCGAACCCGCGACCGCTGGCACAGCAAGTAGTCTCACTACAAACTGAGCCAAACGTGTTGTCGATTAAGATTATATAATAAAATACTAGCAGAATAAATAGACTTCACTCGCGCTAAAACTAAAAAAAAAACTCTTTGGCTTTATGCTTTTAGTAATAATTTGATAGCTGAACTTGAGATTTTTATTTTTGAAGTTATACTTCTTTTTGCACGCTTGAAAAAAAATATGAGAGTAAAATTTTTACAATGCACGTGCACACCACAACCAAAAAGCGACACGATGAAGGTAGCTAAAAGCGACATGATGAAGTTAGCTGAATTCTTTTTAAAACAGAGAAAGATTTGTAACATACGGGATGAAATCTTTAGCTATTTTTGTTTTGTAAACTATAGAAGTATAACTAAAGATAAACCAAAGAAGTATAACTTCTTACGTGCGTGCATAAGTACACACACATGTTTTTTTAAAGGTAAGGTTTTTTTAAAGATACAGTAAGGTTTCATACAAACTTTCATCCTCTATTTTATCCCCTAATGGGATGAATTTAAAAAAATCCTAGAACACATATTTATTTAATTATATTAAAGAGTATTAATACCAAGTTCAAGTAATTCTGATCTCTGATCTGATCTATTTAGACGTGAAAGAAGTACAAACAAACAAACACATTTTCACATTAATAAGACTAGTAGACCTGGCCACGCGTTACTGTGCCACACATATGAAAATCATTGATTTTGCAATAAAAATAAGGAAATAATCGGGATAAAAACTATTTTATCTTTTAAGTTGGAAGAAATTACACAGTTTGAAAAAAAATACGTTAAGATCGAATAATTAGTTTCCGAGTTCGTCCCGAACCAACATCGTGACATGGGAATTTTATATATTAAGATTGTTAGGCATCTTTGATAGAAAAATGGATATTAAATATCTCTATGATCATCTTAACGGATACTCTTTTTATAAATTATTTCTGCCTCATATGTAGAGACAAAATAAATATTCATTTAATTCTTGAATATATTAAACTTATTAGCATTAGATAGAAAATGGTGTAGTGTGTTCACATAAGCGTAAGGGGTCTCGTATATATTAATATTGAAAGCAGTCGCCATTCCCGTGTACCCTATAATTTATGGCCTCATTATTCTAACCAACTGATATTGAAATTTAGTCATAACTCAGTGACTCTTGCTATTTTCTTAGGGAAGTTAGATTTTACTATTGCGGAAACGTATAAAATGAAACAAACCACTAATACAAATATATCTATAACGTTATTTATTTTTATAATAATATATGCTTACTAATAAAAGCTAATAATAATTTAATTCATACTTGCATCGTGTCACTTAAGGACACACAAAACACGGCTTAAAATTTGGAGGAGATAGATTGCAAGACGTTAACATTGTAGTACCTAACTCGTTGTGTCTAGCATATAATAGTAGATAAAAACTTATTTATTACAGGTATAGATATAGGTATAATACAGCGTACAAAGTCAATTAAAACAACATGATTGAAGATTTATATAAACGATCTTTAAATTACACTTAAGAACTCCACAATTTTCTTCGACGCAAGGAAATGTAATTGTTTCTGTACTAATTTGAAAACATACTCAATGTATTTTTTTAAATTTAAAACTTCAAATATTATCGTGTAGTTTATAAATAAAATAAACAGAAAATGCTTTAAATCCTAAAATATCTGCCTAAAAATATATATAATATAACAGATTTCGTATATAAACGTATATGACTGTGATTTTATCAATTAATAATAGTGTATGCACTATAGTAAATTTAACAAAAAACATATTTATTAAAAAAATAGCTGACCTAGTGTGTAATTTTATTGGATGGAAACTCCAATCACCGCTCGATGACATACTGGTGTAATAATACGGTTATGATTGCTTGTGGTGGAGTTAATTTTGCTGGGCATACAAATTCATTTTTACTGTAAAACTCACAAATTGATAGATTAAAATAAACAATTGTATCAAAGTAACGTCCTCCATATTTATGTATGAACTAAAAGTTAACTTTTTTATTGTCAATATTTGTAAAAAAATATTTGGTATGGCAATATACGATTTTATTATTTTATATATACGAGTATAGGTGTATAATTTTCGTAAATAAATTCAGACATACAAAAGGTATAATGGACTAGAGGAAAGATAATAATAAAAGCACATGTTTGGAAAATAAGTTGTGTAATATGGAAGGAAATCAAAGGAAACATAGTGTACAAAATCAAATATTTATACCTCTTGGGTGATGTATTCAAATTCATCCTGTATTATTCAAGATTATTTATCGACGGGGGAAATATGAGACGATTATTTTCAAGCGCTTTACGTTGACGGTAAGAGACACTATTTAGTCGCGGAATAATAAAAATAAATACGCAATCATTAAGCAAAGAGAACGGACAATGGTTCCTTTGTGACTCCCTTGGGAATTGCCTTTAGTTGCTCTTATTCCATTAGTATAGCGATCTTCGAATGCTCTAGACGATCTTGATATCTGATATGACTTAGCTTTATTAGGTTTGTCTACCCTTCAGATCTAATTTCTATACTAATATATAAAGATGAAGAGCTTATTTGTTTTTAAATAAAATATTTTAAATAATCTCCTCAGATTTTTTCGCGGATTTATTTCCATGTTTGTTTGAACATCTTAATCTCTTAAACTACCTGCCCGAATGGATTTTTTAAAATAGCCTGTTTAACAAACAATGATACTTTTAATAGTAAATGGCAATATTGTATTTATTTCATCTGTGGTATATATTAGATGGATATTATATTCTTATGCATCTCCATGGGATACTGTCTTACGAACTATCTGAGAGAACATAGTAGTAGTTACTGTACGCACGTACCTACTCGACCCTCGAATTAATCCATTATCATTGGGTATATACTGAACTTTATATTACCAAGACGAAATAGCAAATGGACTATTAACTATCGCTATTAAATACAGAAGTTAAGAGTTCTTAAAGTTGTTCAGAGAGTCTTGATGTTGTAACCAGTCGTTGAAAGCATTATTGAAAGGGCTTTCATATGATTTTTTTTTTGTTTACTCGAATTAAGATATCATAACATTATTTATAATAAATGCGAAAGTTCATATGTGTGTATGTTTGTAGAAGAGTGTCATTAAGTAAATAATTGTTTAGTATAATAACACATTTTAGACACAAAAAAAGTAAAAATGTAAGTCTAACTTTAATATTTATTACTTTTCTATCGAGTAATGTAATTGGAATAGTGTAGTAAATTTATCATTTCAGTTGATGCGTAATACTAAGAGTGCTTTTTTATTTGGAAACTTTCAGAATTCTTATTACAAATCTTATAATTCCAGAGGTTTTTATAGAAATTCTGAGAACAGGTGCTGTATTAAATAAAGAAATAGGTACAGTAATGTCAAGAATCTTTGATGGGAACTATTCATTATAAAACTATGTGCCTACGCAACCCACGCACTTTATGTTAGAAAATTGAAACCTTTTGACCTGTTCTGAAATATTGCCTTGCAAGGATCAGCTGATGTGCTTAAGACTGGCTTTCGCCCACGAATATTCTTCTTTCATCCCTTTAAAGCTATGTTCGAAAGCTATTTAAGTATTAAATAAAGTATGTAAATTCTTAATTCCTTACATGGAAAAAAGTTTAAAGAAGATTTATATGTTTATTTATAGTCCCGCTGAGTTTTTTTCGACAGATCTCTATACTAAGGCATTTTTTATCTAACTTCTGGTAGAGCTTTTACGAAACGTTAATGAATTTCTAAAATTATGTTAATTATTCTAAATATTATTATTCAGTAAAAAAATATTTGATAAAAATCTTCACTCCCACTAAAATACGTTTATATAAAACAAGCGGCTTACCCTCGCTTCGCTCGTGTTCACCTCTAGTAAAACAAAAACAAATCTATCCCACGGGAATGGTACATTTTCGGGATAAAAAGTATCCTATGTGTTATTCTGATGTATGAGCTATATTATTGTAAAGTGTCATTAAAATTAATTTAGTAGTTTTTGCGTGAAAGAATAACAAACATCCATAAATACATACATTAACACATCCTCCTAAAAACATCACATCCTCTTAAATACATCCATACATCCTCTTAAAAAAATGTTGCTCACAAAATTTATAATATTAGTAGGATTAGTAGGAAATCCCTCAGTCCTATTAAATTGGGATGAGGCATTATTTGTCTATCCCTCATATACATATTATAAAGTACCTTAATATACTATTTTCGCAACTAATCTTAGTACTCGTACTACGTAACTCTAGTACTGTATAACTCATATTATGTGCTAGTAATTTATACAACACCTATTTTAAAATCACACGCAAATATATATTTTTTTCTATTTAAGTATTTATACAATTAGAATAAGAAAATTGTATTTTTGGTATATTTGATACATCGTCATAACCGCTTACTTTTCATCTTACTTTTCAAGGCTAAATTGCTTATAGTCAATGGCACTAACAAATCAATTTAAAACAATGTTTAGCCTATTTTATATTTTTTTAATTACTCAATAATTTAAAGCTCAAAAATCTAATATACATATAAATATCTCATGTCACGGTGTTTGCGGTCGCATTTCTCCGAAACGGCTCGACCGATTTTAATAAAAAATTTTTTGTATATTTGGTAGGTATGAGAATTTATCTGCCTCGGTGGTGTAGTGGCTAGCATGTACGGCTGCACATCCTGAGGTCCTGGGTTCGAGTCCCGGGTCGGGCCAAGTTTAGTTATTGAGTCTTTTTGTATAGTAAGCCAGTAACAGCCCGGAGTTGGGAAGTTGGCGGTGTTTCACCCCCGTGCCTCGGAGAGCACGTAAAGCCGTCGGTCCTGCGCCTTAACTCTCACCGGTCGTGTCGAGTAGTCGTCCCACCGGAGTATGAGAGTGACAGAAATAGAGAGTGCACTTGTATCTGCGCATACACTTGTGCACTATAATATCTCCTGCGCAGTTGGCTAGTCTCAATGAGATTGGCCGCCGTGGCCGGAATCGGTCAGGAGAACATTATTATACATTAGGTATGAGAATAGGTCGTAAAGTATTTTTCATTCTCCTACCCCCACCCCCCATTTTTTAATAACTAGAGGCGAACCCGAGCGGAGCGAGGGTGAGTCGCTAGAAGATTTCCATAAAGACATTGACAAAATATGAAATAGTTAATGAGTCTCGTTATACCCTCAAAATTTTACTTCATTTTAGAAACTGCACAGGATTAGGACGGTTTCGGAGATAAGCATTGACAATATAAGGCTCCAAACAAATAATTTATAACATGAGGTTCCTATGAAAAGTGTAAAGTGTCCCACTAATCTTAATGAGCATAAGCCTAACTATAGCATATAAAACATATATTTTAGTTATATTAGTATAGATTTCTCAGAGATGAGATATTTTTCCGCAGTAAAAAGTTCCTATATGTTAACCAGAATAACCAACTATTATCATACCAAATTTCATCAAAATCTATCCAGTGGTTTTCTCGAGATGCGGTCACAGACAGATAGACAGACAAAAATTCTAAAAACTATAGACTGATTATTCATTTTTACGTTTAATATTAAAAATTCCAAAATGACTAGATTAGTTTGTTCTTTTGTTCTTTGCGTAGTTAAGGATTTACTTGATTTTAGTAAAGTGATAGTCCATAGACCAAACAGTACTATACGGCATTTACTTCGGCATTTACTTTTTAAAATCTGTTGCCTTTTTTTCTCAATAATTGTGTTTACATAACTTTATTAGGGCTAAATAAATTTAAACCCTTATTCTATTTTAACATTTGAAATAAAATTAGTAATTAACTTAAGTGTCACAGTAAAAAGCTTAAGTTAATTTATACTTTCGCCTTGAATAAGTAAAATTATGAATAAACCACCCTCGAACTGTTCCTTCACTTTTATTTTTAGTCTTTTCATAAATTTGCAGCACGAAGTAAGTGTAGCGAACATTTTTATAATTCTTTTTTAGTTAGTACAATAACTAGGTAGTCGTAAATTTCTTTACCCTTTGTGTTTTTAATGCTTTTTGTCTGGTTCGAGAGGGTGATTCAGATGACTGAGCTAAGTGCCGTTTCGATAGTTGAGAGGCGTAATTGGTTTCTAGCTGAGCTAAAGTGGTAAAGTAGCTTTGTAGATGCAAAATGCGATGCCTGGCAGATAGCGATTAAAGAAATGAAAAATGATCCAAACACTTTATTTTACTTCGTCCTATGATCCCGATAATAATTTAGTTTAATGAAAATTCAAATAGTGAATATTAAAATAATAAAATTAGTCACCATTTTTAATGTTTGGGAATGCATTTACTGGGACTCAATGGAAAGAAAAATCAGTACTACCCACTAATACCCAATGGAACCTCTTTGGGGTCTCGCAGGATCGTTTACGCACTCAACCACGATGCATCGACGGGAGATCACAACAATTATGGTTGCTCAAGTGGTCTATTTTGCTATTAGAGAAGTACCTTTTTTTTGTTTTCGCTGGGGAAACCCATCATGAGGACCCTGCCGACCGTCAATGGACAGGATACTGTAAGAATCCTACTCACTAGAACCCACAGCGAAACCCGTCGCCGCAGTGCAATCGGGCGTTGCAGGATCGCTCGCGCATTCACTACAACACCCCTACGGTAAAAGAAGTACCTGGAACAACCCGTATAATACACCACCCAGTACGCTTCTTGGCTTCACGCCTGGGAAGATTGCTGGATGCTAATGAGCTTCTCACCATGTAACCAAACCAAACCTAACCTTCCTAATTTTTAATAAGATATGTAGCTGTTCATCTAAAATGTGAATTATACTGAAATTATTTATGAAAGACGACACTTTTAAAAAATATAGTACATTTAATTATACTTAGGCAATAGAGAACGTACTCACTATATTTTTGTAGTAACAATATTATTATAAAAAAGAAAATGTTTGGATGAAGATTTTAGCTTCAGGAAACATTTCAATTAAATTCACAGAATCAGTAAATATACTTTTAAAATGTCATAAAAGGTCGACATAATAGAGTTTAATCTTTAGGAAAATTGTTTTATTACGCTCTTTCTTGTGTTTCCGTCTTCATTTATTCTTAGAAAACTGGCTCGTATATTTGGTTGCCACGAATCTTTGTGATCAATTTATAGAAAAAACAGCTAATATCTAATTTTAATAATGTAGATAAGAAGGACGAAGATTTGAAATTCACAAAATGATATTATTCAGACTTTATAAGCAGACCAAGTATACATATATTCTTGTAATATACACATACATGTATGTATACCTTTCTCTTTTCCTCGTACTGTTGAAACAAAAGCTTTCAGCGAATCCCCTTAATGACACTGCATGTGTGTAATTGCAAGTAATTGTTCGATTGTTGCGTTCGTGTAAATGCTGTGTCGTTGCGAGTTAAGTGTCCTTATATTTATATAAATATATTATAATTGAAGTCATTTAAAAATATATAATATAATAAATTTACCATAGATCTATAAATATAATACTCCTTTCATCTATTAACTAGATGAAAATTATTAAACTTAATAATAGAACTAATATAGTCTAATTTATGAAATACTAGCAGAACCCGCGGCTTCGCCCGCGATCAAACTGCGAAAAACATAAACATTTACGCAATACATACTTTATTACTTGCAAAAATATGTATAAGATGTTAAGCGTATATTCTGTAAATAAATTTGCTCTACTTTATATCCCACACTTGAGCCATATTACTCTATTTAAATATATTCAACAACTCAAACTTCACCGCCGAGTTTTACCCACTTAGGGGCTGAATTTAAAAAAAATCTACAATACATCTTTACTTAACTGTATTGGAGAGCAATAATACCAAGTTTCAAGTAATTCTGATCAAAAAGATTTTTCCCTTATATAAACAGCACAACCCCCTTTTATCCTTTTAAGGGATGAATTTCGAAAAAAATAATATTCGTATTATTTTAGTTTTCATTTTAAAGTTAAATACTATTTTCCGTTCATCAATTACATACTTTCATACAAATTTTCATCTCCTATTTAACAGCTTTATGGAATGAATTTCAAAAAATGCTAAAATACGTATTAATTTAATTGTATTGAAGAGCATTAATACTAAGTTTCAAGTAATTCTGATCATAAATAATTGTTTGCCTATATAAACTTCATCACCACTTTTTACCCTTTTAAAGGATGAATTTCGAAAAAAATCTAATACATATATTTCTTATTTTTCATCTTAAAGCTAAATACCACTTTTCGTGCATTTCACGTTAAGAATAACAGAGTTTCATACAATCTTTTATCCCCTATTTTACCCCCTTAGAGGATGAATTTCGAAAAACCCTTTCTTAGCGGATGCCTACATTGTATAAGGAATATGTCCTCTAAATTTCACGTTTCTACGACCAGCGGTTTAGGCTGTGCGTTGATCGATCAGTCAGTCAGGACAAAGCATTTTATGTATATATAGATGATATATATATATATATATATATACATATTAGGGACTGTTGGACACTTAAAGCTACGGTTAAAATTAAAGATAGGTATCTGAAGTTGTTTCGTTTTATTATAGTTAACAAATAATTAAACAAGAGAATTGAACTAAGGAAACCATGTTAACAGTAGGTGAGAGGGCTAAATGCTAGAAAAAACTGATATTTTTAAAATTCTTGACCTGCAAGCAGACATAATCTAAAATTATTAAACATACCTTTGATTATCATAATTTACAAATTTTAAAAACAACTATAAGCCAAACTACAACCAAAGATCAAAATAAATCCGCGAAATAATCCGAAAAGATAGTTCTATTTGAAACAACTATAAGCTTTAATTATAAGAAATTTACTTATATCAAATACTGTGTATATACATTATACAATAACTGGTTTTATATATTATAAGCTAAATAAAAATAAAACTTGTCACTTGTCCGAGCTATGTACTTAGGTGTATCTCAAGGATAAGTCATTGGATTTTCTATTTCTTGAGAAAAAGAAGGCAAAACCATAATTAAAAGCAACGAATTAAGGCGGCTTTTTCTTTAAGTAACAGATTACGTGTCACTCAAGAACGGCTACATTTTTATTTTAGAACAGGCGACATTCAGTGATGAAGTTGGTGATACAGATGGCTAAATAGATTTTGCAACTCTACACGTCATTTATTAAGGTGAAAACTAAAATTCAAAATATATTTCATTGTAATCAGCCCTTTTTAAATCATGTATTCAGCCCTTTTTAACGTCCCATTGCTGGGCACGGGCCTCCCTTCAATTCGAGGGGAATCAGGCCGTAGTCCACCACGCTGGCTAAGTTTTCTCAGACATGCAGGTTTCCTCACGATGTTTTCCTTCACCGTAAGACAAGTGGTAATCATGTTAGAAATTATTTGCACATGAAAATATCAGAGGTGCGAGACCCGGGATTTGAATCCGCTTTACTCCTTTTCCCAAGCAGGCGCGTTACCACTGGGCTACCACTGCCTTAATATTTCATTGATACAGGCAAAATTACAAGTACTTTAAAATCACCAATTTTACATTAAAATTAGGTAAACGTCATTATTGTAACTCTAACAAATTGTAAACTGTAACTCTACAAAATGAGCTACCCCAGTACGGAACACAGCTCTGCCGAGAACAATCGACGAAAAACTCTTTTTTTTTTTGTAAATTACTTTCGTAAATCTTATGGAGGAAACTATCATAAAATCAATATCAAAATTTATCGTGTATCTTAAATAAAAATATTTTTTAATATTACCTTTTGAACGAATTAAAAAAAATGATATTTCGTTACCTTTTCTTTTTCCTTCCAAATGATTCATAATTTTTGTTATAAATCATTCAAAACTTCGGAAACAAAAATCAAAATGAAAAGACAAAAACATCCGAAAAAATAATTTTATTTAAAATGTCAAATATTTGCATAACTAAGAAAGTATTGTATTTATTGTCAAGTACAACTAAGAGCACTGGCAAATAGCGACATAATAATAGAAATTAATAATATTATAAGCTAAATAATATTTCATTAAATAAAATATTACAATATCTTAATATTATTAAACAAACCATCTTCACAATTCATTAAGTAAAACCCTGAACAGTTAACAGCGATAAGTATTAGGGGAAATAATCAACGAACCATTAAGCTCATTTCATTACAGCCAATGCCCTGGAGAGACGATTATCAGTCCTTTGTTACTGCCAATTCTTTTCGATACTAAACTTAACATGCGGTTCTGAATCGATTTTATTATTGTAAAATTAACTTTAGTGGCCTATAGTTAATATTTTGTAAATAAATCTGAAATATTAGTGTATTTTTGAGAAATAGTTTAACCTAATTATTATATTAATTCAAGAAAATATTAAACATAATATATAGGCATTATAAGATACTATGTGCCTTTAGGTTTCCGTACCCAATGCGTAAAATGGGATCCTATTACTAAGAATCCGCTGTCGGTCCGTCTGTCTGTCTGTCCTTCTGTCACCAAGCTGTATCTCATGAACCATGATGGTTGATAGTTGAAATTTTCACAGATGATTTATTTCTGTTGCCGCTGTAACAACAAATACTAAAAAACAGAATAACAAAATATTTAAGTGGGGCTCCCATACAACAGACAGGATTTTTTTGCCGTTTTTATAGATAATGGTACGGAACCCTTCGTGCGCGAGCCCAACTCGCATTTGGCCGATTTTTTTAGTACATCTAAATATAACACGAACAAATATTAAAATCGATTGATCTTAATCTAGATTATTATAATTTTTACATATTTTAACATATAACTAAGCTTTCTATAAAATCTAAAATTATGTTGGAACAGACGTACAATAAAGTTCTTATCATACAGAGTATTACACTAAGCTCCTATAATATTACCCCAATCGAATGTCTCTAGACTCCTGTTCCGTGGAATATCTTGTTATTGGCGGGCTGATATTATCGAAGTCTGCAATTGTTCTCTTTGACAATAGTTGAACTTTGTCAATATACTGAGATGTTGACTTAGCTTTAAGGTAAGTTTGAGGTACATAACTTATAGTATATATTCGCGGTGCGATTTAGCAAACGACTGTTATTTTAAGACGTGAATTTTCAGTGCCTCCTCCGAGCTATATATTTGAAAATACGACGTCAAGACGACTACTTGTAAATCTCATACCGTATGTAATATTTTGAAGGACAACTTGTTAGTTTCAATACAAAATGATGAATATATTATTTAAAAATAATATTGAAAGAGTCCTTCTCTTAAAATTGCGCAGGTTGGTGGAGGATTGCGCACTATGGTGAACAAAATTTTTATAGCGTTAAAATATAACACAAATACAAAAAAATATATATTATTTACTTTTTAATAGTTTTAAGTCTTACAATCCCTTTAATCTTTATAATCTATACAGATAAATAAAATTGGAGTGTCTGTTTGTAATATTAAAATAACCGCTTTTTACTAAATGCATATTAATGTATACACGGTACATATACCAAAACAACATTTTTTACAACTTTTGTCCTGTCTGTCTGTCTGTTAGTTCCGGCTAATCTCTGAAATTGTTGGATCGATTTTGACGGGACTTTCACTGGCAGATAGCTGATGTAATAAAAAGTAACTAAGGCTATTTTATTTTAGAAAAAAAAAATAGGGTTCCACGAAAAAAATTGAAACCAAATTAATTAATTAATTTTGTTCTGGGAAACAACCTAGGGACGAACCCGAGTGAAGCGAGGGTATGTCGCTAGTATTATATAAGATATACGATGTGCGTGTGTTCATAATTCTTCTCCTTCTAAGCGACTAGACCAATAGCCATGATTTTTTTTGTGTATCAATAAAATCACTATTTTGTTCTGGTATTGTAAAAATCCAGTTTTTTTTCAGAAACATATATTTCTGAACAACGTCTGGCTACCGAGTGAACTAGTATATTATATTTACGATCAAATATATTCACGGTTGTGTCCTGCGCATTGACTTGCAGCTAACTTCATGAATCTAAGTTTCGCGCGACCTACAATAAAAAAAATATAGTATATATTAAAATATTTTTGATGTATCATAATTGCATATATTGTATACTTGTTGCAGGACAGAAGATGGAAAATGAGAAAGGTGAACAATGACAGCATGTCCCCGCCGCGAGCGATGACCCTGCTGGGCGCCGGGGGTCGCGAGCCACCGGCGGGGCCCGCCCGGCACCACGCGCCCCTGTACCCGCCCTCGACATGTTTTATAAAACATTTCACGCTTATTAGGCTATATCTACTATTTCTACGGGTGATATCTTATTTACGCGACGCCACTATACCGCGAGAGGGCGTGAACTTTAATTTTCCAAAGCGTCCGCTAGTCAAATTAAAAGGGACGAATGTGTTTCCATTTCGAACTAGTACATTGTTTTGCGATATTAATACGTTGTTAGTGAATGCTATAGTGCAATTATTCATTGTTGCCAAGTGTATAGTGTGCGTGTCGCGTGTTCGTGGCGGTCAAACAGTCTTGCTACTCTTACTGAGTGGACTTACATACAGTGAAGGAAGACGTGATAACGACTTGCATATTGGTGGGATATTCCCCATGGAAGGAGAGGGAGGATGGCAAGGAGGGCAAGCTTGCAAGCCGGCTGCTGAGCTAGCTCTCGCTGATGTAAATGCTAGATCGGATCTCTTATCGGGATTCAAATTACTTCTTCACAGCAATGACAGCAAGGTAATAGAAATTTAATCTTAAATTTATTATCTTCTTTTTTAAATAAAACTATCCTCCTAAATTTTGTCACGATTTCACTACATAGTATAAAACAAAGGCGCTTCCCGCTGTCTGTCCATACATATCCTTAGATCTTTAAAACTACGTAACGGATTTTGATGCGGTTTTTATTTAATAGATAGAGTGACCCATAAGGAAGGTTTATATGTATAATACATGCATAATATAGTAGAGAAGCACTGATAATTTTAGAGGTTTAAATGTGATGTCGTAAATAAACACATTTCTTTGCGCTTACATCGCAAATGCTGGCTGAACCCTACGAGATAGATCAAAATAATATACTACAGTATTGTACATCTTAAAAAGATCTACAAAAAAGTCCACGATGGCATATGTGTATATCTTAAGGATAACAAACACACTATATCCATTTTACAATATCCAAGTTAGTTATTTTATATTGTTATTTCCGACAGAAAGCATCACCGATAATTTCATTTAATATGTCAAATATTCGCGTAAATCTAAGAAAGTGTTAATTATTTTCTTCCTAAACTTTAGCTTTAATGTCTGTAGATTTCATGTTCATCGCTATTTCAATCAACTTAATGCTTGTCTTATGGGCGATTTTAGTGACAAAGTTAATACATTAGATTAGATATTAGATTATTTACTTTATAGGTTAGTAAAAGTACGAAACGCCCAAATGTTCAAACGAGGTCGCCGCGAAACGAGAAGTACAATCTTGGGTCGCGGCCGCGATAGCTGAGAGTGAACATGACATTCGATTCAATTATTGAAAATTTATGAATCGCTCACGAAAGAAAATTTTTATTGGATAAAATTTCCGAGCCGGATAGAAGTGATTTACCAATTTATACATTTTAACTCTCAGATAACATTGACGATTTCATTACTTCATATAATTGATATTGAGAGCTAAATGTGAATAAGGAAATAAAAAAATGTTTTATCAATAATTGCATGCATTAAATCTATATAAATAAAAATGAATTTTGGTAAGCACATAACTCAAGAATGGCTGGACCAATTCGGCTAATTTATTTTTTTGTATGTTCCTTAAGATCCACGGAAGGTTTTAATACTTAAAAAAAAACTATATCCATGTTACTATATCCAAGCTAGGAACGAACCCGAGCGAAGCGAGGGTGAGTCGCTAGTAAAAGATATAAATTGAATAGTCTAAAAATGAAATATGAATAAGTTTAGATAAATATCACGTTAAAATTTAAATAATTCAAGTAAAGTAATGATGATTTGAACCATACAAGTAAAATAATAATGTCGTGGCTTTAAACATATATGACACAATTGTTATTATTTGCTGTTTGTTATAATAATACGAGTAATTTATTGGTTATATTAGTATTACTTATCAATTTGATATTATAGAATATTACTTTAAAATCCAACCAGTATGTAATATGTATATAGTTTTTTTTTTAAATACCTTTAAAAGTATTTTTATAAAAATGAGTAAATAATAAGATAAAGAGAAACCAAATTCCACTTCGGAAATAAAATGAGCCCGATTGCGGAACATACGACGAAGAATGTATACTACAGCTACATACCTACGTTCCCTGGAAATAAAATCTACATTCCCTGAAAATCAAAGGGATAATAAAAAAATATAAAAACATCTGACAGATAAATTGTACTTTATAGAGTACGATAATCTCTAAAACATAGGTATAGCTTTCCTGCTCTCTCTGCCTGTCATTCTACTATAGTACATCAACTTTAATTATTTAAGCCGGCCCTTTCAAAGGCTTGACGGCTCTGTCTGACAAGCAAAACTGAATTTTTAATATCCAATTAATGAAAATGCAAGAAAGGAAGTTATTAATTAAAATCCTTTTTCAATTTCTTTATGAATCTTTAGTCTAAAGGAAAAGATTATCTTAATATAATAATATTAATTTATTATTCTTGCTGTTTTATACATTGAAATAATTTTTAAGCATTTATTTTGAGATATTTCACAAACTATGAATTTAAAATTTTATTTGGTTTTGATATTTTAGAATGTTAATTGTCCTTAAAAAGAAATGAATGAGAAAAATCTTCTAAGGATATAATCTACAAAAAGTCTTTATCACTAGTTAGATGAATCATTCAAAAGTTTAAACTCGAAACTTCCCATTTTTTCGGTTCTCATCTGCAGTGGAAACCCTTTAATAAAGCTCTATTGTCTGTTTTTTCGCTGTTCTGAGCAAAATTCGAAAACTATTCAATCTATCTAGGTCAGATAATAAATATAAGTTTAGCTTTTTCAAGATTTTTTTATTCAAAACAATATTATGTGCCACTTTTATAAGTAAATTTAGAAAAGTAAATATAATTCGCATGTAATTGAAAGACAAGTTTTTCTAATAAAAATTTTAAGAGCTAGGATTTTCTAAGGTCAACTAATAATAAAAATATTTATGTTTTCTATAGAAATTAGGAAAATTTAATGAAACCCATATTATTTCTATTGATATAAAACCATCCTGTCCAAAGAATAAAACCGTCGTAACAGATGATCAATATTATTTATTTTATGGTGTATTTTTATGTATAAACATTTCAGTAAAACAGCTTTTCAATTATTTATTTAATGCATATAATATTTTTATTTCCTATCTACAAGCACTAAAGTTTCTAATGTATTTATAATATGGATTAAAGGGACAAAATAAAAAAAAACTTTTGTTTGTCTCTCCGATTTTCTCCAAATCTACTGAACGGAATATAAGAACTAACATATACCTCGTAGTTTAAATAATTTTTGTTTCTAACAAAAAACCTCGGCTTGAAATATTCTTGTATTTCTTTTTTACCTAAATATAATTTTTTTAACGATACGTCAATTCATTCATGTAATTAGTATTAAGAAAACATTGCAAGAATCTATCTAATTCAATGCTTTTCTGCAGTGTGAACCCGGACTTGGTGCAAGTGTTATGTACAACTTGCTATACAATCCGCCACAAAAGTTGTTGTTACTGGCAGGCTGCTCGACCGTGTGCACAACTGTTGCGGAAGCAGCGAAAATGTGGAATCTCATGGTTGTAAGTATTTAATTTGGAAATATACATATAAATATTTTAAAAATGAATGTGTAAAATAACTGTTATTTTTATTTGAACAGAGATTAGATAATTAGGTTTATTAGGTTTTTTAATTTTTAGAATAAAATGGATGGACAAAATATTTTTTAACTAGCGGCTCACCCTCACTTCGCTCCGATTTGCCTCTAGACAAACAAAAACAAATCTATTCCACGACAACCATACATTTTTCAAGGATAAAAAGTCGTCTATTTATTATTCTGATTTATGACCTGTATTATTGTAAAGTTTCATTAAAATCCAATTAGTAGTTTTTGTGTACTAAACTGTACAAGTTATTAACTTGTACATTCATTAACTCTTAATTTTCCGGGATGAAAAGTATCTAAAATATTGACCGGGGATATAAGGTACCACTATACAAAATTTCATTTAAATCGGTCCAACAGTGTCGGAGATTAATTAGCTCGTACAAACAGACAGAGAAACAAAAAAATTAAAAAAAAAACTGGATTTGTTCTATTTCTCTTCTTATATCCCCCTGACTCGGATTTCAGCATTTTTTTTCTATGTACAGACATTCGACCTCTGCAGTTTTACTATATGTATAGATAACCGAAAGTCAAGTTATAATAATAGATGTCGAACAAGAAGACTCAAAAGTTTGTTAGATTTTATTCCACTGACATAATTTGAATAACAATAGCATTATGATTGCTTCTTAGAACGATATAAACTTTTAACTCCGTTTAGAAGTAGGTAATTCAATGACAGAGAATTATTAATTGAATTATGTTTCTGTTTTATTATAAATTATTCAAAGTTTAAATATTCTTTTTATCATAGTATTTTTTTTTTTTACTTTGACAACTTCAAAATGACTTTAAAGTAAGTATTTCTTCAGGATATTTTATCATATAAACTTTCCTTAAGGTATAAGTTATAACATATTCATGAAAAAAAGAATAATTTAAATCGATTCAAAAGTTAGCGAAGATATTCTGTATGAAAAAAATCTAATTGAGTATTTCCATAATTTGAAGTCAAAAGCGAGTTTAATTTATTCTAAGAACGGTTGCCGGAAGTAAACTTAAAATTAAGCAAGAAGTAATACTAATAATAATGGATACTCAAAAGTCCATTAACAATAATACTTTACGATACAATGAAAACAAATATTAACATTTCTATGATAATATTATTATTTTATCAAGAGATAAAAAAGAAACATATAATGTATATAAACAAAGATTTCATACACGCCAACGTAGAGAGGATGTAACTCTACCTGGGGCTTTTAGTCTAAAGCAATGTAAGTTACTATTATTAACCTCTATAGCAGCTCTACTTCAGCTAACTTACTTAAGTATAATATTTTGATGTAAAAATAAGAATAATATAATATATGTAAATGAAAATGAAAAATTCAAATATACCTACATTTAATTTGTATGTTTTTTTTTTGTTTTTGCTTCAAGGTTTTTATCCAATACCGAAAGATAGAGGTTGAGAATCATGTTCTACGCTAAGCCATATAAATGGAGAGATATGTTTCAGAACTAAACTTTAATCTTTTGCCCGCATTATTCCCGTATACTCCCGTAGTTTATTTATTAGAATTTCTCCGCTCATATGGTTCATAGTATGACGTTAAATAATCTATATATAACCTTCCTAAATAAAATATAGACTATTAAAACAAAAAAGAACTGTACTAACCTTGTTGAAAAGAACTGTACTACCTAACTTGTTTTGTTTTATTGTACAAGTATATATTGTATATATGTATGTATATGTGTATGTGTGTAAGTATATGTATATGTATCTATTAGTTTAAGCATATATCTTTATGTAGTAATATTTGTAGTCTACTTTTTATATATTATGATATATTTAACTCAATTATTTGCACCCCTTTCCTTTCAAAGTTTGCTATTTCCTACACCTAAAGGTTGCCTGGAAGAGATCGCTGTTTTAGCGATAAGGCCGCCTCTTGTACATTATCCAACTGTATCTATTTATTTTCTTTTGTTCTTGGTGTACAATAAAGAGTTTATTATTATTATTAACCTGACATGTAGTAGCAAATTAAAAAAAAAACTAAGAATTTACTCTCTTTATAATATTAGACAAATTCAGTTGTCCTTTAAAAAAATGTTTGTTTATTCTTAACAAAAATGTCATGTACACTTCTGCACTTTACTATTATAAAGAGGAAAGATTTCTATTTTTGTATGTTTGTAACGAATAAACTCAAAAACCACTAAACTGATTTAAATGAGATTTGGTGAGAAGATACTTTGAGATCCTGGGAAGGACATAAAATATTTTTTTACTCTGGAAATAATCCCTTAAGGAGGTGAAAATGGGGATGGAAGTTTGTATGGGGAATCAAACTAGGGATAAACCCGAGCAAAGCGAGGATGAGTCGCTAGTTAAAAATAAATCAGACACTTTTGTTCCAAAAATATCTCCGTCTTTATACATGAACTTTTAGATATATGAATAGAAACGTTTCATTTATCATTCGGTCTAAGCTGCACCTAAAACATAGAACTGACAGTGTACTACTTTTGTGACGTGGGCGAGAGACCAGAATGAATTTTTAAAATATTATTATAATATTATATATTACATTTTGCTACCCACTACTATATTTTCAGAATATTCTTTGTTGCAACAAAATAGCTATAAACGTAATATACTACTAGTTTATATATGTAATTGGACTACAGCTATAAATACTAAATTACTCAATTAGTGTGTCGGAATTTAGATAATCAGGACTATTTACTTTTCAACCGACTTCTTCAAAAAGGAGGAGGTTTTCAATTCGACTGTATGTTTTTTTTTATGTTTGTTACATAAAAACTTTGTCATTTATGTATTAACCGATTTGGACAATTTATGTTTTGTTTGAAAGTGTACCTATACTTTCAAGTTGGTCCCATTTTAATTTGAAATAAAACTTTTTAGTGTTAAGTTATTACTGACATTTACTTATGTGAAGCCCCGCACTAGTACGAGCATTTCATAGAAGTCATTTAGATTTAATCATAATATCTTTTTGTATATATATCTATATCACTCCAAAATAGTAGACCTAAAACGAAATAATTAAAAAAAAATACTCCCATAAAACTATTTACCTATCTGTATCTATTAATTATTGTATTAAAGTACCTACATATATCATGAGTACAAACGACGAGTTTTTATTGTCATATCATGAACATAATCAAAATGCTTTCAATTAAGTGGTCAAAGCGTTTTGTAAAGGAAAATCATGTGCACCATTATGTTATTTTCCTAGCCTTGACAAGGTTCTTGTCATAACAGATAATCAATAATTTTCTTTATTCTACTAATGCGATAGATACTTTTTACTCTAGTAATGTGTTCCTTTGAGATATCTCTACTTCAATATTATTTTAACAACATTTTATTTCTGAAGTTTTCAAGAATGTCTTATAAATGGCTTTCGAGTGACTTAAAATTATTATAGAATATACATTTATTTTAAAATTATGTAGGCATATATATACGTTAAACGTTTTACTTAGGTACATCTATACATATATGTAATAAAATTCTAACTGAGTCGAATATGTACATTAAATATTTATTGGAAAATTTATTGAAATAGTCATTATTATCGATACAGAGGTCGTATATGTAGCTTATTTTGTCTGTCTGTTTGTAACCGCATCACAAGAAAACAACTGGACAGATTTTGATGAAATTTGGTGAGATGATAGTTGGTTATCCGGGTCAACATATAGGATACTTTTTACTGCGGGAAAATATCTCATCTCTGAAAAATCTAAACTAAACGTTAAAACATCACTAGGGACGAACCCGAGCGGAGCGAGGTTAAGTCGCTAGTATGTAATATAATACTAACAGCTGCCTCATTAGTATATGCCTAACACGTTACGACAGAGTAAGAGGTTTTGAATTAAATTCCGAATCAGGCCAAAATGCTAGTTGCTCTGATATTCTATCACGAAATACTCAATAGCAGATCGGCGTTGAAAAGTCGGCGACATTACCACCCGTAGCTCGAACATTAAACTGTCGATACTGCACTTGATATCTCACCGGCTTATCAAATCGTCGCCCCACCGTATTATGATTTAAATAAATAGGTCTGTTAAGATAGCAGTGAAAGGTTAGCAGAATCAATCGAAACCTACATGGTATTTTGTAGCTAATTTGTTGCTAATTAGTTGCTAAAACCCCGATTTTGTTGCTTTGACCGACTTCAAAAAAAAAGAGTTACTGCTATCTTAACGTTAAGCTAGCAGTAAACTCGCGGGATCGGCACGGATTAAATGCAATTGTACATCAGAATTTGTTGCTAATTTGTTGCTGAAGAATAGTGTAAGAAAATTTGAAAAAAACCTAGAATTGGCTAGACCTGGAGACCTGTAGCCGTGTCCATGCTATCTTAACACAGAGTTTTTGGTAACAAGGTGATGGCATGGATTTTGTTGCTGTTCGCAAATAACATCAGGGCACCCCAAAGAGCCAGCAACAAAATAAAAACTAAAAATCTGCTACACCTGGAGACCTGTAGCCGTATCCATGCTATCTTAACATGCACTTTTTTTAACAAGACGATGGCATGGATTTTGTTGCTAGTCGAAAATAACATCAGGACACCCCAAAGAGCCAGCAACAAAATATAAACTAAAAATCTGCTACACCTGGAGACCTGTAGCCGTATCCATGCTATCTTAACATGCACTTTTTTTAACAAGACGATGGCATGGATTTTGTTGCTGTTCGCAAATAACATCAGGACACCCCAAAGAGCCAGCAACAAAATATAAACTAAAATTCTGCTACACCTGGAGACCTGTAGCCGACTATCAGTGTCCGTGCTATCTTAACGTGCAGTTTTTATAACAATACGGTGGCATGGATTTTGTTGCTAGTCGAAAATAACATCAGGACACCCCAAAAAGCCAGCAACAAAATATAAACTAAAAATCTGCTACACCTGGAGACCTGTAGCCGTATCCATGCTATCTTAACATGCACTTTTTTAAACAAGACGATGGCATGGATTTTGTTGCTAGTCGAAAATAACATCAGGACATCCCAAAGAGCCAGCAACAAAATATAAACTAAAAATCTGTTACACCTGGAGACCTGTAGCCGTATCCATGCTATCTTAACATGCACTTTTTTTAACAAGACGATGGCATGGATTTTGTTGCTAGTCGAAAATAGCATTAGGACACCCCAAAGAGCCAGCAACAAAATATAAACTAAAAATCTGCTACACCTGGAGACCTGTAGCCGTATCCATGCTATCTTAACATGCACTATTTTAAAGAAGACGATGGCATGGATTTTGTTGCTAGTCGAAAATAGCATCAGGACACCCCAAAGAGCCAGCAACAAAATATACACTAAAAATCTGCTACACCTGGAGACCTGTAGCCGTATCCATGCTATCTTAACATGCACTTTTTTAACAAGACGATGGCATGGATTTTGTTGCTAGTCGAAAATAACATCAGGACGCCCCAAAGAGCCAGCAACAAAATATAAACTAAAAATCTGCTACACCTGGAGACCTGTAGCCGTATCCATGCTATCTTAACATGCACTTTTTTTAACAAGACGATGGCATGGATTTTGTTTCTAGTCGAAAATAGCATCAGGACACCCCAAAGAGCCAGCAACAAAATATACACTAAAAATCTGCTACACCTGGAGACCTGTAGCCGACTATAAGGGTCCATGCTATCTTAACGTGTAGTTTTTATAACAATACGGCGGCATGGATTTTGTTGCTAGTCGAAAATAATATCAGGACACTCCAGAGAGCCAGCAACAAAATAAAAACTAAAGATCTGCTGCACCTGGTGACCTGTAGCTGACTATCAGTGTCCATGCTATCTTAACGTGCAGTTTATAAAACAAGACGGTGGCATGGATTTTGTTGCTAGTCGAAAATAACATCAGGACGCCCTAAAGAGTCAGAAACAAAATAGAAACTAAAAATTTGCTACACCTGGAGACCTGTGGTCGTATCCATGCTATCTTAACGTGCAGTTTTTATAACAATACGGTGGCATGGATTTTGTTGCTAATCGCAAATAACATCAGGACACTCCAGAGAGCCAGCAACAAAATAAAAACTAAAATTCTGCTACACCTGGAGACCTGGAGGTAGCAGATATTTAGTTTTTATTTTGTTGCTGGCTCTCTGGAGTGTCCTGATGTTATTTGCTATTAGCAACAAAATCCATGCCACCGTATTGTTATAAAAACTGCACGTTAAGATAGCATGGATACGACTACATGTCTCCAGGTGTAGCAAATTTTTAGTTTCTATTTTGTTTCTGACTCTTTAGGGCATCCTGATATTATTTTCGACTAGCAACAAAATCCATGCCACCGTATTGTTATAAAAACTGCACGTTAAGATAGCACGGACACTGATAGTCGGCTACAGGTCTCCAGGTGTAGCAGAATTTTAGTTTATATTTTGTTGCCGGCTCTTTGGGATGTCCTGATGTTATTTTCGACTAGCAACAAAATCCATGCCATCGTCTTGTTTAAAAAAGTGCATGTTAAGTTAGCATGGATATGGCTACAGGTCTCCAGGTGTAGCAGATTTTTAGTTTATATTTTGTTGCTGGCTCTTTGGGGTGTCCTGATGCTATTTTCGACTAGCAACAAAATCTATGCCATCGTCTTGTTAAAAAAAGTGCATGTTAAGATAGCATGGATACGGCTACAGGTCTCCAGGTGTAACAGATTTTTAGTTTATATTTTGTTGCTGGCTCTTTGGGATGTCCTGATGTTATTTTCGACTAGCAACAAAATCCATGCCATCGTCTTGTTTAAAAAAGTGCATGTTAAGATAGCATGGATACGGCTACAGGTCTCCAGGTGTAGCAGATTTTTAGTTTATATTTTGTTGCTGGCTTTTTGGGGTGTCCTGATGTTATTTTCGACTAGCAACAAAATCCATGCCACCGTATTGTTATAAAAACTGCACGTTAAGATAGCACGGACACTGATAGTCGGCTACAGGTCTCCAGGTGTAGCAGAATTTTAGTTTATATTTTGTTGCTGGCTCTTTGGGGTGTCCTGATGTTATTTTCGACTAGCAACAAAATCCATGCCATCGTCTTGTTAAAAAAGTGCATGTTAAGATAGCATGGATACGGCTACAGGTCTCCAGGTGTAGCAGATTTTTAGTTTATATTTTGTTGCTGGCTCTTTGGGGCGTCCTGATGTTATTTTCGACTAGCAACAAAATCCATGCCATCGTCTTGTTAAAAAAGTGCATGTTAAGATAGCATGGATACGGCTACAGGTCTCCAGGTGTAGCAGATTTTTAGTGTATATTTTGTTGCTGGCTCTTTGGGGTGTCCTGATGCTATTTTCGACTAGCAACAAAATCCATGCCATCGTCTTCTTTAAAATAGTGCATGTTAAGATAGCATGGATACGGCTACAGGTCTCCAGGTGTAGCAGATTTTTAGTTTATATTTTGTTGCTGGCTCTTTGGGGCGTCCTGATGTTATTTTCGACTAGCAACAAAATCCATGCCATCGTCTTGTTAAAAAAGTGCATGTTAAGATAGCATGGATACGGCTACAGGTCTCCAGGTGTAGCAGATTTTTAGTTTATATTTTGTTGCTGGCTCTTTGGGGTGTCCTGATGCTATTTTCGACTAGCAACAAAATCCATGCCATCGTCTTCTTTAAAATAGTGCATGTTAAGATAGCATGGATACGGCTACAGGTCTCCAGGTGTAGCAGATTTTTAGTTTATATTTTGTTGCTGGCTCTTTGGGGTGTCCTAATGCTATTTTCGACTAGCAACAAAATCCATGCCATCGTCTTGTTAAAAAAAGTGCATGTTAAGATAGCATGGATACGGCTACAGGTCTCCATGTGTAACAGATTTTTAGTTTATATTTTGTTGCTGGCTCTTTGGGATGTCCTGATGTTATTTTCGACTAGCAACAAAATCCATGCCATCGTCTTGTTTAAAAAAGTGCATGTTAAGATAGCATGGATACGGCTACAGGTCTCCAGGTGTAGCAGATTTTTAGTTTATATTTTGTTGCTGGCTTTTTGGGGTGTCCTGATGTTATTTTCGACTAGCAACAAAATCCATGCCACCGTATTGTTATAAAAACTGCACGTTAAGATAGCACGGACACTGATAGTCGGCTACAGGTCTCCAGGTGTAGCAGAATTTTAGTTTATATTTTGTTGCTGGCTCTTTGGGGTGTCCTGATGTTATTTGCGAACAGCAACAAAATCCATGCCATCGTCTTGTTAAAAAAAGTGCATGTTAAGATAGCATGGATACGGCTACAGGTCTCCAGGTGTAGCAGATTTTTAGTTTATATTTTGTTGCTGGCTCTTTGGGGTGTCTTGATGTTATTTTCGACTAGCAACAAAATCCATGCCATCGTCTTGTTAAAAAAAGTGCATGTTAAGATAGCATGGATACGGCTACAGGTCTCCAGGTGTAGCAGATTTTTAGTTTTTATTTTGTTGCTGGCTCTTTGGGGTGCCCTGATGTTATTTGCGAACAGCAACAAAATCCATGCCATCACCTTGTTACCAAAAACTCTGTGTTAAGATAGCATGGACACGGCTACAGGTCTCCAGGTCTAGCCAATTCTAGGTTTTTTTCAAATTTTCTTACACTATTCTTCAGCAACAAATTAGCAACAAATTCTGATGTACAATTGCATTTAATCCGTGCCGATCCCGCGAGTTTACTGCTAGCTTAACGTTAAGATAGCAGTAACTCTTTTTTTTTGAAGTCGGTCAAAGCAACAAAATCGGGGTTTTAGCAACTAATTAGCAACAAATTAGCTACAAAATACCATGTAGGTTTCGATTGATTCTGCTAACCTTTCACTGCTATCTTAACAGACCTTAAATAAATAGAACCTGCACTTCTGTCTATGCTATATATATATATATATATATATATATATATATATATATATATATGCACTGTTTTTTTGCCCGCATACTTGGCTAGTTTCAATAAGATTAGCCTTAATAACTAAAATCGGTTAAGAAAACACTATTTATCAATTGATAATATTAATATTAACTTTTTTTCTAGCTATGTTATGGTGCATCGTCACCTGCGCTGTCAGACCGAGCGCGGTTTCCGACCTTATTCCGCACACACCCATCTGCCACAGTACATAATCCTACAAGAATAAAGCTAATGCAAAAGTTTGGCTGGTCACGCATCGCAATCTTGCAACAAGCAGAGGAAGTGTTTATATCGGTAAGTATGTAGAATATAAGTTCAATACAAATAATCTATACATGAAATATTATTTAAAAACAAAAAAATTACTGTATCGTATTAAATACACAATATAGACCCCAAAACAATAGTTATTAAAGTTTTTGTTTTGTCTGTTTGTCTGTATGTCTGTCGAGAAAACACAATAACTAGTTCTATCGAGTCGTCCTTAGAAATTTACATAGCTAACGTTGGCTTAACTTTAAGAGATGCATCAAAGCAATGTACTAGAAAACTGTAGGTCTTAAAAACGTCTATAGAAAAGTCCGCAATAATATATCTTTATCTCCTAAGGTACTCTCGCAATACCTATTATTATCTATACATATAATAAAACTAACTTATTCAAATCGATGTGCGCGTTTCACCCAAAAAGTACTAAAACGATTTTAACTAAATTTTATGTAGTGATAACTTATTACTCGAATCAACATTAAGGATACCTTTTACTGCAGGTTTTTTTTTATTCCTACGAGAAAACACAACAACTGGTCCTATGGAGTCATCCTTAGAAATTTATATGGCTAACATTGGCTAAACTTTAATAGATACATCAAAACAATGTACTAGAAAATTGTAGGTCTTAAAAACGTCTAAAGAAGAGCTCACAATAGTATATGTCTATCTCCTAAAGTACACTCGCAATAACTTTTTTTATTATATATCACCTCAAGGACCGCGAGCACACCGGTGTGCTAGATAACAATTGAATTCTCGGAAATTCGCACGGATTTCTTAGAATTTGTCCGGGAGGGAACATTAAAGGCAATTTCGTGACTCACTGACTGACAAACGTTTAGCCCAAACCGATGATAATAGACCAGCACCACAAAAAAGCCGGCTTTATATAGTAACTATGTCTGTCTGTCTGTCACCTTTTCACGCTTAATCCACTGAACCAATTTAGATGAAATTTGGTATGGAAATAGTTTGAGACCCTGGGAATGACATAATAGTTTTCATCCCGGAAAGCATAAAATGTCCCGGGTGAAAAGGGGGGTTGAAAATTTAATGGGGAATTAATCATTTCTCAAGTAAGGGATATACCTATATTCTTTTATTTTTTATAATACTTATCTACTTCTCTATACCTATGTATGTATAATGTACATTGTACATATATATAGTTTATTCTATTCTTATCTATAAAACGTACCTAGGGATGAACCCGAGCGAACCGAAGGTGAGTCGCTAGTGTAATATAAGTAAGCGAATCTACAGAACGTTTTTTTTTTTCAAAATCTTAAATTAAGTAAAGAGTATTTATAAGAGTTGTGCATGAGTCCTTATATTATTAAAAAATTGTCGAATTGGTTAATCCTTGAGACAACTAAAGTATGTACATATTTTAGAAATATTAGGTTCTAGGTTTTCTTTAATTAAGTCTACAAAATATATGATATGCTTAGAAAAATCGTGAAAATTGATAATGGAGTTTACAAAATACTTTCATATATATGTACATTTATTCACTTACAATTGCCAGATTATTTGCTATCTTTGAGGAATAATATAAACTACAAACTAATTTTTTGTTTCTAACTCATCAAATAACATAGGTCAAAACGCAATCCTTTCATGTCAGTGGTAAGCAAATCTCGCTACGCAAGTCAGACTCGCACTTGTCCAATTATATAAGTTATCTTAAAAAGTTACTTTGACAAATCGTTAGTTAGGTTCTTTAGTTAGGTTCTTTAGTTAACGTTCTTAAGTTAGGTTTTAACCGACTTCGCAAAAAAGGAGGTACTACTTTATTCAGTTTTTTTTTGCGTAAATAACTCGATATTTTTGCCTAATGAACCGAATTTAATAATTATTTTTATTATGAAATCCTAATGTAGAATTAACTTCAAGTGACTTTTAGTCGGTGTATCTTTTAAAGTCATAAACAGTAATAAAAACGCTCATTAGGAGTCTATCAAACTTTTATTATTTAATAAAGTAAATAATAAAAGTTAATCTAAAGCAATTTTATCCGGAAAATGCAGCATGAATAATATATCCTTTTATCTGTATGTACTTAGTTATCATTAATAATATTAAAAAAAACTCAAACAATATGAGATTTAAAATCACTTATTGTGCCCAACATTTGCTTTTGCAACTTTTATAAGAACCTTCAAGAGATACTTAGAAAGAAGTCAAAATTTTGCGTTAATCCTTTGGTATATATGTATTTGTCTTTTTAAGAACCAAAAAGTATTAAGCTAACTTCACATTCCAATTTCATATTATTATTTCTTTACTCTACCAAACGTCTGAAGTAAGCATTAAAATAAAATAAATCATAGGATTTCTCCATAACCACTTACTTTATTCTGCGTCAGCAAAATTAAACTTTTCTCAGCTAGTTTGTACGAAAGCTATAAAATAGAATGTAGATATATGCAGTATACTTTCATACGAATATTATAAATGTGAAAGTAACTCTTTCTGTTAATTTTTTTTGGTAATTTTGCAAAGACATAAATAGCATCTTGGTTACTTTTGAAGCTACCTTTGATCCACGCTCCGTTTATCACGCGAAAAAAGCCACGGGTAAAACTAGTATTTTATAAGAAACATATCTTAGATGCTTAAATAATTAGTTATTTTCTATTATGTATAGTAGTTTAAACGTCAGACAAATTGCTTAATTTGAATTGATTATATTGTTACTAAGGAATAGTATTACTATTTATTCATAAATTTCTCAAATTTAAGTTAAAAAAATGGATAAATTTTACATATTTATAATGTCATGAAAGTATAATATAGTATACAAATTTCAACTTATTAATGCGGTGTAAACAACCCTATTTAGTATTTCTTTTCAAAGGCTTTAATGAATAAGTTTATTAATATCTGTGACAAAAATAAAACTACGCTAGTTAGAATTAAAAAAAAAGAGAAAAGCTCAAAATATTTCTTTTAATCACATCATACACGCGACAGAATAAGTTAATCTGTAAAATCTTTTACAAAATAATGAATAAATGTATAAAAACTAAAACTTTAGTTCACGTGGACTTTACTTACGCTAACGTACTTATTGCACGGTAAATTTTTAATGAAAAAACCGGTATTACTTTAATGGAAACTACGTGGAACGCATATGGTCATTTTGTAATTACATTTGCTGTAAAATTTATTGCAACGAATGTATTTTTCTATTAAATTACTATCAACATTGTAAGTTAGAAAGAACATTTTTATATTTCAACAAGCAGACCTGGCCACGTGTTGCTGTGGCAGACTTATAACTTTGTAATTTAATGATTTATGACAAATTTTCTTCGAATGTTAAATAAATAAAATGTAAAATTAAAAAAAAGTATGTTGGTTTAAGCTTAATTTGATCTCTCCGATAGAAGTTTCTCAGGTTCTCTCTGCGGAATCCCTCTCCAGATATGAAAATCGTTAATTTTGTATTAAAAAAAGAACTATCCTATCTTTTAAGTTGGAACAAATCACACATTTTGAAAAAAGTTTCGTTAAGTTCGAATAAGTAAGTAGTTTTGGAGTCATCCCAGACCAACATTGTGACATGGGTATTTTATATATTATTAAGATTACGCTACATTTTTCAGCAAACAGTATGACTGTTAAGAATCCTTAAGCTTCTGTCTCCTATTTTGTTAAATAAAACGTGATGTACCAACATATTCGTCATATTTTTTTAAGATATTCATGACACTTTTCAGCAGACTTTTTTAATATTGAAATGAATGTATAAATTACTCTTTCTACTGGGTTAATATTTTGAATGCAAAAGTGTTTAAGACCTATTTTTATCTTTACATATATGCTAAAATTTGAACCATATTAAATTATATATCTATAAGATATCAGCAAAATTAAAGTTATTAAAGGTCATGCATATTTGATAAGATAGAGTCTAGACAAAGAGTAAGCCTAGCGCTGATAGTAAATCGCAAGATCTATTTGAAACTTAATAATCTTTTCTAAAAATCTCAATTAATTTATTTAAAAAAATGTATAATATATGTATTTGTTTATTTATAATCTATAATCAAGCACTCATCCTATAATGACGATTTTTTATGGATTTTTTTATACATCCGTCCGGAACTATGCAGAAATAGTTACTATTAACGTAAACACAGAAGATGATATTAATTATAAAAAGTAAAAGCACATAAGAAAACCTAGGAACACCATCAGTTAATACTACAACTTATATCACAAATGACAGTATTTTTCAACTGTTCTTTCAGTACTGAATGAATCGATTTCTTAACTACTATATAAATACATAGAGCTAAAAAGTTTGTTTCTTGTAGTCTATCTTACATCACCTTAGGAAAACGGCACTCCGTCCTTCAAAATTAAGCGACAAGCAACAAAAAAAACAAGCAGATTCGTAAGAAAAGGCTAGTAAATAAAATCTTCGATACTTATAGGTTCTATGTATTTAAAAGCAATTGAAAATCAATAATAAAGTAGCACCACGAGGTACATATGTATATAGGTCACAACAATCTTGCATGACTTACTCTAGTCGATTTGCGGTTAGATACCTGCTTGTTTCAAAATCAAGTGGGATTTGACACGCAGAGCACCTACGAGTACGTCTGTAAATAGACTTAAGTATTCATACAAATGAAAGAAATGTATAAAATTGTATGTCACGTATAGTTTATAATGATTTTATATGTAAAAGTAATACTTTAATAGTTTCACATAGAAATTTAACTACCGCGGTGACTTTACTCATATTTTTCATTTTATTCAATTCAAATAATACTTTCTTAGATTTACGCGTATATTTTATATTTTAAATTAAAAAAAATTAAACTCCCAAAAATCCAAGTTTATGCAACCGCGGATGATCTGCGATTTGTTTGACAACACATAGAGCTGAAAGCTTCCACTATCTATCTGTACATACATAAATATCTTCTATGGAATAACATAGTAAATTTAAAAATAAAAATTAATATCCCATATAAAGTATCTAAAAACTTCAGATTCAAAACTGCTTGTTGACCGATTGGTATGACAATTTATTTTTGATTGATCAATTGTTAAACGAATATGAAGGGTACAGGCTAAGACAGGGAATGTTCTAATTAATATATTATGAGAAAAAGGCAATTTAAAGTTTAGAAGTTATAAAATTTTTATTGAGATCAAAGTATGCAGTAACTTTTAACTATGTTCATTTTTGGACAATCCTCCTTTTTTACCGGTAGGTAGGTAGGTATGTCATAAACATTCACAGTTCTTTTCGCTTTGAGCAAATTAAAAATGTATTCTTAGCGACATCCGTTGAGTATTTGTAAAAACTAGTGATATGGAATGCAATTACTATAGATTTGTTACCAGTACGAAACAAAAAAAAAAACAAATTGTGACCTTCCCTGTTTTTTGCCTGAACCCTTCATATATGAATATTTTTAACGGCTTAAAAAAAGAAGTAGATTGACATTTCGGATGTCTTTTTGTATGTATGGCGGTATCTACGCCAATTGTAAACCAATTTTCAACATCTTTTTATTGAATAGTATGAAGAGTCAATTATTTTCAAGAAAAGTTCATACTATCAATTACATCTTATTATATCTTATCATTGAAATACGCACTGTAGTTTTAAGGTGTATGCATACTATACCCTACGATGAATGGTGCACCAGACTTTCACGCTAGCTTC
The DNA here is from genome assembly GCA_905404265.1 of Fabriciana adippe. NCBI lineage: Eukaryota > Metazoa > Arthropoda > Insecta > Lepidoptera > Nymphalidae > Fabriciana > Fabriciana adippe. The sequence goes on along the minus strand of FR989984.1, from coordinate 6,991,419 downwards.
AATGTAATTAGAGCACGGTTTGTGCATAAGTGGTTTTGAGGCGTCACGCTCCCATTTTCCATGCAATGATGTCAGCCAAATATTTAAACACCTACAAAAAAGTATAAAAATCTAACGAACCAGGTGTTAAGTAATCCTTTCAAAATATGCTGATTTAAATCTTTAAAAGCTTGAATCAACATTCATTTTACGAATCATTTGTTTACAATGTTTACATAATGGGCTTTTAAATTTTCGTGTTTTAGAGAGTATTGTCTGAAAATTCTAAAGATCTTATATCTTAAATATATTATGTAACTCTAATGTATGCTATGAAATCTTATGACAATCAAATGAATCGTTAAAAAATATCTCAAATCTATACCTAATAAGTCCGCTTTCATAATATTTCACACTAATCTGACATATTATTTATTTAAAGCTTACTACGACGTAATGCTACAGTACCTTATATAGACGTACTTAAATTCTACTTTACAGACACTCTTCATACTGACAACCATTTATCAAACCGTATCAATATTTATACTATACAATAAGCATGGTTAATCGAGATTACATATTAGACAGGGTGGAACAAATCGATGGGACATGGAAGAAAAGTACCTTAAATATTGAAGTTATCAAGATTTACAGGAAACATTTCTTTATTTTTTAAAAAAGGCTTATCTGAATCGGGAATCAAACAAAATAAAAATCAAAAAAAGGACGCCGTCACTATTTTATCGAATTAATCGATAGGGTCTATGGTAAGGATAAAATCTCTCGAACAAACATTGCGTCTTACAATTAAACCATTAACACCCGCCGTACTCATACGGGTACAGCTACAAAAGTGCATATTTCAATATTATCTATCTTCCATCAAAGGAAAGAATTATATTATAACCAGAGTATGAAAATTGTGAACGATAAAATGAAATATTTTATTTATCAACGCTATATATAATTTTTAGACTATATAACTACACTCGGTGTATTTCTATTCTTACAATTACTAACTTGGTCTGAGTCTTATATGAAGCCACAAATTACAGGCGAGATTAAGTTGCATCTCTGAATTTACTCAAGCAATCAAAATAAAATTCATCTGTTTTCAAGTGATACGCTAGTGCTAGATAAAGTGCTTCTATATAAAAATCATTAGAATGACTATTACAAGCTCTAAGCGTTTGCCTTTTATAATTATTATATTACTAGCAGAACCTGCGGCTTCGCTCGCGCTAAAAATACAAAAAAAAAGTTCTAACCTAGCTTAGATTTTATACAAACTTGCATGTAATATTTTACCTCCTTATGGGATGAATTTCAAAAAATTCTAAAACATTGGTACATTAAAAAAATTCTATAACATTAGTACCAAGTTTCATGTAATTCTAATCATATAATTTTTTTTTGGGTTGTATTATAACGTATTTTCCCGTAGAGAAGAGATAATCTCCCACAATAAAAAGTAGTCGATGTCACTCTCCAGCCATTCAATTATCTCCACACAAAAAATCACGCCAATCCGGTAGTCTGTTTCGACGTGAAAAACGGACAAAAAAACAAACAAACAAACACCCTTTCACATTTATGATATAAGTATGGATGTTTCTATTATTGCTTATTCGGTTGTATATAATTTTTTGAATCTACCCGTGAGGAAGAGATATGTTCTCGCGTATATTCATACAAAAAACCATATCAATTGATAATATATGGACAATAAAATCTGTTTTCCCATAACAGAATGTATTACTTCCCGAGGTAAAAAGAAGCTCATGACATTCTCTTGGCATCCAATCACAAAAATCACATTAATCTTTTACTCTGCTTCAATCTAACAGAATGATAAACAAACAACCGTATCTTCACATATTTTAATATATCTAGACTAGCACAATTTTCTTACCCATATCCCATTTGGGATGTAATTTCTTAAAAAATCCCTTTAGCGAATTATTTTCTTTTGCCTTTGAGTTCAAGACTTTCCCTTACAAACATAATTTGATAAAACTGGTTTAGCTCTTGCTTTAACCATGAAAATCAAAGAAACGGACTAACAAATAGAACTTGCGTCTAAGCTTTTATCTTTAATGTCGAGTACATTAAACAAAATACGTATGTGTGTATAGTCCAAAAGTATACTCAGAATTATAAGGCCCTAAAGGTCAAACTTAACACGAAATAATCAATATTTAATAAAGGTTTTCAAAATAACTTGAGTCGCTCAAGTGTTATTCTAGTACCAATTTTAATAAATAAGTTATCATAATTGTATTAAGAACTTGGAGTAGTAGAAAATGCCTCAAACTAACTTGGATGGTTTATTATAAATTCCAAAGTACGTCTTTGTATACAAAACTAGCTGTCAACTTCAATTTTGTATGCAAGTTTCACTCGAAGAACTATATAGAATAGTACTGTATAGTATATTTATGCATATATTTCTAAAATTTCCTGTGCTTTGAAGAGTATGTAAATGAAACAATTTATATACGTATGTAAGTAAATATCGTAAGATTAGTACGTCAAAAATTGCGAGAATTCTTTCTCTTACTTTTTCTTAAAATTTTCTTAGAATTCATGAATTATTGAACACGGAATTTCTAGATTTTTCTTATTCTAGCAAGATGCATTGGAAAATAGCACACTTCAATAATCGAACTAGAATCTGAACTTTCAGTGACCAATATTATTACTTTTCTTCCTTTCAAGTAACAGCGCTTCTTATTGAAATAATTTCAATTCAATCTAAAGGGAAGCTTGAAACAATTTCTATATTCTTTAATAAGAAAAAAGTTTTCATTGCTATAGTTAAAAATACAATTCTCAATAAATACAAGAGCACGAAGTCAGGGCAAGATGTATTAACTGAGTTTGTTACGAGGTTGCTAGAGTAAGCTCTTCAATTTCCCGCTTGAAATAAAGTAGCTTGCATGTCATCATAAGAAGGTTTTTAGATTTTTGCTTTGCATCAATGATATTATGATATATGTTTGATGAAAACTCTGCTCGCTGTACTATTTTTTATTATCACATATACCAGTCTGTTTTTGTAAAAATAAACAAAACAATTCTACAATAAAATTAACATAACGTGACGATGCATAAAAATGACAAAAATCAAATATGCTCATGTGGATATGTGAAAAATTCATCTATTCATATGGATATGCTTTCTAGTAAGACATGATCTCATCTAAATACATTGAATTAAATAAAAAATCGGTCAACTACAAGTCACTCACGCACAGAGGGTTCTAACTACGTAATATGCTACATAGTATGTGCATACTTATATATGTTACTTGTATGTGTATCAATAAAAAGTATGAATAATAATCTTTCTAGCAAAGAAATATGACTGGTATGTATATAAAAGAGTTTTTTATTACTTTAGACTTAATAGCCACGTGCAAGTTTCTACGCTGTGGTAGTTAGTGGAGTACTGTGAAAGCCGGTAAAAGCTTCTTCTTGAAATAGAAAGCAGTCCAGCGACTTACTATTTATTTTAACTTATTAAATGCTATCTATACATATTATAAAATTCTAACTAAGCCGAATCTGTACATTAAATATTTTTTGGAAAATCTTATTGAAATAGACATTATTATCGATGCAGAGGCCGAATCTATAGTTTTTAGAATTTTTGTCTGTCTGTCTGTCTGTCTGTCTGTCTGTCTGTCTGTCTGTTACCGCATCACAGAAAAACCACTGGAGGGATTTTGATGAAATTTGGTATGATCATAGCTGGTTATCCGGGTCAACATATAGGATACTTTTTACCGCGAGAAAATATCTCATTTCTGAAAAAAAATACAAAAACTGGTAGGAACAAAACCACGACGATACTATTTGTAAACAGTTTAGCAAGGTAACTTACAAAATATGGTAAAAACTATAAAAATAGCTTATCTTGAAAATCAAATTATCAAAAGCGCTATTTTATCCATTAAAATAGTTATTTTAATTAATATTTATTTATGTGTTATTTAGATATTCGACAATAGATGTCGCCATGTGTTTTTAAAATACATAGTTTTAATCCCAAAAAAAATAATGTACAGATATGACCTTTTTTCGATTTTATTAGCATTACTACTAAATCACCCGCGGCTCCGCCCGTGTTTAAATTATCAGTAAAGCAAACTTTTTCGCTTCATAAATTAGTAACTATACATACAATAAAATTGTAACTAAGCCGAACCCCTAAATTTAATACTTTTTCGGAAAATCTTATTGAAATATTCATTATTAGCAATATAGAGTCCGAATCTATAGTTTTTAGAATTTTTTTCTGTCTGTCTGAATGTGACCGCATCACAGAAAAACCACTAGAGGGATTTTTATGAAATTTGGTATGGTAATAGCAGGTTATCCGGATCAACACATAGGATTCTTTTTACCGCAGGAAAATATCTCATTTCTGAGAAAAAAATACAAAAACTGGTTAAAGTAAAAGCACGATGATGCTATTAATACTTTAGCAAGGTAACTTACTTATATATTATGTTAAAACTATAAAAAAAAACTTATCTTAAAAGAAATATTAACAGCGCTATTTTATTCATTAAAATAGTTATTTTAATGAAAATTTATTTATGTGTTATTTAGCTATTTGACAATAGATGTCGCCGTGTGTTTTTAAAATACGTAGTTTTATCCAAAAAAAAAAAATGTACAGATATAACCTTTCTATGACTTTACTATAATTACTACTAAATTACCCGCGGCCCTGCCCGTGCTTAAATTTTTAATAAAACAAACTTTTTGCCTTTATAAATTAGTAACATATTAGTAATATTTTGTTGGCCGAAACAATTTTCAAATGAGAATATTTGTAAATTTTTATTGTTTAGTAAATAATGTTAATGTTTTTTAATCTTTTAATGTAAAAATTGGGCAAATGTAAATCCAACTCGCGCATTTTAGGTTTCGTATAGCAAAATGCTATGTTGTTTTTCTTACTTACGTGTTTTGTATGGTTAACACTAAAATAAATACGAATAATATTTACGTTTCCACAATACCTACTCATTTTTTGCACCGTAAAAAGAAGTTCAATTTATATTATTTTATAACATTTTATGGAAAACAAGTATATGGCTGTTAAACTGCCAAAGCGGGTAACTAAAAATATTTCATAATATCTCAAAAACTATGAAAAAGTATTTTAGGAACTGTTATACCTCAACTTTTTCACTTTTTCTTGACACCTTTTCTTGGAAGGTAAAGGCTTAAAGGACACAATAAAATGCTTACGACTTTAATCATATTAGCCGAGCCATATGAAATAAAGAAATGTATTCGCTTGGAATTATTTACTTATTACACTTTCTTTTGAAAATCGTTTTGGAAAATATTACTAACTAGCGCTAATTAAGAAAAGTTATCATTATGTAATTTAAATAATCAGCTATATATTGAGTTAATCAATAGCTGTCTATTAGTAAAAAATGATTAAAATTAATTCCGTAGTTTGAGAGTTTATCGCCCAAAACTAAAAAAACAAACAAAACAGAGGTATAGACATACATAAATGTTATTGCTAAAACAAAAAATTCAATTTAACGGAGGAACCTTTGTGGCATTAACAATCACTGCCATTATTTACCAATCATGCGGTGCGCAATGAAAGTAATGTATAATGTAAGAGTATACTAATGTGTAAAACCTAAGAATTTGGTTTTTGATCATCTGAACGCGGGCGGAGCCGCGGGAAATGCTAGTATAGAATATTTTTTATTCATATCAGAAAAAATACATTATTCATCGTTTGCAAAGTTAGACGAAATTATTGTGTTTAAAGTTATTTTTAACTAATTGTTCGCTAAAATAACTAATAAATATAACGGATTTCAAACAACAAACACAAAAACAAAACTCCAAAATATTAAAAATTAAGAAAACAATAAATAATAAGAAATATGTGTACAAGTAAAAAGTTACGAGTTATAATTGAATGTACATACATGTCGTATTTACAATCTACTCATCTGTTCCATGTTTAACAAAGCTAATGAATACCAGAATAATTCATCCATGTTTTATAAAATACTTATAAATTGTAAAGTTATCTCGTTATATTTTAGACTTCTATATAGGCTTTATTTATATATCATTATAACCTCACAGAATGTTGTTTTCGATAAATAACTGTTTAATCAAATTTTATAGTACAATTGGCTAAAATGTTATATAAATGTAATAGTTATTTCATTTTTCATTGTTCATTTTATTGTATTGTATTGTATTTCAGTACTATTTGGCATACCAGTTATGAATTAAAATATTAAATGACAACATGTTTAAACAATAAAATATTGAGTACAATCTGTTTTCAAACTATAAAAAGCGATTAATTCATTAAATCTATACATATAATAAAATCGTAACTAAGCCGAATCTGTACATTAAATATTTTTTGGAAAATCTTATTGAAATAGACTTTATTATCGATACAGAGGCCTAATCTATTGCTTTTAGAATTTTTGTCTGTCTGTATGTCTGTCTATCTGTCTGTCTGTCTGTCTGTCTGTCTGTTACCGCATCACGGAAAAACCACTGGAGGGATTTTGATGAAATTTGGTATGATGATAGCTGACTATCCGGGTCAACATATAGGATACTTTTTACTGCGAGAAAATATCTCATATCTGAGAAATCTATATTAAACGCTAAAACGTAAGTAGGGACGAACTCGAGCGGAGCGAGGGTGAGTCGCTAGTTATCTATAATAAGACCAGTTTTACCTCAAAATGTAATCAATTGCTCCCAATTCCAATAATATCTTCACGTTACGGTACTTGGCGAAAATTAAATTTGCGGTCTATCAAAGAGCGATAATACCCTCAAAACTAATATAGATATTATCTCAAAGCTTAGGTTATACGGAACTAACTTTTGCCCACGGTTTCACATGTTCCTACTACTACTTATTTGTTTTAATATAAATAAAACATTTTAATTTTCAACTTTAATTAGTCATAAAATACATATATTGACGGCACATTATTAGAAATGCACACAACTTAATTTATTAGGGTTCCGTTCCCAAAGGGTAAAATGGGACCCTACTACTAAGACTCCACTGTCCGTCCGTCTGTCTGTCTGTCCGTCTGTCACCAGGCTGTATCTCATGAACCGTGATAGTTAGACAGTTGAAATTTTCACAGATGATGTATTTCTGCTGCCTCTATTACAAAAAACACTAAAAAACAGAATAAAATAAATATTTAAGGGGGCTCCCATACAACAAACGTGATTTTTTTTTGCTCGTTTTTGCTCGATATTGATAACGGCAACAGGTAGACGCTTGAAATATTCACAGAATATTGAGTTATATTATTCACTTTAAAAATAAATAATTTAAATAAAATTAATATTTAAGTGAAGCTCCCATACAACAGACAATGGCTTTTATAGACAATGGTATGGAACCCTTCGTGCGCGAGTCTGACTCGCACTTGGCCGGTTTATTAAAGTTTCATAGCAATTTATTGAAGGGTAAGGAACGCAAATATTACAAGGAAAGACGAGTTATTTCACAAATATTAGATTATTCATTTTGCATCTTCGTAAGTAAAACCTCTTTATATTGATGAAAACCATACAAAAATTCGGACTGTATTTTGTGAGATTAGCTCGAACAAACACAAATTCAACTTTAATTTACAGTATGTGAAAATGAAGTCAAATCATGGAATTTACTAGGGCCAGACAAAGAGTATGAAAACAAAATAATATCCGAACTTAATTTAATGGGTTGAGTCGATTTAAAGTAACTTTAGCTTAAGCTCTGTATTCTGCACGCTCCTACATAAAGTGATCGTAAAAATAGGACTACTGTTATAAATGCGAATGTTATATGGGTGTCTGTTTGTTTCTTGCTCTTTCGGGCTGAGACGATTAGACGAATTTGGATCAAATTTAGTACACAGATAGGCTATGATCTAAACAACACATAGTTAAGTCTAGCTAGTAAGTACACTTACCCTCTACATATTTTTCTGTTGGGACATTAACACACAGTACCATCTAGTTCCATGGTAAGCTTCGAGGCTTGTGTTATGGATACCAGATAGTTGATACACTACACATATATAACTTTAAATACATACATATTATAAATATAAACACCCATGACTGGAGTATAAACATTCGTGCTCATCACACAAATGAATGCCCCCAGCGGGACTCGAACCCGCGATCGCTGGCACAGCAAACGTGTCATCAAATTAATTATGCAGTTATGGAAACATGTTTTAGACAAGCAAACAAAACCGTGGGCAGGAGCTTGTATTGTATGCCAAGAGATACATCATAAAATATATCATTCCTATATCTTTCTCACATTTCTTTGTATCTTTAAACCAAAATTAGTAAAATCTCAAACAGATTCTCAATGTTTTCCGAGTTAAAAATCTTGAATTGAACTTGGCTTGACACGCTACCGCATGTCTTGATAACCACTCTAGCGTGACTGGAATCAGTCAATCGGTGCCGAAAAACTTGCTGTTATCAATGTTGAGTGGGGTTCAACACGCTAAGAGCTGTGTCTACCGATTGACAAACTTTTACGATCGACCTTCGGAAATCTATTTACATAATACGTTTTGCCTAAACGATAGATATGACCTCATATACTTATTTTAGTTCTGGATAAGTCATAATATTCACGCCATTTTCTATATTATGTAATTCTTATATAGTATAAGTGAAAAGAAAAATTTCTACCACTTCTTCTTACGTGTTATCTATTAGCTTCGACATAGTTAAAGTTTAGTAGAAAATTGTAGTTTAGACAGACAGACACTGCGGGGGACTTCGTTTTATAATTTGTAGTAGTGTATAAAAAAATAGCAAATAATAATTTATTTTTGACAGTATTCTAAACCATATTAAATGTAATTGTCCTGTAATTAAAAATAGACTTTTTCTCCAAATTATACCTTTTTAAAAAAAAAGAATTAACATGAAAATCGGTTCATTGGCGACGGTAATCACTTTATATACATAAATAATAAAATTTATACTTAAAGCATCTTCTCCCTTTTGAAGTAACTTAAAAAGTAAATTGATATTGATATAATACAGCAATACATACAAGTTATGTATGTGTTATTTGTGAAATTATTTAGGTGCGGACTATCTATGGGGAGAGCCTATGGGGACGTACAAGGATATATGCCACTGTCAAAGGGATAAATTTATTTTCCACTTTGAATATATCTCAGTTACGATAAAATAGAAAGGACATAATTTTGCAGATATTTTCAGAATTCAATTTCCGCAAGTTGGTTGAAAGGTTTATTATAAAGCGTTACCGAACATTTCGAAATGTGAAATAAAATTTATTCATCGAATAATCCGTGAAATGCGTAATTTTCTTTTCTGAAGCTTGTTAATTTCTTGAGACCTTTTAGTTTCCGAGGTTTTGCAAAGAGTTTTATAATGTGTTTTTAGAATTTATTTCGACCAATCAATTTAAATAAAAATACGTGTAATTTGAACAAAATTTATAGGCAATAATAACCAGAAAGTGTATAAAAAATATAAAAATTCATTATGTCGACCTCAGCTCGTGCTGTAGATAGACGATTCACGTTAAACCAACGGTGATATGCCCCGATAAAGCCCCACTCGATTTTTATGCTAGCTTTTGCTCGAGACTCCGTTCGTGTAGTATATCTATCTATATTTTACTATATAAAAGGCAAAAGTGATTGACTGATGTATCAACGCACAGGCCAAACCCTTAAGGCTAGCAAATTGAAATATGACGAAGGCATCCACTAAGGAAGGATTTTTCAAAATTCAATCTACAAGGGAGTGAAATAGGGGGTGAAAGTTTGTAGGAAACTTTTTATTTCTTGGACAGATTGGCGTGAAATTTCGTACTTTTTGTAGTTTGATCGCGAGCGAAGCGGCGAGTTTTGCTAGTTATGTATAAGTTATCTTATAATAATGTGATAATAAATAATTTTCCTTAACAAATCTTTAAATATAAAATTCCGGTGTTTGCGTGTCAACGTAATTCTTCTCTACTTAAAAGGCTTGATCAAATTTGATGCATTATGTACTTATAGGATCATCTGAATGTTTGCTTCAGTTGGACGCGAAGTGGCGCTACTAACCAAATCAAGTTTTATTTTTAATATTCTGACAAACAAACAAAGTAACAAAACTCTCAATCAGTTAAAATATAATGAAATTATTCAGTTAGTTCATGTCATTAATGAATCTTGTCACTTTAGTCTAAATGACATACATATCTTAATATATATAAAAATCCCAAATCCCATGTCACGATGTTGGTCCGCGATGAACTCCGAAACTGCTTATCGGTTCTTAACGTATTTTTTTATAAATGTGTGATTTGTTTCCACTTAAAAGAGGGGTTAGTTTTTATCTCGATTAACGATTTTCATATCCGGGAGAGAGAACCTGAGAAATTAATTATTGACATTAACTTACGAAGTTATGAGTGCCACAGCAACGCTTGGCCGGGTCTGCAAGAAGGTATATAAATTAGTATAAACTGCATTGTAACCAACAAAATAAGCGAATGCGATTGCGATGTTAACTTTAAATTATTTTCTCACATATTGTAAAGTTCTTACGATTTCAACTATATAATATATAAATGAGAATCATCCGATTGCACTAAAAGTGAAAAAGGTAGAATATTTTTCTTTTCAAATACTCTACACACATACCATTATATGATGCTTTAACTTTCGCGCTGATGTGAGAAAAAATCCATTTATCGTGGGATGCATGCAATGAAACTTTTTATAAGGTTTGCGGGTTATGTATAGTGTATTTGTCCGAGATGAATGGAGTCGAGGCTTTTACGCTAGCTCCGATGTAATTAGAGCGCCTCCGCTTCTCTGCATAAGTGGTTTGCAGCGTGTTATTTTGTTGTTTTACTACCAATAACGAATGTGTCCCAAAATTATCATCATAATATTGTAAAATTTAATTTTGACTATAATTATGACTAAAATCATTATGACTAAAATTCGTGATCTATTCAATAACATTGGATTAGATATGGGGTTTCCAAAAGGCTCTATTCTTGGCCCCGTTCTTTTTCTAATTTATATTAATGATTTGCCATTTTTTGTACAGAAAAACATGAGATAGTATTATTCGCCGATGAAACTTCACTTATCTTTAAAGTGAAGCGCAATTTGCTTATGTACGACGATGTTAACGATGCTCTTTCAAAGGTTGTCTATTGGTTTGATTCAAATAATTTATTATTAAATAATAAAAAGACAAAATTAATAAAATTCTCAACACCTCATGTTAAACTTGTTGATAATGGTGTAATATTAAATGGGGAAGTGTTAAAACCTGTAGTCTACTTAATTCCTAGGTATTATACCTAATGAGGAGCTAGCGAGTAGACTCAGCTCTGCAGCATTCCCGGTGAAAAAGTAAGACTTCTTACTGGTGTAGATACAGTTCGCATAGTATATTTTAGTTATTTTCATAGTATTATGTCCAATGGTATCTTACTATGGGGAAATGCAACTGCAATTAATACTATTTTTGTCCTGCAGAAAAGAGCTATTCGTGCAAATTATAGTTTAGGTCCTAGAGTATCATTAAGAGATAAGCTTTAAGAAATAAAAATATTGACTGTTTCTTCTCAGTACGTATACAAAAATGTTATTTATGTTCGTAAAAATATACACGAATTTCCCAAGAAGTGTCACATGCATAATATTAATACTATGAGCAAACACAAACTTGTAATGCCTGTGACTCGTTTAGACTGAGTCAGTAATTCTTTTTATGGACAATGTATACGCTTGTACAACAGGATCCCAAAAAATGTTCAAAAAGATTCTATCGCTAAATTCAAAAAAAATTTAAAGAACGTTTGTGTGCTATTAACTAATAAATGATTTTATAAAAGATGGCACGCCTTGGGAATGAAGTGATCGCCTCCAGGCCACTTCAACTTTATAGAAATATTGTAAATTGTAATTTAACTTTATAAAAAAGATAACGAAATAATATTAGTCCCGCTGAGTTTCTTTCGCCAGTTCTTCTCTAGGTTTGAGGCTTCTTCTTTCCGAATTGGTACTAGACTCATGACGATCATTAAAAAAATATAATAATTTAATGCTGAATAAAATATTTTGAATTTGAATTTGAAGTGAATTGAATTCAATGTTAATTTTAAAAACATAACTTCATTAACCTATTTTCTCAGTTAACCGTTGATCAAACAAACTATCGTACACTATTCCGTTATAATTTAGCTACTATTACTAATACGATGTGTGAGTGTATGCGTGTGTGTGTGTGTGCGTGCGCGAGTTGTGTGTGTGTATATATATATATATGTGTGTGCGTGTGCTTGTGCCTGTGTGCGTATGTGTTTGTTACTTTCTCACGCTGCAACGGCTACAAAGATTTTAATTTTTAGTACAAAGATAGATTATGACTAGGCAGGCTACTGTTAGGCGCATAGAGTCACGTGGCGATATAAGTATAAGTCGCTAGTAACACTATAACGATAAAGACTCATTTCTGTGACTTAGAATATGACTACTACATCTATATGTAGATACAGTTTACTGTTTGCTAAAAATCTTTTATTTTTAAAATTATTACATTCACCTCGTCTTTCTTTTACACCTACATTTCACAACACAAATAATTCTAACTTCCTGTATTTATAATCTGAAAAAGACGTTGGAATACACAATTGTAAATTGCTCCAGGCTTCAGCTTTTGAAACTTCATATTTACTTAACAAATTTCCATTTACATAAGTTTTATTACTTTTATTATTATAAAGTAAAAGTATTATGTTTTAAATACATTGTAATGTCATAATAACTGCTTTTTACTAAATGCACATTAAGTTCGTACTTATAAGCAAAAATCAATTTTTAAAGTATTTGTCTGCCTCTCTGTCTGTTTGTTCCGGCTAATCTCGAAATGGCTGGACTGGTTTTGACCAAACTTTCACTGGTTGACAGCCGATATTATAAAAAGCGACACCCGGTGACGCACCAAACCGGAGCGAGGACAGAGTCGCTAGTCTGTACAAAAACTTAAAATAAAATAGTAATAGAAAATAGGTAGTAATTTGAACGAAATAACTGACATGATATAGAAACTAAAACAAAAATATAGTAATAATAATTTAGCCCTTTGACGTCCCATTACTGGGCACGGACCTCCGCTCAGTGTGAGATGTGGCCAAAGTCCACTACTCTAGCCAAATACTGGTTCATTCGTTGTTTTTTAAAAAAAAAAAAACAAGTTAAATCCTTTCACATATTCTGCACAAGATTTCCTAATAATGCTAACTTTATTGAAGCTGGAAATAATTCGCACATAGAAATGTCATCAGTGCATACTCCGGAATTGAATAGGTTTTACGTTGATATTTAAGAGTTCGTGTTACATAACAGCTACTACTGCTGCTTTAAAAGCACAATTTATGCCTTATAATAAACACTATGTGTTTTTTCAAGGATGCTGCATCCACCCGATACGATTTATAAAAAAATAATCTCTACAATTAAATTAATTATGAGTCATATGCTTTGTTTCAGACTGTGGAAGATTTAGAAGCCCATTGTAAGAAATCTGGCATAGAAATAGTAACACGGCAGTCATTTCTATCAGACCCTAGTGATGCTGTAAGAAATTTAAGACGGCAGGATGCTAGGGTCATTGTTGGCTTGTTCTATGTGGTGGCGGCCAGGCGAGTATTATGCGAAGTATACAAGCATAAGCTGTATGGAAAGTCTTACGTCTGGTTTTTTATTGGTAAGTTTTATCAATTATTTTAGCTATTTTATACACTTTTGTATGAAAAGATAGTAAACTCCTTATATTGCGGTATCTGAGATATGTATTTTTAAAACTATTAATAATACGTTAAAGTCAAACATTTTCATTTTAAGTATTAACTATTCATTATTGAAACTAATGAAAAACTCATAATATTTTTACTATGTGAAACGGGATATTTAAGATGTTTATCCTTTTTCTTTTTCGCGTTTTCAATATTTTGGCAGTATTATCAACGCCGTGATCGGCTGACACGCGTACAAATAATGTCAGTGACTTATGTTTTATAATTTATAACATTCGAGTAGTATATGGATGTTGCTGTTAAAGGTAAATACCTAAAATATTGTGAATATGTATGTGTATACATATTAATTTCTCATACAAAACATTTCAATTACTGAAATACAATCATTTTGATCTCTTTATACAGATAATTCATTCTTTAAAATGAAATTACTGTGGGAAAAAAGGGAATTATAAATAGAAATAAAAATGTTCATAATATTATTATATATTTGCTTTTTGTTAGATTTTCTAAATATTATTTATTTGGATCTACTAGGTGAGTACCTATCTGAAGTATAAAAACTCTTTTTGATTTGCAAAACGCTATATCCCTATATTCTATTTTCCACAGTGAAAACTGATTTTATATCGTCATGTAGCAAATAACATCGCGGTATTACGTTTCCCGCGAGACTGAAGGCGAAACTGGCTAATGCTTTTATATTAGATGTCATGTCATATAAAATTTAGCTCGGAGACAAGTTTGTTTTTATTCAAATATTGCGAGGATAACAGTTATAATAAACATAAAATAAGGCACGTTACATCATAAACGCCTTAAGTCATTCACTAGGGAGATATAAAACGTTGAGCAATTCTGTTAAAGGCAACTAATAAGTTATATAAATAATTGTATTTTATTTATACTCAGTTGCGTAATTGAGTTAAGGAAGGATTGAAACGAAAGTCAAAACTGTTTTAAATATTTTTTTACGGTATGCGTTTTTATGGTGGGAATTTAGAGAATTTTTTAATATAACTTTTTAAATTATCGCGTTCCATATTTAAGTATATAATAACTATATGTACTACGGGACTTAACGCGTGAACTTTTTAATACATTTTTTTTTGAGAATGTTTTTTTTTTGTTGCCTTGGTATACCAAGGCAACAAAAAAAAACATTCTCAATGTCAAAAACGCGCCAAGTACACTACCTCACAGGTGGCATGGAAACGTGTGCAGAGTATAGGGAATAAGACCATCAAATTTTAGAATCGCTTTTTCTCAGAAATAGTGAATTTTAGGAGAAAAAATGTAAGGATAATTTTTGTAGACAATTGCATGATCTACAATTTTGTTTGAGGTATTTTTATCATAAAACTAACCGTTTCGCTAAAAAATCCAAAAAAAAAAAAAAACATTTTCGCGAACTTTGATCTTCTATAAAAAATATTGCACACATGGAATCGATGGGGACATTTCACAATTTCATTATAATAATATCCCTAATGTTCATATAAGTTTTTTGCGTCTTGGGAATTTACGCAAGGGTGAATGTCTATTTTGACCGCACTATCATTTAAAGTGACAGTAAACAAATGAAATGGTAGTATGGTGAGCCACAGAGTGATATAAGCTGGTTTTTATCCCTGAGATAAATATTAAAGGGATCTCGGGGTATATTAATGTACTAAACAAAGTTACTATGAAGCAAGGAGTGTAATTAAGCTCTAACCTAAGTAAGAGCTTAGTCTCTTCAGTGATCATATTTTAGAAACATAAGGACCAAAAAACTTATTATGAAATTAATAAATATAAATATACTTTTTTTAATTTTTAGTCTTAGAAAACTCGGAAGACTCATTATGCTTAGAAATAATTATAATTATTTCTAACCGATATTTATTATAATTTTTCAAGCTCACTTTTAATTTAGCATTTTATACATTTTGCATCACAACAAGTAAAACTCTATACTTCTTATGATGACTGAAAGTATAAATAGCTATTTTATTTATCATAATAATACAAAATTAATATTTTTCCTACTACCTCTCTGTCCCTAACACCGTACAGTATCAGCTAAAGTCATAACACTGCCGGCATAATGAAAAGGGCATAATATCTGATGCCATGTTTAGAAAAAAATTATTAAAATGTTCTTTTTATCTAAAGGACCTGTTTGTTGTTTTTATTTCATTTATGCATGGAAAGTTGTATGAGTTGATTCAATTTACTTTTCTAAAAAAGATCTAAAATAACTTTTGATCGTGACTGCCGAAGCAGATCACACAACCAAGTGGTTGCTCCCACGGTTCACTCAGCTTTTAGAGAAATACCAGGAGCAACCTACATGGTACCCCGCCAACCGAAATGGTATTTAGACAAAAATGTTCGATATGCCTTTTTTGTTGCGAACTGCAGAATAGTCCTCTAGTACCGTAGTCAGTTAATAATGCAGCAGCTACATTTTTCTTTTCAAATGGCACATAAAAATAAAATAATGAGACAATTTAATTAAAACTCTTATATCTTCGTGAAATATCGATGCTTAAACGCTGTTTAAAGAGATAACATTCTGAAGCACTCACCACTACTCGTATACAGCCAACGTAATAGACTTACGGGTTCAATCCTCGTGTGAAACAAATATCTATTGCAATAAATATTTCTGATGATATTTTGTATGCAATATATGTATGTACATACGAGTACGTATTATTTTTTTTACTTATTTTATAAACAGAAATATATAATAAGTAAAAAAGTATTATTATTTTATACACGGAAAAAAACCAGTGTAATTTCCCAATTACGTAATCTCGGAAAGAAACCTAAAAAAGCTCCTCCCGTTCGTAAAAAGCAGAGAATGATGTAAGATGGTACTAAATTTTTTCAGTCAATATAATATTATACGCAAGTAGATACTAGTAATAAAATAGAGGTACCAAGGTAATTTAGTTTTACTATCTGGTTAAATTATCTTTTAGTTTACATCATAGGTTGTGTCGTTAACTCGTCAACTATCGTGCAATGGTATCCTTGCACACGCAAGGCCGCGTGAAATCAATAAATAATTATGACTGGCATATTTTATATCCGTTTATAATGAAAATTTATGTAGATTACGCAGACAGTAATGTATGACCTCATCTATATAGTGCCATTATGATTTTAAGGCATTGTGAGACAATTCTGTTTCATAATAAAGTTTACTGCTAATTCCGCTAGTAACCAACTTCAAAAAATGAGGATATACTTAATTAGAGTCTACTTGATACCAGTAGGGTATACATTATTTATAAGAGTAATTAAAATGATTTTAAAAGTGCCCTTATTATTTAAAAACATAATTACTTAAATTATTTGTTTAATCATCATATGAATTTAACTACATTTACTTAGACTACGACGAAATCCACTATGAAAGAAACTCTCTGAGAAGAACTGGTGAACCTTTGCCATTACATAGTATATTTTTCTCATTACACAATTAATTTTTGAAGTGAAAACTTCTATAGACAGGTTTGGATGGGGAGTAAATTCATGTAAGTCGTCATCGATATGGTCACGTAACGTGTTAACGCTAACACTATATCTGTAGGTATAAGTATAACTTATTGCCCTGAACACGATCGATGCCGTTTTTACCAGACAATTACATAAATTTCAATCTAGAATATTTGTTTCTTATTTTAGTTACCATACACATATTGTATCTTCTATACTCGTAGGTAGGTACATATAATAAAATTGTAACTAAGCCGAATCTGTACATTAAATATTTCTTGGAAAATGTTATTGAAATAGACATTATTATCGATACAGAGACCGAATCTTTAGTTTTCAGAATTTTTGTCTGTCTGTCTGTCTGTCTGTCTGTTACCGCATCGCAGAAAAACCACTGGAGGGATTTTGATGAAATTTGGTATGGTCATAGCTAGTTATCCGGGTCGACATATAGGATACTTTTTACCGCGACAAAATATCTCATCACTGAGAAACCTATACTAAACGTGAAAACGTAAGAAGAGACGAACCAGAGCGGAGCGAGGGTGAGTCGCTTGTTTTTAGAATAAAATCAAATGATTGACAGTACAAATGGCTTAAATATTGTTGAAGTGAGTGGTAATGATGGAGAGAATTAAGTGAATTGAATGCAGATATTAGGTATATAGATAACAAAAGTGTATATTCGTTATTATGTTAATTAAGTTGTATTTATATTTAATACTGGGCTTGCGCAGCCCATGTGTTTTGGTGATACGAGTAAATAAACCATATGAAAATAAATATAATTGTTGCTCAGAGTGCCGATAAATGTCAAAACTAGATAAATGTAAACAGTTTTAATTTACAAATTTTAATTTAAGACCAAACAATTCATTTGAATATCCAGAAATAACAACTGTTTGCTTATAGTTTTTAGTTTTTATTTCTGTAGGCAGTCCTCATTTTACTAAATTTAAGCTGACTTCAAATATAATTCAATTAGCCTATATAAGTAAATTAATGTTATTGCAAACTCTAAGAAAAATTACCGATTGTCTAAGATTTTTAATTATCATATTTTGTTTTACTTGTAGCAGCCAGTGAATAACTAGGCATATATTCATTTCTTTTATTAAAGATGTTCTTAAACGTAAAAGCCATTTCCCACGTTAACTTTGGTACCCATTATTAACCCCATAGATGTTTATTAGAGGTTGAATTTCTAAAAGACCTTTTTAAGTACCTACAAACCTTAGGTTATCTACTCATTAAATGAATACTTCGTCTGATCATAAAATTCATAAGCCTGGCACTTTCATTAAATAGGTTTCCTTTATAATAAGTACTAACGAGTTACCCTCGCTTCGCTCGGATGCAAAAATCAAAAACAAATCTATCCCACGGGAACTGTACAATTTTCCAGGATGCAAAGTAACCTTTGTGCTATTCCAGACTATAATCTATCTCTGTGCTAAATTTCATCCAAATCCGTTCAACCGTTTCAGCGTGATTGAGTAACAAACATCCATCCATTCAAACTTTCGCATTTATGATATTATAATAAGATATATATTATACACTAGTGCCTGCTCACGTGCCTAGACTAGGTAACTGATTTATGATTCATTATGAGTACTTATTACTTATGGATGTAATTTTCTAGTCCATAAACTATCTTTATGCAATACATTGCTTAGCAAAAGATAACATCACAAAAAATATTTTTTGCATCTACTATAATTATTAACTACCGCTATGGATTATGTATGTATATTTTTAACATAAATATTATATATACGAGTAAGTATCATAGTGTAGTGGTTGATTGGTAAATATCTGTCACAAATTACTGATTCTTAGTTTGCAGGTTCGTATTCTGTACACCTTTTCTTGTCTAGTTAAAACGAAAGCGCCTCATTGACATAATAGATTTTTTTTTTCTTTCCGTTTTCTTATGACAGTTTTTCATTTATTTTCCACCTTAATGTCAGAAATTGATTCCATAAGGTGTACAAAGCACAAACGCTTACCTAAGCGATAACCTATCATGTGCGTAGCTCGTAGATACGTGCTACAGATGCAATTTCTTAACTTTGATCTGTAAAGATCTCTTAGCTACGCTATGCCATAACCTTAACACCCATCTCTTTATATTCGACAAAAAGCTCTGAGTGTGGAGAGAAGCTTTTAAGTTCGCTCTGCTAACTTTTATGAATAAATATAATTTCAACTTAATTATATAGGTATGCACATACATATTTGAATTTAATCTCTCATTATTCATTAAATTCTTTTCCAAACTCTGTTTTCCGTTATAAGAAAGTGTCATTTTTCTGTTTAAATATTTTATATTATTTAAATATATTTTTTTATATTATTCGTCTGTAGAGGAAATTTAAGTTAGCCTTAAACTTTTTTCTTGAAGGAACTTAAGGCAAACTAGTGATTAAAAGCGGAAGTATTCTAGATATTTATGAACTCTAAAATAAGGCAATAAATAAATTAACAAGTAACTAATAGTTCAATCACGGTCATCAACTGCTTACAGGCTTCGATACAACACTTGGGCGGTTTTTGTTGTTTCATAATTTGCATTATAGCGTGCATATCCCTCCTATTTTTTTACTTTTTTAAAACATCTTAATTTTATTTAAAGGTAGGCTAGGCAAACTTTCGGCTTAGGCTTAATAACAGGATCGGGGTTCAAATGGACCGTAATCCAAAAAGTATAAATTCATATATAACACGCGACGTACCCTCGCTTCGCTCGGCCACGTCCCCTTAGTGCCTTTAATATTTTATAATATCATATATAAGCAGCACCGCGTTTTGTCAAATTTTACTACTAATAATAGCCAATGTACTACTCCAGGTCTATCCGTGTGTTAAATTTCATCCAAATCTGACCAGCCATAACCAAACATACACAAATACTTACAAACTTTCTCATTTATAATAATATTGTGATTAATATAAATAAATTAACATAATATAACAATTGCAGTAGAAGAACAACGCTAATCTATTCATGATTTTAAAATATTCAAGAGCTTTATATTTGTAACTTGCAGATGTCGCCTGCATTAATGTATTTTATCTTTGACTTTGCACTCTCACATAAAACGGAACATCAATAAAACTAGATTTGTTTATTCATGAATCCTGATCGAACCGCTGTGACGTTTTGTTATGAGTTTCTTTGTTATCTATCAATTCCAATATTATTACAATTTTACGAACGGACAATTCCCTGTATAATACGTTTGGATTTTTTAATACACTTAAAAAATATATATATATATATATAAAAATAAAAGTGTTTATACTATTGGGTTTTATATTATTTTCAAACCGTGGTATGTGACCGATTATGCCCACAAATATTAACACTATCACTGGTTACGAGAAACCGAATGTGTCAAATGTACGAGTATATATAAAGGCCGCCTTAGATGTTTGCCGAAATGCTACATCAAGGGACACATAGAGTCAGAGTCGCAAATGTGTAGAATGTTCATAAAGATTTGGGAGCCTGGGTAAGATGAAGAACAGCAAAGTCACACTAAATTATATTGCCGTTCTTATCACTACGGAAAAGGTCGTGAAAATAAAGATTATTTGATAAGTTTGAAGTAATCAAACTTAATTTTTAATAAATGTGCAAATATAAAGTAGACAATTATTTCTTTGTTCCCCGTTACTATTCTTCAGGCTTTACCATCTATCTACGTTCCAGTGACCAAATTCAATGGAGCGCATTAGATAAATGACTTGCACAGATAAACGTATATTACCTATTGCGTCATGAATAAGGTCGAATGGCACTGAAAATTAAATAATATTTTACTATACTTTTAATTTCAAATACCTTAAAATATTTAAACTTTTGCTAGTAGGTTATGCGTTATATTACGACTCAAATTTAAAATGAGTTTTCAAAAGCGGATAAGAATATTAACAAACCAACGCTTAAAATTGGAATCGGAAGCGCAAAGGATATGAAACCTTTTAATCACCAAATGGCTGTGTAAAGCCCAAATGAACTATCGATAAATATTCATGTACCTTACGGTCTCCCTTAAATTGAAATTATCGATCTGCCACTTTTAAGGGTAATTCTATATGAAGTAAGCGCATAATTTATACAATAAGGGTAACTTAATATTCCTTTATATAAGATCTGCTATACGATGCTTTTAAGGTTCATTTAGTAATTAAAACCTTAACCCTAACTTTAAATTCTTCAGGTTTCTTTTATTTAAATGATACAACTCTTGAATACTTAACTTTTTTATATAAAAAAAAAAAAACATTAAAAATGGTTTAAAATAATCTAAGATATCGTGTAATTTGTTTAAATCTAAATTGAGAATATACTTTTTTATCGTATAACTCAACGTGTACGAAGAAAATCCATTGGAATCTTTTCAGACGTTTTCGTAATGGGTACTCGCGAAAACATATCGATTCTACTCCATTCAATAAAAATTTTCAATTTACTTTTCAAATAGAAACATTATAAGTTCACTATCTACATTAAAAATAATATAATAATAAAAGAAAAAACCTTTGTACTCCTTTATAAACATATTGCGCATACGAAATGAATGTTCATAGCTTTAGAATAGTTAAAGTATTATGGAGAAAAACTGCAGAAAGCTAAAATATATTGTAAAATTATACTTGCTTTTGCCGGAGGCTCCGCTCCTTTATTTTATTCATTTATAATTGTTCCGCAGGTAGTGGTACCCCAGTGGTTATGCGCTCGCTTAGGAAACCAAGTGAAGCGGGTTCAAATACCCGGTTTCGCACCTCTGGTATTTTCATGTGCGAATCATTTCTAACATGATTACCACTTGCCTTACGGTGAAGGAAAACATCGTGAGGAAACCTGCGTGTCTGAGAGAACCTAGCAAGTTTTTGAAATCCGTGTGAAGTCCGCCAACCCGCACTTGGCCAGCGTGGTGGGTTATGGCCTGATCCCCCTCGTATTGATGGGAGGCCCGTACCCAACAATGGGACATTAGAAAAAGGGCTGAATACAATTACTCTGCTTGTAAAAGCTTCAACGTGATGTAAAAAGCTTTCATCAATGTTATTCTAACATAAGTTGAAGAGTTTGTTTACACATAGTAATCTCTGGATCTAGCTGTTCGATTGGAGAAAATCTTTTTACATTTTACAATGTATTTATTGAGCAAAGATACACCTATGTGTATTTAACAAAAGAAACTCAATACCATTTAAACTTAATAAATTATTCAATCTATATTCAACTACACTCTAAAGAAAAAGTATACGTATATAATGATGCAATTTATTAAGCAAATTTAAAAGAAAAATATTGTAAGAACCATTTCTCCTTACATCGGCTGATACTATACAGGCTTAAGGCGGAATGAGTGGAAATAAAAAGACATTTGTAACACCAATTTCCGCTTATTGAGGAACAAATGCTAAAGCTGCTTTGAGTTCACTGAGTGTCTACTATCTACATAGTTACATTGTAGACAAAGGTCTTTACTGTATACAAGTCGTAAACGTAACAATTTGATGTATAATAGTTAGTTCGTACTATCTGTACACTGTACCTATTCAAATAAATGATGCATGCATGCGAGATTGAGAAGGAAGAGGATACTGGTATATAGCTATATCTAGGGCTGATGTGAATCGTGATATATGGGTATTTATAATTAATTTTGCGAAATAATGAAAGTGATTCGAAAGTGTTAAAATTTTAAAGGTTTTCGATCGAATTTTTTACTGGTTTTACTACTAAAAGTAAGCTATAGTAAATAGTGGTCATGTTATATGTTATGTTCAAACTGAAGAAACGGAGAATGTAATGTAATACTAATATAATTCATAAATAGTACTAAAAACCCTATTAAGCTCCTGCATTTACATTAACTATCTATGGGGAAAAAGATAGGATTCACAAATTCCATTAAGTATTATAAATACCACAATGCATTGCACGCATATGTGCATAAATAATAAAAACTTAGTAACAAATTACCTATATATTATAAATGAGAAAGTTTGTGAGTATGTTTGTTACTCTTTCACGCCAGAACGGCTGAACAGATCTGGATGAAATCTGGCACCGAGATAGATAATAGTCTGGATTAACACGTAGGCTTCTTTTTATCCCGGAAAAGTGTAGGGTTCCTGTGGAATAGGTTAGTTTTTGTTTTTCGTATCTGAGCGAAGCGAGGGTGATTCTTTAGTACTTATTATAAAGGAAACCTATTTAATGAAAGTGCCAGGCTTACTAATTTTATGATCGTACGAAGTATTCATTGAATGAGTAGATATTCTAAGGTTTTCCTAGAGACGAACCCGAGCGAAGCGTGGGTGAGTTGCTAGTAATACATAATTTACAAACTTTTTGAGCCTAACGTGAAAGTTATTTGACTAAAGAAGAAAATTACATATTATGAACTAAACTATAACATATAATTATGTTTTCAGACATTTAAAATTTATAAGCACATAAAGTTTCACATAATAAATTATAGTTAACTGCGTAGCTGTGTATTAAGGATATTTTATTCGTTTATATGTATTCAACCGTTTTTAACGTCTTACTGCTGGGCAAAGGCCTTCCTTCAGTACGAAGTGGATCAGGTCATAGTCCACCACCCTAGCCAAGTGTGGGTTGGCAGACTTCACACGTCCTTCGAAAAATTATTTATTTTATTTTGGCTGTTATTATTATGAATATTACATTTCTTTTTAAACTTAATTAATTAATAATATTATTTTATCTTGCTATTATTAATTATTATGTATAACCATAAAGAATATTAAAAAAATAAAAATATTAATTATTTATTTAAGCAATATTATTGTTTTATATGTGATATAATTTTTTTTTATACAACCTAACCGAAACATTAAACCGAAAAGCCTTTTGGTTTAGAGTCAATGACTAAAACTGGTTTAAAAATTTAACGGGTTTCCGAGCCCTGAATATGGGTTGGTTATTTGTTGTTTTAAATATCACTACTACTTTATCGATATTTTTGATTTATTAATTTCTTTATAAAAATAAATATTATCAAATCTCCTTGAAAAACATTTACTCGGCTTTCCACACTTGTTTATTTGTTACGAGCTATTTATATGTTCACACTAACTCACGTTTGATTTCTTTGGAAGTCTAGACGGCAATCGAGTAAATTGCCTTAATACACTCAGATTTCTCTCTGAATTAGTTTGCTAAATTTCTTGAACTGTATTACAAAAGTGATAATTTACAATAAAATTTTAGATAGGTACTTATATCAAAGCATTTATATTCATATTAGATACTATTTCGGTTACGGTTACGGTTCACAGAAGCCTATGTCGCTCTTGACCTCTCCGACGCTAAAACTATTTATTTTTTACCAAAAGCATAAAATATATGAATTTTGTAACAATAATAATGATTGTTTCCCATACAAAACTGCATCCTCTATTTCTCCCCCTATGTTTTTTATTTTAACTACATAGAGTAGCATATATCCTTATCTAACGTCTTATCTATCTTTATATCAAAATTTATCAAAATTAGTTGAGGGGTATAGACGTGTAAGCGTAACAAAAAACATAGAGATACACAGACAGAATTACTTTCGCATTTATAATGTAACTAGCGACTCACCCTCGCTCCGCTCGTGTTCGTCCCTAGGTACATTTTAACGGTTTGTATAGATTTCTCAGAGATGAGATGTTTCGACGACACGTTTGGTTCGGTTTGTAGTGACCCTAGATACTTGCCAGGGGTCGCGGGTTCGAGTCCTGCTGGAGATATGCATTTGTAAGATCAGCACGAATGATTGTACTTCAGTCATGGGAGTCTATATTTATAATATGTATGTATTTAAAGTTATACATATGTAGTATATTATGTAGTGTATCAACTATCTGGTATCCACAACACAAGACACGTAGCTTACCATGGAACTAGATGGTGCTGTGTGTTAATGTCCCAACATATTTATTTTCCCAATAAAATAAATAGTGAATAAAAAGTGTTGACCAGGATAACCAGCTACCATCATGTCAAGTTTCAGCAAAATCTGTCCGGTAATTTTCTCGTGATGCGTTCCCAGACATGCAGATAAATAGACAGACAAAAATTCTAAAAACTATAGATTCGGCCTCTTTATCGATAATAATTATATTATTTCAATAAGATCTTTAAAAAAAATATTTAATGTACAGCTTCGACTCAGAATTTTATTATAATATGTATAGATGTAATGTTAATGAGTGTGTTTGTTACTTCTTCACGCTGTAACGGTACAACAGATTTAGCTGTTTTAAATCGACATAGCTACATTCTGAATGAAGGTATAGACTACTTTTATTATTTTACGCACAAACACAAAGTACAGTGCAGTTGACTCTCAAACTCCGACGGTATTATAAATCGACACGTCAGCTGATAAGTAATCAACCCCAAAACCGTAGGCTTTACGTAATCTGTGAAGAACGGGAGTGAAAAACCGCTAGCTTCCCAACTCCAAACTCTAACTAAGAATTTCTTAACAAAAAAACCAAGTGACCATACTTGGCCGTCCCGAGGCTCGAACCTAGAGTCTCCTGAGTCCTGATCTTTAGCCGTACATGATAAACACTTGATCAATTTTATACAGTACCTATTGGCAAAAACTAACCATTTCATTAGCATGAAGTTAACATTGCTAAAAATCATCTAATTTACATGCATAGATTCGAAAAACTATGTCAGATATTGATCTCTATCGATGAGAGGAGGACCAGTTATGTTATTGTATTACAAATATGAATACATATCTGGGAAACTACTAGCAGAAGCTTGCAATAATATTATAACATAAATGTATTCTTAAATATCTACTTAACTAAGTCCACTATTCCGCGCTTTTCTCTAGAGGTGAGACCAGGTATATAGCTATATTGATTTTTAAATAATAAGTAATGTAAGTTCATTTATACAGTACCTAGAAGGAACTATGATGTTACAACGTAATGCACTATTTCGGTTGAGTGCACAACTGGTTCTTGTATTCGTATCGGATATCCGTATCTAGATATCACTCTACATTCGCATTGAAGACTTCTATGCTATTAAACCTGCGAATGATATTATATTCATTCGCAGCTTCATTGCACTTTTGTATAATATTTAGGAACACATTTGATTTTATTACTTGATTGTCATTAGTATAACGCACTAGCGTTTTCCCGCAGCTTTGTCCGCATAAACGGGTATTGCGAAAAAAATCTCCATACTTACCTAAATATCCTAGCTTTCAATTTACAAGGCGATCGTTTCGAACGGCGTAAAATTTGATAGGGTGTAACATAATGGATGGCATGAATAACACGTCAACATTTTGAAGCAAATCAGTAAAGAACTTCTGGAGATTTGTAGCTTTGTACAAATAAGTATTTACATTTTTTTGTATAGATTTGTATTAGCCGTATGGGATCATAAAACTGACGTAAATATTTACCATATTCTGACAGTGCCACTGAGAACGTTTACTTATATCATAGAAAAATATCGTTATCGTAACAATATTCGTTGCTTCCTTAGATTGTTTTGCCTTCGCTATTTTCGTCTCTAAGAAAACCAACAGTAACGATGGTAAAAATATCAAAGGAAGTTTTTGTAACAACCGTTTTCGTTTCTTACTTTTGTATGAGATGATCTATTTTTGGATTTTGCGACGATTTAACCAATAATCTTCTTAAGGTATTATTTAGTTTCAGATATTTTACCAAAAATCGTTATGAACCAGTAGAAATATAGCTGCTGCCATTCCATTCTAACTTCTGAGTTTTATTTCCATTCGACCGTATTACTTACCATATTACATATTTTCACATACTTTATCCTGTTCTAGTTAGGATATAATACACTGCTTGACTAGCGCCAGTCTTGTATTTCTTCATATTGCTATTTCAATTATGACTCAGTTTCCCCAGTATACCTTGCAAGGGAAAATGTATGAAGATAAAAAAGTGCATGTGCAAGTCGGTTTCATACTAACCTAGAACATGTTTTCACTAGAACAATAAATTCTGATGAGTAGGCCTTCACTTCATTTCAAGACGCTTATAATATGTTCGACCAGTATGTACCAGTATGTACGCCAACTTCTCCACGATATCTAGGCCAAGTAGCGTGATTCTTTTTCTATTTCAAAGTGTATTAGCGACATAGTGGCAGGAATATAGTGATGACATGATAATGATGTCTGAAGATAAACAACGGAACCCTTTCGTCAATAGACGTAAATAAACTGTAGTTCAAAATATTTCATATTGGTAGCAATTAATTTCCGTTGTTACTTTGACGTACGAAAAACAAAGTCATATGTACATACAATGACCGCCCCCTTCGAATATCTACAGAACCCTAAACATGGAATGGGATGAGAAATGTTTATTTTGTTTGCTCACAAGATTTACTTTTATATCCTCATATCATATCAGCCGCATGAGAAAGAATAAAAACATTTTCTCACGCGTACATACAAATCAAAAAGACGTTACTTTACATGGCAGTTTTTGATCAATATCTCCGAGTAATAGATATCAATAGTGACATTGTAGTATCGTTCTTTCTTTTGATACTATATTCATTAAAAAAATAGTTTATTCTCTATGAGTATTCTGTATATTCCAGCTCATTTTCAAAGCGCCTTACCCGATTTTAACTAGGCTTTCATTTAGCGACGGAGAATTCGGTAAAAAATGTATTGGATAAAAAATGTATAAAGCTAATTTTCTCGTTTACCCCATCAAAAAATCGAATCTCGAATTTCTGGCACATTAAGCAAATCGATCATGCGACCAATACACTTAGTAATGTTTAAAATTTATTGCGCTATATTATATGCATAATTAATGTATGCAAAAATTTATAATTAATCTTAATTATCGAATTATGTAAAAGAAGCTTAATGTGGAGGAGGTACTTATGTGTAATTCATGGTGTTCAGTAAATTTATATTCACCTACGCATTTATTATTCCGATCACGACCCCAGATTTAGTTCCCAGTTGCTAACGAAATATGTCAACTTTATGAATACGAGGCAATAACCCATATACAATTCCATAACCTCTGTCCTGATTAGTTAATTTTGAATTCATGACAGAAACGCTATACGCAATACGTTAAGCTATGTTACTCATCTTTGCCTGTATATTAAAGCGTTGATTAATTATTTTTTTTTATTATTAACCGAGCAAGCAAAGCGTCTCTGCTTCAAGTCTTCCTCTGTCAGTTTATTGGTACTCCTTTACAGGTCTTGTTTTATAACCGATCGCAACGAAACTTGGTCTACAGATTTTAAGATTTTATAGATTTTTTTTTATTTTTATCGTCGGGGATTTATGATTGGAGAGGTACTTTTCCAAAAAGGGGCTAAAAGGGGACTACTCAATATCTCCGCCTTATGAGATCCGATTTCGATGATTTTTTTTTCATTTAAAAAGTCGTAACTTTAAGTTATTCTCATAAAAAATTGGTGAAGATCTGATGAGAATTTTCAGTGTCATGAGCAGAATAGATCCTCAAAATGCAGTAAATTGTTCACATAACTTTAGTGGTATATTAATTGTTGCAAAAAAGTTTGAACTCTGGAGGTCTTCTGTTCTCAGAACTACTACTAATAATACGTCATCGTCGTATAATAAATCGCTTTATTTAGATCTAGGTGAACCGCATGGTGCCCCCGCCCAAAGTCAATGTTATTTGTTTTATATTCAGTCCATTTTAACATCATACTGATGGGCACGGGCCATAGTCAACTACGCTGGGCAAGTGCTGATTGGTGGACTTCAAACGTCTTTGAAAAACTTGCTAGGTTATTGCAGACATGCGGGTTTCCTCATGATATTTTCCTTCAGCATAAGACAAACGATAATGATGTCGGAAATGCACCTGAAAATATTAGAAGTGCGAGACCGGGGGATTTGAAACCGTTTCACTCAGTTTCCCAAGCAAGCACGTTACCATGTTTTAATACTGGTTTATTTTGTTAAAGTTTAGAAATTAATTTTCTATTATTAATATACTAACAATACTTTAATAAATGTACCTAACTATATTCTAGACGAAAACATTGTTTAGTATGTGGCGATGGGAAAGAAATTCATTCAAAAACGTCTATTACATTTTATAATCTTATTAATTAAATTAATACGCATATTAAATATTTAATAGAGGTTACTTCACAGTTACACTAATTATAAACACAAAATTTGTGAATACTCACATTCTAGGTATATAGTGTTTGATACTTCTTTACGTGGCGTTATATTGACTCCACGGATTTTGCTGAAAATCGAATAGAGACAGCTTATATTCTAGATATACACATAAACCTATATTATCTAAGCACTTCTTAGAATAACTATTCAAGATAAAAAATGGATACAGTTTTATTTATTCATAACGTCAGCATATATTTCAACAGTAAATATTTATTCCAACATAGGTATTATTGAGGGCAAATATTCTTGGAGTGGTAATTTGGCTTTGCTCCAAAAATGTGTATGTCAACTCCACCAGGTTATCAGCGTCCGGCTGACCCTAATATAGACCTCGAAATCTTTTCCCATCCCTCATAAAATTTTATTATGTCCTATAAAATTTCCTCCCGAGAGATCAATTCATATAAGTATAATCGACACATTTACTAAGATCAATGCGATAGTTTCTTCGATTTATGGCGTTTTGCGATAAAAGGCTCATTGAAACTTTCAGAATGTTATAATGTAGGGTACATAACTTGCGTATTTCATAAATTTCATTTTGATAAAAAACCGTTTTCAGATTGATACTCATAATTTATTACCACATAGATGTAACTATGCTGTAATAAATCTTTTTTTATCGCGGAATAAATACTTTTAAGATATTTTAAGATACGTTCTTGTCATAAAAAATCTTTATCAAATGAAAACACTAGTTATAAATTATTATTAATTTATAAAATTATATAGCGGCCATTCAAAGGATAGAGACATATAAAGATATGTCCCTATCCTACACCTACACATTAGGTAATCTAATAGTATAATCACAAACTTTTACAAATTATATGTAACAAATCCATGTACCCAAAGTTTGTTTCTAAAGTTTACTCTATCAGTAACTCAAAATATGCTGTAATATGTGCATAAATTAAAATATGCTAGCATAGAACGCCCTAAAAAAATATTTTCTATATGAACTGAGCATCATACTGTAACAAGTACATTTGTTTACCCATCTAGAAACTAGTTTACATAGTGCTAAAGGAATAACAAGCGATGAAGAGTATAACATTATAAATTTAAATTATTATATTCCTTAGATATCTATCTATTCGAAATGTCTTAAAAGTTAAAAGTATAATAACAATGTATCTTTTACCGTTTTAGCAGTTTCTAGCTAAAGAGTAGTGCTATGATTCCACTTAACCTACATTTTCATTTGTCTGTTTGTTATCTGTGTATAGATTTTCGGATTAAATTATCTATACATATAATACATACATTCTAATTGAGTCGAATATGTGCATCAAATAGGTATTTATTTGGTAAATCTTATTGAAATAGTCATTATTATCGATACAGAGGCCAAACCTATATTTTTAAATTTTTATCTGTCTGCTTGTCTGTCTGGGAACGCATCATGAATTCACGAGAAAATCACTAGACAGATTTTAATGGTATGATGATAGCTGGTTATCCAGGTTCACATATACTATAGGTGTTTCTTAAACTTATTAAAGTCATGGACCACTTAGAATTTCTAAAATTTTTCTGTCAAAGAATATTGTAGGGAAAAAAACTAAAAAAATTAAAAAGTCACTTTTATTGGTAATTTACTCACACTTAATTAAATATTTTCAAATATAGCCAATGAGAAGGATGCTGTTGTTTGGCCTGAATGAGCCCTTTACATTCTGGAATTGTCGTCGATAAGGCAAGGCGCATGTCATTTTTGACGTTCAATCGATTGCGATTTTTTGTTTTTATCGACACTAAAGCCGAAAACCCTGCCTCACAAAGATGCGTAGTAGCAAAAGGTATCAGAATAGACATAGCTCGTTTGACAAGAAGAGGGTAAGCTTGACTCATAGAACACCAAAATTCGTCAAGATCTTTTGCATGAAATTCAGCTCTCAATACTTCTTTAGATCTCATGTCAATTAAGTCAACTTTAATAAGATCTTCATCGCTAATATTATCTAAATCAACTAAAAATGGACTCCGCACCCATGTTTCTTTGTCAAGCTGTTCTAGGATAAAGTAACCTTCAAAAGACTTCTGCAATATTTTCAAATGCTTTGACATCTCTAATAGTACTACTTTTGATGTATTTTTCATAGTTCTGCCACCACTATGTGTCAGCAACTGTTCTAACATCGAAAATTTTGCAATGTTACCTGTTTCTACCCTTTTTTTTCCAAAGTGGTAATTTACCCACAAAACCTTTCAACCGTTCGGTCACATCTACAATGGTCACTGCCTGAAGAAAAAGGTTAATCTCGTTTAAATGGCTAAATATATCTGCTAAGTACTTTAGCACATGTTGAAAATCTTCGCACTCAAAAGATTCGTAAAGTGAACTTACTTTATCTTTTAGAAAAAGTGACACTTCTATTCTCAACTCAAATAAGCGCTTCAAGACTTGTCCCCTTGACAATCAGCGAACTTCAGTGTACTAAAGCAGTACTTCATATTCGGACCCCATTTCTTGGCAAAGTATTTTAAACAGGCCGTGGTTTAAGGCTCTTGCTCTGATGAAGTTAATTATTTTTACACATGTAGACATAACTTCTTTTAAAAAAGCAGGCAAAGTTCGTGAAGCCAAAGCCTGTCGGTGTAAGAAATAATGAGTGATTATGACATGAGGGATCTCTTTCTTGACCAGAGCAGCAAAATCAGATGTGTTGCCCAGCATTGCGGGAGTGCCATCAGTGACTAATATTTCCGCGATAGTGTAGGGCTTTTTTGCTGAGTAATACGATAAGCAACCTTGTAAGATGCTTTTAAGTAGGAAATTCTTCGATGCTGTAAGATATATTTCCTGGGTGAATAGTCTTAAGATGTTCAGATAACTTTGCTGGCTTTACATAAGAAACACTGTGTCTGTCAACAATTTTTTAATTAATGTTAAGAACTAATTAAGCTGCTGCAGGCCCCTGGCACACATATTACGGATCCCCGGGAGTCCGTGGACCCCACTTTAAGAAACCCTTACAGTATAAGATAAGATAGAGATGAGATATTTTTACGTAGTTAAAAGTATCCTATATGTCATATAGGATACTTTTTACTGTGTGAAAATATCTCATCTATGAGAAATCTGTACTAAACGTTAAAACGTAGTAACTACAAGATATAACTGATTGCTGCCCTACCCTAACAAAATGAATAAATACAATCTTTTTACTAGAAATGTGCTTATACGTTTTTCTTTACTTTCGTTCTGCCGCAAAAAAGGTAACAAAACACACAAACCTCGATGATTATATTGCTTCTATTACTATCTTATATCTAAAATAATCAATGATTAGAAACCGGCCCGGACTCATGCCTAAATTTTTTTTACTATTAATGTATATATAAAGTATAACTTTTTGATATACATCCATGCTAAAAAATACTAGTAATCTGACCTAATTAATATTTTTACCAAAAACTGCGATAATTTAGCTAATATTTTTATTAACATTGATATTACGATTTGATTTTTTTCCTTCAGGTTGGTACGAAGATAATTGGTTCGAGACGAACTTAGAGCGAGAGGGTTTGGAGTGTACGCCAGAACAAATGCGAGAGGCGGCCGAGGGTCATCTTACAACAGAAGCCCTGATGTGGAATCAGAACGCTAATCAAACAACAATATCTGGCATGACTTCAGAAGATTTTCGGTTCGATTATTATTGATTTTTATTCAATTTTGTATACAAAAACGTTAGCAATATAAACTTTTTGCGTTAAATTAAATAAAATTTGTCTTATACAATGCTTACATATGTGATGTATTCTGTATCGGTTACCACATTTACACTTATCTCGAAATACTTTTATCCATTTTCAATTTAGGTCATAACTGTTTTTATTTATCTAAACAACGTTGTGAAACTGAATTTTATGTGACAGCGATTTCTTTTGTACGGATTCAGAAAGAAAAGCGAAACACATTCATGTGGTGCGATCCCAAATAAAACCGCTTGTCACAACTTTTACGCTTTGAGAGATAATATTCTATTCTTTCGACGGGCGACAGCCAATTGAAAATGCCTAGAGATACGATACCACTTTTCGCGACGTGACTTTATAGCTATGTGACATCATCAAATAAAAATTCTCTTCGAGTATCCTTTTGTGTACGCAATGTTTCACCTAACGTCAAAATGTAGAAAATTCCTTTGGTAGACGTTTTTTTAACAACCGCCCCGAATGCCGGGAAAAGTTTATAAAGCTTCTATACATGACACTACGTAAACTAAAAAAAAACACAAAAAATATGATATTAAATATTTTTGCTGCGTTTTGCTGCGTACACATTTTTTTTTAAATTCCAACTTATAGGTACTATAACAATTTATCATATAAACCGTACCATTAGCATCGCTTAATGTAATTGAAATTGTGCAGTTAATAAAACATCCAGAATAAAGAAATTTATTCAAAGTGAGTCGTTTTTCTCTATTGAACTGTAAGAGACAGGAATGAAAATGATTGATTATATAACGAACAGATCACGCTTGAACGAGGCACTCCGTGAAGCCGGCTATAACATCGACGGAGAAAGATTTCCAGAGGGATATCAGGAGGCGCCTCTAGCCTACGACGCTGTTTGGGCCGTCGCTTTAGGTAACCGTCATGAATACAAAATATCTAAAACAAATGAAACAAGGCAGACTCCTAATCACATTTTATTTTTCAGCTTTCAATAAAACAATGGAGAAGTTAGAAAAAGACGGTTTGAGTTTAAAGAATTTCACTTATACAAATAAGAAAATTGCCGATGACATTTATGAAGCAATAAACTCGACTTCATTTCTTGGTGTATCGGTGAGTTTGGCGTGATATTACGAATATTGTTATGGTTTTATATTCAGTGTAAGATATTGTGCTCGTTAGTCTAATGACTTTGCAGATTACGTTTCCAAGGTACAATAATTGCAAAGCAAACGATATATAAAAGATACGCAAAGCTTAAAAAACATTTTTTCGTATTCAACTTTGCTTTACTAGAAAGGAAATAATTTAAGCTGAATCACAGTTAAATAAAGCTGTATTTACAGGGTTTGGTTGCATTTTCCTCGCAAGGAGATCGAATAGCGTTGACGCAGATAGAGCAACTAAGCGACAACCACTACGTTAAACTAGGATACTACGACACTCAAGCTGACAACCTGACATGGCTCGATAGGGAACGTTGGGTTGGTAAGTAAAATAACCTTTTTTAAGCATTTCTGAATTCCTTTTCTAATCTTTATGTTCTATCAACCGTAATAATATATTATTGCTAAACCTTAAATACATTGTCAGTATAGAGATTTTGTTTTTTGAATTGAAAAATTAGCCATTCATAATTCTCACTAATACCTACTACGAGTAAACGTGTAGCATTAGTCTGTAGTAGTGAATATTAAAATATATACAGAATTCAATATAAAATTTATTTTAAAACTAATTTAATTGAGATATAAATAACAGACTATAAAAAAAATCTTGTACTTATTTAAATAGGAACGAAAATTTTAATAAAATAGAAATCAAATAATAAAATGGAAATAGAAACTTGCTTTATATTTAATTTACTTTTGTTCGTATAATATTAACAACGTTGTCAATATAGCGATTTGCTTTAATCGGTAAACCACGAAACGTAAAACGCAACTGCGGTTTGCTCTAACAAATTCCAAAAACCACGGTTAATGTCACCTAAAACTTTGAATTAGTGGTAGTTAAATGTTATTCAAACTTAAATACATAGAATCGAGAAAAGGTGGAAGAAGTATTTAACTCAAGTGTCGGCTTTCCGATATGCCTCCCGACATAAAAAATAATATAAAAAGCAGTCATGAGGACTGCCGACAGAAGTAAAAACCTAAAACTATAAACAAACAGTTGTTATTTTTGGATATTCAAATTGATTGATCTTAAATTAAAATTTGTAAATTAAAACTTTTTACATATATCTGGTTTTGATATCGACACTCTGAGTGTTAGCGTTAACACGTCACGTGACCATGTCGATGACGACTTACATGAATTTACTCCCCATCCAAATCTCCCTATAGAAGTTTTCACTTCAAAAAACTTTCAATGAAGGAGGGCCTCTTTGATAAATTTTAGTGGACATTAGCCAAATGGCATAAGCAAGATTTTAATTTCACTCCATTCTAAGTTCGATTTACCGTTTTATATAAATGCGAAACAATATCAACAACGCTGAAAGTTCTAAATGAAGTGTGCTTACTTGAAAGCGCTTCCATTAATGGTTCGAATTCCTTAGATTGTAAGAATTAAATTAATAAATGATTCTTTGTTTTATTTATTATTTTGATTTCAATTGTTTTGTAGAATATTTTTCTTTAATTTTAAGAATTTGGTTATATTAGTTGAAAACTTTCCATACTTATAGAAATATGTGTTCCGTATATTTTTTTTCTGTACTCACTAATTAGTTAAATCAAGTGTTTTGTACACTATATATATTATAAAATGAAACGGATCTATTATTCCTTTTATTATCACTTTATGAGCTTTACAAAAACACTTTTTATGCCAAAATATTGTAAGCCATCCACAAATTTTACCCCAAAATGCCATTACGGTGAGCAAGGATGATTAAAGGCAGTCGTGTGAATAAAAGGTGGTATTATAATAGCAGCAAGCTTGTGTTAAAGCGTGTAAAATAGTACTTTCTTTGTATACAAAAATTGCAAAGTTTTAAATAAAACGTACCGAAAATGAAAAATCCGAGAGAATAAATGGGAACAACGTTACAAAGCAGCTTAGCTTGTTTTAAAACTGAATTCTAGGTAACTTCAAATAGCTTTCTTTAATTCTATCTTAAACTCACAACAACAGGATGTTTTATTAATATTCTTAGCGACGAGAAAGATTGGTGACTGAAATAAAATAACGAAATGCCTCATTTTCCTTACTGGTGCAATAGTTTTACGGCTAAACTTTTACGATCAGTGGACATGGAGACTTTTATGGGTAGTGTCACTTTCAAAGTTACAGTATTAAAGTCGTTTGTGTAACTGGAATGAAATGAAGAACATTATAATTTCAAAGATATTTTCGCTAAATTAACCTTTTATATTAATTATGAAATGGTTTCACAAAGCACATTTTCGCATTGAAATTGAACTTTTGTAAAATTTAAATATACTTAGACGAAAACAAAACGTTATAATTTAGTCAACTTGCAACTAAGTTATAATGCTAAAACAACAAAAAAGAAAAACGTCCGTCCCTTTGCAAAAGCTCAGTTTCCTTTGTTACCAGCCTTTATAATATCCACGAATAATTGTTTCTAGAATGTTCAAGCATTAAGTCAATTATTCACTTTGTTAGGTGGTAAAGTGCCGCCAGACCGCACAGTGGTGGTGAACGAACTGCGCACGGTGTCACTATCCTTATTCGCCTGCATGACAGCACTTTGCATAGCCGGCATTCTTGCAGCCATCGGCTTGATCATCTTCAACATTTTACATAGACACAGACGGTAAAATGTTTTATATTATATAAATATTGAATTGCAATTGATCTATTTGTTAACGTATTTTATAATTGATATAAAAATACTTTGAAAATTTGGAATAATTAATATTAAAGTTATAAGATTATTGACTTTAAGTATATTTTATTTAAGCATTTATAGCTCCCCCTCAATTTTGTGCTTATCCGAGTGTCGTAAACTAATGTAATGAAATCTTAAACAAAAAAAGGCTGAAAACTTGCCACCTTTACTAATCAGAATCTGAAACAAAGTAAGAATATAACAAAGTTTCCTTTTGTTTTATATAATATACAGTTAATTTTGTTTCATATGAATGTAGAAATTATGTCAAATTATATAAATTTACACTAGTAACTATATGTATACTACTAATAAAAAGATACATTTTGGGGCAGGGTAATCCAATGGTCACATCCAGCATGCAACACTGTGATGCTGTGCGGCTGTTGCATATGCTTCGGCGCCGCAATAGCTCTAGGAGTAGATGGGAGATGGGTGCAGCCTCAGCATTTCCCCGGTCTTTGTGCTGCAAGGGCCTGGCTTCTAGCAACTGGCTTTTCAATGGCATATGGTGCCATGTTTACTAAAGTATGGCGTGTACACAGACATACAACGAAACCAAAACCAGAAACTAAGGTAATGGACGAAAATTTGCTATTTTCTAAAATTAATGTAAATATAGAAAGAAATAGGAAACGCAATCCGGAGTAAAAAGTATTTACTCAAAAGGATATTTATGTTCTTAACAGACGATTGCTCAATTGTTGTTATCTTTGAATTACATTACGCAATAATTACAAATGAACCAACAGCAAACACGGCGAATATAGTACCGGAAAAAATAAACTCCTTTTATCAGCTCACAAAAAGACAAATTGTCGCTTGTTTTCTGTTAAATCTATGGAATAGAAAGGCTTGAAACGTTTACAAGGCTCTGTTTCCTGAAACAATATTTTGTTTTTAGGGCGCATTCGTTTAAGATGTATGTATTTACTCAAGTAAAAGTGATTTAATATTTGAAAATATTTTTAAATTCACACGTACTGTCGTGTAATTTATCGTACAGCTTACTTAAGATATATAAAATTTTTCATAGCCATTGAGCACTTTATTCCACTACATGATTCACAACTGTCATGAGAATGTGAACAAAATAAATTCCGCAAACGCGAATAGGCGGTTTTGTTGATGGCAATACAAAACATAAATCTAGAGGTGAACATCCGCTTCGCATAATTTACACTGTCGATACTAAAACCGCATTGAATTTCAAATTGATTAAATATAACGTTATATGAAAAAATATAATGGAAATATAAAGATTTATAGTAATTACCTTTGTACTTTTCCGGACCGTGTCCCTTGACTCGCTCATTAAAATCACTAGACCGGAAACGTTATTCTTCTTAAAGCTTATAAACAACGTTTAATAAAGAAGGA
The DNA here is from genome assembly GCA_905404265.1 of Fabriciana adippe. Lineage (NCBI taxonomy): Eukaryota > Metazoa > Arthropoda > Insecta > Lepidoptera > Nymphalidae > Fabriciana > Fabriciana adippe. The sequence continues at coordinate 6,952,907 of FR989984.1, read as the reverse complement.
TCTCTAGTGACTTTTAAGCGTAAAGTTAGTTCCCAGGCATGCTTTATATTAAATATAAAATTAAATGTAGTATTATTTTATATCATTTTATAAAATCGCCATAAAAGATATAGTAGATGTAGGTATACCATATTAAACTTTTGTATATGAATATTACGATTGAACAGGGAGCTTACAAAAATATTTACTTTATAATGTTCAGATATGGAAAAGTTGTATGCTATAGCAAGCAAAAATTCTTGCTGTGGTCCCTTTTTTATTGACCGAGTCGAACACAGTCGAATATTTCTCGTTACTACAAGTTTGGTTTTTATGACGAACGAGGGAAAACAACCAAAAATATTTGTTTAGTAAACCATGCGCCGTGGTGACTACTTTTGTGTGACCCCATTTCTTTAACAGATGCAAAGTTACGTTCTTGCGCGTGTGCGTATATCTTATTTATAACTAATTGTATGTTGCAACTTTACCTTTGTTGCACATTTGAAAACAAGTTCTTAGTTGAAAATATTGTCAGACTTTTCATCTTATTTTAAAAAATAAGTTTAGAAACATAACATTTAAAATCATTTATTAAGTTAAATTAAGTGTTAACAAGGCCGGATTTAAGAGAAGGCAAGCGGAATTGCTTCTCTGGGGTCCCAGTATATAAGTGGGCGGGCCTTAAACATAAATTTCTAGCTGTTACGTTTCCTAAATTCGAATTTTGATGACCAAGCCCTCTAAATTTTCTTTAAATTGTAAATACTATTTATTGGAGATATAAAGAAATCAAAAAAACGCATTTGATTTATTGTGTAGGGCTTCCACTCCCCGTTTGCCCACAGGCCCTACCACTAGTAAATCCCGTTCTAAATTTTTACAGTTTATAACTTTAAACGAGTATTAGTGTTAGTCACATCTCCTAACCATTAGGTTTATAACCTTTTTATTATGATACTACGAGAACTATGTACATTCTATGTATTGCCACATGAGTAAAGAATTTTATGAGAAAGGAATTTTTTTACTCATGTGTTATTGCTTCGTATGTACTAAGTTTAGCTCCCACATCTTATTAGTTAAGAAAGATTAAAATTAAACTTATAAAAAACGTATAAATGATAATATTTTAAATTTTATAATTATTTGGCTTCATATAGAATCGTATGCACGGTTGGAAGTTATACACCATGGTGGGCGGACTGCTAGTAGTGGATGCTGCATTGCTCACAGCGTGGCAGCTTCGAGATCCTCTCCAACGTCGTGTTGAGATATTCCCGCTGGAAGCCCCTCGACATCACGATGATGACGTGCATATTCGGCCTGAATTGGAACATTGTGAAAGCGAGCACAATACTGTTTGGTTAGGTAAGTGGTCATTTTTAAATGAACAGTTATAAACAATATAATCTTAATGGTATAATATAAGTTGTGCATACCTAAAAACTACCATAGCCATAAAAGCTAGTTACTAGGTAACTACTGTCAACCGTCTAAAATTACCGTAGCCGTAAAACATTTTACGGCTGTAGATTTTAACATTCCAGATTCGAATTCTGAGTTGCTTGATTCGAATAGGTTAAGAGTAATACTTAGGTTTTTATCTGAATCTAAATTTTAATTTAGATATTAGTTATTGCACTTAAAATGAAGAAAACGGCTAATACTTGGAAGTAAAGTGAATAAGGATCTCCACATCAGATCGTCTTAACATTCGTATGGGATCACCGCGCGAGTATACTCTTTCGAATAAAAAATACCACGCCAATAGATTCAGACATTTCGGAATAATTGGTGTACGTACGTACAAAAAAAATACCGGGCGAACGCATAATCTCCTCTTTTTCCGCAGTCAGTTAAAAAGAGAAAAACAACTCTCCCATAGTTGACATATGTTTTCGTAGTTTATATCAAAATGATATTTTTTTTTTTTTATATTTTCGGAATTGCTTGTTTTTATTTGATGTGCCATTTTCTCTTCGATTTTATATAAAGCTTACCTAGTTAATATAATAATGACCTCACGACTGTCTTTGGCCACGGCGGCCATCTCGTTGAGACTAGCCATCTGAGCCGGAGATATTATAGTGCACAAGTGTACGCGCAGACGCAAGTGCACTCTCTATTCCTGTCACTTTCATACTCCGGTGAGACGACTACTCGACACGACTGATGAGAGTTAAGGTGCAGGACCGGCGGCTTTAAGTGCTCTCCATGGCACAGGGGTGAAACACCACCAACTTCCCAACTTCGGGCTGTTACTGAGACTTACTAAACAGAAAGACTCAATAACTAAACTTGGCCCGACCCGGGACTTCTCGATATGCAACCGTAATTGCTAGCCACTACACCACCGAGGCAATTAGTTAATATAATATTAATTTAGTTATTATATGACTTTATCATGTACATAATAGACAGCTATTTTAGTCACAAAAAACATCCTTAACCAATCGTTGTATATAAAACACTCATAAAAACGAATCAAATAAGCCCAAACTCGTAGATTTAATTTGTAGCCATTGAAAAGTTTCACTATCCAGTACACCTCCTGGTATTATGGTTAGATTAGTTTGATGAAAAACTTGAGTAATATCAAGACCAGAATATTATATTATCTTCCGGATTTAATATCCTTAAAAAGTTTCAAATTAAGTCCTGCAGTGAAAAGAAAAAAAAATCGATTTCCAAGATTCCGATTACATAGTTACTACTGAACCTTTATAAAAGCATGTTTTTAATAGACACTATTACATTTACATACTAGATACATTCACTCGTAGAACATTGCCATTCTTATCTTGTAATAATACATAGTGTTGAAAGAGTGAGTAGAGCTTTCAAAGAATAACAAAACATATTCTTTCGTAACACAAAAACTACAGTGACGGACGTGACAATACGCCAGTCTATAACATTTTCAAT